>JABXJD010000014.1:2985000-3585000 GCA_013375575.1 Percina caprodes
ATTGTACCATAATAACAAACACTGTTTGCTTGCGTATGTATTCACCATTCACCAATAAAATCTTTTCTGATTGTGTGATGATTTCACAGGAGGCAGTGATGATGAGTCTGCGGTGGACACGGAGGACGAACTGCAGAGGTAAACAAAACCAATAATTGCAATGATGCCGTTTGCAATATTGATGTAGACGAGTTTGTTCTTCCGTGTAATTAAAGGTTGACTTGATTTCTGCTCTCTTGTTGCTCCATAAGTAACACAACCATTAGTTCATTCTAAAATCGGTAATTCCACTCTGACTTGAGCTGAGTTTTGATTCACAATTGCACAATAATCACAGAGAGAGATAGGGTTAGTGGGCTGCAGTTAAGCCGTGTAGGTTTCCCTCATAGGTTGATGTTTAAAAAAAGCCCCCTGATTAACATAAAGACAACCTTAGAAATCTTGATTTAAAGGTGCCCTAAGTGATGTTGGGTGACATTACTTCTTGTTGACGTTCAAAGTATTTTCAAACAAAACAAGACTAGCTTGCCCCTCCCTCCTGCTTCCATGCACTAACCCCCCAACCCCAAATCCTTCAATCCTTCATTATTGGCTGGAACGCAGGAACACTGTTTGTGTATGCTTCGTGGTGTAGGTGGGCACAGTTGGTTTTTGTTGGTGTTTGTAGACCTTGGGCTGTCTACAGAGACTGTGTTTTTTCTCACAGTGTGTTCTGGGGCCAGGACGCTCACGGATAGTGAGGAGATGTTTGCTATATGTGACAACAAATGTTGTAGCCTAAAACACGTGTGACATCGCTTAGAGCACCTTTTAAATTGCAGAGGATTTGGTTGGTTAGAGGTTTGTACTCGTGGACTGTTTACTCACAAAACTCTTTCACTTAAAGCTCCTCAACCCCATAGAGAATTATTATCTGACTTTGCGCACTCAGTTGTACGGAGCATTTTAGCATCCATAGCATTTTAGCATCTTTTAAGCTCATTGTTTTGGTTTCACAAACTGCAGCTTTACTGTTCTGGCTCACTCTTGCTCTAATTAGCGTAGCGCTCTGAAAGCTCACTGTATGCTAACTGGCTACCATGAAACAGCAGATGTAAACTAGCTGGTGAATGTAGTGGAGCATTTAGCTGTTAAAGAGGCAGATATTTCCCTTAGGTGGTAGTGGAGACTAAAATAGGTGAGTGACTTACATTTGTCAGGTGGTCACAGAAAGAGAGGCTGACATGGGAACATGTAGCATTAAAGATACAACAGGTCCGTTTCCTGTCCTTGTAATAGGGTAGAGAATGAGAGCAAACAGAAGAAAGCAGCAGTAGGAGGAAAAGTGATGAAACAGGAGGATCCATATGGGGGTCGACAGACGAAAACACAGACGCCGAGGCTGAGGTGGATCACCCCATCCCTGAGCTACCAGGTATGTCTCTCTTTGTTCTGGTCCCCATGTCCTCCTGTCTCTTTTGTCTGTTCCTGTTCCTATCACGGGAACAAATGTCTTCCCTTACTCGTCCAACATTGCAAACACTGACATAAAGTAATTGGATGGCATTCTGCCTTTGGGTACTTGACACAAATGTCAGTCTATTGTTTTCTGTTTTCTTTGGTGTTTTGATCCTTTCTCCCCTTTGTTAAAGTGCACCTATAATTATTGCTCCCACGTATTGTGTAGTCATCAAATGTGCACTCTTCTGCTCCTATCTCTTCCCATTTTCTCATTTCTTTCAGACTACCTGAAAGGAAAGCATTTCTTCCTCTACGGTAAATTCCCTAACAACGAGAGGCGCCTTCTGTTGAGATACATTGTTGCCTTTAATGGGTGAGAGACTGTAATTGGTCATAGGAATAAGCTGTGCACATCTCTGCAGTAAATGTTTGTGTGAAATAGTATCTTCTTTGCTCCAGACTGATTGAGGACTACATGACAGAGAAGGTGCAGTTTGTGGTGACCAGTGAAGGGTGGCACGACTCCTTTGAAGATGTGAGTTGAGTCCTTGCTTCTTTTTTCACACAAATATCTAACAAAAGCTTAAGAACAATGTAGATGTCTGTCAATGTGCATTTGATCATTTAATTTTTTTCTTCCACAGACTTCCACAGATTTTGTGAAAGTAATTACTGCAAGAAATGTAATGCTCAAATTATAAAAATTTCACAGCTGAAACAGTTTAAGCAGCTACTGCTTAAAAGAAAATGGAAGAAGTACCTTACTTACTTACTGAATAAGCCATCATTTTGCAAGGTATAATCAAATAAAAGCCTTTAGGCAATTTATTTTAGCCTGCCCAGTGAAAATACAGCAGTGTTTGGACCAAGTGGCTTTTTAATCTGTTTGGAATTGTGGGTCAGAATTGGTTTTCAGCCATTTGAGGGCCTTGTTAGCATCTGAATTTGCAGTTTTAGTTATACAATCGGAGCTTTCAGTTTTTTAAAGGCTTTATACTTCTTCCCATCAGTGCATTTGTAATGCAACAAGAACACTTCATGACCTCTCTGTTCCTTTCGCTATCACTTTCATCACAGGCGCTGATGGAGAACGGCAATCTGAATTTTGTCAAACCTGCATGGATTTATGCAATCAATGAACGACAAAAGATACTGCCCTACCAACCCTACTCGGTCGTCCCCTGAACAATACACCGTATGAACACACAAAGGTGTGCACAGACACACTAACATCTCATATCCTGACCGATAGGAAAAGGCGTTTTTTTCTCTTCCCTTTTCGGATTCACAGCTTCACTTACATTAAAGCAATAAACCGATTATATTCCGTTAATACTTTTACAATGATTTTATACTTGCTATTTGTGAAGTGTTTTCAAAGAGATGTTTTCACCTTTCAGCCAAAATGGGGAATGAAAATGTGTTTTTAAGTGGAGTCTGTTTAGGTGAATGTTAGGATAAGGTTTAGTTTAATATTATCTTTTTTTATTTAAAGGTTGTTAGTTCTAGCTTGGCCAGAAAGAAACCTCTTCATCATCAGTGTGCTGCACAGCCACATTATGAACTAAACACACTCTCTGATTCAGGTCTTGTTTAAATTCCTTGCAGTTTGCTGCCGTTCACCTCGGCTACCCTTAGGCCCTGTCTGGAAATGAGTTATCACCCCATCCTGAGTGCCAGTGGCACTGATAAGGCTCTGACTTATGTAAGCAGACAGACCATTATGAGACCAGCCCAAAGTCAGGTGAAAAGTGTAATTTATTTAAGGCTGCAGTCACCAACTGCAAAAAAATCCGGACAACTAAATTCTACGAATCAAAAATGAATACTGAAAGACTGTGTGTCTTTCTCCTTTTATTTTAGGAAATGCCCCAAGTGGAAAAAGTGATGGATTTCTGTGTGTTTAAGTTTGTGGTTTTGTTTCATTCATGTTTATTGAATTATTATTGCAAGAGATGTTTGACAGTCTGACAGTAGTTTGTGTCACTGCAAGAGTTGTGGGGCTTACAGTACTGTCTGCTTGCTTGTCAGAAGCAGCTTGTTCAAGTTCCTATCTTTAATTTTTTTTGTTCTCATACTACTAAATAATTTTGCCTAAATAAAAAATAGATTTTTTTAATTAAAGATATTGTTCTCATTTGTATTAATCAAACTGTCCTTGCACTTAGCTGCTCTCATTCCTTCCTATGCCGTCCTGTTTGTGTTTGCAGCACTCCCTTCCTTTTCATTTCTCCTCTCATCTCGAGCCCCTTTCTGCTCTCTAATTTACTTCTCGCCCTGTTTTGTGCCCGGAGCCACCAGGTCTTGTGCTCTTCAGTCAAGGGGATTAAAATGCTGGAATGTGGGAGAGAGGCTGCAGGAAAGATGGAGACGTTTGGATGCAGGATCAGCCTATTTTGTCTTCTTGTTTACTATAACAATACTATAACTTATATTTTTACATATTTATAGTGTTGTGTTTTAATAGTGTATCATATTCTTATGAATAATTTAATTTTTCTATTTATATTTATGTTCTTGACTGTTGCAGTACTTTTCTTTATTTGTTATTGCCCTATTATATGTTTATTGTATACACCAAACATCAAGGGAAATATCTACTTGGTAATTCTGATTCTGAAGGCAAATTCACATGCCTACCAGCAAGTGTGAGGCATGTTAGTACCACTTACTGTGACCTTGTACCAGGCACTGATTTCATAATATGGAGAGAGAGAGCACACGGTCGAATCCATTCAGGTCTGGAAGCAGGGAAATTTACAGCAGCTAACGGCATCATCCTGATCAATGTCATATTTCATTGAAATGCCCATCAGTTGTCAAGATGGCAGAAAGGGTGGGCTGCTTTCAAATTGTCCCATATGACAAGCCTGCTTTGTTCAAATGGCACACTTTCCATCTTATTGCTGTCACCTTGATCTCTTGTAGTCAGATTTATTCTGTGCTCTTTGCATTTTTATGTCTCTTGTGAATCTTGGCAGTAACCTTGGCTGACTGTTAAGATAGCCTAACATTGTTTAGTCATGTTTTCCCTTTTTTTTATGTTCTTCTAACAGTACGGACTTGGAGGGGATGAATACTTATACAAAAATGTAATTTTTTTTAGATATATTTTCACTTTGACCTTCAAGGTGTTTCTTTTACTGTCAGTCATTAAGGCTACTTAGATTAAATGTTGTAAAAGGAACAGCTGGCTAGGGTATACTACTTTTAATAGGCACTGTACATACAAAGGACCACCACCTATCAAACCCACTGAGTTTTGAGTGAGCTCTTCCGTATATTGGGATCAAAATGTCTTTTGTGCTAGAACTATAAGCTATTTCTAAGTTTCTCTCATATCTTTTAGTCATAAGTAAGCCAAGACATTATTTTCTCCTCACCTAACATTTAAATGCAGGTGCCGTATAATGTCAAAAAGAAAAAGTAAAAGGTTATTAACAGAATTTTCATTCCAGTGTAGTGTTGAACTCCAAATGGCATAACATCTGTGGAGCTTTTGTCTTTTAGATTTAAACATTAAAGGTAATCCATAACAGTAAATGAAAAACTGACACATCATGAAATTGCAACAGGCATTAATATCAGTCAGGGGTTTTACATTTTTAAGATGTTCTGCTTATTGCTTCATATTAAAGTTGATGAAAGTTAAAGAAAATGAATCCGTTTGTCATAAAACAGATCTTAATAAATATATTGTGTCTATAAGGGTGTGTTGCCAACATAAAAGGGGTAGTTTTATCATTAAAGCTGGGTTCATATTGAGTAGGCCTGACTTATACACTTTTTAACTAGAAGTTAATTTGAAATGTAGGCTGCTAATTAGGCCTGCAGGATTTGGGGAAAAATATGAATCACGATTTATTTATTTTTTGCTTAGAATTGATATCACAATTCTATGCCACACATTTTTTGACCATAACCAAAACAAATTTTATTTTTATTTACTTTTTACTTTTTGCTTTCAATTTCAGTTTAGTTTTAATTGGTTTTTAAAGTGGGTTTGTCAGTTTAGTTTTTGAAAATGCTTAGTTTTAGTTTTTATTTGAGTTTTTTTGTAATATGGGTTAGTTGTCAGGGGATTCAAAAAGTCAAAATAATAAATAAATAAATTTAGAAATATGTATTAGCAATGTATTAAACAATTCCACCTGTACATGTACATGAAACAATGTACATGATGAGCAGAGATATGTAAACAGTCAACACAAGAGGCTGCAGAATGTGTTGGACGTGTTCCAGGAGAAAACCCTAAACAGCCAACAAACTAAAGACAACAGACATCAACAGGTGTTTTGAACTTTGGTTCGAGTAAAGTGGTGAACTTTTTAAAATCAATCGACTCACATAGTTGTATAGACATCCCAGCATTAACCCACATTCCCTCCAGCTTTTGGTGTTCTGCGTATTTACTAACCAGCAGCTATGTTGCTGGTGAAAGCCCTCCTGTATTGTTCTCCGTCATGCTACTGGCCCTACGTTACCGGGGTTTGCTTCTGTTTCCGGGAGCTTGGCGTTCTCCTTTACCTTGTAATGGTAAGCTAGGTTAGCCTCCTTTGGTTTGTTTCTCAAATGTGGACTACTTTCAAATGATATATAACGTTATTTGCTCTATGAAAGACATTGACAAAGACAAAAACTAAAGACATTTACTCAATAATTTTAACCAAATTGATTTTTTTTGGCACCTATAACACATTGCGCATCACCACAAGCCTGTAAACATAGAGGCCTCAATGAAGAGAAGGGAGAGCATTGCAGCACTTTTAAAACCTATTTTATACAGTCTGTTTAAAGCTCGCAGAAGAAAGTAGTAGCATTTTGATGTTGAATTACACATACATTTCTTATACTGTCAGGGTTGTTTCCTGGAAACTGAAAAGGAAGTCCTGTAATATATACAGTACTGTGCAAACCTTTTAGGCAGGTATGAAAAATGCTGTAAACTAACAATGCTTTCAAAAATGGAAGTGTTAATAGTTTATTTTCATCAATTAACAAAATGCAATCAATATTTGGTGTGACCACCCTTTGCCTTCAAGACAGCATCAGTTCTTCTAAGTACAAATATGGGGCCAATCGTACGCCTCCCTATTGCGTGATGGATAAGTATCTGCCTGTATTTCTCAGCACTGAGGACACCATTAATCCTGACCAAATCTCCATTTGTAGAAATGCAGCCCCAAACTTGCAAGGAACCTCCACCGCCTTACTGTTACCTGCACATACTCATTATTATTGTGCTCTTCAGCCCTTCGGCAAACAAACTGCCTTCTGCTACAGCCAAATATTTTGACTCATCAGTCCAGAGCACCTGCTGCCCCCCATATTTCTGCACCCCAGTTCCTATGTTTTCGTGCATAGTTGAGTCGCTTGTCCTTTCTGGCTGCAATTCTTCCATGAAGACCACTTCTGGACAGACTTCTCAGACAGTAGATGGGCGTACCTGGGTCCTGCTGGCTTTTTTGCCAGTTCTGAGCTGATGTCACTGCTGGAAATCTTCAGATTTTGAAGGGAAATAAGCTTGATGTGTTTTTCATCTGCTGCACTAGGTTTCCTTGGCCGACCACTGCGTCTACGATCCTTAACGTTGCCGGCTTTTTGCAAGCATACCTTGATGCTCATTTGAAGGCACAGGATAGTAACACTAAATATTTTTGTGATTTGTAATTATTTTTCTTTTGTTCACTCTCTTTGCATTTTGTTATTATTTTTGAAAGCATTCTTAGTTTACAGCATTTTTCACACCTGCCTTAGACTTTTGCACAGTAGGCTACTGTAAGTGTAGCTTAGCTTTATATAACTTTATATACTTATAACTTTTTTAAAGTTGCATTAAGTTATGCCTGTTAAAGGAATAGTTAGACATTTTTGGAAGTAACGTTACACCTTTTTGGTTTATGGCAGAGATTTAGCTAACTCAAGTAACTATGTGTTAAAATGAAACATTACAGCCGGCTAGCTTAGCTTAGCACAATGACTGAAAATGGGGGTAAACTTCATCCCAAACAAAGTCCACCTACCAGCTCCTCTAAAGTTCATTAAAAAAACCATACCCTGTTTGTCTCTGTATTCAAACAAAAATCCCTGACATAAATGCGCAGTCTTTTAGCAGTTACCAAGCAACAGAAACTCCAGGAAGCTCCAGAAGTCTTTCTACTAAGCTAAGCTAACCTTTTGTTTGGCTGATATTAGACAAACAAACAAATGAGACTGTTATTAATCTTCTTATCCAGAAAGCAAATAAGTAAAACATTTCCCAAAACGTAGAACTATATATTTTTTTAAGCATGAATAAAAAGGAAAAAAAGAATCTCAGCCAATAGCATTACAGCATTTCTACCGCGAGAGCAGCTGCCAGGTTTTTTTTGTTTTCTTCTTCAGGTAACAACGTGAAACATCCTCCCCATTTCTTTTCCTCCAACTATTTCCATCGGTCCATCCTCCTTCATTGCTCGTGTCAGACCACAGCCGCGCTGACCCAGTACTCTACGTCTCTCGTGACATCGACACGAGAGGAGCGGGGTCTGAACGTGTGTCTGTCTGTGTGTGTTTTGTGTGTGTGTGTGTAGGTGTGCGCGCGCGCCGTACACTGACTGACTGACTGAGGTCAAGAGAGGGTTCCACCGTAAAGTGTTAGATATAATGCTGCAGCCGGACAGTCAATTTGTCGCCCGGTGTTGTTCCTGAGAGGACAGCGGACCTTGAATGTGAGCAGCTCTGCCGGGAGAGGGTAAGTGATTTAAACGCTTTAATTAAAAAACGATTGGAAAACAGAGTTGTACTGCTATGTACGTGGGACCTGTGACGATTTAAATTAAACTCGGTGCACATTTAGCCTATTCTCTTTCTGTGAGGGAACTTGCTGCTGTGACTTTTAAACGTTTTAATGAGGGGATTTGTTGTACTTATTCCTCGTGGTATTGTGTAGGCTAAGTATTGACAAGTTTCTGCTGGAGCAAAACAACTGGCAACGACGTCGAGTATGTAGGCAATTTGGGTCTTTGGGTCTTTCACTTAATAGGCTAGGCTACGACTTTTGAGACAACAATGGAGCTTTCATTTGAGCATTAAAGAGCAGGTCATATGTAGCCCGTAGGTAGCAACAAGGCACCCTTAGTTTAAAAACAAATCCTAAGGAGACCGTTTACAATGTATAGTTAATTAAATATGTCAGTGACAAATTGTATAGACCATAAAAAATAACGAAACAGATGTCACTGGCATATATGTTTAAGGCTCAAACCAACCAAAGCTGATAGACAATAAATACATAGTCTATGAAATGAATCTATACATAAAACAACACATACCTATATTCCACAATAAAAGTGATATAAACAACAGTATAGCATATGGACCATAAATTAAAAATAAATATATATATATATATATATATATATATATATATATATATATATATATATATATATATATATATATATATATATATAAAAATGTCAATACACAATAATATAAGTGACCCATGATACAGACTAAGGTGAATATCGAATAGTGTGTATATATTTTCAAGCTATGTGCGGAGAAGGTGATTCCATATGTGTCATGTGT
The DNA here is from genome assembly GCA_013375575.1 of Percina caprodes. Taxonomy (NCBI): domain Eukaryota; kingdom Metazoa; phylum Chordata; class Actinopteri; order Perciformes; family Percidae; genus Percina; species Percina caprodes. The sequence continues at coordinate 2,994,013 of JABXJD010000014.1, forward strand.
ACCGGTATTAGTAGACCCATAAAACAAAACCTCTGGGTAGGCTAATGTATTTCAACTCCCTCCCTCAAATTCCTCAGAAGTTTGAATGTCATTACTCGCCTTGATCTGATTGTGTTCCTGACTGTATAGATGCTTTAAATGTCTGTACTCCCTTTTGCACAAACTGCCACATAACTTTTAAGAATTTTCAAATTTTTTATTGTGAGGATAGTGTACATCACATGAGGCTCCAACGTAATGATACCTTGATTAAATAAAATCATTTTGCCTACATTTGGGTTGAAGAAACAATATTATACCTTTTTATGAAGCGTGTCTAATGATACTCAGTTTAAGGAAACACAATGAAATGCCCTGAATAGACTGAAATAGACTGAATAGACGGGGATTTAAAAGGGAAGAGTGAACTTATTTGGCAGTGAGACATGTGCTATAAGTGTGTAAATAACAGCCAACCCTAATAATACAGATATTTTAAATGTTAATACCATCTGTGCTAAGTGACAAATTCTTTCTTAAAATACTCCTTTTGAATCTGCATGAAATTCTCCAACAACAAATAGGGAGAATCACATTGTTCTCTTTCTGTTATCACACACCACACTAATGAACATTTCCATCAACTGTGTGTGTGTGTGTGTGTGTGGTGATTTAATTTCAAGTCTGTGCACATAAGCCACACACCACTTAGAACTGTCTTCCGAAAACTGCAGTCTCTCATTTTAAATAAAAGATGGAGATGATGCAAAAATGAATAAAATATGTTTTTGGTTGGTTCGGAGCGTTGCCCCCGAGAGAAGGTCTCCTCACGGACTCTGTGTTAAAAGGATTCTGTTAATTGATCAGGAAGAGATTGTGGTGCTTTTTATTTTATTTTGTTATTAAAGGGGAACAATTTTGATGTCACAGTGGATCCTCACTCCCTCTTTTCCTTCCTTGGGGCTTTATTTCTCTTTGATGATTTCATGTGAAGGTGTGACATTTCTTTCTGTCTCACTCACTAACACTAAGTCAAGTAGCCTACTGTTTGTGCTTTATGAGGTGTCACAAATCACATCATAAGTTATTTCATTGTAAGTGGTGCCTTGGCTCTGCATAAGCTGCTGATTGAAAGTATATTAGCTTACCACATGTACACTCCAGTTTTAGAAAAGCACATGTGTAAAAAACACATAGTGGTAATTAAGCAGCTGTAGTTCTGATTAGTTGCTTGTGATCCAAATCTCCAATATAAAAATGCAGTCATGAGGAGACGTCCCTGTTCTTAATTGCTTGGTAGATTGCGCTACAAACAAGGTTCATTGTCATTTTTCGGGGGGAAAAAACTAACTTTTGATCACATGTGAATTTCCCTGCGTTGTGTAACTAAATATACAGCCCCGTCATTTTATTCCTTTTCAAGACTTGTTACTCGGCAAATAAAAAAAGGGTAACAAGGTGTTCTGGGAGTGATTGAGAGTAGAACTTGGGGTTGAGAAGTAATAGACATTAAACCCACCAGAGAGATGATTATGCTGCAGCTGAACATCCATATCATTCGTAGTGGCCGCAACAGATTCCTGCCTCTCAGTGAAAGAAGTGAAAGATGTACTGCAAACCAGCTCATTTCCTTAGTGGAGCTGGGGCCTAAGTTGAAGGAGTTGTGTTGTTCTGTTTTTTTTTCCAGTGGCGTTAGGGGCAGACAAGGCCAAGGATGTAATAGACCTGTCAAGTATCTCTAGAGAGGAGCTACAGAGAAGGAGAAACAAGAGATTAGACAGGAGGAGAAGGAGATAAGAGGAAAAGATGAAGGGATGAAGGCTGGGGGATTTATTGAAGGGAGATTTACGACAGAAAGGGCATCGGACAACACAGGATTGAAGGAATGAGATCATAAAAAAAAAGACAGGAAACTAATGTTATCACACAAAAAGAGAAGACTAGCTTGTCCCTTGCAGATAAAATAAGAGATTACTTTTTAATATATAAAAAAACATCATTATCAAATCCAGCGGCATAGTTTTGGGTTTTCTATTCATTTTAGGACAGTATGCACAGCATGTTTTCTATTTACAAACATTCATTTTGATGACTTGCACATAAGTTTTGTCCAGGAGTCCACAATATGGAAAAATTGATTTTCTAACAAAGACCTTTGTTTCAGTATGCATTTTACTCCATGCATTTAAATATGTGGGCCAGAATAAGAAATTATTTAATTAAGTAGCTGTGTTTTCCATTTTGCTTTTTCATATGTCATACTTTTTTTAATCTCCAAACACTTCGCTCTAGGTTTTTTCTAAATATACAAAACACGACATTACTTTTCCATGCAACGTTATTTTCTCACCATATTTTGTATCTCCCTCATGGAATTCCTAAATGCAGCTCCGACTTAAATTAGACTTTGCTTTACTGATAATGAATGTGAATCTGTACAAAGTAAATTAAGGCTCTAATGAGCAACAGCGTCAAAGGAGTTGCCTGTTAATAGCTACTTTAATTATGGTGCAACATTTTGTAGCTCACAGAACATCTGGGCTTTCCCACTTTGTTGCCTGTTGCTCAGACAAAACAGTCTCATAAAACTTTGATAAATGAGCTCTGAAATGCAGATGGAATATTGTGGACATGCTCCTGAAGCACAAATTGTATACAAACATATTTCATTTTTAGCTGTTCCTTAACTACTATGTAAAAAATTCAGTTCAGTTAGGGTTGGGAAACTTGTATTTGGATTAAACTTAGTCAAGTAAAACAATTTTTCATTAGCGCAATGCTTCGTTGGTAACAAAGAACTAATATCCAGCTCAGCCACCGAACTCTGACTTTCCACTACATTACCTCACTGAGAAAGCTGTCTATTTGGACATTTATATTTTAACACATTAGGCTCATTTCACAAAAGTTTGGGAGAATGGCACTGCTTCCAAGCATCGCTCATCCATTTTACTTTTAACATTTTTTTCCTTATACATGTATGGGAATAAGTGACATTTTTGGTTATTGAACATGTGAAATCAAAGTAGAAGTCAGTCAGAGAAATAGTCAAGCTTGCAGTAAGTCAGTAATGCGATTCCTTAAGCACCCTTCTCAAGTATGTCCTTACACAGATACAATCTCATTAAAATTGACCTTAAGAGTCTTGGAAAATGAAATGACATTTGTAGCCCTGACTTCAGGGACGGTTTAAGATGTGTATATGCAGTTATTACTGTGGTGGCCATGTATGAAATTAAATTGACTTCTCAGAGCAGGGATCATTGCACTCTGTTTTGAAAGGAAACCAATAAACCGATGTTAATGATGGTCTTTCCCTTACAATGACGTTAGGTGGACATACAGCTCTGAGTCAAACAGGGTTACTTGTTTATAATTAGAGCCTCTTAAAATGCTTACATGCCATTCTGCTGGCATATTTCCCTAAATTGAAATAATGCTTTTTGGGACATTAGGGCTTGGCAATATTTTGATGATGTATAGATATCATATGATGGACTCAACATTGTTTTAGATTTTGAATATCGTATTATGACTTAGGTTTTTCTGAACTTAAGCAGACTTCCAACCACTTAGTTGTTATATTTATATTATTGATGATTCTTTATCTAAAATGTCAATTGTCAACCCTACAGTTTTACTGCAATAATGACATTTAGATGTTTTTCCCAAAAATGTTTTTATTGAACCAAAAATGATTGTACAGACAGTAAATTAGTCAAGGCAGCGCTCACTTCATTAGAACAGTAAAAGTAAAATTACCACTATTAATCTATGTGTATATATATATATATATATATATATATATATATATATATATATATATATATATATATATATAAAATGTTCAGTACGGAAAAACACAATTAAAGCACACAGTGTGAAACCAAACAATAAATAACAAAGAAATGAGGATAAAACGGTAAGAGTGCATACAAGAGAGTCTCATTCCCCCTTATCCTACCCATTCCTCAATCTACTACTTCTTCTCATGAGATTTAGGTGTTTGATCAAGAATATCATGATATAAGATTTTGTCCATATCACCCAGCCCTATACAGCTGTGGTCGTTTTTTTCATTTGAAGGTAAAGTGACACTTCAGTGTTGTAACGCTGAATCAAAATGACCGGCTTTTAAGAAGTGTAGAAAGCAGTTTTGTTGCTCAGATGAGTACTATTAGTCTAATCACTTTTATAGAATTAAAATGCTGTAAACTGGAACAGCAAGTCCTTATACTTAAACAATACAATAGGTAATTTTTCAATGCTTTATAAAACGGACCATATACCTGACACCAGACAGAACTAACAGCTCATATGAACATTTTCTGATCTGACACCTCTATGGTAAACTCATAATAATAGACATTATCACTCAATTTGAGTCTCAGCATTCCCTACAATCTATAATTATTTTGTCTTTGAACAGAAATAATGTATTTTAGAGGATGTGCTACAGTCATTTGAATAGGACAGCAGCTTTCTCATATTTCTTGAAGGATAGAAAAAAATAAACAACCAAGGACGTCTTAGAGGAATTGTTCTTTGGTACATTTTTCAAAGGCTGTTAAATAATGCAACATCCATTTTGTTGAGACATCAGACACAGATAGGACTTTTTCACTTCTACTTATATATTGTGTTTTTTGCTCTTAGGAATGTCAGTATTTTTAAAATGATACAGTTTCAGTCCATACATCAAGCCAGCATTTTACAGTTTGACCGTAGATGATCACTGCCACCACAATGTGTAGCATCTGATGATTGCAAACACAGCTGAAGACAGCTGGTGCACTGCATTATTCTGCTTCTTCTTCAGTTTCCTTACGGTTTTCGGGTTCCATTTGTAATAAAATAAATGCACTACTTTGTTAATAAAACTACACTAGTGTTACGCTGGGTGACAGAGCAGACTGAAACACAAGAATAGAACAGGTTTATTCAAGTAAATTGGAGGAAAAGGGAAGTGGGGAGGCAGACGCCGGGGACAGGGAAGCAGCAACTGGCAAGATGGAGGGACTTGAAGGCGAGGGTACTTGGGGCAGCGCGGGGGAGCTGGGACCGAGGCGCCGAGGGGGAGACACTGGAGCTAGAGAGCAGGGCAAGCGAGGAGGCGCTGGTTGGGAGCGGAGATGGAGGAAGGCAGATGCAGGGTGCCGTTGGAGGGGGCCCGAGAGGTAAAGCCGGCTGTCTGGAGATTACAGACAGAATTTGGAGGTGGTATCTGCAGGGCAGAAACACAAAAAGGTAAGTCAGCGTACAACACAAGGACAAGAGTTTCAGAAGGCTTGCTTAGAGTTTCACCAGGGTGACTGGAGCAACTATCAAGCGAAGATGGTCTGTAGAGCTGGGGTTGAAATACTGATCTTGATTGTAGATGGGAGGCAGGTGTGAGCGGCGGGAGAAGGTGATGGTGGTATGATTACCAGGTGTGCGCTATCAGTTGGCAGCAGCAGGCGGGAGATAAGAAAAAAGAAAATACAGCAGAGACAAACAGGGCAGGGCCAACAGAGAAACTAACAGTGGAGAAATAAAACCCAGATAGAAAATAGTAAACAAAACAAATACTCGTACCCCAGCCATCACAGTGCCCCCTCCTCAACGGACGCCTCCAGGCGGACTGCCAGGCTTGTCCGGATGGGTCCTTTAGAAGTATCTCAGAAGGGATTTGGCTGGCAGGAATCCATGGTTATTCTTCCAGTCCATAGCTGGCCCAGTCCACCAGGTACCGGTAACCCCTACCTCTATGTTGCACATCCAGGAGGCAGTGTACTGTATAGGCCGGGTGGCCGTCGATAATCTGTGGAAGCTCTTGAGATGAGGCGGGAGCTTGAGTCTGCAGACCCACAAACCAGGGAGTGCGCTTCTTAGAAGAGGTCTGAAGCAGTAGGTCCTGGGAGGAAAACCACACTTTCTGGCCTGACAGGTAGACAGGAGCCAGTCTCTGATTGGCGATCAGCCAGGCGTTTGTTACAGGAAGCCATGAGTTGAAGGGGTGCCCTGGCCTCCCTCCATACCTCCAAAGGAACCACCACCTCCTCTTCCAGGGCTGGAATCCCATAGCTCACATGAATGGGGACATCCCAGTGGCAGCGCTGAGGAGGGAGTTGTGCGCATACTCAACCCAAGGAAGGTGGACACTCCATGAGGAGGGGATATGGTACACCACACATCTAAGAGCCTTGTCCACATCTAAGAGCCTGTTATCGGGTTACCACCCCCAGACCAACCGACAAACCAAGCGGCCAACCAGGATCTGGGGGTGGTAACCCGAGGACAAGCTGAATGTAGCACAGAGGGCTTGGCAGAACGACCTCCAGACTTGAGATGTGAACTGAGGTCCCTGGTTGGAGACGATGTCCTGGGGTATCCCGTGGAGGCAGAAGACGTGGTGGACCAGTAGGCGGGTGGTTTCCATAGACGTGGGCAGCTTAGGCAGAGGGATGAAGTGGACTCATTTGTAGGACCTGGGAGCGGACATTAGGAGGAACGTAGAGGCAATTAGAGGGACCAGTACCAGGGTCGGGGTTGGTGGACTGGGCAAGGCAGACGGCGGACTCCATTTCCCATACCAGGGAGGCAATGAGAGAGGAACAGGGAAGGATGAGGTTTGGCTGGTCCACCGGGTCATAGGGGGAATGGAGATAGGACGGGGCATCGAGTTTGGTGTCACGGTATCCGGGGCGATAGGACAAGGTGAAATTGAACCGGTTGAATAACAAGGACCACCTAGCCTGGCGGGAATTGAGTCTCTGGTCGGTGTGGATGTATGAAAGGTTCTTATGATCAGTCCAGACTAGGAAGGGTTGTTGGCCCTCCAACCAGTGCCTCTATTCCTCGAGGGCCAGTTTGACGGCTAACAGCACCCGGTCCCCACACGCTGTAATTCTGCTCGGTGGGGGTCAACAACTGGGCAAGGGGCTCTAAATAACTACATTTCTCAGTTTTTCTTTGGATTGAATAGGTTTAAACTGTGGTTTGTCAGTCCATAGTATCTTATCCAATTCCAAAGGTATTAATTCCTAGACTAATTTATTTCTATTGTTACATTTTTAGAATAGTTATAGCACAAGCAACACACCTGTTTATTCCAGCTAACCTGCCATACCACCTCTCCATCCCCTAATAACAGAGTGCAGGGTAAAGGGAATTTTGTTCTATATGTTAGTCTCTCTGCCTGATTCCTAGATCTGTTATCTGAGTGAGGTTTGTGCAAGTTGAATCTTGAATGGTCTGATCATGGCTCTGAAATATCAATAGCCTAACATGACACAGTCATGGCACTGTCCATGGTGCTGAAGTAGCAGAAGGATTTGTAATTTCATATTTCAGTCCCTCCAGGATTTTGCAGACTTTTTTTTAGATTACTGTGGCCAAAAATGCCTGATGTTGCGGGAGCTTTTAAAAAAAAATATTTTGAATAGTTCTTTAAAAATAAATAGGAAACTTGTTTTGGGGAGAATAAAATTACTCTGGGCTGAGTTTTCCTGGTAACCTTACCAAAAAAGCTGAGGATCCTGCAAATGTTTTGCAAATGATAATGGCTGGTTGATTTAAGACAAAAAATAAGTTATTGAATGAATCAAATTTGAACATGTATGTCAGTGGCTTGTTGATCTTTACATTGTAAGAGACACACATTCATACGGTTTGGGAAAGGACTTATTGGACTTTAACTTATCATTGTAGTTACAATAACGAGCACAGCTGTCCTCAATTTAGATCATCCTGGATGTCTCATCTCCGGTTTTTCCTGCATCCACCATTTGTGTTTGTGTTTGTACGCACAACAGTCGTGGGGGGGGGGGAGGGTGGGACTGAGCAGCCCCGCCCACTGCAGAGAGCCGACAGGATTGAAACAGCAGCCGCTTTCAGCAATATCAGAGTGAAAAATTATCATAGCGTACATTGATGTTAGAATGTATACAGGCTGGCAGGACGGTCTGACATGTTTGCATGTGAGATGTTTGAATCACACACGTCTTGTTACACAAGGAGTTACAGATGAACTAACAAAACAAACAATCCATTCCCCCTAATTAACAAATCACCAACTCGTTATAGGTATTATTGTGCACTTGACACTGAAACAGAAATCCTTCTTTTCTCTTCTTTCTGCCCTTTCATTCGTCAGGTCTGGTTGAACCATTGTACAGCGTTTTTGTCCTGAGAGAGGTCTTATTACAACCTAAAAGCCGGAAAGATCATTATAAAAGTAGTCCTCTCCGTTATCTAATTTTATTGAATCAAGCTTTTGTGGCAGGAGATTCCTAACTGTTTATGTTACCACAAGGTCTATTCAGTAGCTCAGGGGATTATTTTGTTAATTTGGATTATAAATAGAAATGTTGTGTTGTGATCACACGACTGGAAAATACACATATTAGCTCCAAATATTTCTATCAGTTTTTCTAAAAATAATAAAATAATAATTTTAATGGGAAACAAACATCCTCTGGGCAAAGCAAGCCCCAGTACCGGATGAAGACTTCATCTTCTACTTTGCTGATTACTTTGACCCTACGCTTTATTGAAGCACAACACTGCAGTCTGTTATTGGCTAACAGCTTTTTCCTTTTCTGGTACTCTGTCTTTGGGGCATCTCTCTTTGACGTCTTTTAACTCATTTATGAAGGAATCTGAGGTGAGATTTGCTCAGTTTAGTTCAACTCCACAAACATAGCTGGCAGAAAGTTGTCTTTTGTTGATGCTAAAACGATTACAATATATGTAGGCGTTTGCTGTTTATTTGTTTGCTTCTTGATATTGACCCTGATACACTGTATATCTCAAAAATAAGTAATAATCTCTATTATCGACTGCTCACTCAAATGAGCTTTGCCAGATGAACACTGGCTCTCGCCTTCACTCTGGCACGTTGCAGCCCGCTGTAGTGATTAGACTGACTTTTACCACAATATAGATAATGTCTCCAAGTCCTCCACTGAATCAAATCAATATACAGAATAACCCTGTGAAATCACTACATGTGGCACAAGGGATCATGTCAGGTGCTGTTGCCAGTGGTGCAAGCTTAACAGGTGAGGATGGATTATTGATTTGTTTGCCTCTGCTCATCTTGGACATGTGTTGATTGGTGATTCAGGTCACAAGTTAGGGTCAGAGAAGGACAGGTGATATGTACTGTAAGTGTGAGACATGTGATGGTGAGTAGATTGCGTTATTGGTGGTTTTAAGGTGACGGAATTCTCACAGATTTATTCATGACCCTGGGATTGACGGGAAAGTTCATAGAATATATTAACAGAGATACTGCAAGTCAGTGGTTCGTTTTATCTTCCTGTTGCTGATAAATATTGTATGCGGCTTTTTGCATGCTATTATACAGAGTGGTTGTTGGAGTGTGTCAGAGCACAGAGATAAGAGAGAGAAGAAAAGTTCACATGTATCCTCATCATGCAGAAACACATGAACCTTTAGGAACCTGGTTGCTAATGAATAGTTTTAAGCAGGAGTTTGCAGTTTTTTATGATACATTATTGGTTCTTGGATTAAGCATTTTCTTTGGGTTTATCCTCCAGGTCTTAAAGGATAATTCTTGTCGATTTCAACACGTAGCTCTGTTGTATGTAAATTTGGAGTGCTGTCAGTAGAGAGAAAAAGGAAAACAATCGGTGCTGCCTATACTGTGTTATCCCTCTGCTAGAGTTAGCACCCAACCGCCTTTAACACCTGTTTTTAACCTCTTAACATGTTCAAAATGTCATTAAACGTGCCTACCCATGTGAAGTGATTCCTTCTGAGTGAACACAATGAATCCGACTGCTATAGATGTGACAGAAATGCATCAAAGTTGTGTTAATTCAACTCTGTTCAGTCCCTGTGTTGATACTGCAAGGAGTGCTTTGGGACCATCTACAAACTACAACACAGAAAAGAGATACAAACATATTTTACAAAATAAGCATATGCTTATTTTTTTAAAGTAAGTGCTGTAGTACAACTAGCAGGAGACAAGTTATAATTGAGGTAAGTTTGGAGACACCATATTTAATCATTAAATTCATAGCCTACATATTTTTGTTTCATCTCTTTTCTGTGTTGTAGTTCAGCAACTCTGAATCTGAGGACATGGTTCTCAGCAGGAAACTGATAGAGTGCTTTCTTCAGGTAGGGAGTGAGTCTTTACCCAAAGTGAAGGAGTTTAAATACCTTGGGGTCTTGTTTGCGAGTGAGGGGACCGTGAGACCGTGGAGCGTGAGATTGGTCGGAGAAGGTGCGGTATTACATGCCATTTATCGCACCGTTGTGACGAAAAGGGAGCTGAGCCTGAAGGCAAAGCTTTCGATCTACCGGGCAATTTTTGTTCCTACTGTCACCTATGGTCATGAAGGTTGGGTCATGACCGAAAGAACGAGATCCAGGGTACAAGCGGCCCTTAGAGATAGGGTGAGAAGCTCAGTCATCCGTGAGGAGCTCGGAGTTGAGCCGCTGCTCCTTCGCGTCGAAAACACCGGAACTGAACACTGCTGAATTAGCAAAACCTTTATGCCTTTCTGTCACATCTACTGCAGTCAGATTCACTGTGTTCACTCAGAAGGAATCACTGCACATGGGTAGGCACTTGTAATGACATTTTGAACATGTTTAGAGGCTAAAAATAACATGCCCTGTTTAAGCCATGTTGGGTGCTAACTCTAGCAGGAGGATAACTCAGTATAGGCAGCACCAATTGTTTTCATTTTTCTCTCTACTGACACTCCAAATTTACAAACAACAGAGCTACGTGTTGAAATCGACCGTAATTCTCCTTACAGGGCGTTTTACAGTAACTGCAACCGAGCTGGCGTGTGCAAATGTGACGTCATGAGAGCGCCGTAACTGTTTATATTCCTGCGTGGTGGTCGCGACACTAGTTGCAGTCTTCTCCTAAACAGAGGTGGCGTTAATGAGCAAAAGCTACTCACATTGCTATTTCTACGAACTAGAATAAAAAGAAAAAGGTAAACAACTGCAGAACTGGCAGCAGCGTTGCCATCAATGCTTCAGTTTGATTAATTTACCATAAAATAACTCATCTTAACCCAGTAAATTTACAAGAGAGACTTGCAGTCACTCTGAGATTCCTGGCATCTGGTTACCCTCCAGCTCGTTAGGGCTTACTGTTTCCGCTTTGTTTCTGGATGCGCACTCAAAATCCTGGTGCGCCAGCGAGAGCTACGTCATTTTGACGTCATATTGCACACTTGGATGCGTTGACTGTAAAACGGCCATCACCTTAGTGTGAAAATCTTTGGTATCAGGTAAATGCTGAATCACAAAGCAACCCCACAAATTATACTTTACTTTTGGTCTGATTTCAACAGGTCTACATATGTGGGACAAGATCAGGTTGTATGACAATAGAGACAAACTCAGTCTTTGGATTTAAATCTTGATATTCAAACTTTAAAAAGTGTAAATGTAGTTCTCTAAATGTCATAATCCTCCTTAATTATTCAGAGAAATCTTTCTGAATAAATCTAAAATGATACTTTATTTCAACTCTGTCTTACTGTATGAGTATCATGCATGACCCCCTCTTCTGACTTCAAATGTTGCAGTAAAAATGTTTGTAGTTTGCTCCTTTGGGCAGAACAGAGACTGCAGCTTGGATATGCTGGTTGTGATGGAATTAAATAGTTTTTATAGGGAAGAAAAGAACATTTCAAAATATCCCTAAACAGCTCTTGCAGTATAATCTATTTTTTACAGGTCCATCTGTGAAATATTTTAAAATTGCCTTTGCAATTATTTGATGTAAAAGGACATTTGTTAGTTAGATCAAAGGCTCCTAAATGGTGCCCACTCACTTAATATAAATACAGAATAATAACAATTGCTCATAATTCATATACCAAAGAGTTTGAAGATCTAAATATCCTGTTAAGGTTACCTAGATCTTTCATAATGGCGGTATGGGGAAAACATTGTTGGGCCGGGAGGGATTTTGCCGTTGCTGTACCATGAGTGGCCTCTGGGAAAGTGGTGGTAGTGTATCTGGCTCTTTTTATACGTCTATATACCATGGACATAAACAGTACATGATTTAAAATATTTAAGAAAAATTTACTTTGCAAATGTTGTATGTGGAAGGACAGTTATTAGGTATCTAAGATACAAACAATCTGTTTTGTTGAACGTTTGTGTGTTTAAAAGAAAGCAAACCTTACTGCAGTGAGAAGACGCCAGACAACCAGTAGAAAAAAAAATCCTGCTCAAAAACCAACCAACCTTAAAGCTATAGTGCGTAGTTTCTGTTGCCCCCATGAGGAATTCTAGGTAATGACAACAACACTGTTGGTGCGACCACGTGATACCAGCCTTCCATGATGGTACACCACCCCCACCCCTCCTCCACGCAGTTGCTAGTAGCCGAGGAGGACACCGACGATAAAAAAAACAAAACATGATCGACTCTTCAGAGGAGACCATTATCTTCACTCGAGCTTCTGCGCGGGAAAGTCACCGTACGACACAATCTTGATCTTAATTAGCATTGTAGCAACTCATTTGGTAATGGCTTGAATGTAACAAACGTTCATTAATATAAAAAAGTTACACACTAAAACTTTAAGTCTGTTGTTGTACATCAAGTTTTTATTTTTAAGTTAAGTTTATAGAGTTAAACTGATTTTATTTTAAGAGTTACTATCTTTCAGTCGACCTTTCAAACGCCCTAGGGGCCAAAAAGACCCTGTGGAGATCTGAGAGATCTATTATCTCTGCTTCAGTCAGTGGTTTTGACAAAATGGAGAGACCTAGGCTTGTGTGTATATAGGCAATGTGCGGTATTGTTTGTATGCATGTCCTGTGTTGTCTCTTTTCTCTGAGGTGAGACCAAAGACATATTATCAACCCTGGTGCCACAATAACCTTTTCTTTCATGTTTCTCTGTTGTTAGATTCAGAAGCCAATCTTTGTTGGCTCTATTGTGAAACACTGAATCAAGTACACAACGGCCCATTAAGCGTCCCAGCCGGGGCATTATTTTTCTCACCTTCTGTTTGTGTCATCAGCTTTCAGCCTGACCATGTCCACTGGAGCATGATCATGACTTCCCTCAACGAGTCAGAGGAAACCTCCACTTCTTCCTTCCCTCTCTCCTCCCTTGAACACAATTTCTCCCACTTCGTCACCAATGACCCGTCATACTCCCCCATTTCCTTCCCCACCTCCTCACTGGCGCCCTCTAACTGCACCAGCTCCCTGTCAGCCTCTTCTCCTCCGTACAACTTCTATGCCGTGCTGCTGGTGCTCCTGATCTTCTGCGTGGTGTTCGGTAACGTGCTGGTCTGCGTGGCTGTGTCGAGAGAGCGCTCTCTTCAGACCACCACCAACTACCTCATCGTCTCACTGGCTGTGTCAGACCTGCTGCTGGCTACGCTGGTAATGCCCTGGGGCGTCTATCTGGAGGTGTGTGTACACTTATGTGTGCTTTTTTTTTTTTTTTATGATCAGTGCTCTGACAAAAAAAAACACACACTCTGAGCTTGATGCGCTGGGAACTAAATGTGGATGCAAATATTATGGATGGTGTCTTCTTGTTACTCTACAAGTTCTCTCAGGTCCAATAAAGTGGCTGGTTCAGATGAGTTTATTCACTGTGCAGTGGAGACAGAAGTTCACAAGAAGCTGTCTGACAAGAAGAGTTTCCTGGTCATAGTTTTAATACAAAGTTACAGAATAAGTAACAGAATAACAAAAAGCTGAGAAGAAATTCACTCACAGAACTGGAGTAGATTTGCATAGACCCAATACGTCTGCTCAAACGTGCTTGAAACAATGTCCTTTGTTTAAATTAAGTGCCAGCTCTGCTTTAGCTGACTCCAGCTCTAAACAAAAGGTCTCACTCACAGTGAGAAAAGGAAAATGCTTTGTTTTAACACTAAGCTAGACAGAAGGCAGGCAGACTATTTAACACAGGACACACTAAAAGTTTGTTGATCTGAGAAAATATTAGGAGCTTAATCAGTGAACAGGAAAGAGGATATCAGGACAAAACGAGACTCAAACTGTTAGGTAATTAATTTTTACAGATTCTCAAATGTGAAGATTTCTTTCTTGTCGTACAGGATAGTAAACAGATTATTTAGGTTTCTTCACTTAAAGGTGCTTTAAGCAATGTCACACGTGTTTTAGGCTACAAAATTTTTTTGTCACATACAGCAATTATCTCCTCAATATCCATGATCTGTCTGTTCCCTGAACACACTATAAAAAAAACACGCTCTCTGTAGACAGCCCAGGCTCTACAAACGGCAACAAAAACAAACTGTGCCAACCTGCACCACGAACCATAACAGACAGTGTTCCAGCCTATAACCGACAAGAAGGAGTTGTGTGTGTTCTGGGGACAGACAGCTAGCCTGTCTCCTCTGCCTGTGTCTCCTGAGTCTAAAAAAACGTGCAAAATCACATTTTAAACAAGCAACTTGAGTACATCTTCCGTGGGCTGTGGGACATTTTAAGAGATTTTTCACTTTTTTATTCCGCAGATGAATTAATAGTGACATAGTTAGTTGTTGCCTTAAATCAATTAGTTCATTAAATGTCAGAGAATAGTGGAATATGCATGTGACATTCATCACATTCAAAGCAACGTCATTAGTCGACCAACAGTCACAAACCCAGAGATGTTCAGTTTATCACATAAGACGAAGAAAAGCAGCAAATATTAAAAACAGTTATCAAAATAGCAGATTAATTTTCTGTCTGTTGACTTACAGCTCTGTAACAAACACAGCTGGCCTGAAAAACCGAGAGTGTGAGGAAAGTATCGAGTTGAGGTGTTAGAAAGACTAGCTAAACTGAAAATGTGCTGTATCTGACACTATGTTTGGAGGTATGGTTACAAGAAGATATTGCTTGCCAGGTTGAACTCAATAATAAACAGCCTGTCACATTGTCATGTATGTAAATTAATCCTGCAATAATAAGCTAACTGACAACTTTCTGCCTGCATTTAAATGAATCTTTTCTGTGCCTGCAACATTTGTGTCCTGAACTTTTCCAGTGCTTTTGCAGCTTTCTTCATAATATATCTACTACCGCTGTCACACAATTTCCCTGAGCCTTAGGGGACATATTCAGATTGCTTGTTTTGTCCGACAAACAGAGCAAAACCCAATCATTATAAGTTTACTCGCACATAAGACAAAAGAAAGCAGCAAGATATCACCTTTTAGGATTTTAGCTTTTTAGGAATCAATAAATGTTTGGCATTTTTGTACAAGAAATGACTCAAATGGTTACTTAATTGTCGAAACGTTACCGATTAATTTAAAATGTACTTATAAGTTATCAGAACTTCTACTCAAGAAAAACTTGAATTCAGTCCTCAGATGGCTCACAGACTATAAATATTTAATGTGCAAAAGGCAAAATACAAATTACTACATTCAATCCTTTTTA
The DNA here is from genome assembly GCA_013375575.1 of Percina caprodes. Classification (NCBI taxonomy): domain Eukaryota; kingdom Metazoa; phylum Chordata; class Actinopteri; order Perciformes; family Percidae; genus Percina; species Percina caprodes. The sequence goes on from JABXJD010000014.1 coordinate 3,009,406, forward strand.
TCTGTAAACCCGCATCTTTTTTTAATGTGATATTGGAGATACAAAAAAACTTGGTGGGTAAATTGGGTTACTTCAGAAATGAGTCATTGGTGCCCGCAGTAAGGAATAATAATAGAATTAAATATGAAGTACTTCTGAGTGATCCAGCCTGGTTAATATTAACGCAACTCCACCAGTCTTACAACATATTGTATCAGCCAAAATATACAACATAAGTGGCGTAATTAAAGCCCTTGATGGGTACGTAAGTTATTGAATGAAAGTGAAGGAAAATGTCTTTATGTCAGTTTGTGTTTGTTTTGTTGAAGGTGGTTGGAGAGTGGCACTTCAGTCTCATCCACTGTGACATCCTGCTCACCCTTGACGTCATGATGTGCACCGCCAGCATCCTCAACCTCTGCGCCATCAGCATCGACAGGTGGATTCTCCCTTAAACTTTACTCTTTAGTTTACTCTCTTTACTGGGGCATATTTCTCTCATTTTTAATTATTTGCTTTATTGAATGTATAACACACTCTCATGGTCTTTCTCTCTTTTCTTATAATTTGAGAAAAAAGAAACAGTGAGTTGATAAAGAATTCAATATGTATTTTATTTACTTCAGACTCTCCCCTAGCCTTGATCTTGATTGGTACAAGTTGGGCTAGAGTCTAGCTCAACTTGTACCAATCAAGATGAAGAAAAAACATCTAGCCGCTAGACAAAGAGCTGGCAACACACTTGCTTGCAATAAAAGGAAAACACACGCATCCACTAAAAACATTTTTAAAAATGCACTTGTCGGGGGCACCTGGGTAGCTCACCTGGTTAAGCGTGCGCCACACATATAAAGATTCAGCCCTTGTCTCAGTGGCCACAGGTTCAATTCCAACCTGTAGATCTAAGCTGCATGACATTCTCCCTTTGCCCTGTTTAATAAAGACCTACAATGCCTGAAAAGAAGAAAAAATGCACTCGTCATCCCGATGTCACACTGCAGCAGGTTAGAACCCCACATACTTTAGTCATCTGTTTGTCTATCAGCAGGAAATGTCCGGCCTTTACTGTGTCTTTTACATTGTCCTCTGAAGCCATTAGAGTTTGTTCCTCGTGGATCAAGGAGACTGTGTTAGATGATTTGGCGTTCCGCCTGATGTCCTTTTCATGGGTTTAGGGCGAAGTGACCAGACGCCCAGCGAGCAGGCCGTCTGCCACTACACTCTAATTACTCACACATTGAGCCTGGACCAGTTCAGACTTTTTTTTTTGTAATTTAGTGCAATATCTAAGGATAGAGTCTAATTGCTTTGTCAAAGCTGTCGACGATAAAATATGCACTGCAGTTAGACAGTTGTATTGGCTTCATGCCTGATAAAGTTGTGTTGGCTTCATGCCTGATACAAATAAAACAGTGACTACAAGGTTAAAGTGCTGACAACTTTACTGTAAGGATGATTACATCTATATTAGTGTACTGTAACAGTCGGACTCTGAGCCCTTTTTATACACAGTCCTCCAGTTGTGAATGATAGAAAGTAATTGGTTAAAAGTAGCATAAACTCAAATAAAGTAATCATATGTAGTGTTTCTACTCTAAGATTTCTCTCCAGTATTTCTTAGTGAATGTGCTTTTGTGTGAATGAGCTGGAACTGTGATTAGCTAATTAACGATCTCTGATTACAAATCCACTTAACTATTTGATTTCTTCTCTAAATACAAAGTGTTTACAAGAGGAAGTTTATTCCAGAGTCTGCATCCTCTTTATTCATGACACTTTGGTCCTACAGTCTACACATGAGCCTTAAATTAGAGGAGGGTCGCCTGTTCAGGTCCCCGTGCGGACCAAGTACGGAGCGTGGACTGGTAGCTGGAGAGGTGCCAGTTCACCTAATGGGCTCTGTCAAAGTTCCCTTGAGTAAGGCACCAAACCCTCAACTGTTGGGTGCGCCTTTAATCGGAAGCCCCTTAACTCTGACATCTCCATTAGGACATGTTTAGGTCCTGTTTGTGCATGTCTGTGTAATTGGGGCCTGTGTGTAATAACGAACAACAGATAAAAAAAAAGAAGTAATTTTCCCTTGTTTGGTCATTAAAGTATCACTTTATCTTAATATTGTTTACTTTTGTCCTGTCGCTATACAGCTAGGAATTTAGAAATGTATATCTTTAGACCTAGACCATTGTCCTGCACATCTCCTACAGGACTCCTTCACAGTTGATATATTCTTGAGGTGAACTAAAGTACTACGCCTCCAACATCATGTTGCAGATTTTGACTCCTGAAACAACAAAGACCTTCTGGGAATTGAATCTATTAACAGCTGAGTTTCATCAGTAGAGTCTTGGGTAACTGCTTGCAGTCTGATTTACAGCAAGACTGCATACACCTGCCGTTAAAGCAGACAGCTAGAATTGGTTTTGACATGCTGCCAGGTGTGTGTTTTGTGTCCTTGTGGTCTGTGAAACAGGCAATGACAGCTTGGCTACGGTCGAAAAGTCAAAAAATTACCTCCTAAGTCCTTTTCCTAACCACTTTTTCTTAACCACAATGGTAAACGTCATGAGGTCAAGGAAAAGTGTTAAGAAGAATTCAAAAGGAATTAGGATAAGACTGCCCTTACCCTCGGCTGTAATCATGCGACAGAGCATGTTATTGATGTGGGTCTGCCAGCGCATCTGAATACTTTGCCATGTGCGTTCTAAACGTGATGTTTTATGCAGGCTTATAAAGTGGACAACCCGGTGGAAAATATGACTTCATCACCATTTTCACCTTCTTATTCTGCAATAATTATGTTATTTCATGTGAAGCCCCCACTGCATGTCATTATAAAACACTGGGCTGTAGTAGGGCTGCATGATATGAGGAAAATCTCTAATTGTGATTATTTTTGACTGATATTGCAATATGGTATTGGAAGGAATGATCATTTTTGTATCATTATTATTGTTTTCATTGAAAATTAACATTGAAAGAAATTGTGATTTTTGCAAATCTGTACCAAACAAACATTTTTTCTTTCAGTCTATAGGATACGATTTGACCACAATACTTAATTCAGAATGGTTTGACACATATTTAGCCACTGACAAATATTGCGCCCCCCTGCAATTTGGATATTGCACTAGTCCATGTTGCGATTTCAATACAATTGCGATTAATTGTGCAGCCCTAGGCTGCAGGCTGTTTCTTGTATGAAAGGTGTTCAGCAAACAAAGTTTATTTTCATTATTGGTTGATCAGCTCACCCTCCTGTCCACTCATTTTTATCCACATAAATCCCGATTAGAATCATTGTATGAAAATAATAGTTACATGTAGGCTATGCAAGATAAGCAGAACGCATTAGACCTACAGATCTAATGTAGATAGATAGACATTAATGCAATTTATTGCGATAAAATATTTAAATGACTTAGACAGTTTGAATGGCTCTTATCATGGCCGCCACTTAACTACTTCTGGGTTATTTCACTCAGTTAGGAACCTTCCTAAACAAATTTTACAATTCGACCGCAGCCATTTATGTCTGTTTGAAGGGAAACTGGGAATCTATTTGTCTGGGTTCTGTGTCAAGTGCCTGAGTTCACTTTAACATGTGAGAACATGTCGATGGAATAATTAAGTCTGAAATACATCAATATGTGTTTACTCTGTATTGACTATGTGTTCAAATGCATGCACCATGAGTGAGTGCGAGAGAGGCATGTGCTAATGTATTTTCTGTGTGTTTTATGCATCTTGTGTGTTTTATGCATCTGTGTGTGTGTGTGTGTGTGTGTGTGTGTGTGTGTGTGTGTGTGTGTGTGTGTGTGTGTGTGTGTGTGTGTGTACTATTGCAGATACACAGCGGTAGCCATGCCGATGCTCTACAACACCAGATACAGTTCCAGGAGGAGGGTGGCGGTGATGATTGCTGTGGTGTGGTTCCTCTCTTTTGCCATCTCCTGCCCTTTACTGTTTGGACTCAACAACACTGGTAACAGCTACATTTGATCCCTTCTCTTAACTTTCTTCCCATTTACTAGTTAAGGTGTTGTGAGCTCCACCCAGGGATTACAGTCTTAGTGCTCGGTCAATCCACAAAGTGACAGAAGATTCAGTCACATGTCCTCACGAAACAGGGGCTGTGCTCTTGGTGATGTAGTAACTACTTGCTGGTCGTGCAGCGGCTACACTCTATGGTCATCACTGTCAAGAGAGTTGTGCAACTGCTCACCGGCACTAATTAATATGTTATCGTTCACCAAAGATGAACTTAAATAAAGATATAATATATTTAAAGATATCTTCTCCTTGCCTATTGCCTTTAACTGAAAACAATTGACTTTGGTCCAAAATGTCTATCTCATAAATGCTGTGTTTTCTGAGGGCCAGCATCTTCAGCTGTGGGAGTGGGACCCCTAAATGGGCCCCTGCTGGGTCATCAGTTGATTAAAATGATAACAAAGAAATACAATGTTTTCCTTATACAAAACTTTGTTTTTTTTTCAGACTTTTCTTGGACTTTTGCTTTTTTGTCTTGTATAAAACTGGATACTTTCCCCTCTTCAGGCCTTTTAACAATACCACCCAGCCACACATTACAATACTTGATTTTTTTGAGCTGGAAAAGGATTTTGGGATCCTTCATTTCACTTCCATTGAAGAGCATTGTCACAGGTGCAGCATTCACTGCTTTAGCTTCAGCCTCTATTTAATGTGGTAGCTGTTTGGTCGGTATTGGGTCTTAGTTTCCTGTTTCACACCAATGCAAATTAAGGCACAAAAAGGCTCTTTTAATTAATGCTAATATGGAAATGGGAGATTTGGTCCTTCATGGATATTTAGTCTGCAGCGGTTAATGGATGTTTTCTGAACTTTGCACTATTATGCTAACACTAGCTAAGATTTAACTCACTAATAGTGCAGCACACACAGTTTCTTATTTATTCACAGACATTGCAGTGCTCTAATTCTTCTGTCCCTGAATTTGATTATCAATCTTTGATCAGATACTAAGAAAATCCCAAGCTGCTCATTCAACAGACAGGTATTATACTGTACTTAAATATCCATAAGCACAGATAAACAGACCATTCAGTAATTTCCCCATATGTTGTTCTCATTGAGGGAATGATGTTGTCTGCCCTAGGAGCACATAATCCTGGACTTGTTTGTTGTCTCATAAAGGGTAGGAGTGAAGATGCTCTACTGCTAACCCCTACTTTAATGAAGGCAACTGCGAGGAGGGACTTGATGTGAAATGTGCTGGCATTGAATGGAAAGAAAACCACTTGAGAATGAGTGGAAAACCAGAAGTTATGTGAGAGACAGCCTCAGTTGACGGTCAAAACACAGCAAGATACTGAAAGATTTAAAAAGACACATTTCCCTCTTTTCAGTAACAGGCTGCTCATAGATTACAACATACTGTTTGAAAACTTTGTGGGTAGATTTTCCATTCAGTTCTTGTGCCAGTGCTTGTTTAAATAGAAAATTGCTACAACTCTCACATGTGCAGTACATATGAATCTACAGCCAGGGGAATCCGCTAGTGTGGCTCTGTCCAAAGGTAAAATAATCCAACTACTAGCAGCTCTAAGGCTGAGTTATTCCTTGTTTGTCATCATCATCAACAACATTGTTTGTTTCATCCATTCAAGTGTAAAAAAGAGGAATTGAGTTCTGGACTATTTCTTGGCTGAAAGCATTTTTTTGTTTAACATTTGAACAGAGCCAGAGTAGCATTTTCTCCCTGCTTCCAGTCTTGTGTTAATGCTAAATATGTAACAGAGAGAGGAAGAGAGCAATTAATTTTCAGACGCAAAGGCAATTCAGTGTGATCTGTGGATCATTGTGGGACTGCAAACATGACAGTCATAAATATTACGTGTGTGTGTGTGTGTGTGTGTGTGTGTGTGTGTGTGTGTGTGTGTGTGTGTGTGTGTGTGTGTGTGTGTGTGTGTGAGAGTCGTAAAAGTGTGTCAGATGTTTTTTGGGTGACCGTACGGATTATCTGTTGACTGTCGGAGCAGAGGAGACAAGACAATTATTTGTTTGAACAAACAGTCAAGTTTTATCTTATCTTAAAGTGTTTTACGTAAGAATAAACATAAAAAGCAAATAAAACTCAACAATCATAAAACAAGAACAAACAAAAAAACAGTGGATGTAAAAGTGTTAAGAAGGATAGAAGTGTAGGAATGACAATATCTTAACAAAAGAACTAAAGGACAAAATCTCAAGTGTTCTTAAAGTTTATTCCATATCTGTGGTACATTGAAGCCAAGCTGCCCCCGGGGACATGAGAGTGGTATTGTATCCTCGTCCAAATCTTTTGATTTAAACAATAAAAAAGCGTAAATTATTCAAACTGAAACAACAGAGAAATCACATAATCTTCTTTGAACGTTTCTCTACAATATTAAGTTTTTGCATGTTTCCTCTCTGCATTAGACAGCCGGGAAGGCACCACATGCAGCTTTGCCGATCCAGCCTTCGTGGTGTATTCATCTGTGGCCTCCTTCTACGTTCCCTTCATCGTAACGTTGCTGGTTTATGCGCAGATCTGCGTGGTGCTGCGCAAGCGAGGCAGACGCACCGCCCCGCCACGCAGACGCGGCCTGCACACACAAGGCGGGGCTGATGTGGGCGAAGGTCAGCGACACAGGAAGGTAGAGTCACAAATTTGGATGCCAACTGTGTTTTGATCATTCTTAAAACATTTATTTTACTGACTGTTTGTCTTTGGCATTAATAGATTTTGACCAAATGGCCTACACCAACATTGATTGCACCACCAAAAAAGTTGAGATGAAGTCCACAACTTCCATGTGCAAAAATATCAGTTCAAAAGTTTTCAAATCTGCTTTTGATTCAGTGTTTGCTTATCCATCATCCATACTTTAAAACCACTGACACACCAAAAGTTTTGTATCAGATTCTTTGAAGCTATATGATGTTAACCCTGAGTGAAATACTTAAAGCCATGACTCTGCTCCATTCTGTCAACTACAATGACTCGAGATGTCTAGTGTGTAATTTTATATACCTTGAAAACTTTGGGCTCACCTTTTAGAATCAAAACTAAAATGCTGTGGTTTAGAACAATGTTTGGTTGCACAAAATGGGTTTGTAATCACTGGGTTGTCCAGGAAGAGACATATATATATAGTCAGTTACCAAATCAATATTTCAAGATTTTATTGACTTTTAGCAAATTAGAATATGTTCTTACTATCAAACTAACAAAATGTTCATTGGGCCAATAAGAACAGGAACAGAGCTACACCGGGGTATCATGACTTGACAAAATAACAGATCTGGAAAAAACTGTACAGAACATTCTAGACGTACCTGCTGAATTATAGTACTTAACCCTGAATGGTGTGTTTACATTTTGTTGGAATTTAAAATGTTATATGTGTTTAAACATTGTGTGTGATTTGCATTATACGTTATACATTCAAGCCAAAGGCAAAAGCATTATTTCAACATACGTGAAGAGATGTTGGTCATGCATTAAGTTTGTTGTTCATGCATTAAGCTGTTTTCCAATACTCCTTTCCTCTGAGATAGGGTGCTCTGCTACATTGTGTTATTACCCAGTTTTACTAAATGTGTCTGATGCAGGATTGATAGTTAGGGAAACTTCCTGTGTTTGGTTCCAGATCCTCTTTACAGCCCAACTAAGAGTACAGGAGGTCGTTATTCTTTGCTCTGCAAGTCCTGATAGGGTCATAAACTTTCAATCACATTCCAACTGAACGAATAAACAAACAAACACATCACATCACATCACTGTGACCTGGAGACCCCACCCTTAGTGAATAAGACCAGGGGTGCAAGAGCCAAAGAGCCAGACAAAGGAAGGGGAGAGCTGTGATAGCTTGATCCAGGTAACTTTGTCTCAGGATATCCTATGTAATAAAAAGAATTCACACATCAACATCTGAGATTCTGGCTAGTAATTGACTGGACCATGAGACGGGAGCAGGATTTAACTCCAACACTACTAATTGACTGAACCTTGAGACCGGAGAAGAATTTAGCTCCAACACTACTAATTGACTGAACCATGAGACCGGAGCAGAATTTAGGTCCAACACTACTAATTGACTGAACCATGAGACCGGAGCAGAATTTAGCTCCAACAATTTACAGTTTTTTCCAACTGCTTACACACATTCAAAACAATGTCTGCTTTTTTCAAAACTCTACACACAATTCCCAAAACTGCATACACAGTGCAAAATGCCTCAAATCTCCTTCAAAATGAAACACTACATCTCAAAATGAACACTTTTTTCATAACAGTACATTTTTGGATATAGCATGAACACATTGTTGTTCTAAATGTAACATTTACAATGTTCTTGAGTGAAAGTAATCTGCTGAGAGAGTTGTTGAAAAGAGTACTGTAAAGCACAATGCAATTTTACAGTAAAACAGAAAATATTTATTGGGGAAAACATTACATTTGTAAGAGTAGCACAGTGTTGTATACAGCAGCATGAAACAAGAAAACAAAACTACAAACACCCCCCAATACTTTGTGCAAAACAAAGTCTGATTGATTTATAGTGCTGAAATAGTCATTAGATAGTTGCATTCCTGTTCTCATTTCTGAATGTTTGAAGTACGGACGCTACGTGTTGAATAAGTGTAGCCCTGATCTCATCAGAGATGGCTCTTTCTCTTCTTCCCTCCTCCTCTTTCACATTCTGCTTTTAGTGGTGTACATATGGGACAATGTTATGCTCCTTGAATATAAGGTTTTGATAATTGTGTAATTCTTTTGATTTCAGTGTGTAGGCAATCGCCAAAAACTGTAACTTCTGTCCTCTTCTACAGTGTATGTGCACCATTTGGTCTAGTAAAGACCCCAATCAATGCCTTGGCATGTTCACTATATTAGCTGATTGATGTATTGGTATTGGTGTATATTTTGGCCTAAATGTGACAAAAAAACCTAACCCTTATTAAACAAGTTTGTTTATGTGATTATGCTAGTGTTGTCAGTTAAACGTGTTATTAATGGTGTTAACGCAAACCCATTTTAACGGCGTCAATTTTTTTATCGCGAGAATAACGTTCCTTTTGGCCTTGCAATCTTTGTAGTTTTTTTTTTTTAGTAACGTTAGAAAAACTACAACACCACACCGGATCTAGCTAGACCAGAAACAAAACTACAGGCACACCGCGCAAACTTGTTTGGGCTTGCGAGCCGGCCAAAGAGTAGTAACATCACGTTTTGAGTGGATGGCGAGCGCGAGATGTTGAAATGGATGCCAGTAAGATTCTGGATGGAAAGTTTACTTTTTAAAAGTTGCCAAATGGTTCCATGGACAAGACCAAAGTGATCTGTGTGTTTTGTCTTTGATGGCCAAGCACATCACTGACGAGAATTCTCCCCCGCCTTGTCAAAGTATTTTTTTCACCCTTTTATTGATTGTTACAGTCATTGTTAGATTGTGTGAGAAATGATTTGCTCCAAGGGAGAATGTGAAATTGAACACTACAGTAGGTCTATATGTCAATGTTGTTTAAAATAAAAAACATTTGCACAAAGCAAGCCGTCCACTTTTCCATGTTGATAAGAGCATTAAAATGAGAAAAAATAATGGGACAAAAAGAAATCAAGGGACATTTAGAATAGATAAAAATGTGCAATTAGTTGCGAGTTAACTATGACATTAATCACGATTAAATATTTAAATCGTTTGACAGCAACAGTTCATGCTTAAAGGTCCCATCTCATGGTGCTTTTTGGATGCTTTTAAAAAGTCCCCTAATACTGTATCTGAAGTCTATTTTCCGAAATTCATCCTTGGTGCAAAATAACTAGAGTAGACTAGAGTCTGTAGCTTTTGAGGAGGAGGAGGGGGGGGCAAGGTGGAGGCTGGGGGTGTTGCCTTGACCAACTGCCACTTTGCTCGTGATGAAGCCATGATGTCTCTCTCTCTCATGGGTGGGCCAAATTCTCTGGGCGGGCAAAGCAGAGAAAAGGGAGGTAACCTTACTCCTTATGTCCTCATAAGGAGCAAGATTCCAGATCGGCCCATCAGAGCTTTCATTTTCTCAACGAAGAGCAGGATACCCAGGGCTCGGTTTATACCTATCACCATTTCTAGCCACTGGGGGACCAGAGGCAGGCTGGGAAAACTCATATTAATGTTATAAAACCTCATAAAGTGAATGCCATGGGACCTTTAACAAAACGATTTCCTGCCAATGTATTTTAGCCATTTTTTAACCCGGCATCAACTTCAAAAATCCAGTCTGAGTTGGGCTTTTCATTCATTTTTATATGCTGCCTCTTTTCCTTTCAGAATAAGTGTACACAACCAGAGGATGTGAAATTGTGCACCCTGATCCTGAGGCCTGCCACCGCTGGCCCACAGCGCAAGAAAGTGGTGAGTCTCTCAGCAACACAGATGGTTCTCTCTCTTTACTGTCCCTTTGCTGTCTTTCTTATACAATCTGTTGCCTCTGCAGTAGTTTACGTATATCCACAACGCTTTTACTTCCGGATTGCTCCGTGCCACCGAAATTCCGCTGGATGTCCCTCATTTCATCTGTCACTTTCCACTTTCTTTGTGTTGGCATTCTAAACTCACATCTCTGCAGGTTAAATCCAGACAGTTAGCTAGACTATCTGTCCATTCTGAGTTTTCTGTTGCACGACTAAAGCAACTTTTGAACGTACACATGTTCCACCAAAACAAGTTACTATTTTCCAGTGGCATAGTGGCTCTATGGCCCATGACAATTGTGATTGGTTCACAAAAAATGACAATAAAGCAGAGCATGTTTTTCTCCCATCCCTCAATGCTGTGTGGACTAGCCAGACCCTACTCCGCAGCGCTGTGAAGGAAGGTCCGGCCATGCGAGACTACCTCTGCAGTGATGCTCTGCTTGCTCCCTGTTGTCCCATCTTCCATCAATGTCCTTCTTGCTTTACTTTAGTTTTATCTTCACCATCAAGCACCCAGATCTTTGTTTGGCCCCCAACGCATACCTCCCTCACCACCCTCTCTCTCTCTCTTTCTGTGTCAGACCCTGGTAAAGGAGGCAATGGTTCACCCTCTCGAAGTGGAGCCGGGTCAGTTCCTGCCACAGACCGAGCAGAGCCTGGCTCCTCCTACTGCTCCTCAAACCCCCTCCCATTCGGGGCGTGCCAGGATCTCCATGGCCATCACAGTTGGACCTGCCCCGGCTCTTCCCTCCACTGTGACACGATCAGCCCTGATGCCTCGTCCCGCCACCCTCGAGGACGGCATGAGGGGCCGTGAGGGATGGAAGGAGCGCAGTAGAGGGAGAGAGAAATGGGGGATGACCAAGGAGAGGGTGAGAGGGAGGCTGTCACAGCAGAAGGAGAGGAAGGCGACAAAGATGCTCGCTATTGTGCTTGGTGAGCAGAGGCGGGTGGTTAATAATTAAGTATTTAGTACACTTGTAGCTTGTGTGTGTGTGTGTGTGTGTGTGTGTGTGTGTGTGTGTGTGTGTGTGTGTGTGTGTGTGTACACAAACAAACTAGTCTACATGAATACTTTGTAATGTATGTAATCAGTCACACCGGTCTAATATTATTTGGGGATGCAAATATAATGAATTAACTGCAATTTGTCAAATCCCACTTCATTAACCCTAACCCTAGATGTAGAGTTTACTATTTTAAGTTTTTATTAAAAAAGGTTAATTGGAAAATAAGAAACACATACAAAAATCTGGTTTAGAATCTGATCATAAAATATCTTCTGATAGCTAAACACTTCAGTCTTAGAAGGTTTTTTTTCACTCACTTTCTATTACCAGAGGCATTGTGTAAGCTATGCTTATACCAAGAGCACCTTCTTTTGGTCCTCACTCAACCTTTTGGCTGAATGAGGACAGACAGTCTAGGTGAAAATCTGTTCTGTGTAAAATGATCTTGTGGTGGTCTGGTAAATATCTGAAAACTATGAGCTTGATCTAGATGGAAGGTTTTGAATGTATATTTGAAGAAAGTTTTACTTATTTCAGTGAGAGACAAATTGTCAAATCTGTCAAATCATGCGTGGCACCAATTGTTTGGTCTGCATATTTTATGGTTTTTCACTTGATTAGATTTTGTTTCTCGCCTACCTGATCTGTTTTGTGATTAATATGACTTGGCTGCTGAATTGATGATGAAGCTCTAAATGTATCAATTTATGTACTGTTTCAGTACTTTTATGATTCTGTGAGAAATACAAATGCAGCAGTTGGTGGGATATTTCATTAGTTATATCCCTGAAGAATTTGTACATGTGGGGTTTAAAAACAGGCAGGAACTCGTCCTCTAATCCAGAGATATTCACCAAGGGTCCGGGACCCAAATTAACTAAATTTAAAATGCCTTAACATGAATCCAACATATTATTAGCAAATATAAATCAGCCGGTTTGTGAAAAAGCAGTGATGATAGGCTTACTGGCTAGGTTAAGTAGTCACTAAAGTAGCCATCCACAGATACATATTCCCATGTATGTTTAAAATTAGAGCATTTATAAAATCATCCCAACAATTCTTTCAATAGCTTAGTATTCTATGCGCTAAAAAGGTACAGTATGTATAAAGGCTTTAGGTAACCCTACATGTTATTGGAGGCCCAGTTTGATATGCATTCATTCATTTTATACAAATTTGTAGTAGCAGGTCCCTGCTGTCTTTCAGTTAAGGTGTCCTGGGCTTAAAAAACGTTGAAGACCCTGGTCTAATCCACTTCCTGTCCCTGTTTCCAAGGTGTGTTCATCATCTGCTGGCTGCCTTTCTTCCTGACCCACGTGCTGAAGGCCCACTGCAGTAGCTGCTGCATCTCGCCCTCACTGTACAGTGCAGTCACCTGGCTGGGATACCTTAACAGTGCCGTCAACCCTGTCATCTACACCACTTTCAACATCGAGTTTCGCAAAGCCTTCATGAAGATCCTGCACTGCTAAAAGGTGGAGCGAGGAAAAGCGTTATCTGTCAAGCCTGTCGTTGGTTTGAGATCAGAGGAAAGAGAGGGAGAAGTAATCGTCAATTTTGATACACAGGAACTGGGGGAGGGAGGGAGGGGAGCGATAAGGCAACAGATTGCACGGCTGATGACATAAGCGGTAAAATAAGAGAAAATGTAACCAGCCCCTTAGAGAAGACTGAAATGAAACCATGCTGGCCGATCATAAAAAAAGTGTGACAAGTAAGAGACAGTTTCAAGAACACAAACAAGGCTGGAGATATTTATGGAAAAAGAGACATGCACTGCTTTACATACAGTCTGAAAGTGTAATATAGTTGAGGAATGAAAGACTCCCTGAGACGTGACTGTTTTTCCAAAACATTTGCTGTTTTCTTGTAATCTTGACAACCGGCATCTCGTTATTTGTTTGCATGTGCTCGTCCTCAGAGGACTGGAACAAGTCAAGGCAAAGAGAAAAGAAAATGTAACCATAGAAAAGTTTTTTTTTTTTTTTTTTTACTCTGATGCCAAAGTCTCGACCATTTTTCATACTTTTTGAAGAGTTACACCAAGGCAGAATTATTGATCTGGTGATTGAGCGCATGTTCACAATCTGCTGACAGTGAAAAGAGCTTTCATTTAATTAAATGTGTACATGTTTTGCTTTAAATAAGTGTGCGTACATGTAAAATGTAGTCTTGTAAATAATAATTTTACTGGTGTAGAAGAGGAATTGCAAGTATTGTACAAACCATTGATAATAAATTAAAAAATACATTTTATTTATTGATTTTGTCAGGGAAGCCGTCCGACTGAAGAAGGAGTCTTTCCGGGATATGTTATCCCGGAGGACTCCGGAGGCAGTTGCAGGGTACCGACGGGCCCGAAGGGCTGCAGCCTCTGCCGTGACAGAGGCAAAGCAGCGGGTGTGGGAGAAGTTCGGAGAAGACATGGAGAAGGACTTTCGGTCGGCACCAAGGTGCTTCTGGAAAACCGTTCGCCACCTTAGGAGGGGGAAGCGAGGAATCATCCAAGCTGTATACAGTAAGGATGGGACGTTGTTGACCTCAACTGGGGAGGTAATAGAGCGGTGGAAGGAGCACTTTGAGGAACTCCTAAATCCAGCCGACACGCCCTCTGTGGTAGAGGCAGAGCTAGAGGATGATGGGGATTGTCGTCAATTTCCCTGGTGGAAGTCGCTGAGGTAGTCAAACAACTCCACAGCGGCAAAGCCCCAGGGATTGATGAGATCCGTCCAGAAATGCTGAAAGCTCTGGGTGTGGAGGGGATGTCTTGGTTGACACGCCTCTTCAACATTGCGTGGAAGTCTGGGACGGTGCCTAAGGAGTGGCAGACCGGGGTGGTGGTTCCCTATTCAAAAAGGGGGACCAGAGGGTGTGTGCCAATTACAGGGGTATCACACTTCTCAGCCTCCCTGGTAAAGTCTACTCCAAGGTGCTGGAAAGGAGGGTTTGGCCGATAGTCGAACCTCGGATTGAAGAGGAACAATGTGGATTCCGTCCTGGCCGTGGAACAACGGATCAGATCTTCACTCTCGCAAGGATCTTGGAGGGGGCCTGGGAGTATGCCCAACCAGTCTACATGTGTTTTGTGGATCTGGAGAAGGCGTATGACCGGGTCCCCCGGGAGAAATTGTGGGAGGTGCTGCGGGAGTATGGGGTGAGGGGTCCCTTCTCAGGGCCATCCAATCTCTGTATGACCAAAGCGAGAGCTGTGTCCGGGTTCTCGGCAGTAAGTCGGACTCGTTCCAGGTGAGGGTTGGCCTCCGCCAGGGCTGCGCTTTGTCACCAATCCTGTTCATAATATTTATGGACAGGATATCGAGGCGTAGTCGGGGCGGGGAGGGGTTGCAGTTCGGTGGGCTCGGATCTCATCGCTGCTTTTGCAGATGATGTGGTCTTGATGGCGTCATCGGCCTGTGACCTCCAGCACTCACTGGATCGGTTCGCAGCCGAGTGTGAAGCGGCTGGGATGAGGATCAGCACCTCTAAATCTGAGGCCATGGTTCTCAGCAGGAAACCGATGGAGTGCTTTCTTCGGGTAGGGAGTGAGTCCTTACCCCAAGTGAAGGAGTTTAAGTACCTTGGGGTCTTGTTCGCGAGTGAGGGGACCATGGAGCGTGAGATTGGTCGGAGAATCGGAGCAGCTGGTGCGGTATTACATTCAGTTTATCGCACCGCTAACGAAAAGAGAGCTGAGCCAGAAGGCAAAGCTCTCGATCTACCGGCAATTTTCGTTCCTACCTCACCTATGGTCATGAAGGCTGGGTCATGACCGAAAGAACGAGGTCCAGGGTACAAGCGGCCGAAATGGGTTTCCTCAGGAGGGTGGCTGGCGTCTCCCTTAGAGATAGGGTGAGAAGCTCAGTCATCCGAGAGGAGCTCGGAGTAGAGCCGCTGCTCCTTCGCGCGAAAGGAGCCAGTTGAGGTGGTTCGGGCATCTGGTAAGGATGCCTCCAGGGCGCCTCCCTAGGAGGTGTTCCAGGCACGTCCAGCTGGGAGGAGGCTGGGAAGACCCAGGACTAGGTGGAGAGATTATATCTCCAACCTGGCCTGGGAACGCCTCGGGATCCCCCAGTCGGAGCTGGTTGATGTGGCTCGGGAAAGGGAAGTTTGGGGTCCCCTACTGGAGCTGCTGCCCCCGCGACCCGATACCGGATAAGCGGATGAAGATGGATGGATGGATGGATTTTGTTAACTTTACTAAATTGATCTGTCCCAAAGAAGTTTTTTTTACAAGGTGCTCAGTACCCTAGTAAAACAAAAGGAAATAAGTAGAATTGATTACATAAACATACCTACAAAATACAAATGAGTGCAATGCATGAACACAACCAGTATTAAAATACAAGAAATTTACAAATCCTTTCACTCTCTGCAGTGGCACAGAGGTAGTAAAAAAGCAATTAGAGCCCCAATTACTGTGTGACGCAGGTACCTCACATGTTTGAGTGGTTGGTATTCAGACAGGATCCAAGTGCACACTGAGGATTTTGAATAAGCCTTATTTTAAGCCTCCATCCTGTCTATCGATTTGATGAAAAAAATCTCAATGTTGGTTAGTACTGAGATTGGAGGATGGTGTGTGTTGTGTTTTTACCTAGTGTTTCCCAAAATATTAAGGCATCTTGTAATGCATATTTAAAAGAGTCTTCTGTCATTGAAATATCCTTTTTTCAGTAACACTTTACTTGAAGGGATCTACACTGTTGTAAGGTTCAGAGAAGGCAGACCCAAATGCAGAGACAGACAGGTAGTGTTGAGCTTGAGGATTTAATGACATAAAGTCCATACCAAACAAAAGGAATCGTGAACGTAGCGGGCAAAATCCCTCCAGAATGCAGAATAAGCTAAAGAACAGGAATCCGGACAACTGGAACACAGGGATAACAGGGTGGACTCCACACACAAACACCCTAAACAATACAATAATCCGACACTAGACAAAGACAACACAGAGACCAAACTACAAGAGGTAACGAGGTAAAACAAGCAACAGGTGACACAAGGGCTGGAAACATAATTTTTATGACACATTTGTGACATTGTCATGTCACTCTCATGTATATATACCCTTTTTTCCTTCTTATTAAAGATTCTCTAAGCGATGTTGGGTGACGTTACTTCTTGTCGACGTTAGGAGTATTTTCAAACAAAACGAGACTAGCTTGTCCCCTCCACCTCCTTCCTTTGCTTCTTCCCCCAACAACGAAACTGTTGGCACGTCCACATGATACCAGCTTTCCATGATTGTGCACCACCCCCACCCTCCTCCATGCAGTTGCTAGTAGCCGAGGAGGACACGGAGGATTGGCCATGACGGACTCTTCAGAAGAGGTAATTATCTTCACTGGCGTTTCTTCACGCAAAATCTTCTGAACACAGCCATACTGAGAAATACTGAGAGAGTTGTGTGGAGCTTATAGTCTTAATTAGCTTTGTAGCAACTTATTTGTCAATGGCTTGAATATAACGTCCTCCTGTCATAATTATGTTTATGCTGTGATACCAGTTAATACTATGACTATAATTTAAATTAGCCAAAACACAGTCTGTGATCAAAATTAATTCCTTTAAAATGCTCATATTATGCTTTTGGGCTTTTTCCCTTTCCTATAATGTGTTATATATCTTTTTTGTTCACGTTATAGGTTTACAAAGTGAAAAAGCCCTATACAGCTCTATTGTAGTCCCTTTGTAACAGACTTATAATTTATTATAATATATAATATAATGTTCACCTAGCTGCTAGCGTGGCACGCCCTCATACTCTGCAACTGACTAGCTAGCTGTGCTGACCTAGCTACTACGCATGTGTAACTACCAACAAATATGAAAGAAGTGAGATGCCTCACTCGGTACCTGAAACAGAGAGCTACAATTTTGAAACTGAAAATGACCATAATTTGAGCACTTTAAAGGGAAAAAAAAATTACATTTAGGGAAATATGCTTGTCATTTTTGCCAAGAGTGAAATGAGGAATGGATGTAAAAGTTTGATTGACTGTTTGGTACTGAAAACTTCCTGACAGTAACACTGGTGTCCTGTCAGTAAACTTCGCTGATGTGCCTGTCTGCACAGGATTAAACAAATGCTATTAAATTGCAAATGCTGCTGCACCTTGAGGGGCTGCTGTGGAGAAGCTGAACTATAGGCCCTTCTTTCCTTCCTGGACTGATACCGAAGGGAGATGAAGCTGGCAGAGCTGTACGTATCTCAGGAGTTGAGATTTATGCGAGTTGCCAGTCAACTTTATTGGAGTAAACAAGAACTCTGACACCAGTATGGAAGCAAATGGAGCCTACACGCTTTATTTATTTATTCATTCAGTCAGTGTCATGTGCAGATGGAGAAGGTGCAACTCCATGGTCACAACACTAAGCAAGCAATATTCAGTCATTTTTTAACTTCAGCGTAGAAATAGTTATGTAGCTATATTACAGATGTGAGGCACACAGAAAAGCATTTAGAATTGGCATAATAGAACACCAAAGGAAACAGAAAACGATTTAGCAAGGGTGAAAACACAGTGACAGCAAGAAAATAGAAGAATAGTGAAATAAAACCTCAACATTTCACCAAACACATTCACATAACAGAAAGTGACTACATTTACCAAGAAAAGAGCGGTTTGTACATACTTTTTAGTTGTTTGTGAAATGTTTGGTTGCTGTTATTGTTTTCTTTTGCGCCAGACTGAAATATCTCAAACAGCTATCGGATGGATTGCCATGAAATTTTGTACGGACATTCGCGTTCTCCAGAGGATGAGTTCTACTGACACTGGTCAAATTTTAGTGAGCATGTTAGCATGCTGACGATAGCATTTAGCTAAAAGTCTCACAGAGTCGATTGTGTGAGCACTTGTTATTTTTTCCGTCTTTGTTTTGTAAAATGTAAGTGTTTCTGTCCAGTGTTGCCGACTCTTAGTCTTAGGCTTAGTGGTTGTGTCGGCAAGGTAGATAGAAAGAAATAGAAATCTTTAGCCAAATAATAACAAACTCAATACAGGAATTTATTTTACCTTATAATTATTACTTAAGTAGCCTATCTTTGAAGTAAAAAAAAAAATTCTACAAGTAAGTAAGTAAGTATTTGTATAGCACCTTTCAGAGATAAAAATCACAAAGGGCTTTACGATGCAATGAAATACATTACAACAATTTTTTTCTCAAAGAAGGCTGACTTGCCCAGGGCCAGGCCAGCTCAGCTGCGTCTTTCTCCTGACGCGTCCCGCTGTCTCTTCTACACGGGGGGGGGTAACCTAGCCACAAAGCGTAGCTCCTATGGAGCCATTTTCATGCTACCTAGCACTCGCCCGCCGTTCCATTGACTGCCATTCATTTTGATGTCACTTTGACAGCAAATAACTTTACATCTGAAGCATTTAAAGACTCTATTTGTCCTTTGTTTATTTCTAAAGAAACACTCCAATGTATAAAAGGCTCCATTATCTTGCATCTCACGTTATGGCTCCGTAGCAGACATTTTTGTAAAAATAGGCTAACGATTGTGTAATAACCAAGCAACTTACTGTCACAAAATAGAAGAATTATTGAACAGTAGAGGATGAGCTCGAGGATGAGCTCGCACATCAGCTCATCAGGGTTTAATTACTAATGTTAACTAGCATTTTAGTTAGCAATAATTTGCCTGTGCCTACCTACGCTCTCCGTCTCTGCTGATTGGGAATGATAGCAATTTCTCTTGACACAAGCACCAGAAGACTTACAACTTTCAGACAGGTTGCTCACGTCACATCTGCGTTGTCGTCCTCAGTTGGAGGCTGCGCAGTAACGCTCAGCCCTCACCGGAAAAGTGCTTCTAAAATCCTTATCTGTTGAAAACAACGGCATCGCATTGTCCATTTCTTATACTGTCTATGCTCGTACCTTCAGCGGCCCCCGCACCTTGTCCTCAGGGGCTGCTCCTCAGTCACAGAACAGAAGAGAGAGGTGACTGTTTTGGCCGCCACAGGAAATAAATAGCTTGCGTGCTCGCTGGACAATACTGGCGAATTGTTTTCCACAGGAAGTTTTAGTGACTTTCTACAGAAAGTCACTAGATTTAGTTGCTTTTTTTGTGAAAAAAAGTCGCTAAAGGGGTCTGAAAAGTTGCTAAATCTAGCTACAAAGTTGCTGGTAGGCAACACTGTTTCCATCTTGTGTTATTAATATTAAGGTCCAGTGTGTAACGTGTTTAATTGTTCATTATCATAATCGGTGTTGTCCGTTCACAAACTTGTCCTTTTCATGAATTTTTACCACCACCATCAATTCCAAGTATTCCTATTGACTTGACATTTTACATTTCCATTTACATGAAATGGGGTAGACGCTCAGTATTCATGCACCATCTTGAAATATGTTAGCTGGTAAAAGACATACTGCCCTGCTTTTTGCATTTCTCTGTCACATGATAAACTCACAGGTGCTGCTAATCTGCTAATGGGTACTGTCGCTTCCCGGCCCCGGCATGTTTGAAGAAGGAAACATGGAGGCCCACACATATTCAAAATCCAAATTCCAGGAACAGGAGTTCTTCTTTGCGAGAGAGTTGACATGATCTCAACGTTAGATGGGAGAAATTTCAACATATTGGACCTTTAAGTAAAAATCTGTTTCTGTTTATTCTGTTACATACAATGTCATATTGTTGTTGTTTAGGGAATGATTCGTTTTTCGTTTGACTTACTAATTTTATGGGAAGCTTTCAGTTCAGTAATTTGGAAAATGTTGTCAGTTTGTTTAGTAAAATTTGTTTTGCACCATGTTTCCAATGCTGCGGATGCAGTGACATACCTGCAGGTGATGCAATCATGTCTCCTCCACCCACCATGTTTGATCTTAAAAGTGAACTCAGCAGTGTTACCCAGAAGATGCTGAGTAACACCATGACGGGGGTTACTTGTTGCAGCCAGCACCTCGCACTGTCTGAGGCAGTAACGTGATAGGACGAAAAAGTACCTTGGCATAGTCTGGAAACACACACACACACACACACACACACACACACACACACACACACACACACACACACACACACACACACACACACACAATAAGCCCTTTCAGAATCATATAAAGAGTATGATTATTTGATACATATCTTTCAACTATAAGAAATTTAACTCCTTGACTCTGTGAATGTTTGTCTTTCTGTGCTGTCATTATGTTCCTCAGTGTGTGTGAGTGGGAGCAACTCATTCGTGTGGTGTACATTACCCTCTGTTGTTAAACTCTGACCCAAGCTCCCAATTATCCCCATGCATATTTCATAGACACCCAATGACAAGAGTGCACATATCCGTTACTGTCCTGCTTGCTACAGCCTCGCCTGCTCTAACCAGCGGTGGAAGATTAAGTTGGATGAAGGATAAGGAGGGAGATGGTGAAGGGGATGACACAATGAGATGATTGAGTGGTAACTGATGAGAGAAGGAGGAGAGTTGTAGAATCGCAAGAAGAGGTGTGCCATCTGAAGATGCGGGATTCACAGTAACGGACCACACATTTTGGGATTAAAGATGCCCCAGAGCAGGCGGTCTGTCTTCTGTGTCCTGTCACTGATGGTGCAGCAGTGTTGCTTTTCTTTTCCCCACTCTGGGACAAAGCTGGTTTATTACGTGGAGGAGACGCACTCAGATGAATAATCCCTCGCATACAAATGAAGTGTACATGTGCAAATCTGTATGCCTGAGATTCAGGTGAGGGCGCTTGGAAACATGTTTAGAGTACACTGATGTGATGAGATGTGGAGATTTTATAAGTACAGTTATAAGTAATCAATGTAGGTTAAAACTTACTATTTTCTTACTTTGTGTGACCTCATTTTACATTTCCTCATGAATTGCATGTTTTAGTCATTCATTTATTTATTTATTTAATAGCATTTCCTCAAAGCAAGCTTTTTATTTGGATGTTGTCTGGGGCAATCCTTTAATTTCTTTCTGGAAAATCAGTTTAATTCTGTCTCATAATTTAACCAGGTTTAATTACCAAGATCCAATCTGACATTTGCTTAAAAAAGAGCAATTCACAAACTCTTTCTTTGAGTAATTCAAGATAATAATAATATAATAATGAATGCACTTTAAAAGACCATATTAGACGTAGTCTATATTATGTAGGAATTGTAGCACCTAATATCTTAAAGTCACAGAAGCATTATTCCAAGCTCATGATTTGCTGTCGCTTTTGTTTCTTTTGCAGGACTCAGCTAAGGTTTTTAGGGTTTCCTTCCATGCCCGTGTCCCTCCCCTCAGCTCAGCCATGTCTGAATTCCAGCAGATCTTATCCAAACCAACACATGTACACTGCTAATCAGACCCCACGTGCTATACAACATCACGCCAAAGAACATAAACCTTAACATACATTGCATTTCATGAGTGCGCCACCTGGGACTTTACAGGTATGCATTTGCACGTCCAAGCAAGCAGCACCAGCGCTTCTGATGCGCAGCAGCCAGTTGTTGCGTCAATCTATTTGTCCCTTGAGCAGTGGACATCAACATCTTCAAGTCCAACTAGTCATGAAGTACTGAGTGTATCGTCTCTGGTCCCTTCTACAGTCCTCGCACTCATGCCTCACTATGAACCTCCAGCTAATGGAAATGTATTCCCAGAGCTACTAGCCTTACATGAAGTAACATCAGAGCCTCAACTTCCAGGAACTTTATCTTCTCCCTCCGGGTCCTCGGGGGCTAAAGATCAAAAAACTCTGGCTTCAACACTTCCTTGCAGTTATAATTCCCAGGAAGTTCAGCAGAGGAAACCGTCAGATGGAGGCCCACTGGAGGAGGGATCGGTCGGCCTCATGTTACCCAAAGATCTCACTACTGAAGAGCCAGGTATGTTAATAATTAAAGGAGCATATGCATGCTGCATCTGTATTATCCCTCTGTCTGCCATTCAAAATAATCAAGGAGGGATTACCAACTGGGCAAAGTGGGCAACAACTCCAACAAACCCTGACCTGAGTTAGTTGAGGTCAGATTTCTTTGGTTTATGATGTAATACCACTAATGACATTCCCATCATCCTCAGCTGTTGTTCATGATGAGTGTTAATTATTACATTATGTGTTAGCATTTAGCTCAAAGCACCCATTATGCCTACCTCACAGAGCCCCTGGCTTGGCTGTAGGCCCTTCTCTCATTATTGTTTTGAGAGACTTTTACATCATAATAATCTTGTACATCTCTAATACTCAGTTATCTGCGAGCTTATTTAGTCATGTAGCCAAGCGAAAGCAGCCACATTATTGATCTGCACTCAGCCTTGCACCACTGAAAATTACTCCCTGTGACTACATTTTTTTCAATGTTTTTTCAATATCTTAAAACAAAATGATGTAGCCAAGAGCCCAAATATAAAGAGATCAGAAAGTAAAATATGTAAAGTTACTATGTTGCTGATGAAATGAACATTAAACACTCTCAGGTTCTTCATCTACACAGACAAGCCTTTACTGCTCCCCTTGCTGCTCTTGTCTTCTTAAATGATGATATATTAGGTGTTTTATCCCTTCTAGTCACACAAAAATCATCAAAGAGTTGGCCAAAGATTTCACCGCCTACTATATAATAAAGTGATTATCTGCCTTCAATCAGTTCTTCATCTCCTGTCAGGTTTAGATTAGTCTGGCTCAACAGATGTACATTGGGATGAAGCCCTACATTTGGTGCATCTCTCATGCACAGGATGTCCGTCCCCTCTCGTTATCTCCGCTAACGGGCCTTAGCGCCATCCTGGGCGGTTGGGATTGGTTCTTAGAAAAAGAAACAAGACAGAGTGTTTCCCTCGTCCCTATTCCGCAATAGATAGGCGGTGTGACCAGACAATACTCCATCGTTGTGGAGATCAGTTTAGCAGTGCCAGACTAGGATCCTATTGATACAGTGTCCCATTTACTGTAAAGGCTTCATATGTTACACTCAGTGTCTTACCAGCAATTTCTTTAAAGATCAATCATTGCTTCTGTCCCTGTAGGATTGTTTCCATTGTGCCATGTTTTGCCATTTCCTGAAAGTATCTGTGATTTCTTCATGTAAGTCAGTTTTCAGCCAACAGAAAACAACAGAGCCATCTATATGTTCCTGACTCCTATTCCCTCTTCAGAGTGATTTCTTATCAGCTAGACGAGATAGATACAATAGCATTTCTCAGAGTTTCTTCAAAACACAGAGTGCTCAGGGAGCTGTTTTAGCCTGAGTAATAACACCATAATGTGGGACAGTGCAGATGTGCAATCTATTTTATTGCTATTCAACCTCAAAATGGCCTTTGATACTATTGGTCACGGTATCTTTTAAAGGACTCAGGCGACGGATTTCTCACATCACCCTAGATTGGATTGCATCACATCTAACAAATAGAAAACAAAGGATTATACTGTAAAAATGCTGGACTATTCTCAATAATCCTATCCATCTATCCAAATAATTATCCCCCTCAGGTGTATCATGTATCATATTTTTTTTTAAATTGTGCTTTCTACTACCACAATGTCAGCCATGATGACAATTTCATCTATCTAATGATAACTAATTTCTAGGTAGATTAGTTGTTGTCAAGGTTGTGGAGAGATGGCACAACATTGTCTTGCAATTTTATTTTTTACTTCAAACTCTGCCTTTCTCCGATCTGTTAATCTCTTCATGATATAAATATTGAAATGTTTTCATCTCATTTTCTCTCATCATTTGTTTTAGCCAACCCACTGTCTCAGCTTCAGCCCCTGTTTACTTGCTCGCGAGTGAAAACGTAAAAAATATTTTATCAGTATTTCAGTATTTTATTTTATGTGCCTTTTGTTTAGAAGGCAATCAGTGTATCCTCTGTTTTCATGCAAGGAATAGTGTTTGTCACATTTGTTTGTAGTTTGGTATATATTGTTACAGAAAATATACATAGTTTACAATATGTATATAATGGTGCATCTAACTGATATAAGTTATACAAGGATACAGTCTATTAAGCAACAAAGCATGAACTACCTCCCAGAGTTCACTATATACTCACCTAATAACATTTACCACAACATCACTGCTGCTGAAGAATGCTGCCGTGAGGCTTTTATCAAAAACTAGTGAGAAGTTTCACGTTACACCAGCACTCGCCCGCCTCAGGTGGCTGTCAGTCAAGCATAAAATTGGTTTCAACATTTTTTACCTCCAAGGTATTGCATGCAGCTCATGCTTTACCCCACATTATGGATGTGCTCTGTCCTCAATTCACTCAGGTTCTCTGAACGGAGCCTTTTGGTGATCATGCTTAAAAAGCTGTCGGACCAAAGACCCTTTAGGCAGCTTGCATCTAAACGCTAGACTGACCAGCTCAGGCTCATAACTTGCAACATGCCTTTTCTGTCAGTTATGTTTGAATGTGCTATAAAAAAGTATTTTTTTAATGTATTTAACTCTCTATAACAATGAATCGTTTAAAATTCCGAATTGTATTGAATGCACAGCTCCCCTCGGCTTTATGGAACTTTAATGATTTCTATTGTTATAGCTGTCTGGTCTGTAGATTTACTGTTTTTAGAGAACAAGCTTGGAAACTCCACTTTACAATAGCACCAAACAGCACACAGTTAATGGCATTTTTCCACTACATGATATCTACTCGACTCGACTCGATTTTACTCGCCTTTTTTGGTTTTCCATTACAAGAAAAAGTCCCTGGTATCTGCTAACAGGTACTTTTTGTAGTACTACCTCAGTCGAGGTTCCAAGCGAGCTGATGCGATACCAAAAGGTGACGTGAAAACCTGCAGACTACCGATTGGTCGGAGAAAATTGTTATGAATCAATGCGTCATCATTGCTAGCGACAGACAGGGGGGTCCTGGACCGTGTTTACCGGTAAATAGTTTATCTAGCGGTTGTTTTTTTTGCTTAATTAATTTGCCTTCTGGTTGGGCCAACATGCTGAGAATCAAAAACAACACACCTTCAACTTTCTGTGTGTGTGTCGCGTTAGGTCACGGCAGTTTCCTGCTATGACAACCAGCCACGGCTCGCCTCACACATTAAGCGGTACTAATCTGCAATGGAAAAAGGAGGACAGGTCATGTCGAGCCGAGCCGAGTTGAGCAGGTACCATTAATGGAAAAACGCCATTAGAGACGAGCTGGTGAACATACGGAGAATTTAGCAGCTAAAGAGACAGATATTTACCTTAAGAGTTGTAAGAGACAAAAAACAGAGCTAATAGAGAATAAATATTGGACTAATGTTTGCTAGGTGGGAAAAACACATGACTCCAAATGAAAGATAATGTTGCTCCACCATATTTACCTAAATAGTGATAATGTGTCTACTCTGTGTTCACACCCTGTTTCCGCTGCATCCAAGTAGCCAAAAAAAAACACAGCTGCATGTTAGACAGTTTGACAGGCGTAGTAGCTACAATTTATATTAAAGCTGGAGCTTGTTGTAACATTAATAGCTTAATACTGTACTGTAAGTTTTCACAAAATAACATTAGCCTTGCTAGCTTACTGACATACGACCCTGTAGCCTGAAAAGTAAAATAGATTTTTGTTAATCAACACAACCGACCCGACACTTGATAAAATGAAATCCACCTCTTTTAGCTTGATTTTCATCTCTTTCCCTTTCCAAAAGGGCAAAGCTTAAAACAAAAGAACTGCAAGGCCAAAATGAATGTATGAGGCTTCATTTTAAACAAAAACATACTTCGTGCCACACAATGCAAAACACAACACATACCTTCTACACCTTGTCAAAAAGACCTCTATCTATTCCTGTTTCAGAACACTAATCCTAATGGTGATAGTCAATGACAGATTTTTCTAAAATGGCTGCTCAGAGAGATGACCCAGCGTATTGACCATAGACCGTAAAAGAAATGGACACAGCAATGCCATAAACTGAATCTATAAATAATTCAGATGTAAAGTTATTCGCTGTCAAAGTCATGCCAAAATGAATGAAGGAGTCAATGGAATGCTAGCTGAAGGTTAGGCTTGTTTGTCTCAGAATCTCCCCATAGATGCTTGGTATTGACGCTCTGAAAACTAAACAGAAAAATGTGGGGATAGTTTCATTGTTTTGGCAAAAAACCTGAAGAAAACAAACATATCCAGCAACACAGTGCAGGGCAAAGAGAAATGTAATATTTCAGACTGAACTAGATCAGCAAATGAAGTTAGCAGACAATTAGAATGGACTCTACAAGACAATATTCATAACCAGGATTAATTCTTTTGAAAAACTGTTGTTATCCTTTTGATCTGTTGACACTTACGGACTAGAGAAAAATAAATAAGCCAGGAATGGACGGAGATTGGGCGTTTAGGACAGCCTACAGGTAGGGAATGGTCATCATTTTTTCCTTCTTTTTTTTTTCTTCTTTTTTTCAATAGCGTGATCACTAAGATCATGAATAATGTGTTGGTGCTTATGATTTCAGGCAAATGAACTCAAAGATTGAATTGCAGAGAGTCTTACCAATCAAACGATGTACAGTATGGCCATATTCACAAAGATTTTGAACTTTTGTGTTTAAATGCTTATTATGTAACATGTCAGAACTCGCCCGCCCGGTGGATGGTGACAGTGCTGATTTAAATTGGGAAAAATGTTTAAAAAAAATTGAAATCATATTCTTAAAAATAACAGCATAACTCAAATGATTGGGCTAAATGACCAAATCAGTCAAATTAGCATACCTTTCCAATTAGTCTAAACTGCATTAATGGTACAAGGTTAACTGTCCATGTGTAAATATTAAAATAAACACTTAATAAATCATATTTTTAGCCTGTACATTTTAGTATTTGCTATGTTAAATACTGGGCCTAGAAATTAGGAGGTTTGTCGGGTTCTCTTTAAGTTCAAGGCCTTTATAGTTAATTTACTTGTTTGTTTTTAACCTATTTGCAGATTTACAACCTCAAGCCTGTTCATTTCGAAAGATGCAACTGATCGTGGGCCTCTCTATGATCATCAATATGGTCATCATCTCAGCTCTCTTAGGTAGTAACCTTCTAAACCTCATTTCATATGGAATAAGGAGAAAATCAAACCTAATAGATTTTACACATCCAATGTGCCAGTTAATATGGCCTCTGAAGCTTTTGAATGAATTCAAATACTTCATCAGAAAGAAGAGTCAAAATGGAATATAGAGAGTATTTTACAGTCTTTGGAACATGTTTTGGAGTCAAAATAATGTGTTGATGGTAAAATGTGTGTCCTTATTTATAGTCAGCAGTAATTTAAAAAAAATATATGTGGATGGGAAATCTGTATTGGGTGTTTCGATCATTTGAATTCCGTGACGATCCTGTAATGTTGGTCTTTACTAGAACCTGTTTACGGAGAGCCTGTTCACTAGGTTACCTATCTCACTCCCTATTAAGCCCCATTGTACCAACCCAAAGTTTCCCAAGAGTGGACATTTTCCCCTTATTAGACATTCTCTGTCTTTACTATTCAAGTTAACAACATATGTGTGTGTGTGTGTGTGTGTGTGTGTGTGTGTGTGTGTGTGTGTGTGTGTGTGTGTGTGTGTCACTGTTTTTCTTCTCTTTTGAAATCAGTCAAGTTCCTGGTATTCCCCTCTAAGTTAGGTCATTTGCCTCCTCTCTGTGGTGTGATGAGGAACTGCAGTGTCCCAACTCAGCAGCCTTTTCTGTCTAAGAATCCAATGAACCAGACAGAAAACATCACTGCAGGTAAAAAAAAAGAAGATTTTTACACATCCATCAGCTGTCTGGCAGTTATGGCCATACATTTAATAGCCTGCCATATCGTCTAAGGGGCATTTCGGGAATATGACCATAATCATTCACCATATTTAAGTGATGCTTTGCTGATTTTAATCCAGCTCTGTTTTCTCTTTGTGTGGGCAGTGTGTATATCTGAACGGGGTTTGTTTTCCCTCTGTGGCGCCAATGCAGGGAGCTCAGAGCAGCCGAGGTCTGCTGAAATCTCGGATGACCAAGTGACAAAATTCATCGGAACTCGGTTGCATTGTTCCCATCATCCAGTGGCTCTTGGTAGACCTTGGCTGCTTTTCTCCGCTGACATCCACTGAGGGAAGCCCCACACTGTTCATCTGTACACACTGCCCACACTGCCATGACACAGAGCTGGATCATAGATTTATTAAACTGCTTATATACTTTTGCTCAATTCAACTTTGTGTGTATTTTGCCTTTGGCTCTTTTCACTTTGCATACATCTCTTCTTGTTCACCTTCATACACCCAGGCTGCCAAGTTCTGGTCAGTGATGGCCGACGTATTGTTGGGGGGACGTTTGCAGCCAAGGACAAGTGGGGCTGGCAAGCTAGCATGCACTGGAGAGGGAAACACGTCTGTGGAGGTGCCATCATCTCCCCTCGCTGGGTCATTACTGCAGCTCACTGCTTTGTTGAGTAAGAGGTGGATATGGGGAATGAAAGTAAAAGAGATTGGTCATCAGTTAAGGGAGAAAGTATTTAATTAATTCTGGAAGCTCAATTTAGATGCAACCAGGTAGTGCTTCTCCTGTCTGCATATCCACAAGTCCAAGTTAGTTCTATGTTCTTATAACCACTCAAGATCAGGTAAATTGAGAGCAATTCAATTCTCCAATCAGTGAGCTTTTTGCACCTAGAACAACAGATTTATTGAACATCACATATGTAGTTCTGGCTGCAGGGGCTCTTTACTGCCTATTTAATTTGGATTTTGGGAAATCATCACAATACAACTACAAACTATAAGAAGCTTATTTATACAGTTTGTAGCACTGAAGCAAAAATAATTAATTGTAATTGTTGTAATATCAACTGTGATTTACTTGCATGATTTACTTGCAT
Organism: Percina caprodes; assembly: GCA_013375575.1. Taxonomy (NCBI): domain Eukaryota; kingdom Metazoa; phylum Chordata; class Actinopteri; order Perciformes; family Percidae; genus Percina; species Percina caprodes. Next base: position 3,038,689 of record JABXJD010000014.1, read on the forward strand.
GTACTGTATTAAGCAGTTATATAAAGTAACTGCAATGACTTCATATATAATACAATATAGTAATATTATTAAAGTGATATCTCCCTTGGTAATCAGTTTTTCCTTTGCAGCACTGTTTAAACACTCCGTTTATACCTGGTACCTTATAGAGCCTATTTGGGCTAGAAACAACGTCATTTTTAACATAATAAGATAGATTTACATAGAGACCCGACTTCATTAGAAGAAAAACAGTAACACTTTAATACAATCTCTTACAGTAAGATAAAGACAAGCATTGATTTGTTTACACTGGGGCCACTTAACTTGAACTTAGACCACAAATGTCTGTCTCTCACTGCACCACTGCACTTCTGCAGAAACAACATGCTTGAAGTGGCTGACTGGCTGGTGGTGGTGGGCACAGTCAGCATCGCAGACAGCTCTCTGGGGAAACGTTACAGAGCACTGCAGGTCCTCTACCACCCTCTCTTCAACAGAGACAACAATGACTATGACCTGGGCCTGCTGCGCACCATCACTGACATGGACATGAAGGGTAAGAGGAGGGGGCCCCATCTATCGGCAGGGCTGGGTAAAGCACATCATGTTCCTGGTTACACTTAATAAATAGCGTAGGCTATTTACCCTTTACATGTATTCCGAAATAGGCCTCACTTGAAATAAATGAAAAGGTCCATGTTTTGAAAAAAAAGGCAGTTACAAAGTTACTGAAAATGTCCAATGAGAACTACCCTAAAATAGAAAATACCATTACTACTGACATCCATAATTTAATTTACTGCATAAGGTGAGTACTAACATGCTTACATTATTGTATTTGCCATCAATCAGCAAATCAAAATAAACATGTATTTATACCATTTCTGTTTAACATGTTTACATATATACAGTCCAATTAGCAATACTTAAATCTTTGTATACCACTTTTCAAAGCCCACGTAAAACACTTCATAAAGGAAAAAACAAAAAGCTAAACTGTGCAGTAAAAATGTTACATGCTTGTAAGTAAAACAAGATAAGAGACATTTATACATTGACAGATACTTAGCTGGCAAAAAACTGAGACTTTGTGGTCTCATAACCATGTCATTATTGCTTTGCTTAGATTATGTCTGAAGGTTATGCTTATCTGATAACTGTGTGTTTTGTAGGTGGGGTGCGACCGGTCTGTTTACCCAGTCCAAGGGAGTCCTTTCTTCCTGGAGCGGCCTGTTGGATCACAGGCTGGGGACATATTAATGAAGGAGGTTTGTTACACTGACACAAACTCTCTGATTTTACTGTAATAATTTACTCCTCTCATTAAATTCTGAGCGCAAAAGCAAGTAATCGTACATCCTATGGATCTCACACACACACACACACACACATACATACAAAACCACATACTGTATATATTTTAAATACAATTTCAAAGATGACTGAGAAGAAACATAATTTAAATGATCAAGACTCCATCCTTTTAATTTACTCCTGGCAGCTATACAAGGCCTGAGGCAGCTGTTTATAAGGAATGCTGTAAGGCTTGTTGGCTGCAGTCTGTCTGAGTGATTTTTCACAAATTAAAAAATGTTTTCTTCTTTTTTTTTTTTTTAAACCTTCCTTTGAGTAATACTTTAAACTCATCATAATTAGTGCCTTGTGTATTTCTTTTTACTCATTACTCTTCTTTCTGCTTTCTATCAGGCTTTTTGTCAGATAACCTAAGGCAGGCTCAGGTCAAGGTAATAGCTCAACTGGTCTGCTCCCAGCCAAGTGTCTACGGCATGTACCTGACTCCTCGAATGATTTGTGCTGGCACCCTGGACGGAGGAGTGGACGCCTGCCAGGTATACACACCAATTGATATAAAATCTCCATATAAACCAGATATATGTTCATGAAAAATATCTTATGTTTGTTATATGAGTTGGTCCTGTTTTCAGGGAGACAGTGGTGGACCCCTGGTGTGTGAGACAGCCAGAGGGGACTGGAGGCTGGCAGGGGTGGTGAGCTGGGGAGAGGGCTGTGGACGGCGCAATAAACCAGGCGTCTACAGCCGAGTAACCCAACTGATCCCCTGGATTATAAGATATATTGAGGTACTGTATAAAGGGATGTCCCACATTATATGTATGTTTCATGAATCATCACAGTCAGTCAAGCTTTGTTAAGTGATTTAATAGTTTAGTTATAGATGTGTCAAATACATGTGGTGCTCTTAAATTTAAATTGGAAATGATATCAGTCTGGCAAGCTGTGCCCAAAATGTATTGTTGTTATTTTGAACCATGGGCTCAGGAGGGAGAGCAATTTGACTATGTATCGTTCTCACATAAAGCAGGTTATGGGATAAAACTGGATCACCTCATAATTTTTTGGATTGTCATAGAAACATAAAGCACTATTGTTGGCTTGTCCTTCCCAATATCCACTGTTCAACCCAGATTAAATTTGATAAACTCAAATGGAGGCAGAAAACAGGTTCCTTGATACCAAATAATAGGGATACAAATTAATAAACAGACTCACTAAAACATGCTGGATGAGAGCATTACATGCCATGTGTTATACAGATGGAAGCTACTTTTTATGCATTTCTGAATTTCTTTGTTGGCAGATGGTACGCAATACATTAATATTCAATACATGTTCCTCATTGAAATATATAAAACTATATTTTAGATTGATACAGGCATTTTCACTTTTCTGTATTTTGCCACAGGACAAACCAAAGGAATTGGAGGAGACCACGGCAGCCATGACCGACACCACATAAGAACCGAAGATTTATGACTGACAATTGTGATTTCCATTTTCTCAGAGTACTGTCTGTTCTGCCATTTTTCCAGCCCTTGTCACATGACCACTTAACTTTTCCATGATGACTATCCAATATTCTGATACCATGGAACCCAGCACTGGAAATGTTTTTATTTTTTAAAGGCAGACAGAGCCTTAAAAAAAAAGTGTAATGTATTCAGATAAAAAAATAAAATAAAAATGACAACAAGTGAAATTAAGGATTATGTTATGTGTTTTTGTTTTTTTAAAGAATTACATTGTGTTGTTCTATCTTATCAAATGTTTCCTATATTTCTAAGCAGATTGTCAATGCTGTATTCGGATTAAATGACCCCAAATGTAAGAGGTCCTTATTCAAAATGTCTGTATGTCTTCATCATCAGGCTGTATTTAGGAAGACTTGATACTAGCGATTGAGAACTTGTTAGAAAAATGTTAAATGTTAACTGACTGAGGTACATCACGTGATAAGTCTATGTTCTTCTCTTTGGTGCCAGCAGAGTTGCCCCCTGCTGCTGGGAACAGGGACGTAGCCAAAACTGGAAAATATACAGAAGGCACTTGTGGACATATATCTGTGCCCACAAGTGCCTTCTGTACAGTAATTGTTCAGTCTGCAATTGGCTTCACTTTTCAGCCCCGACAGTTACCGCTTATCAGGCAACTTCTGATGAAAGTAGCTAGGCCTACATGCCAACAGTCACGTAACCAATATTGAAGCAGCCTTGTTTATGAGATGTGTGCGTGCGTTTACAAGCCCGCACGGGTGAGGTTCGTGCAGGCGACAGACTGTAATCATCCATAGATACTATGGCAATAATTCATGACTGTGCTGTAACCATAGACTGTATAATGATAACCGATCTGAGCCGTGAAGACATGGGGATTGTTAACCCACATGTGATTGCTCAAAAACACAAACACTGTTATGGCAGTTAACCGCTGTAAAGGTGTTTGAAACTGTGACACAATAGTGTCGCTGGGTCCATCCAAGGTGATAGTTAATCTTTCATACGACTTATTTCCCAACGCGGCTACATATCGTTACCAGCTGCCGCTCGGGTGCCACAAGACATTTGTCACACTTTAGATAATTATCTTGGGCTGCAGTCAGGAAATAGCAGGCGAATGACAATGTGCTCGGCATTAAGCAGAACGAAACCAGTTCAACGGGCTCTGGCTCTCACGCTTCTCCTCAGACCGACCGAGGGCTCGAGTTATGCAATACCCGAGAGCAGGCGCTTCTTTCCCGGTGTAAGTCCTAGCATTTACCCGCAACGAGCTACCAGCAGATCGTATTGCTCCAGGATGGCGCTGACCGAAGGACTGCTCTTCAGACAAGTAGGTTCATATTAATAAACGTTGTTTTGCTTCTGTTGAGTTTATGTTGTCAGTTTTGAAAAAGTTTACAATGCAATGTTTGTAACTACGTTTTGCACCAGCTAGCTAACGTTAGTAGGAAGTGAGCTATGAGGGCTAACGCTAACGTTAAGCTAGCGTTAGCTTTTCTTGCTGTTAAATTAGCTTAAAGATGTAATTTATTTAATGTAAGCCAAACTAAGTTATTGGATAACTCTCTGTGGCTTGTGGTAAATGCAGTGTTTAGCTTTCCTTGTCTGGCTCAATCTGCTCAATGTTTCTGCAATAACGTCGTAAAGCTGATGACTGAAACGTTTTAAGTTAGTTACTGTACGTAAACTCTAATGTTACTGTAATGTAATAGCTGTATCATGATGACACTGGACATGAAGGTGTAATTGTGCGTCTTGTCCAGCCTGATATGGCGTAGCTAGATGTTGACAAAACAACCCTAACTCAAGGTCCAATTCAACATCACAGGGTTCTCATAAAATAATTGCTATTTTTTATGGAAACTACGGTTAAGTAAGCTCAATTAGGCGAGTAAGAAGACATTGAGTTGAGATTGTTTTATCAGATACAGGTTCGCTTGATGCCCTTTATCTAACAACAGCACATGTAGCTAGATGTAAAAGAAACTAACTATTTGGTTAATAATGGTGGACGAAATGCGTATAGGTAATACTAATCTCACAAATGTACAGATGTATTTGTATTCCTGGAAAGATCACCAATTCAGATCCAGGCATGCTTACGTTATTACATTTTTCTTCAAATATCCACAGATCATGAAAGAACAAATTATGCTCAGACATAGATCGATTGCTCTTGATTTTGTCATATCATAGTTGTCTAGAGATCCCTAAGATTACCTTCTCTTCTCTTTCCTCCTGTCATGTTTTTTGTGTGTTTAAGGTTCCCTGTTATTAACAGTTAAAAAAAACACAACATGTATATTTATCTCTAACAACGCAAACTTTTCAAATACTTAAGCAGCACACATTTTTGCATTGAGATGTAGATCAACATCATATTGTTCTATTTTTTTTTTCTTTCTTTCTCACTTGCTATCTCACACACATACAAACACACACTGTCAAAAGTACAACAAGATGGATATGCAACATGACCACACCTCCAATTTATTGCTGAGACACTCCTGTGCCCTCACCTATTTTTTTCTTTCCAGCTGTTTGAGTCAGAGAGCAGCACCTACACCTACCTGCTGGGAGACACAGAGACCAAGGAGGCGATCCTTATTGATCCTGTACTGGAAACCATTGAACGGGACCTGAAGCTAATACATGAACTGGGGCTCAATCTAAAAGTGGCAGGTAGCTTAACTTCCTGTGGCTGGGCTAAGAGATATAATAGTACTCCATAGATTTTGAAAACTCAGCTTTACCATTTTCCAGTACAGACCTCTGTTTTTTTTATTTATGTACATGTCCACCACACATTATCCTATGAAGCATAATGTGTAGGTTAGGATAGTTTGGCCTTTATTTTCTGCAAAGGGGGTATTATAGCCCTGGAATAAAGTCACCTATATTCTTGGTGCTTATTAAAAACTTAAGCTAGTTTTGGTAGAATTCTTATTAGAATTAGCTTGAACTCCTTACTTTGGACAACAGAATTTGTGAACTAGTCCACCAACTTATTTATGATAAATATTAAATTATTGCCAAACCCTTTGGTGAACCATACTATTTTCTGATAGTTAACACTCATTGCCATGCTGACCACATCACAAGTACTGGGCTGATGAAGAAAAGATTGGTTGGGCTGAAGAGTGCAATCTCCAAATTCAGCGGTGCCTCTGCAGACATCCTCCTGTCGGAGGGAGACAAGATCTACTTTGGAAAACACGTAAGGAGAACATAGTACTTATTTAATTGCAGAAAAATGATCCATACAACCCTTATTTTATAAATAACTAAATATAGGGTTAACTGCAAAGCTAGTAAAGTGTCAGCTTAGTAACGGATATAAACACACCCATGCATGCTTCTAGATAGTTTATCTTGGATCTGTATCATGTGTTTCTCTGTAAAGAACTGGAACTTTTTAGTTGAACTTTCTTGATGAAACAGGCCTTTGTCTTTTCTTACCTGTAGTATGTCACAGCGAGAGAGACACCAGGACACACTGATGGGTGTATGGTGCTGGTGACAGGGGATCAGATCATGGCTTTTACTGGGGACACTCTGCTCATCAGAGGCTGTGGCAGGACAGACTTCCAGCAGGGTAGACATATTCTTTTACTTTTTCCTAATAATCTCATATCAAATGCAGTTGGTTTTCCATAACACACTGGCTGAAAGAGAAAACATTTATTTTTGTAATGCTGCAAGACGAACACAAGAGGGCAATATTGCATCTGTTTTCTTTTGGAATTGGTCTAATTGTTGCAAAATGTTTCTAATCCACAGGTTGCGCCAAGAAGCTATATGAGTCAGTCCATCAGAAGATCTTTACTCTGCCAGACCAGTGCCTTGTCTACCCAGCACATGACTACCGAGGTTGGCTGAAAACTCACACATCTAAATATTTATTTCATATCTCATGGAGTCATTGTGTGTACACTGGTTATGCAAATAGACAGATTTTAAGCACCAGCATAGTGTAAAAAGCTATTTCCAGGATATTCCCACCAATAGCTACCAATACTGACTGCACATGTTCTTACACAAGTCTTTGTACATATACAAGTTCAAGCAGGTCAAGCTTTTCAGACATGCTTCTCCTAATAATGTCATGCCTTTTAACAGTGTTAGAAGTATTCTGATCTTTTACTTCAGTAAAATTAGAAATTCTATAATTTAAAAAGTAACTCAGTTACAAATAAAAAAAAAATTCTTACATAAAAGTACAAAGTATAAGCATCAAATGTCACATAAAGTACCAAAAGGACTTATTATGCAAAATGGCCCATTTTTAAATTAATATATAAATGGGATTAAACATATTTTTACATTAATCACTTTCATGTTGCAGCATAAAGGTGAGAGTGAAATGTAGTTTAGTAGAAATATAAAGTAGCATTACATGGAAATGATCAAGTAAAATAGAAGAACCCTAAAATTGGACTCAAGTATATTACTTGAGATAATGTCCTTAGTTACTTCCACCACTGCCTTGTACTAGTTTTATTTAGTTTCTTATTGGATACACATATAGTGAAAATAGATAATAAAAATGCCATTCCACAATCTGTTAAATATCAGTAGGAAATCATATATGATGCACACAGATTTTTAAACTATCTGATACAATTGAGTGTGCTAATATGTCAGTGTATATCTGCCAATAAGTATTTACAGTCGGCCAGCACTATGTGGTTTCTCTACTTTTACCAAATATTATATTTTCTTCGGATTGATCAGTGGGATTCAACATCTGGTAAACAATTAGGGCCACAGATGATATATTGGGCTTTATCTGTCTTTGTTTATCAGGTCAGACGGTGTCTACGGTTGGTGAGGAGCGCAAGTTTAACCCGCGCTTGACCAAGAGCCTGGAAGAGTTTGAGAACATCATGAGTAACCTGAATCTCCCCAAGCCTAAGAAAATAGGTATCAACAACCATTTTTCTATAGTCTAACCTCCCCTCCAATAGTCAACATAATTCCTGAGCTAAAAAAAAACTTCATTGTCAAGTTTTTAACACCTTAGTGCACACTCACATAGCGATAAGTGAAATATCTTGAATGTCACTATATTTATGTTTCTTTATATTTCTTATTCCAGATATTGCAGTGCCTGCTAATTTGGTGTGTGGAGTACACGATGTCTGAATTTCCTGCAAAAGAGAGAATTTTAATCAAATAAACTACATCATAGAATCAGAGTCAGCTTTATTGGCCAGGTATGTGTACTCAGAGTTTTACTCATCTCTTGCACATAGTAAAGTGATTAACTTTTACATGTTTGTATCTGAGAAGGATTTACCAAAATGTGCTTACCATTAAGTGCTTTATTGTGTTTATATTTGTAAATGTAAAGATATATAATTGAATAGCTGTTGCCACTGACGTTATTGTGATAATGCTTAAAATAAAAATGCAATCAGTTCTAGTTTAACCATTAGAAATTAGTGCTTAACATCTGTACATACAACCACTATTAATAACTTTTTTGCATTTGGATTAAATTTAAATGTGACTTACTCTATTCAGCTGTGTTATTATGAATCGGGGAGGAAATGTTACGAGAAGGGAAGCTCAAATAGAAATGTTCCATTCAAGGTTTGGTTTGGTATTAATGAATTCTTAACTGGGACAATTGAGTTCTTCCACATGGACTTTCCAGTGATTCTGGACTCTTTTTGCCATGGACCCACACACACACACACACACACACACACACACACACACACACACACACACACACACACACCACTGACCGCTGCCAGCAATGGCCTTTTTGCATAGCAGGAAAATGAAACTGCTATTTGCATTAAGAATTTTTGAGGGCCAAGTTTCCATTGACAACATGTCAGTGCTATGTGTTTGTGTGCTCTCATCTGTTCCTCTGGACATCTCATAGACAAGGATGTCTATTGAAATATGTATCATTATCTCAGTAAGATATGAAAAAGAGCATCCATGCCAAGTATCAACACATTGAAGTCTGCTCCTGGGTTTCCAGATGTTCTGTATGTGCTGCTCTCAGCCTGCATTTAATGGCTCATCAGCCAGTAAGACAAGTTTGTTTGGGAGTGTCGGCTTCTGACTCAGCCACATGACTGCCAGAGAAACATGCTAATGTGATAGTATGCTGTATGATATTGCTAGTCTTATTATGGGTTTTTAAGGGCCCGTATCAAAATGTCTCCATTTAATCTAAATATCTCTCCTTGCCAGGAGTCAAAGGAACATCCCACCAATTGTACACAGTTCAGTTTCCTCATCTTAGAGAATACCAATTGCCATATGAAAACAATTGGAAAACTGAAGGTGTGGAGTTTGAACTTAGGATGTGGGTGTTAACCAACCATGAATGGGCCTAACTAAAGAAGCTTTGAGCTTCATTATGTGAAATGTAGGTTCCAACAACATCTTCACTCCTTCAAGGGTCTAAAAGTCAGGATATTTCTGCCTCTGCTGTGTAGATTTTGACCATTCTTTTTCTTACAGTCTCATGCAAGTCCCCCACCTTTATGGAAGTGCAATATAAATTCACTGGAGTACACCTTTCACTTTCAAACCATTACAGGAAACTAAAATGCTCCACACCAATCAATTAAAATTCTTCTGAATGGATTGAGAGTCCTTGGGTTTACCATTAGTGCAACTTGTACAGTAAGTTTAATTACATCTTTATTAATACTATAAGTATTTTTATTCCTATACTTTAAATATTTGGTCTTGTATTCTATCATATTTATTATTTCATGTATACTGTATCCTATTATTTCATTATGTGCTGTGTGTTTGATATTTGCTGCTGTAACACTGTAATTTCCCAATTTTGGAATCAACAAAAATCTATCTAGGGTGTCAGAGCACCTTAAACAGAGGTGTGCCAATCTGACACACTGAATAATATCAGCCACGATGTGACCAATCCTCATTACCGGTAGTTACTTTGTCAGTGTCATAAAAGAAGTCACTGTGTCCTCAGTATCAGTTACATTCATTCAATGACAGTCTTTAGAGCACCAGTTTTGAACATCTTGTTACCTTGCATAAAAATGATTCTAATGAGTTTTACACAGTGAGGTAGAGCAATTTAAAGTTTGGGGAAAAGAGTGCACTGTTATGAGGATCAGTGTTAGTTATCTGAAAACTTATGGTATTGGTTTCAGGAGAAAAAAACAAAAATGGTTGGATTGGTGCTTAATTATTTATTTCCATTAATTATTATTAATTAATGGAATGCCAATATTCACCTAATAAACAGTATATAGGACAAGAACTTGGGCCGACGGTCGCCTTGGGCCTTTAAGCTCTTCAAAAGATGTACAGGCACTTTATAAAGAAGAGGACTTGGTAAGAATAAAACATAATGTAGGCTGGAGAAAGTGTGTGTTGGCTGATCACATGCAAGTTAATACTTTAAACACACACACACACACACACACACACACACACCATCTACCAGCTGTCACTGTCACCACTTGAAACAAACAGCTTGATTTAGACAACCTCTGCCTCAACTATTGTCCTCGCCGAGAGACACCTGCATTGTTTTTTCTATTCAAAACAGGAGGTGTGTGTGACGGTTGTTGCAATCAAGCTGAAGATATGTTGCTTTAGAGATACAGTGGTTTTCATGTTAAATGGTCCAATTCTCTTGATCCTGTTTTGCTGCTGAGAAGCTAAGGTGCCAGCTGTCCTTTCACCCAGTCTGTGTCACCCATCTGCCAGCCTTTTCAGCTTCTGCCTCAGCCCACTTATACTGTGCCAGCATGAACCTGCTGCCCATTCTCTCTCACACCGTCCACATGTCACTGGGGGGAATCTATTACACTATCGGCTCATTCAGAAAGAGCTGTAAAGAGGCCAGTTAGGGTGATAAAGCCTTCAGAGTCAAGAGCAGATTCTGCCCAACAGACCCTTAAGAAAATACTTAAAGGGACTTTGTGTACCTCTATACTTAGCATTGAGTTTAGAGTGGTCTTATAGTTGTTGCAAATATTTTATATACTACAATGTCACTAACAAATAGAGTTTTTGGTTATTTCTAATATCTACAAGTATCACTAACATTTGCTACAGGAATTCACGTTGCTCTGGCGCTCAATAGTAAGTGTACAATGACTGTAATACTTTATGGTATTTTAATCTCCACTGGGATCAATATAAGACTGCTGTAGAAACTTACACTATTACTTATATAGTATGTGTACATACTGTACTTTCAGTCATCCAGTTCATTGGATTTCTAAAGGTTTGTTTGCTTGTTCGTTGTTTTTGCTTTTTTACTGTGGAAAACCTGCTGCTGTAACAAGGGAATTTCCACATTGTGGGATGAATAAAGTATAATTTAATCTAATCTAGTAAATCACACTACCTTGGTGGTTAAGGGATTTCTTATAGTGTATTTTACGGTATTTATATCACCACTCTAATATCCTGAACACACTTGTAAGGCGTGTGTAGAATTTGAAAAATTCCAATGTGGGCGCCACCCAGTGGTAGTATCAAAAGCATGCAATATTGAGCTACAATTATTCAAATCCATTATCTTGTCATTAATGTTAATTAAGTGTTATCTCACTCAAACTCTTATTGTTTTCCAAACACATTTTGGGAGACAGCCTGAGAGAACAAGGTCAAAAGACACTGCATATACTAAATGCACTATAGTAAAATTGTTTTGATCTTCAGCTCAGTGGTATTTGCAGGGTCACAAATGTACAGTTGATCCCCATGACAAACTACATTTTACCCCATGTGCCTGTGAAGTGTTACATTGCAACTAGTTGTACCATTTCTAAAAACATTAATTTACTTTACATCCTCGTCCAGCACAGGCCCTTAGCCAGAACCTCTGTGTAGAGTAGAGGGTTTGTATATTTCTCACGGCGAAGTATAAGGACAAAATGTGTTGAAAAACACTCACTTTGAGATTAGTGGTACAAGAAAGAACCCAACGTGGCACCTTCAAAAGGGACTGTTAGAGTTTCTCTTGGGCATTTTATTCTACTCATTTTAAACAGCTTTGAAAAGTACACAAGTACATTTACTCAAGTACTTTTTAAATTACTTGTACTGTATGGCCATTCTGTTTAGGTTATAGTAACCTATATTATATACTACCCAGCAGTATACAAAGTAACTAAAAGTAGCCCCATGAAACATTAAAAGGATAAATGTATCAACAATTATAAAATGTATTCACTTATATTAATCTATTGCTGCATTTACTTATGTAAAAGATTGGAGTAGCCTACTTCCACTAAACCATGTGATATGGGCCTTCCAATTTCACGTGTGGTTACTTTTTCAGCTCAGGATTTGACCAAATACTTTTGTTCTCTAACAAATGTAATATATAAAAAAAATGTAGCAACTGACCCCAACCCCTTTTTCTCTATGATGACCTTATAAACATAGCCTGATCTCCCACTATTATCACTATATTATTAAAACATTCCCAAGGGGCCTTGTCATGAAAAGTATGTAAGTGGCCGTTTACTTCACAGCGCACTGGCAATACGCCTGGATGCCTCTCTAGTTGAGCCACTCCACAATGAGAAAGCCCTGTCAGTTCCCAGAATAGAAATCCCATTTCGGTGCAGGACTTGAACGGAACTCTCACTAAATGAGCGCAGACACCGCCGGTGAAGTCTGCTCGAACTAAACGGGGATATGTATCTTTTTATGTAGCGTTATGCCTTTGGCTCTTAACACTTTTATTAGTCGGCCCCCGCCTCGTCGTCGCCCTCCTCCGCTTGCGTTCAGTTCACTCTCACCTGTTGACGCCGGCAGCAGCTCAACACCGCCTGTCACTTTTTCCTAAGAGTGATTGAATCAAACCAGGTGAAGATTTGAAAAAAGGCAGCAAAACTGACATAACGTGGACTTTTAGCCCCACCGTAGCAAACGGTCGGTGAGCTCGAGGTAACTGAACACGAACCTGACTTGTGTGTCTGAAAGTGAAAGCGCTTTAACAGTTTGCCGAAGTGACGTTTCGTTACAGTTTTTTTCCGCATTTCCTCTCTGTGATTTCGTCCGGCTTCGCCACTATGTTATGAATTGAAGGATCCACCACTCTCGTCGTTTAGGTTGGAGTTTCCCAGGTAAGAGCTGCTATTTTCTACTACACATGATATTTTTAATTTTAGCTGAAAAGCCAGCAGAAAATGCTTCTTAGACCTCCAAACTACTTACAAAGCTCGTGCAACTCCTGTTTTAAATAATACTTTCCACACTAGACGAAATGTTAATGAGGCTAGCCTACAGTAGGTTATGAGATGCCTAATAACACTGACAAAAATGTGTTCTTGGCTTGGGAATGTTAGTAGTCCATCTCTTGACACATCTACTTTTTAATTCCTCTAGTCTGCACCCATAACAAAAAAAGGAATTAATACAGCTTCCTGATGTGGAAAGCATTCACAAAGCAAAGCCTCCTTGCATAGATCTAATTACTTGGCTGTGATTGTAAAAGAGTTCATTGATTCATACTTCATTATGTTCTTTTCCTGCCATTTGGCCTAAATACAATTCTGACAGTTTTCAGTCCTTATCTGTGAAAATACAGTAACTTTCGCTGACCTAAACTGCTGTTTAGAATTTTCTGTGAAACCTTGTCCCATGACAATAACTCCAGCTTACACAAATAACCCCTTTTGTTTACAATGACCCTGAGGTATCTTGCCTTTTATCCCTCCATCAGCACGCACAGGATAAACAGAGTGGGCGGGAGTGGAGGCTACTGTAGTTTCAGGGAGGGTTGGGAGGAGAGATTGCTTTGGGTTGGGAGGCTTTTGCTGTCTGGGCAGTTGTGCCTTTAGTTATTGTCCGTCTCACTCCCTCACTAACACACATACCTTGTTTTGACTGGTTTTGGACAAATCTGTGTCTTAACTCTGCGTCCTAGGCTGTCATTACTGGATCACTCTTTCCTTGCATCACAATTCCCAGAGATTTACTCACGCCACAGGAATCTGTCAGTGCAGTTGAACCAGTACTGATGCAAGGAGTTGCACACTGTATCAAGATCAAGATTTGATAAGTGCACTAAGAGATTTAACCACAATATAGGCTGCCTTAATATCTGCACTTGTTATTTTCATCAATGACAGGCCTAAAGCCTACATGTAGATGTATGCAAGGCTTAAAGCAACACTTTTCTGTCATACTCAATGCGTTTCAGCAGGGCTGCAACTAATTCTGGGTCTTTTTACAGCCAATATTTTCCCTTGTCATAGTAGGAAAACCACAAGTTTTACTAATAACATTAACATTGCCTCTGCTAAATTCAAGTCTTCCAGAAACAGTGAGGCAGCATGCACAATAACAGGACCCTGAAACTGATTTTTACTATTGATTAATGTAAGCTATTTCAATAATTTTTTTTGATTAGTTATTTTTTGTCCAGCCAAAACTAACAAAAAAACAATTTTCAATGATATAAACAGAGGGCAGCAGCAATCCTCACATACGAGAAGATGGAATCGACAAACCCTTGGCATTTTTACTTATTTGTATTACTTTTGATGCATTACTATTTGCAAAGTAATCAATACTATTTCAGCTGTACATTGCAGCAGTTACTTTGTGATGAAGCAGTGATTTTTTTTTTTGATGTACTTGCTTTGCTTAGCTGGTTTCCTACATGTACCAGAGTGCCTTTCATGTTTGTTTTCAGAGAAATGACCTGAACTTGTTTGCATGTACGTAGCTTTAAGTGGGAATACAAATGTTGACAGCTGAAGTGCAACATGTGCTAAGGCAGCATTTGAGGCTATAATCATAGGGATGGATATCAAATCTCAATGCTTTTTTTTTTTTTTTTAACTAATTTTGATTTTATTCAAGAAAAGTATTGTATGGCTTCCAGTGTTTAGGTACCATTTGCCATTTTAAAAAGTTTGCTTCTTTTGTAAAATATTGTAACAAGACTTGGGTTTCACGTTGGCTCTATTTTTAACATTTTCAAACAATGCCCAGGCCGTTCTACTTGTGGTGCGCGAGCCGGAGCCAATATATCCTGATGTGTATACTAATGATATAAATTGATGAAAAAAATCTTTTGCACATTAATCTGCCATTGTCACAACAAAACCTTTCCTGCTGACATCAGCTCGTCCGCCAATTTTACACAAGAATGCAGAAAAATACACCACCACGGAATTAGCCCAGAAATGGCCAATGTCCAATCCTACCATCATTTCTTTTACAGCACTGAAGTGTCTTTGTTTGTTTTCTTAATAGTCAGCTTTTTGCAGTAAGTAAATTGCTTAAATCAGAATGCTTATGCGTGTGTTGTTGGTATTTATTTTATTTTATTTTTTTTTTTACCTCTGACACTAACCTTAACTAGCTGCATCAGGTTTTTTTGTCATATGGGTTGCCACCCAGGTGTCAGGCAGGGTTTGTCAGCTGGGAGACAGCCAAAACTCGCTCCTCTCACCTGCTTTTCCTGCTCACAAACTTGTACTGTGACGACAGCTTCCTGGTCCTTGGCGCCGAGCCAGCAGGAGCCACATGCAGCAGGTCCAGAGGTCACGGCTCTGTAGCCCACAGCATTTAATCTGTCAAATGACAGCATGCTCTTTGCCCAAATGTAGGAACAGGTCTGTAAAATGACAGTTTTAATCTGTTGAAGGAAGCAGAATTAGTACAACATTGAAACAGGTTGACGTACAAACGCACACATAAAGACGTAGCTGTTGTAGACTTTTTTTTTTACCCTTTCATGCAGTCTAACAGACATCAAATAGTGTGCTGTAACACAAAGCACAAGGCTTTCCAACCAAACTAATTTTTCTAAAATAAGAGCAAGGCTTGATGTGTTTTGTCTTTGGTCTGAGCTTATGGACCAGAGCAAGGACGTGGCAAAAAAGGGCTGTCTTTGTCTCCCTTTTGATAATAAAAATAGGAAAATGACTTATGCTCTCTGGAAACATTGTTTGCACAAGATACTAATGTGATGATGTCAGGCCTGCTATTGAACAGAACCTTTTAAAGAATGGAGATTTGGTCTGTTTGATTGAAGCCACAGCCTGTAATTGTGACCAATAAAAAGAAAATGTGACTTCCGAGTAGGTTCACAAGGCTTAATAACTGGTTTGGTCTTATGCCTTCTGCAGATGAGAGGCTACCACTTACAGTAACTCAAGAAGAAATTTGTCATCTGGATTGTAGATGCCTCTCTGGTCTGTGCCATGTGACTGTGTTAAAGGCAATGCAGCATGTGTACAGCACAATTCAGTGAATGAATAGCCTGGAAATCCAGACCCAAATCCGAATGGATTAAGGGTCTGGCATCGAATAATGAAAGTTGCCTATCTCAAGGGGCGACACCAAGCGTGTATTTGAAAATCTCACTCCACACAATTGGGTAACACTATGACCAATCGCACCAATACATGGGGTGACGTATGAAAGAATGATCCCGGTCACTTCCACACAGCTTAATGGTTAAACACTGGTATTGAATCAGTACTCTGTATGGACCGATACCCAAAGACAAGGTATTTGGATCAGGACTAAAAAAGTCTGATTGGTGCATCTCTAAAACAAAGTGAGTACAGTGTGCAAGATTTAATGGAAAACAGGTTGAGTTTGTGGCAAAAATCATTCTGTGCCCAGAGCTCACCTCTCTACTGCGTACACTCCAAATATTATGTTCTACAAAAATGGCCAGTAATATGCAATCATTTGTAAGTTTAATGACTTGATTTAAGTGAATTGAGAGTGGCTTGACCTTTTTACAGGGCAGTTTTGCTCACATGCTCCATGTGTGACATGTTTTCCCTATACTGCCCTGGCATTGAATGCATAGCATGCCACTGACAGAGCTCTTTTGTCCTGTGTGTTGCTGGTGGAATATACAGTGGTGCTCAAAAGTTTACATACACATGCTTAAGTTGACTAAAAAGAGGAATAAAAAAATCATGTTTGGAAATTTATTTTAATACCTAAATTGTGAGGTAAAATCCAACCTTAAGGACCCAATTTTCTTTGTGAATGAATAACGTATTGTAAATAAATAAATGTTCTTATTTAAAATACAGGGTCATAGGTACATTATTTTAGAGGCAGTTTTATTATTAGTTACCTGGATTCAGGATATTATGCATCCTGATAAAGTTCCCTTGGCCTTTAGAATTAAAATAGCCCCACATCATCACATACTCTTCACCATGCTTAGAGATAGGCATGGTTTTATTTCAGTTAGACTAATACCTGGTTTGATTTGCATTGAGAGATGATTTTATAGAAAGTATCCCATGCCTATCTCTAAGCATGGTGAAGAGTATGTGATGATGTGGGGCTATTTTAATTCTAAAGGCCAAGGGAACTTTATCAGGATGCATAATATCCTGAATCCAGGAAATAACTGGCCTTTAATAATAAAATCTGCCTGCCTCTATGGGAATTTAACATAGGGGTATGTATATATGACCTGTATTTTAAATAAGAACATTTATTTATTTACAATACGTTATTCATTCACAAAGAAAATTGGTGTTTAAAGGTTGGATTTTACCTCATTTTTTAATTTAGGTATTAAAATAAATTTCCAAAACATGATTTTTTTATTCCTCTTTTTAGTCAACTTAAGCATGTGTATGTAAACTTTTGAGCACCACTGTAGCTGTTGTTGTCAGTGTTGACTTTATGGTTTTGTGTACACAATGCTTAGCCCCACTTTTTCTTTCAGTCACTCATCAACGAGGGTTCCTGACAGGGTCAAGGTTATTTTAAAGTGCAACTGTGTGTTATTTTCCTCATTTGGGAGCAACAGTATCAGATTAGTCAAACTGTATATATGCTTTGGACCAAGTCTTAGTGCTAATCTATTAAATTATTGCAAAGTCGGTAGTACAGTTGTACAGAGGGACACTACAAAACACACACATATATATATATATATATAGTGCTTTCCTGCTGAAGAAAATGTTTTAAGATTCTCTCTTAAGAACAAGATGTTTTCATATTGGACATATTTTTACCCTTTATGACATGTTTTTAAGACATGCCAACTGACCTCACTAGCAAATGGTATGTCACTTAAATGATGGTGACATTTTCTCGCTAGAAAATTTCTTGATAACATTTGGGATCATCTTGTTTGAGATGCCTTCAGTGGAGCCTCAGGATGAAAGAGAGTTATACAACTTGGCTGATTTGAGTCCATGGGTTAACCCTAACCCTTCTCTAAAGTGTGTGTGTGTGTGTGTGTGTGTGTGTGTGTGTGTGTGTGTGTGTGTGTGTGTGTGTGTGTGTGTGTGTGTGTCAGGGCTGCACAATTGAATCAAAATCACAATATTGCCTAGTACAATATCCAAATTGCAGGCGGGTGCAATATTAGTTAATGGCAATTAGTCCCAGCCTACAAAACTTATCCTACAAAGCAATCACACTACAATCATTTAAATTCCTTCAGTTAATAATTTCCAATGAGAATAATGATAAAAAATTATCATTCCCTCCAATATCGTGACTCATATCGCAGTCAGTCAAAATAATCACAATTAGATATTTTTCTCTAAAGTGTGTGTGTGTGTGTGTGTGTGTGTGTGTGTGTGTGTGTGTGTGTGTGTGTGTTGTGTGTGTTATGGTGAGTCAGTTATTGCTGATCTATGGTTGATAATTAGCATTGCAGACTAATACCCAAGAGTCCTAAACTCTTCTAGGTTTCAGTTTGAGAGTTGAGGGTTATGTATTGTGCTACCTTTTGGGAAGTTATTACATAACTTGTACACAGAAGCACACTCAGACTCACAAACACACAGACTGTTCACTCCCTATCTGCTATCTTATTCTCCAGAGGCGCTCTCCTACCAGCGATGAAGTCTGAATTATGTTAGGCACATCTGTTCTGTTCTTTGATCTAACTCTCAGGCTAAACTTAACCCTCTTTTTTTTCTGCATGTGCTTATTTTTTATCCATAACTAGGACCTTTCTTACTGTCTCACTGTCTTTTTTTGTCACAGCTTGTTTGTTTAGGCCTTTGTTTGTTGAGTTTGACATTTGCATTTGTGTTAACATGAAACAAGAAAGCATGGACTTTACTCCTGAATTTCTGTGTCTGTCTCTCTTCCACTCTCTCTCTCTCTCTCTCTCTCGGCTCCACAGTATCTGAGTGGACTTTAGCTGGTGGTCTGATAGTGAATGCTTGCACTGATGTTTTTTTGGATAATAATCACACTCTGTGTGAAGCTCTCTCTGCCTTGTTTTCTTTTACTGGACAGCGAAGATTGGAGACCATTGTGGAAATTAGGGATTTTCATTGTAACTGCCCCAAAAAACTCATCGCATATATATTGTAATACAATATTTTTATTGTAACTGCCGCAAAAAACACATCGCGAAAGTCTGTGATATATTGCGGAAGACGGTCCGATTTTTTTGTGTTAGTTGAAAGAAAAATCAGTAGAAAACTACACTTTGAAATGTTACTTTCATTCTTTTTTTAGAGGTGCCTTTTATTATCAATTCAACGATAAATTTTTTGAAATAAAAGAAAATTGGAAATTAATTATTTCCTTTGCTTTCAATTCAACAAGCATTTTTTTCAAAGAGTACACTTTAATATCTGTTTATTTATTAACAAAAAGTAATATCGTGTTGCGATATTTAACAGTGTTATCTCATATTGCAAACTTTCCTCATATTGTGCTGCTCAGTAGAAATAATTAGTAGTGGGACAAAGGACCAGTACAGTAATATACTGTATGTTCCACTGATAGTACAGACATTGGCCTGTGAACTCTTTTGCTTTCTGCTGTGTGTGTCTGTAAATTTTGTTACAAAACAACTTTTAACATTAATCAGGGAAACTTGAAGAACTTAGTTATGCAGTAAATAATAAGCATTAGCTATTTATTGTTTTTTGTGCATTATGTTTTTTTTTTAAACTTTAGGATTGTGTTTTCTCTTACAGTGACACTGATATATGATGCATCAGTGATGACTGTCTTGCAATAAATAGTTCAATTGTTGTGGGATCATTTGTATTATGATGCCCTTGTTACTATGTCAACGTAAGAACAACATGATTACAACACAACCTGCCGGCAAATATGAAATTGGTGTAAAAGAGAAATGTAGACTTTTGCCCTCTTTTTTTCTGCATGTGCTTATTTCTATGTAAAGACAAAATGCTTCTTTAAAATAGTGTTATTGAATGGCTGCTTGTCTGTTAAAATCATGTTTATATTTTTTCTTGCTGTGAAATTGAACTGTACACTACAGTAGTCCATGTCTAACCTGCTACAGAAAAGGCAGCTTTTGTGTGTGAAGATGTACATTTGTATTCAGGTTAAACTGAACCGCTCCATTATACTGTAGTCTGGGTATTTTTTTATGGAAAACTGTAAAACCAGAAATGATGACGAGTGTTAACAATTCTACATGTTGGCTCCGTTCCTGGGACAAGCACGTCTCTTTACATTGTGTTTTAATGTTTTTTCCCATGAAGATATATTTTTATTTTCCATGGAAGAAGCCACTATTATTTGCTTCTATGTCATATGACCATGTGTCCATCAGTATCATTTACTCTTACTGCGTAGACCATGGAAAAAAAGTCATGGATCAGTTATGAGCTTTTTTCCCCCTTTCATGTCACATCAAGGACATTTATCTTAGGTGATTGCCATGTCGGTCCTACAAGTGAACGTGCAATTTCAGTTTTAATATTTTGTAAACACTTGTCTTGGTTTGTTTCATCAGTCTTAGAGTGGAAATACTCATTATAATAGCCTCATAAGGAACAGAAAAGATCAGATAAACTGTTCATTCTTGTCCCACCAGACAGGCTGTTGTGTCCTTATGAAGGAAGATATTTCACAATTGTCTCATGCTCATTTTATAAGTACAGCTTTTTTTTTTTTATTATTATTTTTTTACAGACAGACAGTTGGAATTACACCCATAGAAATGTCCTCATGAGAAGTAATATTTATATTTTTCCTCTGTGAACATTATTGTAAACTATATCCATGGACAAAA
Organism: Percina caprodes; assembly: GCA_013375575.1. Classification (NCBI taxonomy): domain Eukaryota; kingdom Metazoa; phylum Chordata; class Actinopteri; order Perciformes; family Percidae; genus Percina; species Percina caprodes. The sequence continues at coordinate 3,059,476 of JABXJD010000014.1, forward strand.
ACGGCATGTTGCACATTTGGTGCATCACTAAAAACAAGACGCTGAACTTTAATCAGTTAGTCAATTTACACTCCACTGCCTGCCATTCTCTGTCTGTCTGTCTGTCTGTCTGTCTGTCTGTCTGTCTGTCTGTCTGTCTGTCTGTCTCACTTCATGTCAGTGTGCCAGTCTTTGTTTGGAAGCCCTCACTCACATCTTGGCTGTATATTTATCTTTGTGCTTCCACTCCGCCTGCATCCTAATAAGGTCTGGATACAAGGAGAGAGGGAGGACACAGAGGGCAAGGGTGGATGGTGGGAAAAGGTTGGACAATAAGAATTAAAAGTATTTTCCCACAAATTGGTTGTGCATGGTCTGTGCATGTTTTTGTGTAAGGAAAGACCACACAGTAGAGGAATAAAGGGCAAAATAGAATAAAGAGACCAAGATAATAAGGTCTTTAGGTTGACATATTCTCAAATGTTGGGAAACACTTTGATGATGAAAACAGTGTAAACACTATACAATGATACTTGTTCTGGTAAATGGACATGAATGTGACAGACAACAGATAAAACTACAATATAAGAGTGCTTCAAAGTGTTTTTTCAAGTTAGTGACATTTGCATAGACAGATAAGTGATAACAAAAGGAGCTTTAAACCCATATACTGGACCTTCCACACACCTGTCTTCAGGTCCCTATAGTCCACCACAAAAACAAACAAAAACCCAGCACTCACTCACTCACTCACTCACTCACTCACTCACTCACTCACTCACTCACTCACTCACTCACTCACTCACTCACTCACTCACTCACTCACCCACCCACTCACCCACCCACCCACTCACCCACCCACCCACCAGGACAGAAGAGACATAATAGACAAATAATTTTTTTTAAACATACAAAAAGGGAGAGAGGAGATTAGATTAGCTCAGCTAAGACTGGTCAGTTTCTGTCAGTTTCTTCATTCATATCTAATGTGTTGACATGGGCTAAATATGGATGCCAGATTTTGTGGAAAGTCTCAAGGGACCCTCTTAAAGAATACCTGATCTTTTGAAGCCTTACACATTGCAGCGCCTCAATAATCCATTTGTTTTGTGTGGGATGGTAGGAGTGAGTCTATTTAAGAAGAATGAGCCTCTAGCGAGGAGTGTGGTAAATATGATCGCCTGCTTCGTAGTTTTGGACATGATGAGTAGAAACGTGCATGTGTCGGCAGGCGATTGATTACAACTGTTGTCTATCGGGGTATATTCTAGCTAATCTTGAGTTTTTAAGGTGGGCTCTGTGTAGAACCTTGCACTGTATAAGGCTGTGTCTTGCACATATTGAAGACAAGTGCACATGGTCTAATATCTGTTCCCATTGCTCATCTGCTACAGTGACACCAAGATCCTGGCTCCAAGTAGTCCTTAGGGCGTCCAAACAGTTTGACTTTATGTTTGAAATGAGATTTTATAAATGGTTGATGCGAGGCCCCGTTGACTTGACATGTGTGATAGGAATTCATCAATCATAGAACCTGAAGGTTGGTTAGGAAAGTTAGGTGATTTAGATTGTAAATAGTGTTGAATTTGAAAGTAGAAAATTCCATCAGCATAGAGGTTAGTTAGCAGGCCTTTGTTTGACCAGATCTGGAAAGCTGGGTGTGAGCAAGAAGCAAGAAATGAATGGTTATGAAGGAGCCAAACCTGATGACATATGTAGGCTGAACTGTCTCCTAAACTGATTCCAGACTTAAAGTGTATTTCTCATTATCTGATTCAAAGAAAATTGCTTAATTGGAAGTGGCAATTGGGAGCAGACCACCGACCAAAGCTAGAGATGGGAGGAGGACGTTTCTATATGGGCCCACTGAGGCTGATTGCTCTGTACTTTATTTAAGTATGGAAGTCTACTAATGTTGCAGGTTTTGCAAAGCTAGTCATCCTTTAGAACTAGAGAGTTGGAGGACCGTGTCCTAATGCGTGCATGCCCACCGAACCATAAAAAAAAGAGTGTGTTAACTGGTCTAGTGAAGAGAAAAATGACTCATAAGTATGTGAATGTGTTGGAAGGCATAAAGAACCACTAGTGAAAGAGGGAGGGAGGACCATCAGGCAAAATCTGATTTACACCGATCTAAAAGCGAGCTGACATTTTTGGCAAAAAGCTCTTGGAATTAGTTGGTGACAAGGATTCCCAGATATTTAAAACCTTCAATGGCCCTTTTAGCAGGAAAGAGATCTTGAGGAAGCTGCTCAGCAGGGACAAAAGTTGTTTTTAATGCGCTTCAACATACTTGTGGCTGTCTATAGCTGCTGATGAAATTCATAAGCCTCCAACAGAAAAGACTATCATCATTATCTTCAGCAGAGAGTCGCCAAAACAACAGCACACTGTTGCCCACACCTGAACTCTACCCTCTCTTTCACTATTGCTTCCTCTTCACTGTTAGGGGTTTTCTTCCGAGACAATTTTGTGGAAGCCAAGTGGGGGGGATTTCTGTATTTAAAAGCGCTTATGCAGCACCACTCGGCTGTGAAATCCCCTCTGTAAACTGTCACCTGATCCCTGATATGCCTTCAACTGTGAAGCAGATTAGATTTCCACAATATTTAACAAAGTAAGTAGCTCTCATTACCTGCCTCCCCTGTCTCTGGTTTTTAGAAATGCCCCAACATAACATGGAGAGCCCCAGGAACCCGTGGCAGCAGGGGCTGCGTCCGCCATGGATCACCAGAGTGACTGGAGGCCAGAGCCCCGCCTCCTCAGGGGCGGAGTCAGATACAGAGAGCAGCAGCACGGAGAGTGAGAGGGTAAGATGAAGCTGGTGACAGTGGTGATGTAGTAATGTTTCATGGGGCTCTTTCATGTCAGACAACATGGTGGTGGCTCATGAAATACTACTCTGTAGCTCCGGCATGGGAAAAAGAAGCATCTCACGACATGCAGTTAAACCATTCATCATTGTCTACTTTTTTTTTTTACCCCTTTCTGTCAGTCCTGTATTAAAATGCTGGAGATGGGCTCACTGAGGGTGTCGTCACCCTCCATGCTCCGACAGCGAATCACAGAGATCGACCAACTGAAGGAAGAACTGAAGATTGAAGTGAGTGTGTAGGACGAATGTGGCTCGCTCGTAGGCAGGCACAAAAACATCTAATTGTCTCATCATCACACGGAAAACAACTGATTTACTTTAAATTTAAATGGTTAATCGATGAGAAGTTGATAGAGAGAAAATTAATTGGCAAATATTTTCAAAATCGACTACTTTCAGAGTCATTTTTCAAACCCAACGTGCCAAACGTTTGCAGGTTCCAGCTTGTCAAACGCAAGTTGTTGGCTGTTTGTTTTTCAAGAATCTGTGTGATTTGGACAGTTGGTTACGCAAAAAAAAAAGCTGTGTAAAAATCTCATGTTGGGCTCTGAGAAAGTGAGATGTTTTTTTCAGTTTTTTTTTAATTTCACAAGATTTGAAGTGAAATCAAATAAAAACAAAATAATTGTGAACTGCAGTCTTTGAATGAATTTTAACGGGTTATTATTTTAAGTTTTTTTTTTTAACTCACTATGACTGCATGGCTGCAACAAATCAACAACCCAGACAGAGAGTTCACAGAAACGCTTAAATGATTTTGATTGTGTCTCTGCTGAAGTCTGCACATTTGTATCTCCAAGCCGTCACCAAACAGTGACACAGTCACGGTAAAGGAATGCTTATCTGTGACTTGGTCAAGCTCTGGTCAATATGATTCAGCTTCGGTTCTTTCAGCTGCAGCTGGAGATCGCCCTGCTGCAGGGAGAGCTGCAGACGGAGAAGAGCCAGCTGCACACACACACACAGAAGCTGCAGGCTCTACAGCAGGAAGCCAGACAGAAGAAGAAGCAGAGACACACCGACAGACAAAAGGTATCATGTTATACAATTAATAGCCATTATTGTTTTTTCATTGGTCACAGACATATGTTGCATTTGTGATGTTTTATATCATGATTATGTCTTTCTGCCATGATTCATGACTAACTGTCTAATAGTGTTGATTGTAACATTTACAAAGATATATTGTCTTAAGGAGTTTTTACACGTAGAAATGTGTGGGCTTCGTAATGATCCACTAACATCACACAAGTTCATGTCAAAGATAAGCTGATTCCCATGTAATGATTGTTTTTGGTTGGTGTAGAGCTGGTTTAAAGTTATTGGTCAGAAAAAACTCTGTAAACACGGTTGAGAAATGGAGTTATTGTGTTATTTTCTTCTCTCTTTAAAATGTAAGTGATGACTGTGCTCTTGCTACACTTTTTGTAACTGCAGGAACGAGAGAGTCTGGAGGAGGAAAGACACAGGTTGGAGGAACTGAAGGGGAGATGTGAGGCGAAGGAGAAACTGATCCCCAGTCAGCCAGAGAGCCAGAGAGAACAGCTAACACTGCAGCTGCAGCAGGCGAGTGGCTGAGCGGCATACAGCCTCTTCATGCATGAAGCAATGGAAAATACATTTTACGACAACTTGATGATGTCTTAAACACATTCAAAAGTTTAGCTCTTTCTTTTTCAGTTTCACAAAACATCCGCATCTGTCTGTCTGTCTGTCTTTCTAATCTTGTTGAACGTGTTTATTGAGAAAGAAATGTAATAAATGATGTTGTTGGCACCAATCCAAAAGAAATCTAAAACTGTAACTGATACTTGGAGCGCTGTTTTGGTTCACGGCATTCTGTGTCTCAGATGCAGGGTGTGTTAGCATCGCTGCTGACTCCTCTATGAATGTTGTTTTTGAATTGGACAAAGTGTGATTGTTCAGTACCTGTTCCACCTGATGTGTCAATGTTTCAGGCACTCACACAGCACACATGATGTGTAATTGTCTTTTGTGAATGTGACGGAACAAGATTGTTTTAAAAGCAGTGTTTAATGACAGGTGCAGTCCGGCAGCAGGTTGTTACTTTATGAGGTGACATGCCAGATTTATTAGGAAATACTTTTTAGAAACTGGTTTGACACAAACTGTGTCACAGAAAACCTCACGCATGCACACAAACCGGTGACTTAAGTACACACTGCACAAGAACGAGAGGGCAGGTATTTCGGTTATGAGACAATGAGGTTGTAGTAGTTTTTACTTTCACCTGCACTTGCACTTTTATATACTGAACATGTTTTGACTCTGAAAAATCTTCTTTAGGTTCATTTCGCTATTGAAGCATTGATACCAGTACTTATAAGAAACACAAATCACCACAAGTTGTTTTGTATTATTATTTTTTATAAATCTATAAAAAAATCTAAATTCTGATCTTAAATTTGATGTCCTCTATCTCTATACTGATATGGATATTGCTGCACACAAACTCATCTGGTAAAGTAAAACAAAATCTGGAGATTTTCTTTAAATTATTAGCTATCTTAAAGGTGCTGTAGGTAGTAACATCGTCAACTTCTCAGTCCCTCCCCACTTTCCACTTAAGCCCAAAGCGGTCTCCTAAGCCTCTCCCCACATGAAGGAGAATGAATGCGTGTGCATGAGCAGTGATTAGCACACAGTTAGACACCCACCCTGGCCCTGATTGGTGCATCTGAACAGGGAGCTGTGGAATTTTGCAAATCGCACTACAGGCTGTAGGTGGTGCCAGAGGAAAGTTAGTTTTATAAGGCTTAACTACTGTACCTTTAATATGAATATAATATTAGCATTTTTGGAAGGCATTAGCTTAGTTGTTTCAACATTGGTAGATGAAGGAACCAGCTCCTCAAATGGGGGGTCTCTCTTTGAGGAAAAAAAGGTTAAAAAACAAAGAACTGGTAACAAGTGTTGCTCATTGAAATCTGAGCACAGTTTATTACAATTCATTTTAATTTGTTATCCAGCATTTAAAAAATGAAAACAAAGGCTGTTACAAACTGGTTATATTAGACTAATTGCTCTGTCTTGAATGCAGGAGAAAGATATGATGGAAGCGGCAGTTCGGGCCTTTGAGGACTGGGAGTTTCGTGTTCTGGAGCAAGAGAGCGGCATTGACGAGGAGGATGAGAGCGCGGTGGAAGAAGAGGAGGGAGAGAGTGCAGGACACATGGAGAATGAAATTTCGCGTCAGCAGCATGGCATCAACATTGCACAGGTAAACAACAGGAGGAACAGGAGGAATTCTTCCCAGAATTTCACAGCTGCTCCTAATGTGTTATACGGGTTCGCAGCTTATCTGCGTGTCAGTGTTTACCCCCGCCGACTGACATGGGATTAACCCTTTACACAGACTTGTGACGTCAGGCTTGTGCATGGAGCAGGTGGATAAAACAACAAATAACGTGTGTAACTTGTTAAAAAGTTAGTTTCATGTCAGAGACATGGGGTGCTTTTTTTTTTTTAATTATTGTGTATACTGTAAATTGTAAGTTGTTGTTATTTTGCGGACCCCCTGGACACACATGTATGGAAGAGAATAAGGGCCACGTGTGGAAAAAAAGTCTGAATTCTGACTCTAAACTGTGGCCCCAATCCTCTTCTGTACACATGCAATGCTATAAAATATTATATTCTGTTTGAATTGTAGTGTAAATGTTTACCTCATCTAAAAATCTATTGTTTTCATGTGTTGTGTAAAAGTTTTTTTGAGTAATAACTAATAATATTGTAGCATTGATAACCCAAAGCCAACCATCTCCTGCCGTCTGTTACTTGTGATCTAAAGTATATTCATGACTGTGAAAAGTAAGACCATCAGAGCACATGTCTGAAATGGCTTTTTTCTTTTTCCTATGTGACTTAAGAGAAAAAAAAGCTGAAAGGTTTTGCACCATCCCGAGGTTAATCTATTTCTTTTCAGGGTTAAAATAAGCCAAGGGCAGACCAAACAGTGAACTTTAGAGCCACAAATCTGAACTCTTCCTACAATAATCACAGAGTTGTTGGCATTGATCAACAAAGCTATAAATCTAGCTTGGGTTCTATTTTCGCACAACAAAAAAGTGAAAATCATCATTATTGGCTTATTTGCCCTAAATGACTCACTTTCACATAAGAGGGCTTTTTAAGAATTACAACACACACGCACACACTACCCTCTCACACTACCTTCTCACAGTCCATGGTTGTCATTGCAGGTTAAGACTTGCCCTCCTTCCTCTTCCCCACCCCCGTTAAATTGTGTCACGAGGATAAACTCTTCACCTCACTCTCACCAGCATCACCCTGACACTGTTACATGACTCTGTAGAGAGAGAAATCAAAAGAGCAAGACAGAAGGAAAAAAGAGCAGCGACGACAGTGGAGACGATGGAAAGATAAAACTCATCAGGGGATTTGTAAGATTTTGGAGCAAGGCTACATTGTCATGGCTAAAATGATTATCAGGTTTTGTTCAACATTGAGGTTATATATGGACTGCACTTGAGAAATAATTAGCAGAAAATCTCCAGATTATTTACAGCATCATTTCAAATGTTAACATTGAAAAGACATATTCTTGACATAAAATTGTCTTTCAAAATACAAATAACATACAAAACATTTAAAGATGATAACATCTAAAATTCTATCATATAATGCAATCAAATAACAAGGATTTATCCAAGGCATTCACCTTAAGCTTAAAACCTGTTTTTGGTGAACGCAGCATTCATGAATACGGTCTGGGATTAGCCAGACAGTTTTGAATAGAGCGGGCTTGATTGGACGCAACAGAACAGGCACTCTAAACGCAGAGAGACAATATAGTACCTAATTATTCTGATTTACTATGGAAGCCAAAATAATGATTGTCGTTGGTAAACAATTCATTGTGCAGCTTTGTGATTGAAAGAGTCAAGAAATAGAACAAACTGAAAGACAGTAAAACTTGTCAGATTCACATGGTAATTTGAAGCAGCCTGGAACATGTTGGCACTTGTGGGATAAATCCTAAATGTATAACTGTAGTGAGGCGCCAACTGTTTGAGACTTTGGTACCTGGGTGTGTACTTGGTTTAGATAGTGATTTATTGAACATGTTTTAAAAAAAAAAATTTTTTTATCAAGGGTCTCAGATTTAGAAACGTGTAGAGACGTTCACATGGTCGTCCCAACAGTCTCTGTGTTGTCGGCTTATATTTACAAAGCCGCCACAGTCAGGTGCTTCTGATTTTGATATGTTGAGAAAGTGAGAAGATGCACAAGTTGTTTGTTTTGCGGAATATTTCTTTTGACGGCATTATCAATCGATCAATTCACAGTCTGCAGCCATGGTAACGGTTTGGTAGGGCTGTATGTACACACGGTGGTGCTTTGTTGCTGAATGCTAACATCAGCATACAGCTATAGTGTTCCCTATGATTCCCATCTTAACTTGCTGTGTTGGCATGCTAATATTTGCTAATAGCACAAAATACAAAGTACATATGAGGCTGATAGGAATGTTATTAGTTGTCCAGGTATTTGGCCATAAATCAAAGTATTGGACAAATGAAAAAAAATTGACCTGGTGATGGCGCAAGATGAAAAGTCAGAAGAGCACCAACATTTTTTACGATTCATCCTAGGATGGACATGCATGTTTGTACCGAATTTGATGGCAATTCATCCAATATTTGTCAAGACATTTCTCTCAAAATCACATATGTGAACGTCCTCGTGATGCAGTCAGGGGACTCCAAAAGCCAGAGGGATTCATCCTCTGGGGACTATGAATGTTTGTATAAAATGTAATGGCATGGGTTATGAATGCCAACAAAAAGCTTTATTGGCAAACTTCCTATGGTCATGCTTTTGTGTGATGAGTATAAAAGTCATTCAAAATCACACTCTCGTGTATCTAAATTATTTCTGAAGCCCCCACTATTTCCAGGTGTTGTTGATAGCAAGTGAGAGCTTCTGTAAAATCTTTTGACATGTGATCTTTGTTTACGTTACGAAATGGGAACTTCCCAAAAGGTAGTTTTTCCATTCACGTGTCCGATTCCACAAAAACATGTACGCAGAGACAATATATTAGATGGTGAAAATAATATTGAATTGTTCCTCAATTAGCTGGAGTATGTAAGAGGAGGTGTGAGAGAAGAAGAGGGGGATTGTGTGAGAGGGATGGTAGTTGACTCAGCTGCAGTGTGACCAAATGACAGCTCATCTCTTGTCTGTCTGTCTGTCTGTCTGTGTCACATTTGCTGTCCTGATGTCCTGATTTAATATCAGTCCTTCATTTCTTTTGAGTCACATTCAGCCCCACTGTCACCTGTTCCTCTCGTCCTTCTCATTAACTTGCAAAATGGATGTTTGATTTGCATTGTCTCGGGCTGAGCAGATCAACTCGGCTCTGGGCCCCACATTTGCTCGCACTTGATCAACACTATGTTTACCCACCATTACACCACAACATAATGAAAAGATTAAGTCAATTCAGGCCAGTCCGATGAATCGGATACAGCACTTGTCATTTCTTTTGAGGAGAAAAAAAGCATATGTCCGTCCATGCTGAAGGGAACTGTGTTGTGAATTTTCAGGATAGAGTCCAGCAGTTGGAGAGACAGCTGAGGGAGATGGAGAGGGAGAAGGAGAGGGAGCTGAACGCCTTGAGGAAAGAGAGAAGAGACCTGGTCCTCACAAGTCAAACCGTAAGAGGAATTTATGATAATGTGGACTATCGCTGTAATTACTGCTGCTTAATAACGAAGAGCAATATTTAATTCTGGTGGTTCATTCATTACACAGTCTGTCTTTGATATTTGATTGCAAACAGCATTTTCATTTTGATAAAAGACGGGAACCAATACATATTACCAAAGATGGTGACTGTGTAAGAAATTGACTCCTATTGTCTTCCTAGTTTGCCCGTTGTTTATATTTTTACTGTGTTAAAACTGCAAATATTGCATTGTTAGAACCTCAGGCTTTGTGAAGTTGTACACTGTTGTTTTCCATTTCGTAACTTAGTCCAAATGTCTTTGACTTATTAGACCCACTTGAAAATGTTCACTGTTTACAGAATAAGCATTTTGAGATGCATCCTGTTGTTCTGAAGAGAGTCCTGTTTTAAATTTTTACATTTTTTTTATAAAAATTTAGTGTACAATCATTTGCCCCTACGCAAGATATATTTGCTGTGATGCAATGTGCAGACACAATAAAAAAGGGTTCATCTGTATGCCCCCTGGATGAGAGGAATGACCAAAATTCTTGAGCATCAGTTGGCAATTAGTGATTAGTTTATTATTAATTTCAGACTCAGCCTCAGGCTGCTAAGCTTGAAAACGCAATGTAACTTTGGTCAGCCCACACTGCAATGTGTTATCTGTGATTATTAGGAATTCTTGCTCCGAAATATGTGATTTACTCAGTCCCTAATTAAACTGTGTCACTGAGCTGTGACTTTATCAGGCAGCCAGTGCTTGGCCTTTGATCAGATTCATGAAGGCACCGGTTGAATGAGGAGGAGACACGCTGAGGAAGAGGAAAAAGCAAATCAGGCATGGAAAGGGAGAGGGAGACAGGGAGCGAGAGTGATTGAGAGAGAGAGAGAGAGGGGGGAAGGAAGGAAAGGGATAGAGGGAGGAGTAAGCAATGTGAGGGAGGGTGCTGCTTTCGTGAATGTGTGTGGACATGTGAGTGTGTGTGGATGTTTGAGAGGGGAGAGAAGGCAAGCTTGGAGAAGTTTCATATCCTTTCAACAAGCGGTAAGCCAAAAAAATGCCCTTCAATCTGCGTGTTAAAAATTGTGTTTTTCAGAAAACTGTTTAATTATCTGCTCTTCTAAAGGAGAAAATGGGAACAGCGGGAGGGAGGGAAGAAGGGAGTGGCAATACAGAGGAGGAGAGAGGGACAAGACGGTGTCAGACAACATGACCAAGTGTGTATGAATAAAATATGACCGCGTGCAGGATGGAGTTTACTTCTGACATGTTTAGTGATCTTTAGCGATGAGAGGTTGTTATGTCTGAGAGAAAAGGACTTGTGCATTACTTTCTGATTCAATCTCATTGTTGTAACAAGGGATGTAGAGCGCAGAGGTAGAAGGAAACAATACCCAATGATCAGTAACTATTGTATAAATATTCACACTGCACACACTCCCTGTGGGCATGTACTGGTGTAAAGTAGTGCTTGAGACAGATAAGGGTTAAATAGTGGACTGCATGTGGCGACTGAATTGCTCATGCGTTTGTGAGTCAAGCAGAGAGGGAGGGCTAGAGGGAAAGATAGAGAGGCAATGATAATTTTTTAACTCATTACAATCTCTCTTGGAAGAGGAGTTTTCATTCTCAGTCAGATGTGGAATGTCGAACGCAGCAGCATTCATCTGTTACTGTTATATATGCCGTATTCCCTGCCGGGTCAGTTTATTGAAACTGTCAGTATTTGTGCCTTGCAGCCAGTTTTGCATTACAGATACGTTACGGATTTTCAAGTTAACTTTAATCTTGTCCTACAGGTTCTTAAAGAGAAGAAGCCGCTTAACGATTGGTCGAACATCACCGGCTCGGCCCCCTGCATGATGTCATTCTCCCCTCTGACGGTTAACAAGCCTCCTCAGGTATACATCATGTCACCATGAATACAGCATGTGTTCACAACTCTCAGTAATTTTCCCTATGGATTGATCAGCCTTTTTATTTTCTCGAAGCTATCAATCCTTTCAAAATGTCAATTTCCCAGAGACCTCTTTAAAATGTTTTGTTTAGACAGAACATTCTAAACCTTAAAAATACGCCGTTTAATGTCACAGAAGGCCAAGCAAATATTCACATTTTAGAGGCTGGAAGCTGTGCATTGTTGGTATTGGTGCTTGAAAAAGACTTGATCATGAATAATCAATAATCAAAATAGTTGCAGGTTAAATTTCTGCCGACAGACCAGTTGTTTTGTCACCTAAGTGCTTCAGCTCTTTTTGTCACACAGCTCATGCTTACACTGTTTTCTTTTATTTTGTAGGACCCATGCAAAGAATCTACCAGTTTGCCCAGAAGACGGAGCTCACATCGCAACAACAGAGTCAGTGACAGGCCACTGTCCGCACAGGGTGAGCAATTACCAGCCCTCAATTTTCTGTTTTCTATTGTGCATCTGATTGCTTAAGCTGAGAGCACCATGATGGTACAATAAGCTCTCTTTGCACTCATGTCATTTTGTCCAACTGTTTGTTCAGTTCCCTCCCTTTTAGTCAAATCAAAGGTGTGTCAGTTGAGTCGGCAGGTTGTTATTACACGGGCAGAAAGCAGGATTTTCCTGTTGTGACCGGATGAGCCAGAGAAAAACTTATTCTCTTCGATAGTATCTATTTTTCACACACCTACATCTATCCCACCAATTACCAAACATCCCAGCAGCCTGATCTACAAGTTCATGTCAAATCTTGCAAGGTGTCCTTCTCCTTGCTTTGTCTATTTCTGAAAGCTGTAACTGTAATTTCTACACTATATGATTCATTATCTTAATTCACGGCCACCACTTGCACAAATTGTCTCACAAGCCACATCTTACATAAAGCAATTGGCGCTGACTCATGCATGTTGTTCTTGTGTGTCTTTCTCTATCGCCTTCCTTTCTCAGTGTTGGTGAGGACACTTCCAGACAGCCAGAGCCCAGAGGCTTTCACTTCCCCTCTCCCCTCTCATAGACTGAGCAACGGGCACAGAAATGGGACCAGCAACGGCGGTGGGCTGCTCACTCCATGCAGCAGTGCAACAAGTTCCCGTGCAGCCAGGTCAGCTACTCCACTACTCGTTTGATGAGCATTTCCTTTAAAGAGAGAAATTAAAAGTGGCTTTTTTAACATGCTTTTAGAAGTTGATATACTTCTTTAACATTTACATGAAACAGTAGGGACATTTTTACAATCCATACCTTTGCTAACAGGAGAGAGAAATCTGGAGTGTGTGATGGGTTTTATTTCCGAACAACAACATGTTATATAAGGTGCGGTTACCATAAGAGATCATTGCAGGGAACCTTAAGTCTTGTTTTTGTAGTTTTGGCCAGTTAGATTTATAGTTCACTTTCATTCTCCTTTCCAAATATTTATTTAGTTAAAATAGTTTTTTTTTTTTTTATAAATGTGACTGGTCACTGTCCTCGCCCCATCGGATGTCTTTTCAGCCAGATTTACACATTCCCAGATCTTATCTTTGTAAGTAAAATGTCATAATTACACATTGGAATGAGGGCCTAAACTAGAAAACAGACCAACCAGAATTATCATTTTAGGAATTTTCCATTGTTAAGTGCATGAACAAATTATACTATACAATATACTGTACATCCACAACTAGCATACAGCAGTAGCAACAGTTAGTAATGTATTTTTTTGTGTTAATAGGGGTAAACTGGTGTTATGCACAATAACATATGTACATTTGTCAGACATGAACATAAAAAAGCCGTCCATCACAAAACAAAACCCAAGTTCTGCATAATCTTCTTTACTTGTTTTTTTATTTTGCTTGTTGTTTTTGAAGATTTTACACCCTTCTATACGTACCAGGGTTGTTTGTATCTTAGCTTTTAGTGTATTTGGCTGATGAATTGAATATATAACTCCTCTTCCCTTCACAGCCCGTCTCTGTTGGATCTCGTGGAGATCGAGAAGAAACTGAGGGAAGCCAAGGCAGAGAGAGAGAGGCTGCTCAGAGAAAGGGTGAGTCACCTGCCGTGGGAAACACTTGCTGACACCTCTAATTTCCCGCGACACACTGCATTAGACACGGCTGTCTGATCTCTGACACCCACTCAGCTCACACATCGTGGTCCAAGAAAACCGCTAGCAGATGTGTGGATGTTTGTTATGCATGTTTGTAGCATTAGTAGAGACTGAAGAATGTGCAGCTATATGATTGTGAGTTCATGTGGAGTTTAAAACCTTAAAAGTGGTATGTTTCGATGTCAGGTTTCCTTTTTTGGAAGCACATATCAAGGAATGTATTGTAAAGACAACTCTACAGTTTCATTATTGTCTTTATAAATTGGTGAATTCACATTATTTAGAAAATGGCTAATCATTTTCAATGATACATTGCACCCAGGAAGAGCGACAGCAGTTGTTGGAGGAGAGAAGGCAGAAAGGGTTAAACTCTCCCAAAACAGAACCTCCCGAGCCAGAGACCCCACAAAGACCAGAGGCAGAACCAAATGAGCAACCAAACAGCAGCTCTCCTCCAAACGCTCCAGAGGTAAGAATGAAATGACAAAGGCCCTGAAAACCATTTTTTCAGTCAGCTTCTTACTCTGAGCGATAGACAGGTAAAGAGAAAAGATAATAATTGATGCAGCAGAAGCAGACTTACAGTATGCAAGTAGCAGCTAATGTAGCCTTGAGCCTCTAGCCTCTAGCCTCAAGCAGAGATGAGGAGCAAGCAGCAGAGGTTTGTTAAGCTCACTCCTTTTCAACTCCAAATTTTTTTTTCATTGTCAAACTTGTAGTCTTTAGACCCAACCAACGCACACTTGAGCTCCCTCTGGAGGAACAACTTAATCAGACACATTTACGTACAAAGACCAAAACCATTCCCAAATTGTGTCGTTCGGACAATTTAGAAATCTGGTTGTAAACCTGCAAACGTCTACTTGTAACTGTTTTACATCTGATCTGTATAATCCTAATAAATGTATCAAATCCTTTTCTAATTCTGAATGTTTTATTGTCAGTATCTTGTGATTGTACTTTCTGTTTTGTTCTGTATTTGTCTTTGTAGTTTGATGCAATGACATTTAAATGAGGGTTGCCCCTCAATGATCTCTCGAGGATAAATAAACGTTGAAAATGTACAAGACAAGCACAACAAATCTTTTTGAACCAAAAAGACATGCCAAATATCATGATGCTATACAATCAATCATCTAATCGCAGAAGGCCCTTCAGCAGAGCAGCCTGCCCCTCTTCCTCTCTCTCAACTTTGACCTCCGAGCCCACGTGGAGTCTCTGGGTCACGGAGTGACCAGCTGCACGGACCTGCGACTGACGCCTCGACGCTGCGCAGGCTTCCTGACCAAACGAGGGGGGAGGGTCAAAACCTGGAAGAAGAGATGGTTCCTGTTTGACATGGACCACAGACGACTAGCCTACTATACAGGTTAGACTGGCTGGGAGATTGATGTGTGCTCGGCACATACTGGCTGCTTGTTTTGCATGAATGAAAGCTCACTCAACTAGCTCACTAAAAGGAAGTCAAATATGTTGTAAAATAATATTCATAATCATCAATTACATTATTTTACAGCTTTTATTCTCCACTTATTCCTCTGTACATCCATTTGTGTTTTCACCAAAAAATGATTTGCATTAAAGGTGGAGTCTGACATTCTACACGTTTTGTCAAATTCAGCAAATACCCATCATTTTGTTCTTCTCTCTTTGCTGCAGACTGTGATGAGAGGAAGCTAAAGGGCGTCATCTACTTCCAGGCCATAGAGGAAGTTTACCTTGACCATCTACGAACAGCTACTTCTGTGAGTTCCCATACACCAACACACCAACCAAATAAAGAAGAAGTTTCTGTGCCAAATCTCTGGACTTTGAATCTGCAGTGGAACAATTTGATAAATAGTCTCATATATGATGTGCAGGCCAGTTTAGCTAAGTCATAAATCCTTAAAAAACTATACTATAATAACTATAAAAAATAGTAATTGAATGGTTTGCACAATGTGTTTCAGATTTAACATGCATGGCCATCAGAAGACATATTGTTTAAGATATTGTTATATCTCCGGGCACCTAATCAGTCGAGGTCACCACTTTAATCTTTTTAATGTGATGGTAGTTAAAGCACTGCATCAGCTGAAATAGAAGAACCTTGGGATCTCATGTGATTTGGGAATTTACTCCCAATATATGTGTTCACTATGGTGTATTCACATGACATAGTTTATTTTAGTTTTGTTTTTAATAAAGGTTTCTTCTTCTCTAAATGGGGCCTTTGATTATAGACGTGACAGATTTGCATGGGAATAAAGACACAGACGATCTCTGCAATTACTGTATTAGAAATCCAAAGGCGGGTGTCATGTAACAGCAGGACTGCTATGTAAAGCCTTGTTTTGCTGCTGGCAAGTCTAAGGTCTTGGGGAAAAGTGTCACATAACATTTATATTTTCACATCAATCAACATGCAGAGTTTTTATAACTACTTAAATTTCAAGTTATCTTACAGTGAAATTGGTTTGCAGACATGATTCATGCAAAACACAACAACAGGACAGAGTTGACAGAGTTGGTCAGTAGGAAGTCAGCATCCAGGTTAAAATGCAAGCAAACAATCTCAGCTACCTGTGCAAATAAGCAATCTACAGACAACTAAGAAGTTCATTTACTGAAGTGCTGTACTAGGGACTAAGTTTGAGGTACTTTTACTGAGTATTTCAATGCACCTTTCTGCTTCTACTCACATACATTTCAGAGTGCAATATTGTACATTTTCCACACTACATTTAGTACACAACTATAGTAAGTAGTAACTTAACGAAAAGACATGAGGTTATGAAATAGTATGACTAAACCAATGTTCCACCACAGAGACATTTCCACCTTTTAATCAGATGGTTTCATTTAAATAACAGTTTGAGGCTTAAAGATGTAACATTATCCAATGTTGAAGACAAAGACTTCATTCAAACTAAAGAAACAACAACCTGTTATTCTGCTTCTGAGAAAAGTCAAGATGGAACTGTGAGAGCAGTGCTAAAACACTTCAAATGAACAAATATTGTCTTATCTATCTGATTAAAGTTTGGTAATTTTCATAGCTTTTGGGTTTCACCTGGAAGAATGTAAGGTCCGGTCCAAAAGCCTCTTCATCATCACCTATCACATTGTCCCTGTGTGTCCCTTCCTTCCAGTCTCCGCGGCCCAGTCTGACGTTCTGCGTGAAGACATACGACCGTCTCTTCTTTCTGGTGGCTACCAATCCAGTATCAATGCGGATTTGGATGGATGTCATTGTCACGGCAACAGACGAGCACAGCCGTTACTGACTTCTTATATACGTGACTGTGCAACCCTTGAATAAAGCTCCTGAGCGGACAATGCAGGGAGTCATTTCCCCTTATCTGAGGGTCTGGTTTGGCTGAGATCCACTTCAGGGGCTGATTCTGTACCTGGACTCATGAATCTGTGGACAAAGTGCGTGAGATGCAGAGGTGCAGTGGTTTCAGGCGCTTGGAGGAGACTGTTACTTGGTGGAGGTTTGATCAGCCTAAAACAGCAGTCTTTAACTGGGAGGTTTCACTCTTTGAGTCTGACCTCCCCCTGCTGGTCTGAGTCCAGCATTACAGGACTGGTACTACACCACAACACACTACTGACAGGGGGTGGACACATTAATAGCAACACTTGCACAATATAATGCAATCCAAAATAACAACCCAGCAATAAATATAACCTGTATACCTTACTGACTGTTCATGATTTGGGCTGTGATAATTTTTGTATTTTTGTGTTGGATTGTTTTATATTTGTTTTAGGTGTTTCCACTAATTTGTCCATCTCCTGTATCTTTGTTTTCATAAATTACATTTTCATGAATTAAGTTATTTGGAAATTTATATGGGTTTGATATGCAAATGAATGAAGGCATAATACACTGTTATGAATGCACTATTAAATGTTTAGTCATAAAAAGTTTGCTCTAATTTGCCTTTTTTAACTTAAATATTTATTAAATAATAATAGCAAAAAAGTGATTTTGAAATATACTTAAATTTTTTACCATCATTCATGCAGTCATTTTGATTCTTGTATAATGTCCTTTTTTCCAATTTTTTTGGCACTTTACATACTATTTCCCATAACATGATTATTAGATCCATTTACTTTTTGAAAAACGTGCAATCTCCAGCAAATGATCAACCCACGTTTCAACATACCTGGCATGTTTACTTATTTTAAGTATCTTAACACACTTCTTTGTAAGGCAATGTGCCCATTGCAACGCCAGTGGTAGAATGATTTTTTTTTTTAACAACACACAACAAAGATTTCTTCCCGTATACTGTACATTTGCCTGCACCCATCATAAAGCCTGTGGGTTAATTTCCTGCTCTAATTTCCTGCGCTGAGTAGGCTTTAACCTCAGGCCTAAGACCCTTAACTCAAAATATACAGACATTTCAACTCCTGTCAGTGCTATTTGAAAGTCAGCCTACAGGGTTGGAACCATCTAGTCAGTCCAACCTTCCAACTATAGAAACTTGCATAGCTGTCAAACACCAATATTTTTTATTATTATAAGAAACACCCAGATGATCTTCTTCATAATGTTCATGTTTGCTTACATGTGTACATTAACTCAACATAGCTCATAAATGTGGCGGTTGAAGAGAGTTCAGAAATCCAGCTTGCTCATAAACGCCACATGAATGCCCACTAGCAACTATTCTGGTTAAAGCATTTATGCTACAGTATTTCAATTGATTTTAATTGAATATTATTACTGTTTCTATACAACCTCAACTTGATTGTCTATTTTTTGTTATTAGATTGCTTCCATACATCTATATGCAAATCCCATAGTCACGTTTGTCTGTGTCTTTCCCCCTGCCGTATTAACATTCGTTTTGATATTCAAATAACATATTGTTGTGATTTCCAAACAAAAAACAAATGTAATGAGACTATGAGAGCTGTACTTGTGTGTGGTAACATTTGGCATCTTAGACGGGTTTTTTTTCAAATGGGAAAATCAACAGCTCACTTTTGAAATCACATTCATATTTTGTTCTAAAATTCTGATTTTATTAAATTTTACATTTACACGTGTTGTGTAAATGTAAAACATGTAGACGTGCATTACTGTAGTATAGAGAGAGAATCAAAACCCTGTTGTACTGATCGCCACTCCCCAGACAAATCTTTCTAGAGCTGAGTGAGCCAACCAGACTTGCCACCAGTCTGACATGATTCAGTTGTTGGATTATAACCACTGTGCCTTCAATGCTGGTTAAACCTTTATTTGTTTCTTTATCAATTTCTCAAACATTGAATCAGGTAACAGTATCGTTTATATGTTATCACTTCAAAAATCAATTAAGGACTTGTGTATTTAAATCTCAAATATGTTCTATTTTCTCAGAAAAAAGGACATTGTATGCTGGACTTTGTTGGCTCTAAGGTAAGACTAAGTCTGACTTATCTTGTTAGTTCATGCAGTAGTTTGGCAGAGAAATAAATTCTTATTTTCTTGTCACACACTTAAGTACATCCACTTAGACCTTTACAAATACTGGTACATTAGATACATCTTTATCATTTGCACTGTTTTCACTTACTTACTTCTACTCTGGTAAATTTCATCTGTTCTGTTCACATTATTCTTTATCTCTGCTACATTAGTTTTACATACAGTTTTAGCCTTTTGCTACATCCCAGAATACGTTTTTTTGCTAAACATATGCAAAACATTTCATACAGTTATTCATAGTTTACAGAATCAACATCTTCATGTTTGCGTTCTCAAATATATTTGCTTCCTTATTTGTCAAATTATCAGTAGCAAGAAAAAAGCACATTATTTCCATCTACAGTAATATAATACTGCACTACATGTAATGCAATAATGAAAAATGTTACAAGAACAACCATTCTGTTTTACTCCAAATCATTTAACTAGAATACAAGTCTGAATGTAATATATCAATGTTAGATAGATAGATAGATAGATAGATAGATAGATAGATAGATAGATAACATTGAATAACAATAATAAAGTTGTGTGTGTGTGTCGTAGGATCGACAACCTCACAGAAAAGAATGACAGGGGCTGTAAAGGTTTTCCTCATATGCTGTCTACTTCAAGGTAGGCATTTCCAAATTCGAATGCTTTTTGGATGTTTTACAAATGTTAACCATTACTCACAAATACTGCAAAATGAACTTTTAGTGGTTGTCTGCTGTTATTTTTTTGTATGATTTAGTTTCCCCTTTAAGATTAGATTGAACTTGCTCAATCACGAAGGACATTCTTGTGCCAGAGATTGCTCAAATATTACAACAACATAAGAATAAAAATAATAGAGTGATACATGTAAAGTGTAAAAAGAGCAATACATACAAAAGTGCCTAATAGAATAACAAAAGGTAAGATAAATTTAGTTAAATAAGTAAACTGAAGTGACATTAACAATGATATTGAAAAGTAAAAAAGTAATATAACAACTTTTTACTTCTTCTTTAATTATTTCTGTGTCAATCTTGGCTGATACACAGCATATTTTGTTGATATTCTTTCACCAGGTAGCTTATGCCAACAGTGGGCAGCCTTGATGCCTCAGACAGTGGAGGGACTAAGTGGATCTTGTGTGATGATCCCCTGCACGTTCAGCTTGCTCTCTGCTTGGGATAACCACCTGGATGATTCGTGTAAAGCCATTTGGAGGAGAGGCTGGAGTCGGACCCAGGTGTTTGATTCCAGCCTCACTGGGGAACATGCAAGCTCAAACATCCTGCAAGGAAACCTAACGGGGATTCTGCGTGAGAAGGACTGCACCATCATGTTCAACAACATGCCATCGGACCATTATGACAACTATTACTTCAGACTGCAGTGTGACAATGATCTGAAGTTCAACTTTCCAACGGGCGTCCTTATCACCACTCAAAGTTTGTGTTATGTCCTTTTACCCTTACACATGTAATCCTACATCTTTTCGTTACCTTTCTTGCTATTTTCTTGTTGTTTGTACTCCTCAGATTCCCTGCCCAAACCCACCATAACACCATCCAGGCTGGAGGTAGAAGAAGGGACTCCGGTGAGGTTGAACTGTACGGCAGTAGCTCCCTGTCCCATTCTCCCTCCAGCACTGACTTGGACACCTAGTATCGGTGACATTGAGGAAACCATAGAAACTAAATTCATGACCTCTGTGATAAACTTCACCGCTTCTTTCCTCCACAACGGACAGAAGTTCTCGTGCGCCGCTCTCTACAACCGACAAGCTGGCAACAGTGACCTTCTGTATGAAAGAAGTTTGACCCTCCGTGTTCTTTGTGAGTTTGGACTATTTCTATGTTTTGTTGTTGTGTTGGGTGTTGTTTCAGATCACAGCATATCATGTAATCTCATTGTATATAATG
Organism: Percina caprodes; assembly: GCA_013375575.1. Lineage (NCBI taxonomy): Eukaryota > Metazoa > Chordata > Actinopteri > Perciformes > Percidae > Percina > Percina caprodes. The sequence continues at coordinate 3,080,478 of JABXJD010000014.1, forward strand.
TGATGTTATAACATGTTGTGAATACATTTTTGTTGATCTTTATCCTCCTTCAGGATAGCTTCTGCCATTATCAGAAAGACAACTATCTCTCTAGGGAATCTCTAGGGAGTATTTGGATTAAAATGCAGACATGATTGCTTTTTAAAGAGTAGTTGACAACAAAACCCATTATTAATCACTCACTAACATTTTTAACTGTAAACTGTAATTGCTGATTTTTCACAATCTGGCAACCCAAAAGTTGTTCTTAGTAAGGCTTACTACTGATTCATGAAGCTTTAATGAATGCTTTATTAGCATTCATTTCCCAACCACTTTGTAACTATAAATCATACATTATTACAAAGTGGTTAGCGTGTTCCTCAATAGGTTGTGTTGTTATTTTGACATGACATGTTTTAAAGGGATAGTTTGACATTGCAGAGAGTTGGATGAAAAGATTGATTTCAACCAGTAACCAATTAGCTTAGCAAAGCATAGCTTAGCGTAAAGACTGGATGCTGGGGTAGGTGGGGTTCTTTTTGGACAGAGCCAGGCTTGTTGTTTCCCTGTTTAGAGAGTTATTCTATACGATGCAAGCTCTAGCTTGAAATTAAATATATTGAATATATCAGTTTAATATGAAGCTGCAGCTAGAAGATGGTTAGCTTAGCTTAGCACAAAGACTGGCAACCAGGGGGAAAAGCTAGCTTGGTTCGGTAGCAAGATCTGCCTACCAGCACCTCTAAACCTCACTAGATTTTCAAAATTCTGTTCCAGATCCTCCAAATAACACATCAGTCAGCTATTCTGGTCCTGTAAAAGAGGGTGGCTGGGTGACGCTGACCTGCAACGCCAACGCAAATCCAGCTGTGGACAGCTACACCTGGTACAAAGTAGATGGTGATCAGGTGACAGCAGTGGGTTCGAAAAACCGACTTTCGACTACGGTCTCAGAAGTAGACAGCAGATTTTACTGCAAAGTCAGTAACAAATATGGAACCCAGAACTCATCCATCACTCAGATAGACGTACAATGTAAGTCTGAGTGAAACAGACACACAGATGACAAATATTTACTAGCAAACCATACTTACATACATTTACATACATACATACATACATACCATACTTACATACTGTACATTTTTTCCAGTTCCTCCCAAGGAAACTACAGTAATCATCGACCCTAATGGTCCAATACTGGAGGGCAGCTCTGTTTCTCTGCTCTGTAAGAGTCGTGCCAACCCACCTGTGACCAACTACACCTGGTACAAAGACGACAAAGAGGTTATGGAGCCTGGATCGAGCTTGGTTATGATCGGTGTCGACTCGGGACACAGCGGTGACTACCACTGTGCAGCAAAAAGTGAGCTGGGAGAGGAAGTTTCAGCGCAGATTCAACTGGACATTCAGTGTAAGTTCATTTTCCACAGTAAAGACTCTGATTTACACTGACAACAAACAACCCTACTGTATATTTCCAGTGTGTATGCTGAATATGGCTTTACTGCATATACAGCTGTGGTCACCCAAACAGGATCTGAAGCCAAGACTCAGCCACAGGGCAACACCACAGTGGACAGTACCACATTGTCGTGTTGCGTGACAACCTCAAAATCCTTTCTATGTCAGTGGTCCATCATGACTGATCTCTGTTGTACGTTCACATGTGTGCCTGTGTGTTAAATATTCTGTAGATGTTTTGTTTGGTTTCTGTCTTTACTAAAGCTTTTCAAGTCACAGAAAGTGATGAGGTTCTCTTAATTTACTGAAAAGGCAACTCAAAGGTTTAACTTATATAGACCATGAAAGTAATTATAATCCTTTAATCATATCACATGATATTCATTAGCAAAAACAGCTGTTATTTAAATTTTCATTATTTACAAGCACTTTAGGGCCATCTTATCCATCTTGGCTTATAAGTTATTTTGTGACCTTAGATCTCAATAGAAATTGAGAAAACCTCATTTGCTGTAGTTGTTGCAAGAGATGTGCAAATATCTGGTTGTTTTTGTTATATTGTACTCCAAACCCCTTCCCTCCCAAAAAAGTGAACATTTGTCATTATCTCAGGATGAAAATATAAGGCATATTCTCATCCAACCTTTTTTTGTAGGGTATCACAATGTGTGAGTGACAACTTAAAGTACCAAATCAAACCGTGTAGTTAAACAGATTAATTGAATTGAATCAACTTAAAAATCATTTGTTGCAAAAATTCATTGTGCATTCCCAACAAATAAGCAATATTCTTGGACCGTGACTAACAGAAACACTATATCTTTCAGATCCCCCTCAGAACACAACAGTGTCAGTTGACCCTTCTGGTCCGGTGCTGGATGGCAGCTCTGTCACTCTGACCTGCTTAAGCATCGCCAATCCAGCATTGATAAACGTCACCTGGTTCAGAGTGGCTGGAGGACAAAAGGAGGTGATGGGCTCTGAGAAAGACTTCACCTTCAATGTGACCAAACTCTCAGAGGATCAGTATTACTGTCAAGCTCTGAATGTCCACGGAGCTGAATACTCAGAGCCTGCCAGTATTGATGTCACATGTGAGATTTACTTATCTTTTTATATTAATTGTAAGCCTTTTTTTTCAAGTTTGATCTTGCATGTACAAACAGTCAATTACCTTCTCTGTCTCAGTTGCTCCAGAGATCCTTCCTTCTTCCCGCTGCGTCAAGATTTTATCCCTGATCCGATGTTCCTGCGACAGCCAGGGGAACCCGCGTCCTTCCCTGGTTTGGGAATTGGCCGGGGAGCCTGTCAATCACTCTGCTGCCATTCCAATCAGGGAAGTTCCCCTGGGGAGCGTGAGCATGAGGAGCCTCATCACCCTGTACCATTTGGATGATGACATGCCCTCTCTAGTCTGCCTCAGCATCAACTTGCTGGGCTCTGATAGTTTTACATTCAACATGTCCTCAAGCGAAACTCAGCTAGGTAGAGGAATCTGCAGAATGCTGCATTTTTATTTGGCTTTTCTTTTGCATAATCTGCCTCTCTCTTGTTTTACTGACTGATATGGTGTGTGGGGACTTTTCAGGCCTCCACACTTTGTCTCTTTTGATTGGCTCTGCAGTAGGCGCGCTGGGGATGCTGCTGGCATGTGTCCCGCTGCTGCTTTTCTTTTGCAGGTGAGAAACATGGAACCACAGCTGAAATGACAACAGCTAACACACTGTACTGATGACAGAACATTTTGGGAACTGGTTTCAAACCAAGACAGTTGTTAGTTGTCTAAGATGTGACTTGGATGGTGACCAGGCTGGCAGTCAGTTTCAGTGGGCAACCATGGCTGCAACATTGCTAAATATGACCATGAAAAAATAATCAATTATTGTACATATAACAGTTGCTTTTCTGTGTGGGTTATAGGAAAAGGAAAGGCAGTCTTACACCTGACAAGGGATTGGTGGACTCTTCCAAGTTTTTAGTTACTAATGGGGTGAGTTTATGTCCTTGCACACACCTTTGCATGCATGAAGGGAAAAACTTACAGATGTAGAAGTCAAACATTTTAGGAGAAGAAAATGTCATAAAAATGTCATAATATTGTATTTCATGTATGTAAAATTACACAATATGTCTTAAAAATGTCAAAAGTCATAATATAGAGTATGTCATAAATATTTCAGTCATAGTATAGTATATCATAGAAATGTCTAAAAAGACATAATATAGTATGTCATAAAAATATCAACAATGTCATAGTATAGTATACTTTACAATGTCAAACAGTTCTCATAGTACTGTATGTAATAAGAATTTTAAAAAAACAAAAACAAAAATATAGTATGTCATAAATAATTTGAGAAACAGTCAGTATACTATGTTATAAAAATGTTTAAAAGTAGTATAGTCTGTGAAAAAAGTCATAGTATAGTAGGTGGAAAATTGCCTAAAGAAATATGACATATAAAATGTTATTTTAAATTCATAGTGTATGTGAAAAAGGTTTTTTAAAAGTCATAGTATGGTAGGTAAAAAAAAGTCATAGTAAAAAGTCATAATATGTATAGTTTGTTGAAAAAAGTCAAGATGTCATCGTATAGTATGTAAATAATACAATGTAGTAAGTCATAAAAAAGTTTGGAAAAAGTCATAGTAGTGTATGTCATGAAAATGTAAATAATGATGTTGTATAGTATCAGTAGTCATTAAAATGTGTAAAACAATTTGTCATAGACAAGTATTTCATAAAAATGTCGAAAATGTCAGAAAAAAGGTCATGTCGAAAAGAAATGCCAAAAAAATCAAAGTATAGTATGTCAAAAAAGCTTACTATGGTATAGTATATTATGTCAAAATAAAAATCATATGTCAAAATAAAAATCATAATATGTCAAAATAAAAATCATATGTCGAAATAAAAATCATATGTTGAAAAAAACTCATGAATTAAAATAAATAAAGTCATAATATAGTAAAATGTCAAAGTTTTAAAAAGTCATACTATAGAATGTTGAAAAAAAGTTATAGTATATATAGTATGTTGAAAAGTTAGTATAGTATGTTTTAAAAAGTTATAGTATCTTGTTGAAAAAAGTTTTTAAAAAGTCATGCTATAGTGTGTCGAAAAAAAATGTCAAAAAAGTCACAGTATAGTATGTCGAAATAAAGTACAACATAAATGTATACTACATTGGGTGGAAAAAGTTTAAAAAAAGGCATAGTTTAGTATGTAAAAAACGTTTTTTTACAATTCATAGTATAGTATGTCAAAAACGTTTTTTACAATTCATAGTACATAGTATGTGCAAAAAAAAGTCACAATATACAATACAATATAGTATTTCATAGAAATATTGAAAAAAAAAAAAAGTCATAGTATTATACTGTATGTCATTACTGTATGTCTAATACTATCTCTTTTGTTGTCCTGTAGACCCACTCTTCCAAAGTGGATGTGATTTACTCCAATAAAACCATTCTGGAAGAGGAAGGAGGAGTTAAGGAAGACTCCAATGTGGACTTTGCTAAACTCCAGGCCAAATCAGAGGGTATGCTGGTTGAAGGGGAGCTCAGAGGCCTGGACTCCAAGACGACTGAGTCTACTAAGATTTGTTTGCACTCCAGCGGTAGCAATGGAGAGGACGTGAAAGAAGAAGAGACAGTTGCTGACACTCATGGTCTCATAGGACAATGAAAAGCTTCACTTTGGAGGAAATGAAACAGGATTCTGGGCTTCAAATGGCTACATGACTTTACCATATCCCACTTCAGTTTTCCACACTCAGCTGAGCTAAATCATTCTGCAGCAATGGAGAAAGAAACTGCAGCTCTCAATATTCATTACTGTAACATGTTATGTCATCTTGTGTCTCTTTACTGAAAAGTACATACCAAAACAAAAACACAATAAAAATGATTTTGAATACATATATTAGGTACTTAACACCACAATAGACCATAACAATAAATGTTTCCTTTAAACTGATGAACCTTTTTCTTCTATGTGGTTTACTAATATAGATGAATGCTTTCACACTTGTATTTAATATTTCAGTGCTAATGTTTGTCTTACATTTCCATTAATGTTATTGTTTGAAACCTTTGTTCATAGGGAAAGATACAGTAAAACAGTTTGTCACACATTTTTATTGATCATTTTGTAATTGTTTTGTGTTAAAATGCATACATATGTTTGTGATTGTTAAAAAAACAATAACAAAGAACAGGAAATCAACACATGTTTATGAAATTAAGCATTGCGCATACACATTGTACTATTAATAAATGTCAAAGTAATGTCAATAAATTTTACAAAGATGTATATTTGCCCACAAATACTTTCCTTAACAAATTATTTTTTCTTTATATTTAAGGTGCCATGTGTTTGGTCACTTTTTTCTCTTCTGTTTATGACTTCTTACACACACAAAATAAATGTTAAAATTGAAATAAACAATACAGCGACTCAGATTTTGACCTCAGAGTACTGTATCCCCTCATCATCAGAGCTGCTGGAGTCTCTGCCGGCTCTCTGAACTCCAGGCTTTGGCTTGAAGCTCACCTGTGAATAATTGATCTGTATTTCATCCTCACTGGTGTCTGTGTCAGAGTTCAATGCATTTTGAGATTTGGATGTGGGTGCTGCGGTGAGGTTCTCATAGTCCTCCAACCTTTCATCATTCTATGAGGATAACAGGGATTGTTAGATAAAGTATTAATTCTGACAGTATCTGGATTTTATGCACAGAGACATTCATATTTACAGACATTTGGTGCTTGTGTGGACTTGAAGATTATGTTTTCCCTGATTAATTATCTGTTACAGAGAAATTATTTCTAAAGAGGAAACATCCTCTTTGCTACTGTATTGTTAGAACACAGTTGTACTCTACAAAACATACTTATTTTCTGTGTTTGAGTAGTAGCAGCTTTACTGTAACCACAAACACAATATACTGTAGATCATCCACTAAAGTTATTTAGACAAACAAAATTAACTATAATGCAATAAAGTAACAGACTGAACATGACACATCTAAAAAAAAAATTGTTTATGGGTTTCTGACCTTTTTAAGTGGCTTTTGCTTGGACACCATAGAATACACATCTTCCGCTTCCGTAGGATTGTGCCTAGAAAATAAATAACATATACCATCATAAATTTGCCATGTAATAAAACCTCTCTTGTTATAATATACAGTAACATGAATGAAAAACATATATTCTCACTTTTGCTCATTTCCAAACTGTAAAGAAGCGTAGTTGAGAGAATCCTCCTGTGTGTGTCCACCTTGCTGTCTGATTGGCTTTTGTGCGGAAGGACCCTGAGCAGATGCAGACAGAAGACATCAGTGAATATGTGGTAGCAGCTGAATCAGGTTATTCATGGCTTGAAATGGAAGCTGTAGGCTGTCAGGTCATTCATTGCTCCACAATAGTGACTACTGAATGATTACTGTTATGCCTAACCTCGAGGACAGAGCTACAGCACAGTGGGCAAAGCAAAAGCTTGATCATCGAAAGACACATCCGCCTGTCTAAAGAAGAGCTACACAAATGATTCAGGACAACGCAAATGTTTGCATGGTGGTTTTGCAAACACTAATGTGTTAAACTAAATTTGTATGGATGCCATAAAAACAAAAACAAAAAAGTCATAGTACAATACGTTTTCAAAAAAGTCATAGTTTAGTATGTCAAAAAATTTAAAAAGTCAAAATATAGTATGGCGAAAAACATTTCAAAAAAGTCATAGTATAGTATGTCGAAAAAGGTTTATAAAAAAATCATAGTATAGTATGTCGAAAAAAGGTTTAAAAAAGTTAATGTATAATATGTAGAAAAAAGTCATGGTGTAGTATGTATATATAGAAAGTTAAGTGGAGTATGTCAAAAAAGTCATAGTATATATGATATGTTGAAAAGTAAAAAAGGTCAAAGTATAGTATGTCAAAAAAGTCATAGAATAGTATGTCGAAAAAAGTTTTTAAAAAAAGTCATAGTATTGTATGTCGAAAGATGTTTCTAAAAAAGGTCATAGTATAGCATGTCGAAAAGAGTTTTTAAAAAAGTTATAGTATAGTATGTCGAAAAAAGGTTTAAAAAAGTCACAGTACACTACGTTGAAAAAAAAGTCATAGTTTAGTATGTCAAAAAATTTAAAAAGTCAAGATATAGTATGGCAAAAAACGTTTGAAAAAAAGTCATAGTATAGTATGTCGAAAAAGGTTTAAAAAAGTTAATGTATAATATGTAGAAAAAAGGCATGGTGTAGTATGTCGAAAAAGGTTTAAAAAAAGTCATAGAGTGTCAAAAAAGTGTTGAAAAAAAGTCAGAGTACAGTATGTCGAAAAAGATTTTCGGCATACTTTTGACATAAATCATGGTATAGTATGTCGAAAAAGTCATAGAATAGTGTGTTGAAAAAGGTTTTAAAAAAAGTCATAGTATAGTATGTTGAAAAAGGTTTTTAAAAAAGTCATAGTATAGTACATTGAAAAAAAATGTTTAAAAAAGTCAAAGTATAGTATGCGATAAATAAAACGTTTTAAGAAAGTTAAGTGGAGTATGTCAAAAAAGTCATAGTATATATAGTATGTTGAAAAGTAAAAAAGGTCATAGTATAGTATGTCGAAAAAAGTAAAAAAAAAGTCTTAGTATAGTATGTTGAAAAAAGGTTTAAAAAAGTCATAGTATAGTATGTGATAAAAGAAATGTCAAAAAAAGTTTTTAAAAAAGTCATAGTATAGTGTGTCGAAAAAGTGTTGAAAGTACAGTATGTTGAAAAAGGTTTTCGGCATACTTTCGACATAAGTCATGGTATAGTATGTCAAAAAAGTCATAGAATAGTATGTCGAAAAAAGTTTAAAAAAAAAGTCATAGTATTGTATGTCGAAAGATGTTTCTAAAAAAGGACATAGTATAGCATGTCGAAAAGAGTTTTTTAAAAAGTCATAGTATAGTATGTCGAAAAAATGTTTAAAAAAGTCATAGTATAGTATGTGATAAAAAAAACGTTTTAAGAAAATCATAGTATAGTATGTCAAAAAAATTTCAAAAAGGTTTTTAAAAAAGTCATAGTATAGTATGTTGAAAAAAGTCATAGTATAGTATGTTGAAAAAAGTCATAGTATAGTATGTCGAAAAAAGTCATAGTATAGTATGTTGAAAAAAGTCATAGTATAGTATGTCGAAAAAGGTTTTAAAAAAAAGTCATAGTATAATATGTCGAAAAAAGTCATAGTATAGTATGTTGAAAAAAGTCATAGTATAGTATGTCGAAAAAAGTCATAGTATAATATGTCGAAAAAAGTCATAGTATAGTATGTCGAAAAAAGTTTTAAAAAAAGTCATAGTATAGTATGTTGAAAAAAGTTTAAAAAAAAGTCATAGTATAGTATGTTGAAAAAAGTCATAGTATAGTATGTTGAAAAAAGTCTTAGTATAGTATGTTGTAGTATAGTATGTTGAAAAAAGTCATAGTATAGTATGTCGAAAAAAGTCTTAGTATAGTATGTCGAAAAAAGTCATAGTATAGTATGTCGAAAAAGTCATAGTATAGTATGTTGAAAAGGTTTTAAAAAGTCATAGTATAATATGTCGAAAAAGTCATAGTATAGTATGTTGAAAAAGTCATAGTATAGTATGTCGAAAAGTCATAGTATAATATGTCGAAAAAAGTCATAGTATAGTATGTCGAAAAAAGTTTAAAAAAAAGTCATAGTATAGTATGTTGAAAAAAGTTTAAAAAAAAGTCATAGTATAGTATGTTGAAAAAAGTCATAGTATAGTATGTTGAAAAAAGTCTTAGTATAGTATGTTGTAGTATAGTATGTTGAAAAAAGTCATAGTATAGTATGTCGAAAAAAGTCTTAGTATAGTATGTCGAAAAAAGTCATAGTATAGTATGTCGAAAAAAGTCATAGTATAGTATGTTGAAAAAGGTTTTTAAAAAAGTCATAGTATAATATGTCGAAAAAAGTCATAGTATAGTATGTTGAAAAAAGTCATAGTATAGTATGTTGAAAAAGGTTTTAAAAAAAAGTCAAAGTATAGTATGCGATAAATAAAACGTTTTAAGAAAGTTAAGTGGAGTATGTCAAAAAAGTCATAGTATATATAGTATGTTGAAAAGTAAAAAAGGTCATAGTATAGTATGTCGAAAAAACGTTTAAAAAAGTCATAGTATAGTATGTGATAAAAAAAAAGTTTTAAGAAAATCATAGTATAGTATGTCAAAAAAGGTTTTTAAGAAAGTCATTGTATAGTGCGTTGAAAAAGTGTCAAAAAAAGTCATAGTATAGTATGTTGTAAAAAGGTTTAAAAAAGTCATGTAAGTCATATGTAATTATAGTATGTCAAAAAAATTTCATAGTATAGTATATTGAAAAAAGTTTAAAAAAAAGTCATAGTATAGTATGTTGAAAAAAGTTAAAAAAAAAGTCATAGTATAGTATGTCGAAAAAAGTCATAGTATAGTATGTCGAAAAAAGGTTTAAAAAAGTCATAGTATAGTAGGTCAAAAAATTTCAAATTTTTTTTTTTTAAGTCATAGTATAGTGTGTCGAAATAGTGTTGAAAAAAAGTCATAGTATACTATGTCAAAAAAGGTTTTCGGCATACTTTTGACATAAATCATGGTATAGTATGTCAAAAAAGTCATAGACTAGTATGTCGAAAAAAGTTTTAAAAAAAGTCATAGTGTAGTATGTCAAAAAATTCATAGTATAGTGTATTGAAAAAGTATTGAAAAAAGTCATAGTATATAGTATGTTGAAGAGTAAAAAAGGTCATAGTATAGTGTGTCGAAAAAGGTTTTTAAGAAAGTCATAGTGTAGTATGTTGAAAAAAGTCATTGTATAGTGCGTTGAAAAAGTGTCAAAAAAGTCATAGTATAGTATGTTGTAAAAAGGTTTAAAAAAGTCATGTAATATAATATTATAGTATGTCAAAAAAATGTCATAGTATAGTATATCGAAAAAAGTTTAAAAAAAGTCATAGTATAGTATGTCGGAAAAGGTTTTAAAAAAAGTCATAGTATAGTATGTAATAAAAAGGTTTAAAAAAGTCATAGTATAGTATGTGATAAAGAAAAGTCACAGTATAGTATAGACGTTTGGCAAGTCAAACCTTCAGATCCCGCCACAGATTTTCAATGGGATTAAGGTCTGGAGACTGGCTAGGCCACTCCAGGACCTTAATGTGCTTCTTCATGAGCCACTCCTTTGTTGCCTTGGCTATGTGTCATTGTCATGCTGGAATACCCATGTGTCTTTTCTACAGGTAACAAGTTGAGATTAGTTAATGATAATTTCTTTGTCAGTGGCCAAATGTACAAAATCATCAGGGGATCAAATACTTTTTTCCCTCACTGTATAGTTTGTCAAAAAAAGTCATGGTATAGTATGTCAAAAAAAGTAAAAAATATAGTCTTAGTAAAGGATGTCAAAAAGTGTTGAAAAAAGTACAGAAAGTCATAGTATACAGTATATAGTATTTTGAAATAGTGTCTAAAAAAGTCATAGTATGTTGAAAAAGTGTCTAAAAAAGTCTAGTCTAGTATAGTGTGTCAAAAAAAGTAAGAGAAAAAGTCATAGTATAGTATGTTGAAAATGTTGAAAAGTCATAGTGGTCTAAAAAGTAGACCACGCGGCAGTAGTATAGTACTTTGAAAATGTGTCTAAAAAAGTCATGGTATGGTATGTCAAAAACAGTAAAAAAGCTTAAAAAATTAACTAAAAAGTCATAAAATAGTATTTCAAAATTGTTTAAAAAATGTCTCAGAATAGTATGTAAAAAAAAAATCATAGTAAAGTATGTCAAAAACAAAGTCTAAAAAGTCATAGTATACATCATATGTCAAAAAAGTGTAAAAAAAAAGTCATAGTATTGTATGTCGCAAAAAAGTTTAAAAAAGTCATAGTGTAGTATTTTTCAAAGTCAGCATTTTGGAAATGTCAAGAAAGTCGTAGCACAGTACAGTATGTTGAAAGTATGAAAAAATAAATAGAATGTATGTAATAGAAATAGTATGTGAAAAATATTTTTTTAAGTCATTGTATAGTAGAAAAAAGTTGAAAACTGTAAAACTAGAAAAAGAAAAAAAAGTCATAGTATAATATGTTGAGAAAAAATAGCTTGACCCACTTGTTTTCCGGAGGGCGCCTTCACAAAACAGTAAACACTGTTGATGTTGGATGCAGGGCTGTGGAATGATGACAACAAAAACAAAAGCATTCATACTCAGTGACTGACTATAATAAATGACAGGGAAGACTCATTGTGCCATTCATGTCTGAAGGATCTTAAATGGATGCTTTGACTCCAGCATGAAGAGCAACATCCAGCTCTCTGTCCTACAGAGTGTGCCTTGTCCTGGGTGGGGACAGCGTGTGTGGCTGCTGTCTTACGTCCTGTCTGGACGAGGCTGGCATCGTTGGTCATTTGGATGGCGTGGCTGGTCTGACAAGAGGTCATCTCTGCTCCTGAAAGGTCCTGGCATACCGGGCTCGTTCATTTGATTTCTCCTCCTGGCGTCATTCCACCAACCCTAAATGGGTTTACATACACATACACGCACACACAAAAAAGGAATCATTTTTGTCTACATATGTTCAATAAATAAGCAGAAATAGTCGGACAAATGAGTAATTACCAGAAAACCCCAACCGGTCGCTGTGTTCGTAGTTCCTTGATGAATTAATTTCTTCCTCCTGCGTCCAAAAACATAATAGGGACATAACAGTGGTTATGCGTGCCAATAACACACGCCAAATAGTATGTGAAATGTATTTATATTACTTTACCTGTAGAATAAGACAATTGAAAAAATTATGGAAAGGATGAAAAGAAAAAGACAGATGTACAGGGCCTTTGTCAGTGTTCCTGGTTAAAAGAAACAGAACATCAGTATATAGACACACATGTGTAAACAAGAAGCATAGTTTCAAACTGCTGTGGTTTTATCAGAGGAAACGTGTTTTGGCAATTCTGACTGCACAATACCTCTAACATGGCTCCCTTTCAAAAGCAATATACAGGACACATACAGGCAAGAGGACTTACGGTCAAACAGATGAACTGGGTCAGACTTTCTTTGATTTATTTCATTTTTTGCGATGCAGTAGTAGCCTCCTGGCTGGTTTGAATACACTGTGTAGCTCTGACGGTCAGACACTTTTTCATCCCTTTCCTCAGCCTTTATCCTGTACCATGAATATTGCGTGACAGGGGGATAGCTGTGACTACTGCAGTTCAGTTTGACAAATCTCGTTCCGTCAGGCTCCTGCTGCTCTGCTGCTCTCATGATGTTGGTGTGTTTTGGAGCATCTAAGCAGGGACATTTGAAATAAAGTAAAGCAATATAAAATGATTTACTTGACATCATAGTGTTCAAAGATCATGCAGGAATGACAGCACTAATGAAAATATTCTTAAAAGCCACTCTGCATATAATTTTAAGTTTCCCTTTTGGCATCCCCCAGTGGTCGTTTTATAAAACACACTGTGGCTTCTGTACAAGTGATTTGTATTTAACAGTTATTGTCTACATCACATTTAAAGAAAGATTTTGACATCTACTAGTACTGAAACAATGTTTTTGCAATGCACATTCCTGACAGATTACAGGTTACTTTAGTTATTGACAGTTAGTAAGAGTAACGCACCATGAAATAAAGCATTTCATTAGATTTAAATAATCCCAAAAACCAACTTTGCAAATGCTAAAGGATTCAACATTTAATGCGTTGACTTGTGGATACCCAAGCGTTTTGGTGAGAAACACAAACACAATTTTATGCAAGAAAACCTCACTGCTCTTGGACAGCTCAATCTGTATTTACAATATTTACAATAACGTGCAATGTAATATCTCCTTGTTAATGTGTACACTGCCCTGAGGGCATCGGTATACTCACACTTGACTTTGACCTCAGCCTTCTGTGAGTTTCCAGTTCCAATGTCATTACTGGCTGCACAGCTGTACAGCCCGCTGTCAGCAGGACTGACTGAAGTTAGAATGAATGTCTGGCCTTTCTGGATGATTTCACTCTTCCCATCAATCATTTTCATCCAGGTGATGGAGGTCACTGGTGGGTGGGAATGGGCATTGCAATGTAACGTCAACGACTTGTTTTCATTCACAACGAGAGCAGGCTCAGCTTTTACAGTCACGTCTTTGGGACGATCTGCAATTATCAAAAAGAGAAGAGTCAGATCTTAACATAGCGAGTTATAATATATACATATTAAACTGTTGTGCTGTGAATAATAATATCAGTGCATACATTTAAATTTAAATGAGGGCCATGCCAGGTAAGTCTTTGTCTCTATAGGTGAACGACTTTATAAACACAAGAACAATTTAACATGCACATCTGTAAAATACAGTTGTGCTCATAAGTTTACATACCCATGCTAAAGTTGACTAAAAAGAGGAATAAAAAAACATCTTTTGGACATTGAGCTTAATGCCTTAATTTAAAAACAATAGGAAAAATTCAACCTTTTAGGACAAGACATTTTCTTGTGAATGAATAATGTAGTTTAAATAAATATCTGTTCTTCCTAAAAATACAGGGGCATAAGTATGCACAACCCTATGTTAAATTCCCAGGCAGATCTTTATTTTTAAAGGCCAGTTATTTCATGGCTCCAGGATACTATGCATCCTGATAAAGTTCCCTTGGTCCTTGGAATTAAACTAGCCCCACATCATCACATACCCTTCATCATAACTAGAGATTGGCATGTTTTTTTTTGTTGCAGTTATCCTAATAGCTGGTTTGATTTGCAATGAGAGATGATTTTATGGAAAGTTCCCCATGCCTATCTCTAGGTATGGTGAAAGGTATTTGATGATGGGGGGGTTATTTTAATTCCAAAGGCCAAGGGAACTTTATCAGGATGCATAGTATCCTGGAGCCATGAAATAACTGGCCTTTAAAAATAAAAATGTGCCTGCCTCTATGGGAATTTAACATAGGGGTGTGTTTACTTATGCCCCCTGTATTTTAAGGAAGAACATTTATTTATTTACGATACATTATTCATTCACTAAGAACATTTAACTAAGGCATTAAGATCAATTTCCAAAAGATGTTTTTTTTTTATTCTTCTTTGTAGTCAACTTTAGCATGGGTATGTAAACTTATGAGCACAACTGTATAATACAATCCCACAACACAACACAATTGCCTTTTGGATGGGAGAAAAGCTGATTTCAATTATAATCTTTAAGGCCATAGTTTGTGGTTGTGGTATTTTTTTAATTTATTATATTTTACTCAGTGGTGGACGAATGATAGAGATTGAAGTAAAAGTAGAATACTACATAATATAAATGAACCATTCTAAGAAAGTAAGTCAGGCATTCATAATTTTAGGCAGAAAAATTGTTTTAGCAGGAAAATGCACTTAAAAAAATAATTAAAAGTAACTCTAACTGTAACTGTAGTACAATGCGTCAAATAAATGTTGTGGAATTGAAGTATAAAGTGTCCGAAAATGGAAGTAAAGCACAACTACCTCAAAATTGTACTTTAACTAAACTATTGTACCAAAAACTAGACATGTAATCACAATGATTTCACATGTAAATTGTAGCTGAAGATCTGCTTTTTTGAAAGTTTTGGTCTTGATGATTTTTTTGGAAAAAGACAATGAACTGCTGAATCACTCACATTTTACCACCAATGTTTTTGGTGTGCTTCTCTTTGAACCTTCGCTGTTTGTGGCCGTGCAGGTGTAAATTCCTGTGTGAGTTGAGGTTACATTGAATTTGTGGTGAAGAGTGTTAGAAAGCCAACGTTGAGTGAAAAAATATTCTGAGGACTGAGGTTTTGATTTGGAAGGCCTTGTCAAGGCGAGTGTTGACGGTGGGAAGCTTTCAACAGTGCAGTTGATGGTGATGAGCTGATCTTCACGGACCTCAGTATCCATAGCCAGCTTGGGGTCAGTTGGAGGATCTGTGGAGAGGAAGCAGCTGTGTGATTTTCAGGAGAATTTATTCATTTTGAATGTTGCATGATAATTCTATGAACAGGAACTGTTAAGTCTATAAACAGGAAAACAACTTCTGTACTGAGACTTATTGGGACTTTAGCTATAGTTAGATGATTCCATACATACCCTTTTCATCTCCGTGCGTGTCGTATGTCTGACGCCCCCACCGCTAGCCTCAGATGGAGTGTCAGACAATGTGTTACAACGCCTGGAGATGAGAAGGGTATGTATGGGCTCATCTAACTCTGGGGGATACGGTGAACAAGCCAAAGTCCGAATAAGTCTGCGTGTTCCTTTATACACTTAAGAGTTCGGCACTCTCACGTATGTCTATTGAATACAGGGCTACAACCAGCAGCATGTTAGCATAGCATAAAACAGATGAAAACTGCTAGCCTGGCTCTGTCCAAAGGTATCTTAGTTTGTCAACTAGCATCTCTAATCCTCATTAATTTGCACATTATATCTAATTTGTTTAATCCGTATAGAAACTGAAGTTTAACAATGACAAGGTAACATTTTGCATGTGGTTTTGTGCTAGACTATTTCTTGGCTGGGAGAAATAACTTGGATTAAACAAATAGATATGTGAGATATGTGTTTATTTGTGAGTTCTAGTTAAAACATTAGTAATCGTTGGACAGAGCCAGGCTACCTCTTTCCAGTCATATGCTAGGCTAAGCTCATCGGCTGCTGGCTCCAGCCTCATATTTACCGTACAGATATGACAGTTGATTCCAACTTTTCATCCAACTAGCAAATGATTTACCTTTGAAAGACATGAATAAATAAACAAAGAAGGAAAAGAAAACTTTTTTTTAAGTCAAGAGTCAATCAGATGTAAATAATGATTTTTGTAATATTCAAAGCTGAAGTAAAAGTTGAGAGGAACTTAAATATCACAGAAGATTTTTAGCATACCACAATTACTTACAGCGTACTTCTATGCACACTGGCTGACTATTGTCTCCTGTATTGATCTTGTTGGTTGCGTTGCACATATAACATGCTTCATCGGCTCTCTCTATTTTGTCCAAATATAGCACGTTTTCATTAGAATTCTTGGACAACCACTTTGAGGAGTCAATCCGTTTCTTCATGTTGTAACGGTACCAGGAGTAACTCGATGGTGCGGGGTTGGCATCAGTGATACAATTAAATTGAAGGGATTTACCAACTTTCACTTTATCATCAGCACTGATGGATGTCTTCCTTGGGGCATCTGGAAGGAAGAAATAATTACATATTATTAATGTGCTTTCAATGTTAATGCAGTCTATTAATTTACTTTTCATCATCAACTCTCTGACAAACATGTAGCACCAAGAGCTATGAAACTTACATTCAACTTTAATTTCATGTGACTCTGATTTTGCAGTACCAACAGTGTTGGTGGCACTACATACGTACGAGCCACTGTTCTCAGGCTGGATTCTTTCAACAACATATGTTTGTTCCTGATGAATAGCTGTTTCATCTTTAAACCAAGAGTAGGTGCTAGGCGGTGGGTTGCTTCTTTTCACGTTACATGTCAAAGTTATTTTTTCCCCTTGTTTAACTACAGAAGCAGAGGACTTCACCTCAACTTCGGGCAGATCTGAAACAGAAGATATTATTTCTTTAGGCTGATCAATTACTATCCACTAAGAAAGCTATAGTATATATATTAAATGAAAACAGAGTTTTTAAAAAAGATTTGTGTTTTGCTTATACCATAGCAAAATGTAAAAACGTACAGCAGTATTACAGGAGTTAAACTACAGAGAATCACAATCACACCAAATTAAAGGATTCAAGTAAAAACAGGAAGTACTTACACTGGACTTTAATACTGACTGGGTTTGATGGTGTTATCCCATGTTTGTTTTTAGCGTTACAATGGTATTCTCCATCCTCTGACTCTCTAATTGATGGGATCATCCACACTGCCCTGGTTTCCCCTTCAATGTATTGTTTATTTTTAAACCAGGTAAAGGTGGGGGCAGGACTTCCTTTGGCGGAGCAAGTGAGAGTTACAGATTGTCCTTCGTTAATGTTTTGAGAGCTTATTTTAGCCAAGGTGTCTTTGGGAGCATCTGTGTAAACACATTAAATAAAGTCGGGGGAAATCAGTCAACTGACAGCAAAAGATGGCTTATTTATGGCAAATAATTATGCATACTGCATTTGATTATAGTCCCATTTAGTTTAAAGTGGAACCTTAAGTGATTTAACAAATAGCCAAAGTATGAGTTTAGCAAAGGTAATCTACATGAATATAGGCTAGATGACAACAGACATGTAGTTAACAAATTAAACTGTTTCAAACTATTTTTCAATGAAACATGTACATCACCACTTGTTACAGCAAACTAGCAAGCTTATGACCAGTAGAGATTGAACCAACCCCCTATTTATTTTTCTTTCCCTAAGTTATGTCAATGTCATTTTATTTATCTATTTATTTTTCTTTTTTCTTGTTATTGCTTTGTTGTAGAACTGTTGTTTGCTTCTTAGTTTTTTTGAGTAATTTATTTTATTTACCTAACAAGTTGCCTTTAAAAGACACAAACTGCTGTTGCTCTGTTGGATTTTTGTTTGTATTTGTAAAAGAACTATTAACTGTTACAGGTTAATTGTGGGCAGGTTCAACCCTTAACTTACTTTTGGATTACTGATTGTTTAATTTCATATCAGTAGTAAGCTTAATATGACCCCTGTAAGACATGAAATCAGTGTAATGAACTT
Organism: Percina caprodes; assembly: GCA_013375575.1. Taxonomy (NCBI): domain Eukaryota; kingdom Metazoa; phylum Chordata; class Actinopteri; order Perciformes; family Percidae; genus Percina; species Percina caprodes. The sequence goes on from JABXJD010000014.1 coordinate 3,098,652, forward strand.
ACATTCAACAGTTAGACTGATATTTTGAATCAAATATTTGTCTTCATTATCAAGTGTTTTGCATGAAAACTCCTTCCCATCGTCCTCCCAGTTGACTGTTAGATTGACGTTGGTGCTTTTCTCTTTTCCATTGTGTCTTTCATAAAACGTTGGGGACCGTTGTGTCAAACCTCCAATTTGTAGCTTTGAAGGACATGAACTTAAAGTAGAGCATGTGAGTGTTATCATGCCAGATTCTTTTACAGCTGCTGGTTTCTCAAAAGTGATCGGGCATGGATTTTCTGCAAACGTGAAAATGAGATAATTTTAAGAGAAACAAAATGTGCTGAATAGTCAGAGTTAATAAATTAGTAATATTACTAATACAGTATGTAATGAATACATATTTTCAATATATATTAATTCTTAGTTTTTCTACCTTAACCATGCAACAATATAATAGACTACTAGTTACTGTAATATGAAAGACTTAGCTAGTCCTTGACAAATGTATTATGGGTATGATCATAATCCTATAACCTTTTCTCAAATAATAATTCTTTAAATGTGTTTCTTATGATAATCATGTTGAATTTTAACTCAACCAATCTGATCATTTTTTCCTCCAGACGAGCTTATCTCTTAATTTTTGCACAACTAATTGTATTGGTATATATCATGAAAACATCTTTCAGCACTCTTGATTCATGTACTTACCTGTAACTGTGAGGCTCACCGCTGGTTTAGTTATCCATATACTTTCATAGTTTCCTACAAATCTGAAAGCATAATCTCCACTGTCAGTTTTGTTTAGGTTGCAGATTAAAATACTGCACAGCTCGGGGTAAGATGCAGCATTTTTCCAATTTATATATGGAGAGCCAGTATATGTAACTCTATCTGCAAAGTCTGAACTGACAGGACGCACTGATTCATTTGTGCTGTAAATGACAGTGCCAGTCAAAACCTTTTCATGCCAAGTTTGATTATTTATCCAAAACCAGTATGCACCCTCTACATTAACATATTTTGTGATTTTGCATTCGATTTCAATGCAGGAACCCTCTGCGGCTGTCAGGTGATCGTCTTCAAGTGTGAAGGGGCATGACAAGAGAAATGAATCTGTGGTGGTAAAAACACAGATGTAAAAGTCAGGTAATGTATGTGACCCTAATGCAAATGTTGTTAACAGCACATTATCATAGTGGAATATGAAAATTCCTACTTTTTATTAGAGCCAGAAATACCAACCACCAAACTGCCAGAGCAATCATTTTCATGTGGCAATAAATCTCGATATCTGAAACAAAGAGATAAATAAAATGTGTTTCATTATTGGACGTTTTATATATATATATACTTTTAAGTATTTTATTTAATGCAAATGCAGTTACAAGATTCTTCCTTTTTTTCTTTTTATTGAGTTGTTTGAATAGTCTGATATTTCTTTCTCATTTCACGATTGTTTGGAATTCTCCAGAATTGCAAAATATATCTTTTCTGAAACAAATAGCAGTTCGTTAGTGTTTCAGTAGAAAAAGGTTGAAAGTAAAAGACTAAGACAAAATGTTGAGATTAAATGTTTTGTTGCAGTGTAGTTGTAATCATTGTGTCTTGATACAGCAGAGCCCAAACATTACATTTTTAGGCCTCCAATTACAGGATCAGTTTTATTTTCTTACAGTACCTTAAATATTACATAGAGGTCATTGTCTTTATTCTACATCAACTGTTTGTTTAAATCACTCTGTTCTGCTTGTCATTTAAAGAAGACTGATAATACACCACACAGAATATTTAAAGTGCAAACATTACAGTGCCTTTATTTTTTAGAGTGGGTCATTTAACCCCCAAACTGTATACGTAATATTGTCAAAAATGAAAGTGTTTTTAAAAAACGCAATATACAGCATATCCTTCACTTACAAATGCCACGGTATATTTATTTAGAAACCCAAAATTTCTCTAGACACAGACATGGTACCTCATCAATGATTGACACGGAACCTTCACGGACAGAGATTGCTTTTTTTTTAGTTAAATTAGGCAGTCAAATAGTGTAACTATTTAAGACTGAAAGATAAAAAAAAAAAAAAGAATCTTATTCTTACCTCAGAAGATTCACTTACATCAGTCCGTAGCACACACCATCCTTCAAAAAGTAAGAGTAAGAAGAAAATAAAGGAAGTTTTCACAGTTCAACTAAAACCTTGTAAAATTTGCATGGCCAATCGTGCAAGCAAGAGAACATAATCTTTTATAGTTGATGAAGGTGATACGGTTTATCTCCTTCAACTCGCTACAGTATGCATGCAACACCCCCTCACTTCCTCTATTCAATGCTTTTTTTTTAATAATGAAAGCATCTGTTCAGGTTTTTTTTTTTTTTTTTACAGGCACTCAGCAGCTTACAGTATTTGACATCTATTTGCAGAATGTATGCTAACACAGTATTTACATGTTCTTTAGTACCTCTAGTGCATTCAAAATTGTGAAAACATATCAAAAGATTTCTGAAGTATTGCATAAATAGTGTGTTTCTTATATCCCAAAATGTAAAGGTAAATCACACAATAAACAGGAAACCTTACACAAAGAAAAAAAACTTTTGATTTCACTTCCCCTCCCCAAGAGCAACAGCCACTATCTTCTCAGCATCAGCGGCCATTTCATCCATGGCGCAGTTTAATGCTTGCAGCATGGCAGAGAAGGAGCGGCTGGCAGAACGGGCATGAACGGGCATCGCCATTTCCACCAGCTTAGATGAAACCGTGGTCAAGGCTTTTTCTGCCGCTGCCAGACGCTTTTTTACTTCACCTTTAGTAACCTCTACTGACAATACACAAGTTCGCAGCCCTTTAAGTCTTGTTGGTTCCATGCCCCGCTGTCGGGCAAGTTGCTCAACCGAATCATCGTCCAGGCACAGAGATAATTGTGCTTTGGTTAGAATCCGCACTGCGACACTTGAGTCCACCATGGAGGCCACAAAGGGAACAGGAATTGCAGACACCCCACCAGATAGCGAGGCAGCTGCCCATGCTAGTGCTTTGAATGCTTCCTTTTTCTGAGTGACCAGGGTGGAGGTGAGTGTTGGGAGAGCCAAGAGAAGGGCATGGGCTCGGATCTCTGGAAGGTCTCCTCCCATGTCCTCCAACAGGCCAGGGAAGTCAAAGTTCTCCAGGGTGGAGGGTCTCACCAGGTAGATGTTAGGCAGTGTCACACCCTGAGATGTCAGCACTTCCAGACTGGCTTTCCTCTTTTCTTCCAGGCTTTTTTCTGTGTCTTTTGCTGAAGCTAAGAGAACAAAGTACACTGTTTGCCGCTGCTGTGACCGGGCCTCCAAGAACACTTCCACACTGTTGGGGTTGGGCGTCTGTGTGAATGTCATTAAGACTGCATTATAGCGGGGGAATTTAACTCTATCCATGTATCCCTCGGGTTCAAATGGAGAGGCGGATGGGACAGGTGGCAGATCCCACAGGCGAAAGTCAGGGTGTTTAGGATTTGGGTAAACTGCCAATTCCTCTGGGGCAACAGATAATGGAGACGGAGCTGCTCCATCGTCCCCAGGACCTAGGCCACGGAGAGAGTTTATAAAGGCAAATTTTTCATCCCCACGGCCCCCCATCACAGCTAGGTTGATCCTGCTGATCAGGAGATCTTCCACTGCATCCTTGACATCTGATAACTTATTGAGCTCTATGGACTCTTTGAGGGTCTCTAGTAGGCTCAGGCTTTTGAAAACATCAGCCATTTCTGTAAAAAGATAAAGATTGCATGACTTGATTATAGCAAAGGCCAGATAGACCATATAAATACCTTTAGAATTAATAAAAGACAAAGCATTTAAACCAATCTAGTATATCATACTGGTAAGTGTAACAATGGACATGATGGCAGTTAACGCATTAATAAAAACAAACAAAATTGCCAGCTTTTCAATAGTAAACTTGTAAAAAGAAACCCAAAGGCAAATTATATATCTAGTGTCACACTGCTCATTCACCACTGGTGTGCATCATGTTTAAACCTGAGCTGAAGGTTTACATGGTCCATTTTAAACCAATCATCTATTGACTTTCTGGCGAGGCAACGTTTCAATTCAACTAAATCCTGAACACACTCACCTACAGATCTGGAAGAGAAGCAGCCCTGCGGTTGAAATTTGTGTTCCAAGTTGTCAAATGTTGATTCTTCTCCAGCTCGGAAGGACCAACAGCGTCAGGTTGATCTATTTAAAGGTGTCAGTCTAGCTAGTGGAACATCTAATCCTGTTAGCTCAGTCTTAATCCACAATCACTTTAAGCACATTCATGCACACCGTGTGTGTATATGCTAAAGCTATTTTCTTCCATGCATATCTCTTACTTGCATGCACAAGCACATACATTAAAGATGCAAACACATGTTAAAAATAAATAATTTGTTACATTAACATTTATTTTTCCAGCTTACTTTATTCTCAACTTGTTATCCAAGACAGAGTTACAAAACTCATGTCCCTCTACACTTTCAACTCAACGACTTAAGGGAGTATTTTTACTTAACTTTTACATTTGATTTTGCTATAAACCCTTTGTGAATTAAAGGACCTTTCACAAAACCGCAAGTGGGGAAGTGAAAGGCTGGGGTTTCCCGGAGCCTTCTCTCTTTTTACTCTCCTTCTCCTCTGCTCGCTCTGTTTCTCCTCTCTCACAGTGCAGCTTGTGACCGGCCGCTCCTGGGATGACGAGCAGCTGCAGTCTCTCATCACCCACCTGTTTACCGTGGCCCATGAGCGCAGCGTTTTAAGCTGTGGTTGCTCTCTGTTCGGTGCCGGAGAAGTCCTTTCACGTAGGTGAACGGCCAGCCAGTATCTGTCTCTGATCTTTTTGTATTCTGCTGTTTTTTTGCCTGCAAACCTTAATACTGCTTTTTTCTCGTGTCCTGATGGAATAGCACTCTGTTCTGTTGTCACTGAACCTGCCTGCTGACGCCATTCTCCGCCTGCCAATCACCAGCCCTGCATGTCTCGTCATCCCTGCCGGTGTTCACCACCTGCTCCGTCACCTGAGAGGATTCACCCACCAGTGTGTTTCTGTCTGCTTCTGGGTTCTAGCCACAAATCCTGACAGGACCACCTATTTTGTACTTTGGGTACACTGTTGATTCACAAAAGCTTTTAAAGAGCTTGTTTATTGAATGTGGGCATCTCCCTTCTTTAATGTTGATACATTAAATCTGAAATATTTTTGTTTCCCTTTATTATTAAATTTGTACGTTAATTTTTGGTTTCCCCACAGATGCCTTGTAAAGAGGAACAGAGTAATAATAATGTTAAGGGATGAGTGTACAGTATACTGTACAGTATGTGACCAAGAAGCCAGGCTGTAGAGTCTTGCTTTCTTTTCTTTTGAAAGGAAACTATGCAAAACACCCAACACCTGGTTTTAGATGCTATTGCTAGGCTCACATCCTCTCACACAATGATTTCCTGTTTTTGTGACAGCAAAAGAAATGCCGTGACTTTTCTTTTTTCTTCAAACAAAAGTTTTAGATTTGTTGATCTTGTCTTGCTGATAACAACTAAGTAAAAGGTGCGCACAGGTCCTCAGTTAGCTGGTGTCAAGAAAGCAGTAATGCTTATATATATGTATATAATTTGTAGATATACACTCAGCCACAAACTGTTTTAACTGCTAAAATAATTTATCAAATAAATGCTTTGTACAAAATAAATGTAAAAAAGGTGTTTTTTACGGTGGTCGACAAGGGCAAACGCCCTGCAACTTCAGAAAACACATGCAAACAGGCAAAACACAAGCAAATTAAGAAAACAACTTCATTAATTTGACAACACATGTGCAGCATTCAGCAAACGCGCTGCATATACACACACAACACAACCCAAATACACAAACACAATGCAAATAAAAAACGATGCAAACAGAAAAGTACACAAACCACAAAAACAAACGCAAATACAAAACGCACTGCATAAAGATTCCACAACGGAAGGGCTCCAGGCCTCTAGAAGGAGCGCTAAGTGGAACAGCTGATTTTAGACCCCGCGAAGGAGAAAGCGAGCGAGCAGATGAGAGCTTTGTTTTGAAACGGGACTAAAAGTGAAGATAGCGACGACATAACAAGGTTAGTATTCATTTTAACATTTGGCCCTCCTCTTTTACAGTATTTTAACAGAGCAACAGGTTTACGTAGCTAGCTGCAGTGTTGAGACTGACTTCTACAACAGTTTGCTAGTGACAACACTGTGTGCATGATCTTTCATCGCCAACGTTGGTCCGCAGTGGTAAGGATAATATTGATGATATGTTTTATTAAAAAGAGTTTCAACTGTAACGACTCTCCCCAAGTGCCGCCCTGGCCCATTACTGACTACGTGCTTGCTCCCGAAAGTAGAAAATTAGGGATAGCATATAACAAAAATAAATAAGACAAATGGTTAATAAAAAAATGCGGTTCAAGAAGAAGCTAGGCATAGTAGCAGGTCGTTGGCAGCTCGGGGACAAAAACAGGAAAGGCTGCAGATTCTAATAATATAGGACCCAACATTTTTTGTTTTCTTTCAGGATATCTACATTGAGCTATGAGGGCATTTTCTATATTTACCTCACTGCATTTTCCCGAATGAAGCCAGCATCAACATGGTATCCCAACACAGAGTCCAGCCTCTGCTGTTGTTTTTGCTTCACTAAAGGTGACACAGAATCCATTTTGAGAGCACTCTCTTCCTTGAGATGCAATTGAAAATACACACACAAAGACAATAAGATACAGATTATATAGTTGTTGATAATGCATCTACTACTAATGAAGAGAGACTTTTACTGAAATTCTGCTGAACCTATGAAAGGCCAAACAATGCTATTTGTGGTAGTGTGTGACCAATATGTGTTTCCTGATGCACAATACAGATATGGTATTCAACAGTCATGGTTTCAGGTTCCTCTCTGATTAAAACTAATTAGAGTACATTAAGCATGCACAATAATTATTTTGTAGGTTTATACATTTTTTCATGGATTTATATTTGGTAAACAAATGATTAAATAATTCAAATGGTAACTATTTATGCCAAACAGTAAAGTATGTGGATGATAAAAGCTTTTTAGAAGTTGGTGAGTAACTGTATCTGCAATTCTGGAGCATTAAAAGGAAACATGTATAAGGACAATTATTATCAGTAGATTAGATTTCAAAACATGTCAAAACATGATTGCATTAAAGCTGCATTAGCATTGCTGCTTCTCACAGCAAAGAGCAGAGAAGCCCAGATGAGAACAAACATCCAGATTCGATGAATGAGACACTCTCCCTCCACTGGACAAACTCTTATACAATCACAAAGACTTCATACAAAAAGTGCAATAACCATACAGGAAGTTTGGTTGATCAAACTGGACCAGAAACAACTCCACAGCTGACAGCACAAATGTTTATACAGGATGTTGTCTGTTCGCCTATTCTGTGCTGATGATAATACATTTGACCAGTACTTTACCCAAGGCCTCATTTTACACCCCTGACAGCAGCTCTGAACATATCTGTGGTTTCTGTGATGTTTAGGCTAAAGACAATAATGTAAATAAGGAATGTATTAAACGTAGCATAAATATTCACTTCAATAGATTTGATGTAGAGATACATACAAAATCAAATGAGGTACGGTGTGATGGTGAGGTGAGAACCCAAATGCAGAGATAAGGAGGCAGGCAGGAGCAGGTACACAGGGGATTTATTATTTATTATTATTAACAGTCCAACAAAACACAGGGAACAAAAGGAGAAATCCAAACTACACTGGGGAAAACTCACGGGGAAGGTCTGGAATATCTACGAAAACACATGGGATAGGCAGGCTGTCGAACGAGAACAATCTGACAAGAGAAAAGGGAAGCACAGACATTAAATACACAAGGTAACGAGGAAACGAGAGGCAGGTGACAAGAGGGCAGGGAATCAGGTGGAAAACATCAGGTAATCACAAGAGTGGGAAGACACAGGAAGTAAAGCTTGAGTCAAGACGAGACAAAAAACAGACTTCAAAATAAAACAGGAAACAGAACGTACAGGCAAGGAGACAAGACCAACAACACAAAACTGGGGAAAAACAAGACCCAAACACAAGACCAGGGAGGGAACACAGAGAAGGGAAAGAAAACAGGATAAAAAAACAGAAACCATAACATACAGTATATGTTGTGTTTGACCTGTTTTCTTGTTGTCTTGCTCTCTTCACTTCTGGGGCTGTCAGCTGTGTGAATCTGCTCTAAACCAACTCCCTCTCAGCACTACCTCTTCCATCTTTGTGCAAAAAACACAAATTATTGTTGCTCCACTCGTTGTAACACAATTTAATGCAATTTTTATTACATATGCATCACATAGCATTTGGGGAATTTGTGCCTTCTGAACTGAATATTCAAAGAAAAAGAAACTTTTTGTTGAATTTGTACCACTTTCATGACTGAACTGATGACAAAACCATTAGGAAAGAGGAAGTTTGTGGCAGTTGCATAAACAATGAGGAAAAGAATTTTGAGAAATGAACAAATGATATCTTATCTGTGCAGATGTTATATAGACTCATTGAGTTTTAACTGAATATTTGTTGGTCCAATATAGTTTATTTCAATTTATTTCAATTTCCTTTGCAGTTTAATGCACAATACATACTGTACTGTGCAAAATGTGATGCACATGACAGTGAAAGGTCTTTACCATTACTTGGTAATATTTGCAGGGCCAGTTGAGAAATAATAATAACTCATAACTTCCTTTTTCTCATGGTATGCTACATGACTATGCCTATATTCGGCTAATGAGCAAATGCCAGTTGCTATACATGTCTGCTTTTTAAACATGCACTGCAGAACCGGTACACAAGATAGTGTCAGAGGTTGAGACACCTTTGCATACACTGAAAGCTCAAAGTTTGTACATAATCCTACAAAAAGTGTTTTCTGTGCAAGAAACTTCCTGCTCACTCTTAGCACTGAGAGTCAGGTTGATTCCTGCTACACATGTCTTTTTAAGGGCAAGTAATCTGTTTCCTAATAGAAACAAATGCAGGTCTTGAAATGGACAGTATTTTGCAGTTTGATTTTCTGTTTCATTTTGTTTGTGTGCTCGATTATAGGAGAAACGTGTTTGGAACAACTCAGTCTAATTACAGTTCTAAAAGCAAAGGACACAAGGACATCTTGTATATTACAACAGGGTGTCTTCACAGTAATGCCAATTTTAGTTGTTAGTTTCAATTGTCTTTTAAACTGTATGCATGTCTAATGCATTTTATCTTTTAGACTTCCTTCCCTTTTGTCTCCTCAGGCCGCCATTGTAAATAACAACTTGCTCTTAATGACTTGCCTGTAAAAAATAAAGGTGAAAAAGATGACACATTCGATCTTAGTTTATTTAAATACAATTTCAGCTGTATTTATTTCTTTTATAATAATAACAGATTGTCTAAAAGTAATGAAAACCTATACTGGTACATAAAGCTGTTAATTCTAGCTGATACAGATGTTAATAAATGCTCTGATGCCAAAGAGATGCCAAAGAGATGCCAAAGATTGTTTGCACACAAAAGGTTTCTATTTTTTTACTGGGATTATGTTTTGAGTTTTGAGTGGCTTGATGGAAGATTGGCCACGTAAAGCTGCGATATGGGTGGATTAAATATTGTGTACATGAAATAGTTGTCACCTGATACTGTGGTTAGAATGGAATAATGGTAAAAACCAACGCTGTGGTAAAAGCCACACACAGGCTTGTCATTTACAATAGACATTCAAATGATAAGCCATCACATCAGAAAATATGAGAGAACTCACGCACATAAATCAATCCCCTCAGCCATCCTACCTTCTTTCTGCCCAGATCCCTTTAAATGCACCTCTGTATAACATCTGTCCGTTTCTTTAACTGTTTAAGTCTCTCCCATTATTTCGTTCACATTGGAGTAAACTATCTCATCCCCTCCTCCCTCATCTGCAGACATACACTCTTGTGCCTCCTTATCTTCCCTCATCATCACCTCCTCCTCATTGCCTTCCAACATTTCACCACCCTCTCCACCATTGTCATGTCTCTCCTCCATTTCTTTGTTCTTAATTTCAGCATACTCTGTCTCTGTGGTCTCTTGTGTATTCTTTGCCCCTGTGGGACTCATCCTGTTCAACAAGTGGAAGTTAATGTCAGAGTATTCCACCTCTTTTGGTTCCACGTCAACGCCAGCGGCTGGTTGGTCAGCAGCCTCGGCTCTTCCTTCAGCTGCCTCTTGGTCATTGGCTTCTTCATTTTCCACTGCGTGACCAGCATCGATCTGTAAGGTACATTTTAGAAATAATATACCATTTGCCAGCTGATACAAGCCAGACAACTGTATGTACACTAGGCATGACATACTGTATGTGCATCAGTGACATAATATTCAGTCATCACTCAACACAGCAATTTATAATTATAACCAGCTACGTTAATATAAATACCAATGGATCTGCTTCAGTTGTCGCCATCTCCAGAGTCCCAATATCATTTCTAGTGGTCTTTTGCTTTTTCCTGGGGAGAAATTGTATCAGATTTTAAATTTGTTTAATGGACTGCACCTGAGATTTTTAATATTTCAGCCCACAAATGACTGACATGTTCCAGTATGTAGTTAAACAATATAACATTATAACCTTTATTCAAATCAGCTAATACTGACTGATAACCATTTTCTTTGGATTTTTACAACTTATCAGGTAACAATTGATGGTACTTATTGCTAGGCAGCATACTAGCTCATTATTATAACAATGAATACAGAAAAACTGTGATGATCAATCAAATTCAAGTTTTTACTCCTTTTAGTGATTCTTTGTGTATACTATGTGTAAAAACACATTGGAAAAAGTTTATTATTTTAAATATTATATACTACTTATAAGTATTTATGATTTTCTCTGAAATGTATAAAGCATGCTGGTGTGGTCCTTTATGATTGATCAATATACTTGTCAAAAAGAAGCACAGTTATACAAAGAAAATAGATTATTTTGTTAATAATGTACCTGTGGCATTTCCTGTCCAAGCAGCAGATGGTTGCTGTAAGGAGTATCCCAATCAAAAATGCAATGATGACTTTTGAATGTGTATGTAAAGTCATGAAAAATGTCATGAATGGATCTGGAATCAAAAGAACAAGAAATTGTTTAAAAAATGTATCAATTGTGATCACTGCTACCTACTAATAAAATCATTTTTTTAAATGAGGCAATGATGTCTTAGAGCAGTGGTCTAGAGTTGGGGAGGTATTTCAATTGTTAACACTTACGCTCTGGTTTGGAATCATTGTTTTCTATCTTAAGGTTCTTTTTCTCTTCCTTAATGTCATTGCTGCTGACACACTCAACAGTGGTGTAGTTGTGATCTTTGACAGATACAGTAAAGCTGATATTCACTGTGTGGTGTGACATATTGGCCATAACAGAGTACTCAGTATGGTTCTTCAACAGAGGCCATTGGATTGTGGGTAAAGGAAACCCCTCACTGATGCACACACAGGTTAGGACCCCCGACTGAACCTTACATCCAGAGCTGTTTAGGATCCTTGGAAAAACTACAGACGCAAAAGAAGAATCTCAAAAACACAGCAAACATACAGTAAGACTAAATGAAAATATATCAAAGGAGACTATACAGCCATACTTACATACAAAATGCCATACCATTCCATTATAGACACAACACCAGCTGATCTGAGTGAGTTGTTGATCTTTAATGCAAGATCTACATTGCCCATTATCAGCAACAATTGGCTGGTTTTGTTTTGTTTTTTGGGAGCTTTTCCCTTTATTGACAGTGGATAGGCATGAAAGGGGGAGAGAGATGGGGGATGACACGCAGCAAAGGGCTGCAGGTTGGATTCAAACCCAGCCCGCTGCAGCCAACATGGGGCGAACGCTTTTACTGGGTGAGCAAGAGGCTGCCCTGGCAGCCTGGGTTTGTAAGCGGAGATCTAAGTGTAGGCTGAGAAAAACAGAAATGAGGCTGGGCCAGCCAAACAGGCAGCTAGAGCACGGCAGGGCTAAAGAGGCAAAACAAAGCACAAGGTCAGGCAATAGGTAACAATAAAGGCAGTGATCAAAAATGCAAGCAAACAGGAAAAGGTTGAAAAAAAAATTGTCCAAGAGTTTACCACTTCAGTTACAACGACAAACTGGCAAGGAATGGAGTGTGAGACCGCATAAAATACTGCAGCAGGAGTTGAAGGCAATCAGTGCTGAGGGCTTGGAGGTGGTTGATTGAACTGGCAGGTGAGTAGAAGCAGATTGGCCCACGCCCACAAACACAGACATGGAAGAAAGACAACAGAACAACAGGAGGGGGGGAACAAGGGGACGAACACAGGAAAGGCTGCAGATCCTGATAATATAGGATCCAACATTTTTTGTTTTGTTTCAGAGTATCTACATTGAGCTATGAGGGCATTTTCTACATTTTGCAAAGTTAACAATACACAAGAAAGTTAATCAACATGCTTTTAGGGAGATTTAGGAAAAGGTGTTCTCTGTACAAGTTTCAGTTACCCCATAATGAAAACTACAACTGCAAACCATCTGTGCTAGAACAGTTTTACTGTGTACTTACATTTCACTGTTACGTTTACTTCTTTTGTCGATCGGTTGTCCTGATGTTTTGCTGTGCATATGTACTGTCCAGAATATTCTGCCGTCACGTTAGGGGTGACAAGTGTGGCTGTTCCATTGTCACTGTTCAAGGTTCTGTTCGAGCCGAGTTTAGTCCAAGTGACTAGAGATGGAGGGAAACTTTCAACGCTACAGGTCAGATTCAGAGTCTCACCCTCCTCCACACTTGTATTCCCAGTGATTTTAACTTCTTTCACATCTATGAGACAAATAATACACTGTATTAAATGTGTAAATGCCCCAAAATTCTTCTAAATTTTCCTGCTAGAATAAAATGATGATGAAAAATTCAACACAGAAAGTACAGTACATTTCAGCATGTTTTACTCACAGGCCACATTCAGAGTCACAGTCTCCTCTGTAGTGATGCTGTTTGTGAAGCTGACCTTACAGCTGATATTGGTGCCGTGGTGTTCAGCTGAAGAGTTAAAGGTCAGGGTTGAGCTGTGTCTCTGAGTGACAGCAGTCAGATTCTCAGTCCTGAAAGCAGTGATGTTTCCTGGGAAGTGAGAGTCCTTCTCTCCTGCTCCTCTCCACGTCCAGGTGATTTCAGGATCAGATCCAGAGCAGAGACCAGGAGCGGTGCAGCTCAGTGTGCTCTGCTGTCCCTCTGTCAGGGGAGGAATCATCACAGTGGGCTTCTGGGTCAGATCTAATGGGAGAGCAGTACATAAGTGGAGTCAGGGAAGCAGACTACAGGTCATCACTCAATTAAATTTGGCTTAAAGTAATGACAAGTATGGGGTTAAATCAGAAAGTGCTGTAGCTGCAGTTCCTATTGGTTGCCCTAAGAGGACGACACATGCCAAATATTAGGCTACTTTATGCTCCATTAAGACGATAAATACACCAACTATGTTGGTGCAGTTCAAAAGCATGTATTTGTATTTGTTGTAGCTCTTCATACCTTTAACAGAAACATTTGTTCTTGGAGAGAATGTAAATCCATCTGTCCTCTGATTCAGTGAACCATTAACTCTGAGCTGATATGATCCAGAGTCTGACTTAGTGATGTCATTGACGATGATGCTGCAATTCCCCCGACTCACATCAGGCTCCAACAGTGACACTTGTCTTTTAAACCCAGACTGGATTTTGTTGTTGTTCTTGTTGGTGTGGAATATGATGTCTGAATAAGCACATTTTTGTTTGGATGGTTCACATTTGAACCAAACTATATGTTGGGTCTTAAAGCCATTACTGTTGTTGAAAGAACACGGTATCACAACACAGAGTCCAGCTTCTGCTGTTATTTCTCCTTCACCAAGAGTGATACAGAATCCTTTATCACAGAATGATCTTCCCTCCACTGATGCACCTGTTAAATGAAAACAGTGAAAGAAAAAAGGGACAGAGGCTATTTACATTTTGACAATACACCATATTTACTTAAAAACGGAAGAAAGGCTTCTACTGTCTTTTTTATACATCTGCTGTTGTCAGCAGCGTAAATAATTTTTATACTATTGTTGGAAGACAAGAGGCAATTACATAAATATAGTTATTACTGTTTATCCCAGATTCCAAATGAGTCAATAGATGTAATGAGGACATTGACTATGACAAATTATTGCTAACAATTTGATTTTTAATGTTGGCATCATGAGTAGATTATAATAAAGATGCATACCTGTGTCTCTCACAGAGAAGAGTAGAGTTACCCAGATTAGAACAAACATCCTGATTCAGTGATTCAGTCCCTTTAGAGGCACAAACATTATACAAATGAAAATGTTTCAGGTTATGAAACTGGACAAGAACCATCCCTGTGGTTGACAGCACCGATTTAAATACAGGATGTTGCATGACACTAGAAAATATGTTTTTTTCTTGTGAGTCTCACAAAATGTTTTATTTCAAAGAACTTTGCTATAAAACTGCTAAATAAACTTTATTGTAGCAGCTCTATCTACAATCCCTCAAAATCTGAGTCAAATGCACACCTTAGTTTACAAGCAAAGAGAAATTCTAAAAATTTTAATCTAGAAAGATTTTTTTAAAACAAGGTAAATGTTTTATTACCTCTTTTTTTATCTTATTCTGCTGCTCTCTTCTCTCCGCAGTGGTCTCTGCTGAATGTCTCTGCTCTGACTCTTCCTCTTCCTTTTGTACTTCTTCCCTCTTTGTGCTACAGCAAGTTTCCAGGAAGTTTCTCTAGACACGCTGGCTCTCATAAGACTGCCACATTAAGAGCTAAAACCTCTAAAATATATGTACAGGTACAGTATATCAAATATATCACGTTGTTAATGTGCAACTTTGACAGTGAATAAGTCTTTTTTTAGACCATATTGGTGACTGTGAAGGGGTGAGACACTTTAGGAAGGAGGAAGTACCATATATGTGTGCATTTAGAAAATGTCATCTTAACAAACCAACAATCTACATTGTAATGCATAATACAAGATGTCCATAGTGAAATGTGTGTGCATGTGAGTTAATTATTAGTGGTTAATATCTGGCCAGTTGACAAAGCTAGTCATTATTTTAATCATTAGTTTATTCAAAAAAGACAACTCCAGTCATTGTTTAAGTGTATTAAATACCTACATGAAAAGCATTGTTTCTAAATCATAGATCTTAATTCAAACTGCATGCAGACTTTTTGAAAGCACGTCTATATGTGTAACATCATGTTCTTTTGTTTTAATGTGCAACATCTCTAAGTTGTATTCTCAGAAAATATGAGTAGAAGTCATTATTCATTTAAATATATAATAAGGCATCACCGTTTCTCTAATAACTTCCCGTTGACACTTTAGGTGCAATAATATAACTGTTTTTAACAAGGAAATGATTTCATCCTAAATTTAAGCAAGTGGGCTTTACGTTAAAAAGATGTGCCAGATAATGCTCACTCTTAGTATTATGAGTCAAGTTAATTCCTGTAACACTTTAAAAAGGGAAGTAATATGTGACTTCTTAAACAAGAACACTAACAGACACAAATCAGGCCAAGCGTTTCATCGGTTTAAAAAAGCAGTATAAATAAAATACTAAAGACGGCATACCGACCTGTAATTTGTAATTTAACAATCATTACGATTTTACATAAAAATATGCACATCACCCCGGTTTTAGGAGACCATATTTGTTGTGTCTGTCTTGAAACAATACTCACATCCCCATAAATAGAAATGTCTGCAATAAAGAAGATACACTTTATTTGTCTGACTCAGTTCTACTAAAGCCTCATATTAGCTTTGGTTGATATTTGGAAAGCATTTGGGACTGTAGATTTTGTCCTTCTTTCACATTGGAATTGCTTTATGAAGAGATCTAACTCTTTCAATACACATATGTGCATGTTAGTACTGTATTGAGATAGACTTGAAAAAATGTCAATATATCCTTTGAGTTTCTTTGCTGCAGACACTCTCAATGAAAAGGAAACAAGACTAAGAGACTGCAACCACACAGATGTCAAGGCCATCAGTCCTTATTTCCCTTTTCAAACCACATACAATTCCGATGACAGAGCTACAGGAAAAGTCACAATATGAACAAAGTAATTGGAATACATCCTCGGGGGAACATGAATTTCAGTACAACTTTTAATGGGAATCCAATAGTCCAAAAGTTGTGATGTACCAGTCTGAACCAAAGTGGTCAGACACACCGCCAAGCAGACAAGACCAACGTTCACCATCTCTTGAGCCAGGCTAAAAAAGAGACACCTCTTCTTTGCACAGGGTGAACGTGAGGGTAAATTTTGCCCTAGGCAGAGAAATGTAGGCCATTCAGAAGGGATTTGGACTGACCACAGGGACACTTAAGGCACATAATCATCATCATTCATTAAATGATAAGAAACTAAAGTACACTTTGGCTCTCAGAGCAGAGAGGATGCAAGTAAACTTATCTGAAAAGTTAACACAATAACACTTTCTAAATATACTGTCCAACTTTCAGTCCACCCTTTGTTGAATGAATGGATTTGCACAGTCCCTAACAAATACAGGAGAGGGGTGAAGTGTCCTGGTTGGTTCCAGTTACCACAGGCTGAATTTGGCATTTGAATATCACACCTCTGTGGTAGAGACCGCTTACAGGACATTGATTTGTTGCAATAACAATCCATCATTAGTCCATTAGATCATTCCATCACAACTGAGACCAAAGACTTGATGCAATTGTCCTCAAATCTCACCCATAATATCCTTCACATTGGAGTACACAGCCATGTCCTCCCCTTCCTTCTCTTCAGGAACAAACTGTTCTATCTCCTCATCCCCAATCGTCACCTCATCGTTGCCTTCTAACACATCACCTTCCTCTCCGCCATTGTCTTCTATTTCCGCTTTTACATCTTTCTTAATTTCAGCGTACTCTGTCTTTGTGGTCTCCTGGTTCTTTGCTGCCATCCTGGGATTCTTTTTTTTCAACAAGGAGAAATCAATGCTGGCGTACTCCACATCTTGTGGTCCACCATTGAGATCAGGCGCTGCTTGCTCTTGTGCCACAGCTTCTTCTTCTCCTTCAGATGCCTCTTGGTAGTAGGTCTCATCTTCCACTGCTTGACCAGCAGCTATCTGTCAGGTAAAACGTAAATTATACAACTCATGCATGCGACATCTATCAAAATTATGTACAATGTGTGTACAATCTATATCTGGAATATATACCCATTAATGCCAACAATTTTTGTCTTCAAATCAAACCATAATCTTTTACGTTTCACTGTTTTGGTATCCATTTCTGTACTGATAAAAAAAGACCTAAAACATGTTGCAGATACTGTAATCCATCACAATGTGCATTTCCTTTTATGATTGTAAGATTACTGTTTTACAGATCAGTCTGTAGATACAACTGCACTGCAAAGCGACAAAAAGGGGCCTTACTATTAAAGTAGGCATGGTGTTGACTTTGATAGAATATACAGCATCTCAAGTCTGCATGTGTCAACTTTTGACAAGTATTGAGTTAGTTTAGGCAGTGCACAGTTGTGTTTGCTTGCGTTGACTGGCAACAGTTGCTTCATTCATGCTTCATCATCATCAGTGGCTCATTCATCAGCTGCTTGGCTACTAGCTGACTAGTAACGTCCAATTAAAATCATGCAGATGGATTAGGCAGCCTTTTAAATCTGACACTTCTATCTAGAAGGCTGCTGCTCCATTGACTAACACAACCTCCTCCTTACTGTATGTGCTGGGTTTTTTGTATTGTTGAATTAAAATGTAATGTCTATATATGCATTTGTTGAAAGGGGGGATTATATCTCCAAATTTATTGTTTAACATTTTGCTGAAATGTTAAACAACAAATATATATATATATATATATATATATATATATATATATATATATATATATATATATATATATATATATATATATATATATATACTGTATATCTGAAAAAATATACATATACCATTGGATCCTCTTGACTGGTCACCATCTCTAGAGTCTCATCCAGATTTCCAAAGCTCTTTTGTTTTTTTCTGGAGAAAAAAAATAAAAAAGTGACAAATGATTTACAGTTATTCTTGATGATAATCCACAAACAAAACCAGGAATTAATTATTAGATTCAATGGTGTACCTGTGGCATTTTTTTGCCAAACAGCAAAGGACTGTTGAAAGAAGTATTCCAATCAAAAAGGCAACGATGACCTCCAGCCATGAAACCATGTTTAACATCTCTTTGAATTTAGCTGCAAACAAGAGAAACAAAAGAATAAAATGTTTGTCTATGTTGTTCTGAGCGCTAACATACATGCTATAGCTCATTTCTTCAACAGCTTGCTCAATGGTTGTTCAAATACAACAGGTCAACAAGAAGAAATGAGGTACCAAAGATGAAATTAGTCTACAGTAGCTCAAGTGTCGGGGTTATAATCACATACCTGGTTGTTCTGACATCTTGAATTGCACAATGAGGTTTTCTTTTATTTCTCCGTTGTGATGGCTGCTGACACAATCAACAGTAGTGTTGCTGTGGTCTTTTACAGTGATTGTGCTGTTGACTGTGTGGTGTGACACCGTGGTGATGACAGAGTACTCAGCATGGTTCTTCAACAGCGGCCATGTGATGGTGGGTAAAGGAAACCCCTCACTGATACACACACAGGTCAGAACCTCCAACTGAACCTCACATCCAGAGTTTTTTACGACCATTGAAAACCCTGTAAACACATACGCAGAATCACAACTAAATGCTGATGGTGTGAAATGTGAATGTAAATTTTCGTTAAAGAAAGATTAGTAGAGTCTACTTACAAGTCACAGTTACATCAGCATACGTAGCCACAGTTGTGTTCAAGTGTTGTGCTGTACAGATGTACTGTCCAGAATCTTCCGCTGTCACATTAGGGATGACAAGTGTGGCTGATCCAATGTTGTTCTGCAGGTGAGTATCACGTCCAATGTGTAGGCTTGTGTTAGAACCCATTACAGTCCAGGTGATGTGAGACGGAGGGAAACTTTTAACACTGCAGGTCAGATTCAGAGCATCTCCCTCCTTAACGGTTGTGTCCCCAGTGATTACACATTTCCTCATATCTGTGAAGAAAATTTTGAACTCAATTTTAAACTTTAAAGTTATTTAAAAGTCAAGATACCTTAAAGATTTCGGAAACAAATACAATATTATTGTCAAATTAAATGTATGACAGAATACATTTAGGTTATTTAGAACATTTGGAAGACCAAGTCCTTACATACGTTACAATATTATAGACCATATACATAACGTGTGGGAATACCTGTCAATGTATACATACATGATGCATGATGCATCCAAAAATTACACCTTTCACAGTTTTCCTCATGTAGAGGCAGTTCTTAGGTGATACACAATGTCTAATAAAGAAAGAACTATCGCCTATGGAGCAATACCCCTCAAAATCCACTTTTCTCAGGATATAATTTTTTTGTCTAGTAATTTGAATGTTGCATTCGATAGGGGAGGTAAAGAAAATACACACAGCTGGATTTTAAATTTGTAGTCTCTTTTTGTTAAAAATTATTTTAAAATGTTAATGTCATCACACAAGAGTGATGACACTAGAAAGAGTTTTGGTTTGCTAATGTTTTAAAGACCACGCACACACACACACACACACACACACACACACACACACACACACACACACACACACACACACACACACACACACTCTCTGGTCGTAATCAGTCCTTCACTGACCAATCAGCATTCATTAACAGAATGCTATTGTGTTATGGGCAACAACGACTCAACCTGTAGGAAATCAAAATTACATAAGTACTTGTTCATTCAACTTTCGACCTATGATCCATGTTGAACTTGCAAAAGCTACAATCAAATCTGACATTTCTCAACGACAATCAGGCGAAAGTGACAAATGTAGCCGTCAGCTCCATAGATTCCCATTCATGTTGCACTGGCCCGCAGTTACCCCCAGTGGAACTCTGGTGGGGATGCAACCAAATTCAGTACAATGAGGCTTAAAGGTCTCATGGCATGAAAATTTCACTTTATGAGTGTTTTAAACATTAATATGAGTTCCCCCAGCCTACCTCTGGTCCCCCAGTAGCTAGAAATGGCCATAGGTGTAAACCGAGCCCTGGGTATCCTGCTCAGCCTTTGAGAAAATGAAAGCTCAGATGGGCCGATCTGGAATCTTGTTACCTCCCCTTTCTCTGCTTTGCCCGGCCAGAGAATTTGGCCCACCCATGAAAGAGAGACATTATGGTTTTCAAACGAGCAAAGTGGCAGTTGGTCAAGGCCACACCCCCAGCCTCCACCTCGCCCCCCCCTGAATTTTGGGAAAGAGACTTCAGATATGGTATTAGGAGACCACTAAGGTCTATTTAAAAGCATACAAAGAGCACCAAGTCATGGGACCTTTAATAGGAAGTGAACAGGCCATCCATAGACGGGTTCAGGTGATAGCAACAAATACAGCATGGTCAGACCCCGCACGTAGCTACCCTTTCTGTTTGCCTCAGAAAAATAAACTGGACAAAGTTACAGTTCTACCATGAGTTCTACAATAAAATATAAGAACAGCAAGTGGGTTGAAAAATAAGTTTCTTATTTTCTTACTTTTATTAATTAAAAAGATGCAGAGCTGTAAAAGTTAATCAGGATGAATTTGGACAGCTATTTAAGGTTGTTCTCTGCTCTAAACAAACTGAATAGGTTCAGTTCCCTAGTTCAGAAGAAACAGTAACATACTACAGGGAATGTACAGTTGTTCAATGTACTTACATATCACTGTTACATCAACTTTTTTCACCAGGGTGTTGTTCAGATGATTTGCAATGCAGATGTACGGTCCAGATTTTGTAGTTGTCATGTTAGAGATGACCAAAGTTTTCATTTTAGTTTTTTCCTGCAGGAAGGTCTCAGTTTCTTTCTGCAGGACAGTTAGAGTTTCGTTTTGCAGGATTGTTTCTGTTCCATTTTGCTTGTTTCTGTCAGAAGATGTATACCACTTGATGAGAGACGGAGGGAAACTTTCAACGCTGCAGGTCAGAATCAGAGTTTCACCCTCCTTCACACTTGTATTCCCAGAGACTTTAACTTCCTTTACATCTATGATACAAAATCAAAGACTGTATTACGTTAGAGTTTAGCGCCCCTAAGCTCTAAACCTTCCTGCATGAACATGCTGTTGAATCCTACAGAGTTTAGAAATTACATGAGAGCACACATTTCTCCAATCAAACATTTTAGATGAAGTGAGAATAAAGTACAGTGTGTTTTACTCACAGGCCACATTCAGAGTCACAGTCTCCTCTGTAGTGATGCTGTTTGTGAAGCTGACCTTACAGCTGATATTGGTGCCGTGGTGTTCAGCTGAAGAGTTAAAGGTCAGGGTTGAGCTGTGTCTCTGAGTGACAGCAGTCAGATTCTCAGTCCTGAAAGCAGTGATGTTTCCTGGGATGTGAGAGTCCTTCTCTCCTGCTCCAATCCACGTCCAGGTGATTTCAGGATCAGATCCAGAGCAGAGACCAGGAGCAGTGCAGTTCAGTGTGCTCTGCTGTCCCTCTGTCAGAGGAGGAATCATCACAGTGGGCTTCTGGGTCAGATCTAAAGGGAGAGCAGTCCATGAGTGGAATCAGTAGAGCAGCCTGGAGGTCATTAGCAACTTAAATTTAGGGTAAAATAATCATATTAATTGTAAAACAATTCAGTGGGGGCAGTGGTGGAATGTAACCAAATACATTTAATCAAGTACTGTACTTAAGTACAAATTTGAGGTACTTGTACTTTACTTGAGTCTTTTCTTTTCATGCCACTTTCTAGTTCTACTCAGACATACATCTCACAGAGAAATATTATATATATTTTTTTACTCCACTACATTAATCTGACAGCTTTAGTAGTTACAAATTAAGATTTTTGCACACATAACACATTTAGTTCTTCAAAGACAATGTTTTATTATAAATAAACTACCCAATATATAGGCCTACAAGTACATCTAAAATGAATAGACGATTAAACACTTTTAAGTTGATTGATAGAACAGTTTTGATTGTTTCCACTTTCTAAAATGTGAGTTGTTTTTTTAAATAGTGTACTTTTACTTTTAATACTTTAAGTACATTTTTATGTTAATACTTAGATACTTTTACTAAAGTAACATTTTCATCGCAGGACTTTTACTTGCAACAGAGTATTTTTTACTGTGGGGTATTAGTACTTTTACAAAAGTAAAGGATCTGAATACTTCTTTCACCACTGAGAGGGGGAATAATTAACAGTTAAATCAAGAACATCTGCAGTTACTATGGAGTAAGTGAATAATGTTTACAGTACACTGGACAGCACCACACATACTGTACTCTAGTCTGCACAGTGTAGTATGCATGATTGGTATTTGGACTAAAATAATCAGATTATTTGTTGTTTGTTATTTGTAACATTTCAATGGAGCAATAAGTAACAGCTAAATCAAGAACTGCTGCACTTGCTTCTTGTTGCCCTAAGAAGTCAACACATGACAAACATTACTTCATTCTGCATTAAGACTCTAAATACACCAATCACAATGGTGCAGTTCATAAGCACAAAAATGAACATTTTCAATGTTTATATTTGTTGTAGCTCTTCATACCTTTAACAGAAACAGTTGTTCTTGGAGAGAATGTAAATCCATCTGTCCACTGATACAGTAAACCATTAACTCTGAACTGATATGATCCAGACTCAGTGATGTCATTGACAATGATGCTGCAGTTCCCCCGACTCACATCAGGCTCCAACAGTGACACTCGTCCTTTGAATCCAGCCTGAATTTTGTTGTTGTTCTTGTTAGTGTGGAATATGATGTCTGAATCACCACATTTTTGTTTGGATGATTCACATTTGTACCAAACTACATGTTGGGCTCTAAAGGAATAACTGGTGGTGAAAGAACACGGTATCACAACACAGAGTCCAGCTTCTGCTGTTATTTCTCCTTCACTAAGAGTGATACAGAATCCTTTATCACAGAATGGTGTTCCCTCCACTGATGCACCTGTTCATAAAAAAGTGACAAGGGATATTTAGGTTTTGACAATGAATCATACTATTTGATTATAAAGAAAGACTACTACTGTGTTTCTAAGTTAATGCAACAAGGAGTGCTACTAATGAGCTGTTGGGAAAAACTAAATACTGAATAATAATAATAATTTGGAAGTATGTCAGGTAAACATTTATAAAAAGGGATATTATCATGGCTAAAAAAATTTTTCAAATCTTTACAGATGCATACCTGTGTCTCTCACAGAGAAGAGCAGAGTTGTCCAGATGAGAACAAACATAGTGAGTTGATGATTGAGTCAGTCAGTGTCTCCCTCCACAGGACAAATCATACACTGAAAATGCAGTAAACACAGGGACTGAAGCAGAGGAAGCTCCACAGCTGACGACACAGATCTAAAAACAGGATGTTGCAAGTTCAGTTATTTCGTGGTTGCAAGATTAAACTTGGAAACCCAGGGATGTAACTGCCCTGACATATGTTATGGTAAAGCTCTTTGTGACAATTATTCTGGAAAGGTCCTATATAAAGGCATGTAAAAGTTTTCTACGATAATCTTTACAGCTAACTGCAGCTTTGGGCACCCAGAATCCTTTGCTGAATGCACCAACTGCGACAAATACAAACAAATTAACCATTTCTCTTTTTCCAACACAATCCACCTTTACTTCCAGAAAATCCAGAAAAGTCAATGTTTTTGGAAAAAAATATTAGTTAGGGAAAGATTTTATCAGTCAACAACTGCTAATTACAGTCCACAAAGACATTTTAAACATCAATATAACTGTTGTGTTTTACCTCTCTGTATCGCTCTCCAGCTCTCTTCTCTCAACAGTGGTTTCGGCTGAGTGTTTCTGCTCTAAACTGCCTCTTCCTCTCCTCACTTTTCTATTTATTCCCTTTTTATGCAACAATAAGGTTTCAGGAAGTTTCCCCACACACCACTCAGCAACATTTCTCCTCTCCTTAAACTGACAAGGTTTTATGAATTTATTATATGATTTTTTTCCAGAAGGAATCCTGTTATCTTGAGAAACCGGCAACCCAGTACAAGCACCCCACTTCTCCTATGCTTTTTATGTAACTTTTCAAGTAATAATATGGAAAAAAATTTATAACACATGGTCTGTTTTACAAGCTAATGTGTACAGAGAGTTGAGTGATGGCAGTCAATTTAGCATAGCATTTGTCATGCATTAAAATGATCACTTGTGACTGATGAAGTACACTAAGAACCAAAAGATTATAGACTAGAAAACTGCTTTCACCATTTCCCCATTTCAGCTGCATGTATCCTCTGCAGAAGCACTTCTGCATATTTGTTTTTTCTTTCTAGTTGACATTGTGCAATATCTGTAGGCACTGTTTTCAACAAACTGTTTAGTCATTTAAACATTGCCTTATATGGCACAACTGTGATTTCGGTATTATTTTCATTATGTACTTCCTGTTTGCACTTGAATGTGGCGGATTCTTGTTTTTCATGTTGGTAAAATGTCCTTCAACCATGTAAAATTATGTTGTACTGGACTTGTAGCTAGTCTTCCAACACAGAGTCTCCATTGCATTGAGTGAAAGCTATCCAAGTGTCCGTCGGATTGAGGTTCAATTCAAAGGCTATGTTGCCACTAGCTAACCAAGGTTAACTTTACAAAAACATGCAGCAGAAGTTTTCTGATTGTTACATTTAAGGAATTTGAAAATAAGCTGCAATTGTCAAGGTGGAGATGTGGCTTGGACCCAAATGCAGAGAGAGCAGGCAAAGTATAGCTTGATAATTTATTAAACAAAAACAAAGTACAAACCGACAAAAGGTGACCAGCAAAACAGCGAGCATCGAAATCCAAAATAAGGCAAATGACAAACAGGAACAGGAACACAGAGACTAAGCAGTTAGACAAAACAGGGGCCTGTTGCACGAAACCAGGATAAGGGATCAAGCTGGAATATTCAAATTATCCTGGATGAATTTAGCTTTGACTTGGTTGCACGAAACCAGGTTTAATTAAACCCAGCCAAGTAACCATGGAGATGTATTCTTTGCGGCTAGCCTGGTCCAGAGCAGGCTAACAGCCGGGCTAAGATTAATCCTGGCGTCTCATGTGTTAAATCAGCTACCGCTCTGATCCGACATGAACGTGTTTAACAGTTATTCCGTTGTCTTCTGAATGTGTTCTGCTTTATTTTTATTAACATGCATTACTTGTCACGAGTTTGATTTAAACCCCTACTATTGCAGTTGTTTAGATGGTTAGAAATGGTTGCACTGGCACCCAGATGCGGGGTGGCAATCGGGAGAGTCGGGACTTTTCCCTGTGGGACGGTAGTGTTTTGAGGCTGCCTGGCGTGCGGCCGCTGCCTTCCGGCAGCCCTGTGCATCGCATCAGTGTCCACTCTCTCTGTAAAAGTAGAGATGAGCAGCGCTGGCCTCGTGGTCAATGCAGCTTCAGGTTTATACAGGACGCTCTGGAGATTAAGTGGGACAATGCAGCGATATTCCCAGATGATGTTAATGGCAGACTGGTCAGAGACCAATACATTTATGATTTCATTTTATTGTTGCTTGTCCTTCTTTAATAAAGGACAGTGTGTGTTACTGCTTAATATGTAGGCCTAATGTTTTTTATTATAGCTTACATTGGTTTCATAACCTTCTCAATTAGTCTCTCATCACTGGACCAATAAGGTGGCCTATATACGTATATAGTGTAGTTTACATTCATCATACCGGGAACACCACAATGCTTCTTAATCTTTTTATTTTGATTCTGTCACTTGTCAGAAGAATAAAAAAACATGAATATTGTTTTACATATAATATGCTCACAGTGTGTATTGAAGTCACTTCTTTTCTAGTTATGGTCCCTTTCTAATTGTTCTGTATGAACATTAATTGTACAAAGAATTGGACATAGCTTAAAGAAATTTGTGCATACGGTTGTAAAACATGTACTCGCGTTGTAAAGAAAGGGTTTGAAATTAAGCCTATAGTCCATAGGGTACATTCATTTCCTCTGCTCACTTTTAAGGCAAAGTAGGCTAAATAATAATACATTTTATTTATATTGTGCTTTATATGGTAGGCTACTCAACACTTTACGGTAAAACCAGTACATTTATCACATAAAAACCGATACAGCAATAAAACCAACACACAAAACTAGCATATTTAAAGCAATTAAACCCAGTGTAGCCTACAACTTTGTAAAAATGCGGAATGACTAGTAGGCTAATTAAATATTTTTACATCCTTACACATACAGTTGGCCCGCTATAGTCTGTTGGGCTTTTTCTCTCCATTTGATAACAGCCGTATTTCCCTTTTTTGCATTTTCTTCACTTCCTTGTTACTTTCCATTAGAAGCTGCTGCTTAGCGGGTGAAACATATGCCGCACGCGTCTTCTCTATTTCTGCATCAGTAAATCTGTGATCGATATATCGTGGTGTATTTAAGAAAGCCGTGAACGTGCACTTATCCCAGCTATCTACACCTGCTATCTACACACCTATTGACATAGCTTCGCCTGTTCATCCTGGCTCCGCAAACGTGATTAAGCTGCGATGAGCGGATCACACTAAGTCAAGCTGCGCTTTTTCACTTATATCCTGGATATCTTTATTGTACTTTCGTGCAACTGGCCCCTGGTAGACAAAACACACAGACACTCTGAAAAGAAACAACAAATTTCTGACAACAGACAAGGGTAACACAAAGACAAAATACAGAGGGTAACAAGGTAACAAGAGGCAGGTGATACAAGAGCGGGAAAACACAGGAAGACAAAACACCAAAACCATAACCATAACAGCAATGCCTCCAGGGCCTTAACATCCACACCTGCACTTACCAACAACCATCAGTAGACCTGGCCGGTATGGTGGCCCTGAGTTCAACGCACTGCAGATTAGAATTAAGAAATCACCTTCACCATTTTATTTTTTGGAAAGAAACCATTTGCACTATTTATGCCAAGTTTTTGAATCAAAAGTCATGGTGGGAAACCTGAAGTGATATGTGATGTATGACAATTATTGATAGGCTATTAATTACTTTGTTCTTTGTATCTTTATTTTGTCATCATAACAAGATAACACTTGCATATCTGTGTCAGCATTGCTGCATCTTACAGGGAACAGTAAATGCTGCCCAGATGAGCATATTCAGATTTGAAGTAATTAACTCCATCAGGACAAACTTTACACGGACAGTGCAGTCAAAATGCAGTGTTGCAAAGTTCAGTTGCAAAAAACTGAACACAGGGAACTCCACAGTTGACATCACATAACTTTATACAGGATGTTGCACATTCAGTTTTTCCATAGTTGCATACTTAAATTTGGTTACTACAATCTAATAGCGTACTTTTACTGTGAAACAGTTTGTTCAAATCTGTTCTGGAAAGATGCTTCATAGATAAACATAGTTATAACACAAGTTCTGATACAATAAATATCTCAGAGATATTCAAGGGCCCCTCTCATGGAAGTGTCTCTGCTTAGTGTATGACATTATATCTTCTCTCCTGAGACTGACACCGACATGAATCATGTGACATGTACATTATATTGCATTGCATCATGTATCCTATTTTATTGTGAATAAAAGAAAACTATTTTTTGAATGTTGTAGTTGTTTCTCCTTGAATGTGGCATAAAGTGAAACCTCTTAAAAAACGTGAGTGTGTGTTTGGTGTGTGTGTGTGTGTAATATCTGCACTGTTCTCAGAAAAGTATGACATCACTACAGTCCACACACTACACACGTTGAGCTGCCAGTAAATAACTGTCAACAATTCAGTCACCATCAACTAACATATGTGTGCACATTACAACTACTGGAAATGCTGTGTTGTAACAGACAGGTCAGAGACACTGTAACAGACACCGCCTAATCACAAAAACAAGTCCTCATAAGTCAGGTTCACACCTGCAACACCTTTTTAAAAGGGGTGGTACTGTAACAAATGTTTTTAATAACGTATCTAAGTTTCAGGTCTTGCATGATGCTCTACCACTGACATTTGTAAATCCTTCATTCATCAACAGAGAATACAACATTTCAACATTGTGTGAAGTTGAAAATGATTATTTATTCATTATGGGAATACCTTAACATTGACTTTTTTTCCTTTTATTTCATAATGGAGTGGGAATAAAATGTGCCACATAGTCTCAGACAAACATGACTTTTCATTGTTTATGATAGGTGACAAACTAAATTTTTACTACATTACATATTTATTGTCCAAAACAATTATATACACCATGCTGCGAAAAATAATCTTTTTAGATCTTACAGAATATATTCCAGAGATATTTTTAAAGATGCAGTTGCAATCACAATAACATTTGATAAACATTTGTACCATCAACAGAAATACATTTCACTCAAACAATAATGTTTTCAGATCTTTTGACTGGTTGAGAAATCTTAGGTCCCAGCTACAACAGATGACTGTGATTATACTAGAAATCTCTCAGAAGTGAAGGTGTTAAAATAAACAAAGTTAAACATGCTATCAGTTTATCAGTAATGAATGTAATATATGGATGTGTAAAGGTGTAGCAATGTTAGAACGCAAAAGTACCTCAATCCAGATGTGCTTACTGGACTAATTAAAGGTTCATAAAATGTAAGCAAAATAATACTTTATAAAGCAAATATAAGTTAGTTAAATTTGAAATAATTCTAAAAAAAAAGATAATATTAAGAAAATCTAACACATGTTGAATAAAAGTATGGCAGTACCAGCCGGTGTTGCAAAGTCCGCTTATTATAAATGACTTTGGGCTTGTTTTTCTGTAAAGTTGCTTAATATATATTGATAGTCGCGGGTTGCATTTTTTTGGGCTTGTTTCTAAAGTGTAGTTGCTTATTTGGGCTTGTTCCCAGCTCCATAATAAGTTGTCAAGCAGTAGTTATTTAAACGTAGGAGTTTGTCTTGCCTGTTCCCATAATCCCTTCCCTTTCCCCATTCATACAGGAGACAGCAGAGTTTTTTCCGCCCACTTCCTGCTTCTAATTGGCTCTGACCCAGATTGCAACGAGTACCAGCCAATCAGAGGGCGAGCAGGGCAATCTGTTTATTTCTTGTTTGGAAAACGAGCGAGTAGCAACTGATGGTGACTGGACTGTAGGAGAGTTTTTGGAGGAATAAATGCCCGGGATAAAGTGGGCAAAATACGGGAAGAAATATAACAAAGACTGGGAGAAAGAGAAAGGAGTAAAATAATGGATTCAACCTGTTGTGGGGAACGACTCAAAAGCACTGTGGAAAAAGTGTCCATATTTGATATCTCATCAGTTTTCTAATGTTAAGTGATGTTAAAATGTGGTTTAACTCCCTCTTGTGGCGATTGTCCTGAAGTTTACCAATCTGTCTACATGGATGTACCCATGGATTGTAAAACCGTGCACACAGCTTATTTATTTCCCTCTCCCCGGAAATAGGGGGCTCCGTAGAAAAAGTCGGTTGTTTTGGGCTTGTTTTCACAGGCCTGGTTGCTTATTTGCGATTTCTGGCAACACTTTGAGTTTGGGCAATGACATCATACTCTGGTGATAGGTCGGTTTTCCGCAGTGACATGTAAGTCCTGTACTCTTGGTCTGGTTTCAGCTTTTTCCGTGTGTTCCTGTGCGGCAACGAAAAAGTGAGACATGATGTAAAAGTCTCCATTGCAATAACAGAGACTACAAAGCATGAAATGATGAAGTAGCAACATACCACAGCAACACCAAGAGGATAATGCAGATGACATTCACAATGAGAGAGACAACAGCAACAGCAGCCCATGGAAGCACTGCACATGGTCCATCTGCTTTTAAAATTAACATAATGTAAATTGAATACAAGTTTCAAGTGTTATTAACACTTTGCACTTAATGGCCACTGTGTTATGTACACAAAACCAATTTACAAACCTGTTAATGAGTGATATAAAAAAATACATAACACTTCTGTTGAAATGATTAAAGAATGTTCAAATATACTCTATTTGATCACATTGTTTTTTTGTTTTTTTACAATTTCCAGCATAATGTATATTTTCATGAATTAGCGCAATAAATCGCTCCTAACACTTACCC
This sequence comes from Percina caprodes, assembly GCA_013375575.1. Classification (NCBI taxonomy): domain Eukaryota; kingdom Metazoa; phylum Chordata; class Actinopteri; order Perciformes; family Percidae; genus Percina; species Percina caprodes. The sequence continues at coordinate 3,128,885 of JABXJD010000014.1, forward strand.
TCTGGTTTGACATCATTGGTTTTTATCTTAAGGTTCTTTTTCTCTTCCCCAACGTCATTGCTGCTGACACACTCAACAGTGGTGTAGTTGTGATCTTTGACAGATACAGTAAAGCTGATATTCACTGTGTGGTGTGACATATTGGCCATAACAGAGTACTCAGCATGGTTCTTCAACAGAGGCCATTGGATTGTGGGTAAAGGAAACCCCTCACTGATGCACACACAGGTTAGGACCCCCGACTGAACCTTACATCCAGAGCTGCTTAGGATCCTTGGAAAAACTACAGACGCAAAAGAAGAATCAACACAGCAAACATACAGTAAGAAAAGAAAAGCGTGCTCTGGTCTATTTGCACTTCATAAAACTAATCACAACTGTCTTGGGCAGAGCTAAGCACCGAAGGGAGTCCTGTTGCCGCAGCAATATTGCCTCGGGAAGGAACTTGTTTTGGTGAAACGTATAGACCTATGTTCAAAAGTTGTTTTAGTTGTGCAACAGAAAACTCAGATTGGTCAGATAGTCTAGCTAGCTGTCTGGATTTGGTGGTTAACCAAAGTCCTCATAAATCCACCAAGTTAAAAAAATTCCAACATAAAGAAAGCAATAGGTAATGGACATCTGGCCGAAAAGGACGACATCCGGCAGAGTTTGCGGCGGCATCAGAGCACCCCTGGACATTAGTGTAGGCAGAAATAGTATTTTGGGCGGACCAGTACAAAAGTGAGTGGGCAATTTCAAAAAGACATAGAATTAGCAAAAAGAACATACTGAAAAAAACAGCTTTACCTTCCAACATATACTGCGTTACAACGGCAATAGCAGTACTGTCTACAACGTGCTCAACCAACAAAGCTCAGTCTAAAAAGTTTGTACACAACGAAATAGACAAAAACCTGTTGATATTAACCTAGCCAAGCTGAAATATATTTGCACCCACAGAACCAGCAGCATTGGCTCTGCATAGTGCTGTTTTAAAATTAACCATTTTATTGCACAAAGTGGCAACTAAACATGAACCCAAACAGCAGAGACGGCATTTACATACTGCATGACATAAACTAGCCATCAGACAGAAATCGCACAAGGAACATATCAATTCATAACAGCACTATTGCTTCAGGGCTATCATGAGCAGCAAATGTGCTACCAGCAATGAAAGAAAATCAAAGAATGAAAACTTCCAGCCAAACATTGTTTGAATTATGAAAGATATAATGAAAAGTGTCCAGCAAGGCGCCAAATCTTAGACAGTGTATCGAGTCCACGGCAGTGACAGGATCAAAGAAAAGTGAAAAATTAGGCCTTTACTCATAGATAACTTATCTTCTTATTTAATGTGGGCAAAACACAAAAGCTTGTCAGCTAGAAGCCATCATCAGTGTTTATGATTTCTTACTAAATAGGAATGTTACTAGGTTACTTAAACAATAACTTAAGAAGCATGACAAACATGTTTTAGTTAACTCCATCAGGGCCTCCTCCGTCGCTGATGGGCTGTCAGCTCCGCTGGGGAAATGCCTGCACTATGCTGCAGAAAAGCTCGTCCTTATTTACACTCTAAGAAAACTGTCCGTACCACTTTAAAGAGAAGCCATTGCTCTCGTGGTATCTTTTACCAGTGCATTGCTTAACACATCCATGGTACATTGTCTAAAGCCAGCTAGCTAACGTTGCTGAAGGCAGCCTGGAGAGTCTGCCTGTTGTTACCATAGCAACCACCTACGTTCCAAAGGCCTCATAATTTTTTGACCCTTCTCTGGTTTAAACAGTTTTGTTTTAATCAGAAGAAAAGACACATTAAAAACACACTACTACAGTACTTCTGTTACTATCTCTTTTTTATACATACATTTGAATATTTTTCATAATAAAACATATGATCAAATTTGGCTGGACGGGCCAGCGAGTAGGGGAGAGCCGGGACGATTGTAACGTGGGACGGATGAAACATTCCAGTTGAGTGCAATGATGATAGACAGACTTCCTTAGGTGAAAACAGAGTAGGTTAACCTCCTTCTATCAGCCAAATCATCCTGTTATTTCCTTTTATCATGGAGCCAACAAACGCGTTTTGATGGTCAAAGGTACACATGCCATTATATCAGAATCAGAATCAGAATCAGCTTTATTGGCCAGGTATGAAGACACAGACGAGGAATTTTTCTTTGGAGCATAGTTGCTCACAATGTGCTTACACATACAAAGCATGTTTTGCATCTATGTCGGCACGGTTGAAACAGACCCGGCTGTAACTCCATGTATTTTAAATTAATGCACAAATATCTGTGTTTATACAATAATTTATGGAGGTGAGACATGGAAAATCAGTTTTAGAAAGATGAAAATATATTTGTGCCCACCAGGTACAGTGGGGCTCGAATGTTTGGGCACCCCAGGTAAAAAATTGCATTAATGTGCATAAGCCAAGAAAAGATGGAAAAATGTCCAAAAGGCATCAAATAACAGATTAGACATTCGTATAATATGACACAAAAAGTTAGATTTTATTTCCATAATTTACACTTTCAAAATAACAGAAAACAAAAAAATGGCATCTGCAAAAGTTTGGGCACCCTGCAGAGTTTCTAGCATGCACTGCCCCCTTTGGAAAACTGAGACCTGACAGTGTCATGGATTGTTCTCAATCATCGTCTGGAAAGACCAGCTGATGTCAATCTTAAGGTTTTAAATGCCCAGACTCCTCTGACCTTGCCCCAACAATCAGCACCATGGCTTCTTCTAAGCAGTTGTCTAAAAAACTGAAACTGAAAATAGTTGACGCTCACAAAGCAGGAGAAGGCTATAAGAAGATAGCAAACGGTTTTCAGATGCCAATATCCTCTGTTCGGAATGTAATTCATAAATGGCCGTCATCAGGAACAGTGGAAGTTAAAGCAAGATCTGGAAGACCAAGAAAAATATCAGAACAGCTCGCAGGATTGGGAGAAAAGCAAGTCCAAACCCACGTTAGACTGCACGATCCATCCAGAAAGACCTGGCAGACACTGGAGTTGTGTAACACTGTTCCACTATAAAAGAGATACTCGTACAAATATGGTCTTCATGGAAGAGTCATCAGAAGAAAACCTCTTCTACGTCCTCACCACAAAAATCAGCGTTTGAAGTTTGCAAATGAACATATAGACAAGCCTGATGCATTGTGGAAACACGTTCTGTGGACCGATGAGGTTAAAATAGAACTTTTTGACTGGAATGAGCAAAGGTACGTTTGGAGAAGAAAGGGCACAGAATTTAATGAAAATAACCTCTGTCCAATTGTTAAGCATGGGGTGGATCAATCATGCTTTGGGGTTGTATTGCAGCCAGTGGTACAGGGAACATTTCACGAGTAGAAGGAAAAATGGATTCAATAAAATTTCAGCAACTTTTGGATGCTAACTTGATGAAAAAGCTGAAGTTAAAGAGAGGATGACTTCTACAAATGGATAATGATCCTAAACACACCTCAAAAACCCAGGTGGATTACATCAAGAGGCATAAACTGAAGGTTTTGCCATGGCCTTCACAATCTGCTGATCTCAACATAATTGAACATCTATTGATAGACCTTAAAAGAGCAGTGCGTGACAGACTAGAAATCTCAAAGAACTTGAAGACTTTTGGAAGGAAGAATGGGCGAAGATACCTCAAACAAGAACTGAAAGACTCTTGGCTGGCAAAAAGAAGCGTTTCCAAGCTGTGATACTTGCTAAAGGGGGGGTACAAGGTATACCCAAACTTTTGCAGACGCCATTTTTTTGTTTTCTGTTAGTTTGAAAGCGTAAATGATGGAAATAAACTCAAAATTTTTGTGACATATTATACGAATGTCTAATCTGTCATTTGATGCCTTTTTGATATTTTTCCATCTTTTCTTGGCTTCTTTATGCACATTAATAAAAAAATTTTACCTGGAGTGCCCAAAATTCCGAGCCCCACTGTTAAAACGCCTAGGGCGTTGAGTCTTCCCATGTTATCCTACGAAGACTGAGGGGTAGTGCTGTGGTCTAACCCACGTAAAAACCTAGTGAAACGACATTTTCCACAATAGAAACATTATATAAATGGAAAAAATTGTTCCTATAAAAATGGCAGAATCATCCACAGTGCATATTTCACCAACCGCAATACACCAGGAGGGGGGGAGATGAAACATTACACATGTCCCACTTTTGCTGTAATAATTCCTGAACGGCTTTGTTCAAAGCTGAAAATGCAACTGTATTTTTCAGATGACAGGTGTAGGTTGCCAGTGACAAAATATTATCTTTCAGTGCAATACGACCACTTTGTAAATTATGTTTGATTAAAAAGTGTTTCAAATGTAACGGCTCTCCCCAAGTGGGTGGGCCAGTGCCGCCCTGGCCCATTACTGACTACGTGCCTGCTCCCAAAAGTCGAAAATCAGGGATAGCATATAGACAAATGGTTAAATAAAAAATAAGGAGAAAAGAACAGAAAAAAAGGGGGGCTCAAGGGGAAGCTAGGCATAGTAGCAGGTTGTTGGCAGCCAGGGGAAGAACACAGGAAAGGCTGCAGATTCTAATGATATAGGACCCAACATTTTTAGTTTTGTTTCAGAGTATCTACATTGAGCTATGAGGGCATTTTCTACATTTTGCAAAGTTAACAATACACGAGAAAGTTAATCAACATGCTTTTAGGGAGATTTAAGAAAAGGTGTTCTCTGTACAAGTTTCAGTTACCCCATATTAAAAACTACAACTGCAAACCATCTGTGCTAGAACAGTTTTACTGTGTACTTACATTTCACTGTTACGTTTACTTCTTTTGTCAATCGGTTGTCCTGATGTTTTGCTGTGCATATGTACTGTCCAGAATATTCTGCCGTCACGTTAGGGATGACAAGTATGGCTGTTCCAGTGTCACTGTTCAAGGTTCTGTTCGAGCCGAGTTTAGTCCAAGTGACTAGAGATGGAGGGAAACTTTCAACGCTACAGGTCAGATTCAGAGTCTCACCCTCCTCCACACTTGTATTCCCAGTGATTTTAACTTCTTTCACATCTATGAGACAAATAATACACTGTATTAAATGTGTTAACGCCCCAAAATTCTTCTAAATTTTCCTGCTAGAATAAAATGATGATGAAAAATTCAACACAGAAAGTACAGTACATTTCAGCATGTTTTACTCACAGGCCACATTCAGAGTCACAGTCTCCTCTGTAGTGATGCTGTTTGTGAAGCTGACCTTACAGCTGATATTGGTGCCGTGGTGTTCAGCTGAAGGGTTAAAGGTCAGGGTTGAGCTGTGTCTCTGAGTGACAGCAGTCAGATTCTCAGTCCTGAAAGCAGTGATGTTTCCTGGGATGTGAGAGTCCTTCTCTCCTGCTCCTCTCCACGTCCAGGTGATTTCAGGATAAGATCCAGAGCAGAGACCAGGAGCAGTGCAGTTCAGTGTGCTCTGCTGTCCCTCTGTCAGGGGAGGAATCATCACAGTGGGCTTCTGGGTCAGATCTAATGGGAGAGCAGTACATAAGTGGAGTCAGGGAAGCAGACTACAGGTCATCACTCAATTAAATTTGGCTTAAAGTAATGACAAGTATGGGGTTAAATCAGAAAGTGCTGTAGCTGCAGTTCCTATTGGTTGCCCTAAGAGGACGACACATGCCAAATATTAGGCTACTTTATGCTCCATTAAGACGATAAATACACCAACTATGTTGGTGCAGTTCAAAAGCATGTATTTGTATTTGTTGTAGCTCTTCATACCTTTAACAGAAACATTTGTTCTTGGAGAGAATGTAAATCCATCTGTCCTCTGATTCAGTGAACCATTAACTCTGAGCTGATATGATCCAGAGTCTGACTTAGTGATGTCATTGACGATGATGCTGCAATTCCCCCGACTCACATCAGGCTCCAACAGTGACACTTGTCTTTTAAACCCAGACTGAATTTTGTTGTTGTTCTTGTTGGTGTGGAATATGATGTCTGAATCAGTACATTTTTGTTTGTATGGTTTACATTTGTACCAAACTATATGTTGGGTCTTAAAGCCATTACTGTTGTTGAAAGAACACGGTATCACAACACAGAGTCCAGCTTCTGCTGTTATTTCTCCTTCACCAAGAGTGATACAGAATCCTTTATCACAGAATGATCTTCCCTCCACTGATGCACCTGTTAAATGAAAACAGTGAAAGAAAAAAGGGACAGAGGATATTTACATTTTGACAATACACCATATTTACTTAAAAACGGAAGAAAGGCTTCTACTGTCTTTTTTATACATCTGCTGTTGTCAGCAGCGTAAATTAATTATCAACATTTTCTTTTTTATACTATTGTTGGAAGACAAGAGGCAATTACATAAATATAGTTATTACTGTTTATCCCAGATTCCAAATGAGTCAATAGATGTAATGAGGACATTGACTATGACAAATTATTGCTAACAATTTGATTTTTAATGTTGGCATCATGAGTAGATTATAATAAAGATGCATACCTGTGTCTCTCACAGAGAAGAGTAGAGTTACCCAGATTAGAACAAACATCCTGATTCAGTGATTGGCACAGTCTGTGTCTACAAACATTATACAAATGAAAATGTTTCAGGTTATGAAACTGGACAAGAACCATCCCTGTGGTTGACAGCACCGATTTAAATACAGGATGTTGCATGATCACCTTTTCTGTATTCACACTAGAAAATATGGCTTTTTCTTGTGAGTCTCACAAAATGTTTTATTTCAAAGAACTTTGTAATATCTTTGCTATAAAACTGCTAAATAAACTTTATTGTAGGAGCTCTATCTACAATCCCTCAAAATCTGAATCAAATGCACACCTTAGTTTACAAGCAAAGAGAAATTCTAAAAATTTTAATCTAAAATGATTTTTTTAAAACAAGGTAAATGTTTTATTACCTCTTTTTTATCTTATCCTGCTGCTCTCTTCTCTCCGCAGTGGTCTCTGCTGAATGTCTCTGCTCTGACTCTTCCTCTTCCTTTTGTACTTCTTCCCTCTTTGTGCTACAGCAAGTTTCCAGGAAGTTTCTCTAGACACGCTGGCTCTCATTAGACTGCCACATTAAGAGCTAAAACCTCTAAAATATATGTACAGGTACAGTATATCAAATATATGACGTTGTTAATGTGCAACTTTGACACTGAAGTCTTTTTTTAGACCATATTGGTGACTGTGACGGGGTGAGACACTTTAGAAGGGGAAGTACCATATATGTGTGCATTTAGAAAATGTCATCTTAACAATCCTACCTACAAACCATCCTTCTACATTGTAATGCATAATACATGATGTCCATAGTGAAATGTGTGTGCATGTGAGTTAATTATTAGTGGTTAATATCTGGCCAGTTGACAAAGCTAGTCATTATTTTAATCATTAGTTTATTCAAAAAAGACAACTCCAGTCATTGTTTAAGTGTATTAAATACCTACATGAAAAGCATTGTTTCTAAATCATAGATCTTAATTCAAACTGCATGCAGACTTTTTGAAAGCACGTCTATATGTGTAACATCATGTTCTTTTGTTTTAATGTGCAACATCTCTAAGTTGTATTCTCAGAAAAGATGAGTAGAAGTCATTATTCATTTAAATATTGCCAATAAGGCATCACCGTTTCTCTAATAACTTCCCGTTGACACTTTAGGTGCAATAATATAACTGTTTTTAACAAGGAAATGATTTCATCCTAAATTTAAGCAAGTGGGCTTTACGTTAAAAAGATGTGCCAGATAATGCTCACTCTTAGTATTATGAGTCAAGTTAATTCCTGTAACACTTTAAAAAGGGAAGTAATATGTGACTTCTTAAACAAGAACACTAACAGAGACAAATCAGGCCAAGCCTTTCATCGGTTTAAAAAAGCAGATCAAATAAAATACTAAAGATGGCATACCAACCTGTAATTTGTAATTTAACAATCATTACGATTTTACATAAAAATATGCACATCACCCCAGTTTTAAGGATACCATATTTTTTTGTGTATGTCTTGAAACAATACTCACATCCCCATAAATAGAAATGTCTGCAATAAAGAAGATACACTTTATTTGTCTGACTCAGTTCTACTAAAGCCTCATATTAGCTTTGGTTGATATTTGGAAAGCATTTGGGACTGTAGATTTTGTCCTTCTTTCACATTGGAATTGCTTTATGAAGGGATCTAACTCTTTCAATACACATATGTGCATGTTAGTGCTGTATTGAGATAGACTTGAAAAAATGTCTATATATATTCTTTGAGTTTCTTTGCTGCAGACACTCTCAATGAAAAGGAAACAAGACTAAGAGACTGCAACCACACAGATGTGTGGTGTGACACTGTGGTGATGACAGAGTACTCAACATGGTTCTTCAACAGCGGCCATGTGATGGTGGGTAAAGGAAACCCCTCACTGATACACACACAGGTCAGAACCTCCGACTGAACCTCACATCCAGAGGTTTTTACGACTGTTGAAAACCCTGTAAACACATACGCAGAATCACAAAATCCCAACTAAATGCTGATGGTGTGAAATGTGAACGTATATTCAAGTCTACTTCAGCATATGTAGCCACAGTTGTGTTGTGTTGTACTGTACTGTCAGAATGTTCAGCTGTCACATTAAGGATGGCAAGTGTTGCTGATCCAGTGATGTTCTGGAGGTGAGTTTCACATCCAATAAGCTCTGATTCACTTCCTTTTTTCTCTCAAGGCATCAACAACACAGCTGACAGGTTAGGCTCTGACTGTTAATACATGTGCTAGAAAGAGTATTGGTTTGCAAATGTTTTAAAGACCACGCCAAAATATTTGCGCACATGTTCTTCGGATGCCATCAAGCGCAATTTCTGGTAGCGTGTAATGGACAACAATGACTCAACCTGTAAGAAATCGAAAGGACACAAGTACTCGTTCATTAACCTTTTAACCTATAATCCATGTTGAACTACAATCAAATCTGAGATTTTCACAATGACAATCAGGCAAAAGAGACAAATTTAGCCGTCAAGCTCCAAAGACTCCAATTCATTTTGCACATGCCTGCGATTACCCCCAGTGGAACTCTGGTGAACTGCAACCAAATTTGGTACAATGGGCCTTAATAGAGAGTGAACACGCTCTCCGTAGACGGCCCGGGTGATAGCAACAAATACAGCATGGTCAGTCACCATACGTAGCTGCTTGTTCTAGTCGGAAAAAACTGGACAAAGTAACAGTTGTACCATGAGTTCTATAAAAAAAAAAGTAAGAACTCCGAGTGTGTTGGAAAATACTTTTCTTCTTAATTTGCATATGCCATTCTGGGGCGTTTTATTCTATTATATTTAGTTTTGTAAAAAAATAAAAAATAAATAAAAAAATAAAAGAGGGAGAGAGGGAAGAGGGAGAGGGAGATCCTGGACTGTTCATAAAATATTAGGGGTTGTAGCCGGGGACGCCCGGCCCAAAGACGCTTCTGGCCAGTGCCACTGGAGAGTGCCAAATTATTTAATTATTTAAAACATGGGGCTCTAGTGAGGCTAAGACCTATACCTGCACACTTTCCCAATACCTCTATAGGTCCAAGGACAATTTAAAATGTACTGCCATCATTAATTATCTATCCATCATATAATCAATAATATAGGGTGATTCCATGAGTGGAATCAGTAGAGCACCCTGGAGGTCATTAGCAACTTAAATTTAGGGTAAACAATTCAATGGGGGCAGTGGTGGAATGTAATGAAGTACATTTACTCAAGTACTTTACATACAAGTACAAATTTGAGGTACTTGTACTTTACTTGAGTCTTTTCTTTTCATGCCACTTTCTAGTTTTACTGCACTACATCTCACAGAGAAATTGTATTTTTTACTCCTCCACATTAATCTGCCAGCTTTAATACTTACTTTACATTATTGTTTCCACTTTTTAAAATGTAAATTTACTTTTACTTTTAATACTTTAAGTACATTTTCCTTATAATACTCACATACATTTACGGAAGTAACATTTGCAATGCAAGACTTTTACTTGCAACTTGAGTATTTTTTACGATGTGGAATTAGTATTTCTACTTAAGTAAAGGATCTGAATACTTCTTCCACCACTGAGAGGGGGATATTTAACAGATAAATCAAGAACATCTGCAGTTACTATGGAGTAATTGATGGTTTGTCATATTAGTGTGTATTTATTTAATGTTTTCAGTACACTGAAAGCACTACACATACTGTACTCTAGTCTGCACAGTGTAGTGTGTATGACTGGTATTTGGGCTAAAATAATCAGATTATTTGTTACATCTGTTATTTGTAACATTTAAATGGAGCATTAAGTAAGAGTTAAATCAAGAACTGCTGCACTTCCTTCTGGTTGCCCTAAGAGGTCGACACATGCCAAACATTACTTCATTCTCCATTAAGACTGTAAATACACCAATCATAATGGTGCATTTCATAAGCACAGAAATTAACATTGTCAATGTTTATAGTTATATATTGTAGCTCTTAACAGAAACAGTTGTTCTTGGAGGGAATGTAAATCCATCTGTCCCCCTATTCAGTAAACCATTAACTCTGAGCTGATATGATCCAGAATCTGACTCAATGATGTTATTGACCATGATGCATCAGGCTCCAGCAGTGACACTCGTCTTTTAAACCCAGACTGAGTTTTGTTGTTTTTCTTCTTAGTGTCGAATATGTTTATACCTATCGCCATTTCTAGCCAATGTCTGAATAAGCACATTTTGGTTTGGATGGTTTACCTTTGTAACAAACTATATGTTGGGGTGTAAAGTCATCAATGGTTGTGAAAGAACGTGGTATCACAACACAGAGCCATGTGAGAAAGTTCTTGGTTCTTTTATTGAAAAAGTAGCATCTATCAGGAAAATCACCAGTGCTAATTTTAAGGTGTTTTTACCTGCTTCTCCTACACACTCAGCTGTGTTTGAGGAATTTAAGCCTGTTTCTCTGATATTACTTAGTGAGGTTGTACAACACATGAAACCTACCAACTGTCCCTTAGACACTGTCCCCGCTAGAATGGTGAAGGAGGTTTTTAATATTACCATTGGGGCGAGTCCTCTTATTCTTTTTAATTCCTGTCTTACTTTAGGTTCTGTCCTAGCTGCCTTTAAACATGCTGTGGTCAGGCCCCTACTTAAGAAGCCTAATCTTGACCCTACAGTGCTGTCCAATTTTAGACCAGGTCTCATTTGCCTTTTCTTTCAAAGGTTTTAGAAAAAACTCTTTTTATACAGTTACAAGTCTTTCTACAACTGAACTCTGTTTTTGAAAAATTTCAATCTGGTTTTAGATAACGTCACAGCACTGAGTCTGCACTGTTGAGGGTACATAATGATATTGCCTTGTCCATAGATGCCGGGAATCCTACTGTTTTAGTCCTTTTGGACCTCACAGCGGTGTTTGACACAGTGGACCATGCAGTCCTCCTCTCTTGCTTTGAGAATTGTGCGATTATAGGAAAGCACAACCTATCTTTTCATTGCTATGCAGATGATTTGCATATCTATCTATGAAAGCAAATGACAGTGTTGCATTAAACTCCCTGCTAAACTGTATTGCTGATATTAAGTTGTGGCTTTCAGACAACTTTCTTAATTTGAATGAAGGTAAAACAGAGTGTATTATTTTCAGTACTCCAGGCATGCAGAATGGTCCAGCTTTGAGTTTGGGAGCTCTGGCATCTTGCACTAGATCAGCTGTCAAAAACTTGGGGGTTACTTTTGATTGCAGCATGAAATTTGATAAGCAGATCAATAATGTTGTTAAAATTAGCTTTTTACAGCTTTGTCTGCTGGCTGAAGTTAAGCCTTTTCTGAGCAGGCACCACCTAGAAAAGGCTATTCATGCTTTTATCAGTTCAAGGTTGGAATACTGTAACGCTCTCTATGTTGGTCTGAATCAGACGTCCATCTCATGTCTCCAACTTGTGCAAAACACTGCTGCTCGCTTTTTAACAAATACATCTAGACGTGCACACATCACTCCCGTTCTCTACACCCTGCATTGGCTCCCGGTGCGTTTTAGAATAGATTTTAAGATTTTATTGTTTGTTTTTAAGGCTTGAAATGGTCTCGCCCCGGAATATTTGACTGAAATTTTAACTTTGCGGGAGCACAACCGGTCATTGCGGTCTTTAAATCAGTTGGTTTTAGAAGTCCCAAAGTCCAGGTATAAACAGTGGCGTGATCAGGCTTTTGCAGTTGCTGCCCCGAGACTCTGGAACAAGTTACCCCAGGATATTCGCACTATTACAGATGTCGCTCTTTTTAAGTCGAAAATCAAAACATATCTGTTCAGTCTGGCTTTTAATACGTAGCAGCGGTGTGACAATTTTATTCTTTTGTTTCTTTATGACCTTTTCTGATTTGAATGTTTTCTATGTTCATTCTTTCTATTGTATGTTGTGATTTTACTCATTCTGTTAAGCACTTTGGACACCTGCTGGTTGCTGTAAAGTGCTTTTGATTGAGTGATTGATGCCTCTGCTGTTATTTCTCCTTCAATGAGAGTCATGCAGTATTCTTAATCACAAAATGGTGTGTGTGTGTGTGTGTGTGTGTGTGTGTGTGTGTGTGTGTGTGTGCTGATTCACCTGTTGAATGTAAACAGTGAAATAAAGGAAAGAAAAGACAGAGGATATTTACATTTTGACAATACACCATAATTAATTAATAATTAAAAAAAGACTACTACTGCCTCTGTTTTTAAACTGCTGTTCTCAGCAGCATAACCATACAACATAACATAAGTTAAGCACTACTATATTTCATTATCCATACTATTGTTGGAAAACAAGAGTAAATTACATAACTATTCATTATTTATCCCAGTTTCCAAGTGTCAATAGATGCTGAGAGGAACACTTTAATGAGGACATTAATCATGGCAAATTATTGATAACAATTTTATTTATGTCCTTAATGTTGGCATCACAACAAGAATATAGTTAAGATGCATACCTGTGTCAGGCTTGCTGCGTCCAACAGAGAAGAGCAGAGTCGTCACGATGAGGATGAACATCCTGATTCAATGACTGGCACTGTCCGTTTCTTTTCCTTTTAGAGGCACAAACATTGTAAAAATGTAAATGTTTTAGTTGATGAAACTGGACAAGAAACAGAACAGATTTAAATACAAGATCTCGCACGTTCACCTTTTCTGTCATCAAAATAATGAACATGTTTTAATCTTCTTCAAGGTTGTGAGTCCCTCGGCAGTTGTATTTATAAAGCACGTTGTAATATATGTTCCATATAGCTGCTAAATACTAATTGTAGCAGCTCTACATGCAAATCTCCCCTAACCCAATCCTAATTAAATACACACTTTAATTAACAAGCAAGGAATTCTTGAAGGGATGTAAGGGAAAATTACTTTTACTACAGTTTCCATTTAAAACTTAAAAACATATTTTAAAAATAAGGTATATAAGGCTTGTTATGCAGATTCATTTTGGCTCCATACTTTATGTTTTTGTCAAAGGATTTTGTCCACATGACGAGAGATGGAGCAAAACTTGTACCAATCTGAATCTGATCATATTCAGTCTCACTCGCCCTTCACACTTGTGTTCCAAGTAATTTTAACTTATATATTTTTAACTATACATAATTGTATACACATATTGTAACACAAGTTGCTGTATGAACAGCTCAACAACAACACAGATACATTAAATAACTATTATTCCACTCAAAAATACATTTATAAGATAAAACTTTACCCTTTTCTGCCTTATATTTTTTTCTCTCCACAGTCATTTCCTGAGGGACTCGGCCCTTAAGTTACTCTTTCTCTTTTCCTTCCCCTTCTCTGCTTTTAATTGAGAAAGCAGCCTAAGAGAGAACCATTTTTCGCATGATGTTTCTGTGATTTAGCTTTGTTCACTTAACCAAAGAAGTAAAAGCAGAAAGTAAAAAGAGCACGGCAGTTTCATTATAGGGGTGTTGCTTTTCAAAAGAAAGAAAGGAGACGGCATGAGCTCACAGTTTGTTTTCTATCAATAATCAACTGTTTCCAGTTTGTGTTGTTTTTATTTTATTTATGTTTGCGTGGAACTGAAGACAGATGAATTTGCTTGAGGCATGAAAGACTTGTTTAAAATAAAAGAGCAAGCGAACTACATCATTGCAGTAATCCTACTGTCATTAAGTAACAGTGCAAAACCCTGATCTTGATTATTGTGTCAATTATACAGTATGTGTAAAAAAAGAAATCTCCATAATGATAATTATGATCACAACAAAGTATGGGACAAATTTGCTTTACAACACACTGTGACAAAAGATTAGGTAAGACATTTTTGATATTTTACTTTTTCAAAAACAATTTAATAAAAAATAAATAAAAAGTGTGAGGCATTCAAAGACAGGACAGTTATTGACTTTGTGCATACAGGCAATTAAAGAATGCTGGCCAGCATATTCATCATTAAGTCAACAGAACAATGTCTTAATTAAAGGCAAATCTGAGTCAGAATAGCTCGTTAACAAAAGCTTTGTTTACATGCACAGAGAACTGCATTTTTAACTTGTTTTGGCTTGATGTGTGTTAATATGCTCAAAACACCCTATACCTAGCATATTGCATTACATACCACTACATGTTGTAGATTTGCTCAGGTTAAAAAAAAATCTCCAGTATTTAATTCTGACTTCTTCAGTCAAATGTAACAACAAGTTGGCTCATTTATGTGCACTACTACTTCATACATGACTTGAGGCTGGATAAGACAAATGAAAGCTTCCCACAGATACTGTGTCAATAAATGATGTTGAAAATGGAAAACCTGCAGCAACTCCTATGTTACAACGGTAACTGTAATGTGACTACTAAAGTAGGGACAGTGATGCCTTCGCTCAGCTGCAGATGAACAATGCAGTAACAATACATGGCTTTGTAATACATTATCACCAACACTGGTGAGCAAGATCTCAAGATTTTGTTTTCATATTGCCATCGCTGGCCATGAACAGTCTACCCATATACATGGAGTTGCCATAGTGAGACCTTTGCTGTGTTGTGTACTTCTGCTGATTGTAAAACCAACTCTCAGACACACTGCTGCCTTGATGAAGTTAATCCATCATTTTAAAAGAGACTGCCACAGTGCAGTGTTGTTTTATAACATACGTACATTTATAAAGCCTTAGTCAGAGCATATGTATCAAAAGTAATTTAAGTCTTCAAGAAGCAATCATTGCACACCTCTAGCTTGATTTTAGTTTCCACTTGAGCTATCTATCAAAATCAATACATACAGAGTAACAATGTCTGTTTAGGAAGAGAAAATCAGTGGACAAGTTGCATAATGTATGTTTAAAGCAAAACTACAGCCTGCTACATTCAATATTTTAGAAATTCTTTCTTGCAGAGAAAACTGAGTAGGTAATTGTTTTTATTAAGAAGCCAAAAGTGTTGATTGTATTATGACTTTGAACAATCCAAGACACAATACACGGTAATTATCTATTTACGTTGAATGAAAGTGAGTAGACCTATTTAAAATATCCATCAAACAATTAAATGCTATCTTATTTAAAATGGCATACCTTGCCAGTAAGTTAAGGCTGCAGTGTGTCGATGAGTTGTGAGAGAAACAGAGACGTGGGATGTGCAAGATGTGATTCAAAGTGGAAGAAGCAGAGGAAGCACATGGCTTCATTGGTGGGTTGAGACTATTCACATGAATGAAAGGGATACTCCACTGATTTACTGACATAAAGGTTGGTTATTTGTCATGGGCAGTACAGCTCAGAATGTGAAAAAAGTTGCATAATGTTGTCCTATAATGCAATTCTGCTTTGTAAAGTCTGAGAAAATACAGAGTTACAAAAAAAGGTGCATAGGGTTTTGAAAATACATGGGCCAATACCAGGCAGAGTCCATAAAAACAAATGCTATTGGTTGCTTTGTGGGTAATGTGGAATACAGTGGGATTGGGAGAAGTCTGGAGACCTCTCAGCCCCTTTGATTTTAAATTGTGTCTCTGGGGAGTCACCCAATTTATTCGAAGTGCAATATTAAATTGCTGTAGTTCCCTTTCAAGGGTTAATAGAAAAGTACACAGGTGGTATTGTACTTTAAATCAGCCTCAATTACAGTCAATAAGATCACTGCCTGCATGTAAACACAGCCTCAGATTTGACTTTGACTATAGTGCAGATTAGTTTGATGTTGGCACTATTCACCAAGCTCATATTAAGACAATGTTCAGTCAAAAGTATTTGAATGATGTGTGACAAGATAACATGTTTGTACATCTCACACTGGCTTGTATTCATAATTTAAGTGCCTGTTGGCAAAACAGTCATGTTGGGTATTTACTGTACATACTGACATCCATTCCCTATCAATATACGTCTTATTAATATATATATATATATTATTGACACCATCATTATCAAGTTAGACTATTAGTGTGCTTTGATATTACATCACAGGTTCATCAAATGTCTTTGAATAGCAGAACCAGCTGGTAAGTCAGCATCACTTTTTATCATTCAAACATCTGATGCAACCATGTGAGAAAAAAGCATCAACTTCTCAAGTGAAGTGATGCTCGGACTTCCCAAAGACCCCAGTGATCAATGATCTTTCAGCACAATGCAAACACACACACAAATACAAACACGCACATTGTCTAAATGAGATAACACTTCTGCCACTCACGCTCAAATATATTGTGCTTTAGGTCTGTACTTCCCAGATCAATCAGAGAGCTAGAACCCATGCTTTAAGGAGAAGAAGTAGAAGATGAGACAGACATTATGGCCACAGTGAAGGAAATTCACCCCAAATCTTAACACATTCTACAGTTAACTGTAAAATACTGGAAACAAGTTGTGGCATTTTTCTGAACTGGAAGTGTACCACTTGAATTTACAGAACCTCTTCAATTATTATCAAAAGTGATGGTGACATCTCTTCATTGCTTTGACAGGCTACCAAGTCACAGCACACATTAAATACAATTACATGTAAACAAGATGCTAAAATGCGTTTCCATCTTTAGCCTCAGTCTCTCATCTTTTTGGGAAGTAATTAACCAAAGGAAGGAGAGAAGAGAGGTTTGCTCTCTGCTGATAGACACACGTAAATATAAGGGAACAAAAAGCGCCGTTACTCCTTGCCCTGATGCTTCGACTGGCAGCAGACACAGTGACAGTTACAAGATACAGATGTAGAGCGAATAGTGAGACGGATGCGAGTACTCAGATGCCTGTCTTTTGACAATAACATTGACAAACACAATGGAGAACATGGAGAAAGCAACAAAAAACGTGGTCGCTGGTTATCACTGCATGTTTTAGAGCCCATGTACTTCAACTGAGGCTAACATACTTCCTTTTACATTGTCCAGTTGGTCATGCTCCGACCCAAAAATGTACCAGTTTTCCCAAATGATGGCATGTGAAGGGGCGTCCAATGGAGAAGGGGCAGCTGGAGGCTGGGAGAGAGTAGTGGCATCAACATTATATGTGACAAATCTGAAGAAATGCGAAAAAAAGAGTCATATGCAGGATGGAATCCAGAAGAGGAAGGGGGGTTATTACACAGGACATGTGTTGGGGCTGCCACTGCGTCTCGCATAGCCGAGGGATCAGGGAAGGATTGCGATTCATTTGGCTTTGATTTCCGTGTAGTTGCTGCCATCATCCCCCCTCCCTGAGGCCACCTCCCTGGACCTAGCCCCAATAAACTCCAGAGCAGCATAATTCAGCTCTTGCCTCTCCAGTCCTGCCATAGAGCCCACAGGTTGATAATCCCCGTCTTCTCCCTGTAGACAGAAGGACCAATCAGCGGCACAAATGACTTGCAAGGTGCCGGTGGCACCTCAGATGACAGAAGAGTGCGACAGACGACATAAAGAAAAAGTGTTAGTGGTTACTGGTCGACAACTGACAGGGAGACTGAGATGTTTCCTGTTAGTTTGGCAATTTGTGTTATCAATGAGGTGGCCATGCAGAAGGCAGTTTCGAAAACAAACGGCAGTGTACAGAACACAGAAGCTGATATGCAAGGAGATGCATCTGTCACTGAGGCTTGTGTTTTTTAATGGGGATTTGTTTGGGAACCTTACCGTAGTCTCCTCTAGAATGGAGTTAAACTTTGAGCCCAACAGCTCTGTCTTAAGCTGTGCGAAAGTTAGGGGAGAGAAAAACAGACAGAAAAACGCAGAGAAGCGATGAAAGCAAGAGAAAACAGTGTCTGGAAAGGTCATGGTTGGAGCCACTGGACTGCTAGTGGGAGAGACTCCTATTCCCTCATTTTCAGAAGTCAAAATGGGGTCTCATAATTTATAACTTGTTGCATTACACAAAACTGTAACCCCAAACAATCAGAGAATGGTCATCCAACCCATCCATCATAATCATAATCATTGACATCAGCATGTCTCACCACTTTCTTCCTCAGATTTTGTTTGTCCTTCTTGACTGCGCTGTAGTACAAAGCTGGGTTCTCCAGGACCACGTCCTGCCTAGGGTTGCCATTCTCTCTGGGGGACGGAGTCACATAATCAGACTCGGTCTCGACTGCCACTAACGCAGGGCGACACGCCAAGCCTGGGCATCCATTTTAAAACAACAAGCTCTGTAAGGTTAAGCTGGAGGCCAACTGTGGGTGTGAGGTGACGTGGTTATTTTATGGGTTTAGTCGCTGAGCTTACACCCACTTCAGGGGTGATTTGTCAGAGAAAGCGTGCAAATTGGTGGGGTCCAAATATGCCTTGAGACTAAAATAAAGCATCTTTGTTAAGAGGACTGCCTGGGTTTTTATTTAGCATAGCAGGTCAAGGATACAGAAGCAGTGTCAGAGCAGGGACTTGAAATATAAGGTTATTCCAGCTTGCTGACCCACTCCCCAAGGCAGCCAATGTGGATCTCCAGGGATTTCAACGAGGGGAATTGTCGTGGCAAAAAAACTGCTAAATTGCTCTGAATAAATGATTATCACGTCCACATCGATCCCACATCCACTCATATACAATGTGCATCAATGTGTTTTAGAATGGATGACTAGGCTCAAGTGTTTCCTTGGATTTTAGAAAATGCTTAGTGAGGAAAACGACTACTTCTGCCTCGCATCGGCCTCTCCATTAGTTTGTCATTTCTACTCACTTCTTGTTGTTGTGGCCAACGTATCTCACTGCTGCAATGATGAAGGCTATGACCGCCACTCCTCCAATGGTGCCAACTATTACTGCCATCATGTACTTTTCTGAAAACAAAGGTGATCAAAATTTTAAAAGACATTGTTTTACGAGTCAATTATTGATTAACATATTGAACTACACAGAAAAACTGTGCAAGAAGGCACACTATAAGGAAAAGAAGAGCATAGGAAAGATGAAGATGCCATTTTATAACTCCAATATGTTATAAAATGCCTACCAAACATTAAGGGATTGACTTAATAGGATTGCATCTATTTAGGGAGAGAAACTCTTTGTTTTTCCAATGAGAAGACAATAGGTAGGAAAAAATAAGAAAATAATTCTAATTCTAATGTTAGTTTCTAAAAACACAAACATCCATTTACAATGTCCATAATGTACTTTTATGACGAGATAAATTAAAGGATAATTTAAAGGATGAGGCTGAAATAATCTATATTTGAATGATTCCCATGAAGAGATAAAAACCAAAGTTGTTATGCAGGTTTCAGACAAATCCCACAGGACCAAGCGTCTGCATGGGGTAATGTGTAAAAGTGAAAAGTAGCCCATTCCAATGATGTTTTTGACCATGTTGCATTTTTACTTGAGTTACTTTTAATCTCACTTTAGTCACTTTGGTAGCAAAACCAGGAAAAAAAACAGCGTGGACTTGCTGCTATAGCTTTCCAAGAGAGACACTCTCTCCATTGGAAACAGTGACCTTTTTCTGCATGTCAACTAGTGCATTTTGGTGTGAAAGCCCTTTTGTCTGTCTCTAAACACTCCACCACTGTCATCCATCCATTAAGAGACATTTTTAAAAACAAACTTCAAATATGTAGTTTGATTTCTTAATACAGAAATAGAAAAGGCTAAACTAAATCCATAATACAGTATTCCCCTTAAACAGATGGGCACTGGAGTTTTTAGTAAACTTTACTCAAACAGAAGGACATTCATTTGTGGGGGACTATTTACTGCTGTGGATCAATACACAATTAATTAACTTATGGAATAGGAATGCTAATAAATAGATGGTGAGGAGGAGGCAGAGGAAGAAGGAGGACATTCTGATATGTTTTTTATCAAACATTACAACAAAAATCACAAGTAATCTGTTTTGGTGTACAGTTAGTCTCAACTCACTCTCCTGCTGTAGCTCCAGGTGTATGCTCTCTCTCCCGTACATGTTGTAGATGCTGCAGTGGACGTTGACGGCAGGGCCGCCGTTGTCAACCCGCTCGCCTTTCTCCCGCAGCTTGATCATACCCGTGGAAGTGTGTCCGTCTGTGTGCGTGTAGAAGTTGTACCGGCCGTCTGTTTCGTTGATGGTGATGTTTAGGTCGGGCAGGTAGAACTCGATAGTGGGTTCTGGGTTTCCGGTGGCGATGCAGACACACTGGACACCCTCCCTCACCACTGTGCACTTTGACTCCTCCAGAAGAACCGGGGCATCTATAGAAGGAGGCAACAGAGTAAAAGAGCTACAATAACAGCATTGAATATGAATGTGTGAATATGAAAAATAGTTATCTCGCAGTTATACTTCATAAAATATGCTTAAACATAGTATTACATATTATTTTGTATATATTTGTCTCTGTTTCGTTATTAATTGTTTATTATTATTAATGTTTAATATATATGTGTGTTTGTTTTTTTGTAAGTATACAGCCAAATTTCATGTAGTTCCACTATTGTGGCAATAAACTTGCTTTCTGATTCTGATATTTTGGTCTTGACAAGAGAATTTGTTTTCTTTTTAAGGATTTAAAAAGAAAAAAAAATTCTAAATGGAAGTAGGACTTTTTTTTCTGTGAGTATTTTACTTCAAAAATGTTAAAACAAGAGCTTTAGAAATGCTCATTACAGATTACAGCCCGACCGATAAAGGATTTTTAAGCCAGATATCGATACGAATATTTGGTGATTTAAAAATCCGATATTCCGATATATCGGCTGATATACGGTATATTTTTTTAAAAGATCCAAGAACGCATAACCAAACATAAACATATTTCCCTTACATTAGTTATTTTAAGTTATTTATCGGTCCTCACTAAAATAATATGATAATGCAGTTTAAAAATAAACTTGTTTGTTTTATTGTCACAACAGAACAGAGGAACATCAAAATATATATTAAAGTTCTGATAAATAAAATGCATTAAAATACAAACTTAAGATATGACACTTAAAGCGTTAAGCAGGAATGTTGCGGACTGGGAAGTTGCAGATTGTCCTCTTGTGTTAATACCAAAACTCATATAATGGTTGAAGGGACTTTTGTCTCGTTTTTATTTTATTTTTTAAATATTCATTTATCGGCCATTCAAAATTCCGGGACTGATAGTTTGGAAAATGCCTAATATCGGCCCACCCATATATCAATCTGGCTCTATTACAGATGATCCAAGAATTGTTATGTTCCTTTTGATCTGCAGATCATTATCATTCTATGTCCTAGCTACTTTTTACACTACTGTCATGCAGGAGGTGAAGCACTCACACTCAACGGTGATGTTGAAGGAGCTACTGGCTCTTCCGTGCTCGTTCTCGGCCAGGCAGCGGTACTGCCCGTCTCCCTGTGGTGTGATCTCTACGATCTCCAACACTGATAGCTCGTCGGCGGTGATTGTGCCCACCAGTTCCCCGTCCTTCAGCCAGGTGAGGGTCGGGGCCGGGCTGCCCTGGGTGCTACAGTGCAGGGCCAGCGAGGATCCCTCTAGTACCGTCATAGAGTCGTTCACAGTCGGCTCGCGGGGAGGGTCTGCATAATAATGTAGAGACACTTTAGATTTTTTTTTCTTATTTAGATTTTGGAAAATTCTTTGTTATCACATACACTGCAAGAAAATACAAAATGTAACATTCTTTAATATCAATTGACAAAATGTAGTTAGACTAGGAACATTTTTTTTTGCTTGTGACCATGTCATGGCTTTTTAAGTTGATATGGCAAACTTGCAAGTAAAAGTTGTTTATTTACTGCATGCATGCAGCAGTTACAGAGAAACATTATCATTCCTTTTTGGAGTTGCGTTTCCATGGATGTTTTGCAGCTTTTTCCATTAAAGAGGCTTTTGTGTTTAAACCCATTGTAACTAAATCCAGGCTGAGAAAAGTTTCCGTATGTAAGAGCAACATTGAAAGCCTACAGAGGATGAGTATTTGATACTCAAACCATTTTCAGTAGACTATTCCTTTATTGTGTTGATAGGAGAATTCAACCTCATTGTACAATCCAAACTAACTTAAATAATCCCCTAAACTTTTAAATGCAACGTCACTTGCTGAGTCCTGATTCCCTACTACATATAAATTGAACATACAAAATGTTGGAATCGGGACACACAGCAACTATCTCAGAGACTTACACTTGACAGCCAGGTACAGTGAAGTGTTCATGGTGCCGTAGCCATTGTCCCCAACACAGGTGTAGATTCCCTCCTGTGCAGGCGTCAGATCGTCCAGGGTGAGGGAGATGTTGGACGCTGTGTCCCACAGCAGCTCCTGGTCTCCAAACATCCAGGAAATCCTGGGAGGAGGGTTACTGTCCACCTCGCAGTGCAGCATCACAGAGCTGCCCTCCATCACCTCAGAGGACACATTCACCCAAACAGAGCGTGGAGCATCTGGGACGATAGGTAAGACAAAGATTTTGTGTCTGAGCAACACTCATTTTAAATGACTGTCTCTTAAAAGGGAGAATGGCTGGCCGCTGAAACAGATTTTGCAACATATAACTCAATGTAGGACAGCGAAGTATGCATGCATGACAAAAACACTAAAGAGGATATGTTTTAGTTTTGGAAACCTATTAACCTTTGCCTGGAAGACACTAAAGAATGAAATCAGCTTGATGGGAGTCATAATTGCTGTTGGGAGCCTCGTATGCCATGTTAGACGCAACAATCCCTTTAAGGCTATAGACAGAGGTGGAAAAGCATGGTTATTACTCAATGGCCCTATAGTGTGAGGTGCCTTTTAACTTACACTTGACATCCAGAGAGATGAGCCTCTCATAGACCAGTGTGGTGTTGGGGTAATAGACCCTGCAGCCCAGGAGCTGCCCGTTGTGCATGGGTCTGGGTGTGAAGGTAAGGGTGCTGGAGAGTACTGCCGTGTTGCTCTCTTCCAGGTAGTCAGTGCTGAACTCTGGGTCAGGCAGGTAGTCAGTGTACATCCACTGGATCTCTGGAGTCATGTCGGGGCAGTTGTCTGGAGCGTAGCATGTCAGCTCTAAACTCTCATCACTGACAATCTCCTCTGGGACATCGATGTTGGGTTGATCTGGTGGACAGGAATAGAAAGACTTTACTGGACTTCTTAATAATAATAACAAGAACTTTATGTGTAAAGCAGTATTTTATCTCCATACAGAGATCATAAACCCTGTTTTCACATGGTTTTAACATCTGTTCTGAGTAACCTGATCACAGATGGACCGCTCTACAGTTCAGGTGAGAATGCACCCAGGATAGGAGGCATTTTAGTATGGATTAATAACTGATCACTTAGACCACATTCAGAGGTTGTCTGACGCAAAAATCCACATTCTTTTAGAAGTGTGTATGGGAATTTTTCCTGTGTTAAGTTAAAACTAAAATAAATATACTATTAAAATCATTAATCTTTAAAATATAACAGTACCGGTACCTATTAAAATCTAAAACAATAATGTAAAATAAGTAGAATAAAAGAATGGAAATGACAAAGAAAGATTTAATGAAAAGGTCTTTTGAAAGAATAGTTTCAGCCTTTTCTGTTAAAGTGATTAAAAGGCAA
The DNA here is from genome assembly GCA_013375575.1 of Percina caprodes. Classification (NCBI taxonomy): domain Eukaryota; kingdom Metazoa; phylum Chordata; class Actinopteri; order Perciformes; family Percidae; genus Percina; species Percina caprodes. The sequence continues at coordinate 3,152,832 of JABXJD010000014.1, forward strand.
AACCCTTTACTACTACGGATTTCATATTTCTGGTTTATTGGTTACAGTTGAATGTATATTTCCCTCTGATTAGTGACTTACCCAGAACTTTGAGCTCAGAGAAGTCTGGGTACGTGTACATGTTGGCTCCGCCAAGGTCAGCACGAAAGTAGTATCTCCCTGAGTGCTCTGTGCCGATGTTGTTGATGAGCAGAGTGCAGTTCCTCTGGTGCAGGTCACCCAGGAGCTTGGTCCGGCCTTTGTAGCTCTCATGCACGACGTCTGTGCGTGATTTGAAGACAACGGGAGGGAAGAGTTGAGGGTACGGCTGGCCAAAGTACCAGATACCGTGAGTGCCACGGTACGGCCTGATACCAGACGGATACATGAAGGTGCACGGAATGACCACACAGGAGTTGGTCATGGCCGAGATGTCCCGAGGTACCCAAACGTTCCACTGGCAGCTGGCATCTGAGAGAAGATCCGAAACAGACAGTCATGGAATGTAACTAAGCACTAGTTACATTTATAAAGTACTGTATGCAAGTACAAATTAGAGGTACTTGTACTTTACTTGAGTCTCTTCTTTTCATGCCACTTTCTACTTCTACACAACTACATTTCAGAGAGAAATATTGTACTTTTTACTTCACGACATTAATCTGACAGCTTACTAGTTACTTTACAAATTAATATTTTTGCAGAGAAGACACAAGTTTATATATTATGATTTTTTTTTATAGATTATTTAAAATACCCAACAATATATAAACCTACAAGTACAGCTAAAATGATTAGCCGATCAAACACTTGGTTGATTGACAGAACTGTTTGGATCGTTTCCAGTTTCTAAAATGTGAGGAGTTTTCTGCAGAGTACTTTTACTTTTATTATTTTTATTAAGTACATTTTCATGATGATACTTACATACTTTTACTTAAGTAACATTTTTAATGCAGAACTTTTACTTGTAACAGAGCATTTTACAGTGTGGTATTAGTACTTTTACTGAAGTAAAAGATCTGAATAGTTCTTCCACCACTGGAGGTAGAGTGTAAAATCACTGCATGCATAGTGGTTAGTGTGAGGCAAAGTGGAAGAATATGTCTAACATCACACAAGGAAGAGGAAGAGGAATGTATTACCATTAATGATCAACACCAGTGGTAAGAGCAGCTTCAAACACCACATGGTCTCTGTTCAACGTTGGACCATAGACGTCTGGAACAAAAAAGATCCTGTCAGTCACAAAACATTCATCATCAAGAGAGAACAAACATGAAATGTCTTGTTTACAGCTCTGGTGCTGCTGCGTGACTCAGACACTATGTCTACCTCCAAGAATCACACAAATACAATGTTTCTGAGATTTAAGAGTTTGGTTTCTGGGTTTTGAGTATAGCATCAGGTACCAAAAACGCCATCAAAAAGTAGTAGAACTTGTTTGATAAACAACTTTTGAAAACCACAAAGAACAACAAAGTAGTTTTGATTTTTAGGATTATGCATAAAATTGTTTAAAAATCTCAAAGGTTGTAAAATTTGCTCAAACCACAGAGGAAAATGTAGTCTTTTCTACTGAATCACTTATCACCTAAAGGGGAGTTAGGCAATGTACGCATCACAATATGTTCCTCTGCAAAAATGAACATTTTTAAACATTTGCCAAGAAGCTATTCCACTTTCATATTTTCTTTTTACTCATCACAGATGTAGGCCCTGTATCAGTTTTCATCTAAACACAAAAGCTTATTTCATGCACCAGATGAAACAAAATTGATAAAACATAGCAGCCAAGAGTCAAAGACATATTTATCTACAAAAGCACCATGAAATGCCTTTTTGCTAGACTTAAACTGTGGTTCTACCTTGAAATGCTGATGGTAAGAAACAGACAGAAGCTCTGCAGGACAGCGTGTAAGCAGCTCCACAAGAGGGTGCTCACTCACACCCAGATAGCTTGATAGCCTTCTCCTCTGTAAAAGAAATAAAAAAATAGTGACATCAGCATCATCAGGGGATTACATCATTCACAGCCCCCTTGCCATCACAGAGCCGTAGTAAGTGACACAATTAAATACACAAACTCAGCATCAGCCAGCACCTGCTTGACCCCCCCCCCCAGTGGAGTCACTCATTACAGTCGCCATACGTAAGCCCATCCAATGAATGACACTCACTGTTGACCAAGCTCTTACACAACACCAAACCCCAGTCACCACACATCATGTCATCAGCAGATTACTGATACTATCTGTGCTATAGTTAAAAAAAGGGGAGACCAATAACGGAATTCCGTGATTATAGAACAAATGCCACTGCATTTATTAAAGAAATAGCACGAGTCAAGGCACATAAAACATTTATTATCACAGCCAAAATAAATTATTTTCTTTTTTTTTAAATCCCACTACAGATGGTTTTGCTCACTTCTATCTTTATGTTTTTGTGTCTGGTTGTTTTTGTTGGTTTTCTCTTCTCTAGTTTCTCTGTTCTCTGAACTCGGTTCTGGATCCACATAGAGGCTTCTATATACATTTCATGTTGTTACTTCTTTTTATATACATCTATACAGTATATGTACACATATTTTCACCTAGCCTACTTGTATGCACATAGTAGTCCTATGTTTATGTTTTTCCATTATTTATTCAGTTCTGTTGTCCTTATTTTTTAGCTCTCTTCCTATTGCTGTCTTAATTGTTTTTGGACATTGGTACAACAACTTCAAACCAGGGTCATATTCTTTGTTTGTGGACACATACCAATAAAGCTGATTCTGTTCTGTTGTCAATCAAGCCATTATATTGCAACCTCACTTTCAAGTGCCAATTATCGATAATTATATAACTAATTGATTTACTGTATGCAAAACGGTTTGTCATTTTATGTTGAGACACTATGATATCTCTATCTGTGTCAAAGGCATTTGTAATAGGTGAGAGGGTGAGTGAAGCGTAATGTGAGAGACAGAAGTTCTTGACTTCTTGGGTCTAAAAATCATGTAAAATGTAAATGTAAATGTAAATGTAAATGTATTTTATTTATATAGCACTTTACAACAACCGATAAGTGAACCAAAGTGCTTCACAACAAATAAAACCACAGATTTAAAACAACAATACACCACTAACAAAATTACAATATCGAATGATAAAAGTAAGAAAAAAATAATAAATAAACAAAAATAAAAAACAATACAATCAATGCAAATGTGTCATCACATTACTAGGTACCAAAATACACAACTGTAGGTCTTTGAATTACCAAAATAATTTAAACTCCCAAAACTTAACCCGCACAAGAAAATCATTTCCCGTAAATTGAATTAAAGTACACCTCATTACAATAACTTTAAAGAACCACCATAGTCAGCTTCAACAAGTAGTACTATTAATCAACATTTACCTTATAAATGCACATATAAATATAACATGCTGGCTCTATGCAGTGAGTTTAGTAGCTATAAATGGTCATCAACCAGAGACATCATATAGCACTGCTTATTGAATCAAAATAATATGGAGAACAATTTTAACACCATGATTGAATACTCAAAGGTAAAAAAGGCAGCACACAGACAGATATTTAGAAAAAACTGGACTAATCCATTTTTAGCCTTCATCAGAGCATGCTCTTTGTGTCCATGTCCACCTTGTCCTGAACTCTAAAAGAGTTCAAATAGTTACCTTAAGGAAATTCCAGCCAATGATGATAATATTAATGACACAAGAATAATCTTTACCCCTGCAGTTAAATCAAACTGACTAATAATTAATGGTAATACACTAAAAACACTAAATACTTCATCACTCTCTCCAATGTTGTTTCTTTATTGCTTTTAAATACTATAACTTATATATACTATATATAACTTAGCATAGACTGCTCACAATGTAATATTTAAGGTTGTTAACTTATACACTTTAATGTGTTCAACAGATTTATATGATGTATTCTAAACATCTGCAGTCTGAGGCAGGTAACCATGATCCATATTAGATGATATTATTTACACTCCTATTATACACCTACACACCTATTATATTTTTATACACCTATTATATTTTAGTGTTTAGTTTATAGTTACATTTTCAACATGCTAACTGTCCTTAAAGTTGTTGTAAATACATTTCGTAACTATTTAAATAAATGTAAATAAAACTTCACTTGTGCAGTATGATTAATACATGCAGAAGTAGAAGCAGAGGATTGAGCCTCATGCTGCAGCAGCCGGTGTGTGCAGATGGCAGGCTCAAGAGTGGATTGTGTATTAGAGCTCCGTGATTAACACATCCCAACATCCCACGGAGAATCCATGACCAACACTAGCCTTGTTTGCGAAGAAGCAGCAAAAAAGGCTGTCGTTTTGGAAATTGCAAGAGGCCATGGGTTTGTCATTTGGCTTGTTATTTATCATACAGTCACAAATGCATAGATATTTGAGCACTTAAATTAAGTTTAACTGGCAAATAGATGCCTGCTACTTTCCAATTTGCTACTCTTCTTTCAATCTGGGAACCCATGAGCTTGGTCTGATATCAATTTAGCCTCTGGGGGCAACGGCCAATATTTCTGGGGTTCCGGTGTAGCCAGTGGATATGCGGCTAACATATATCTCGACAAAGACTTCCTCTTCTGTGCGTCGGTCATTGTTTACATTCTGAGAAGATACCTTTTGTAGGTGTTTAAGATCCAGATGGAATTTTGGGGAATCCCTCTTTTGCTCTGTTTACCTGCATTCAACTAAAGCCAGAATGCTTCTGATACCAGTTTTTGTAGCCACTTGGGGGCAACAGAAACAAGTCAACACAACATTGACATAGCATCATCTTTTAAGGTGATATGGGGAACTTGTTAGCAAACAGTGGATTATTTAAATCTCCAGCAGTTACAGAGCAGCCTTGTCATTCATTTGTTGTCATATTTCTGGCCACCTGGCACATGTAAATCCAGTATTCACTCTCTTTAAGATCTGCTTTTGGTCTCCACCAACTCCTAAGAAAATCTGTCTCTTTAGCTGCTAAACGCCCCACTATGTTTATCAGCTATTTGTTAACAGTTTACTGTCTGGTGCTGCTTCAGTGGGTTTTAGAGCTTTTTTTGTGGTCTGCCAAAAACAACGAGAGTGGTGAGAGTGAACCAAAACTCACAACAAAGCTCTGTAAAGCCGAGGAAAGATGCAAATTCTGTTGATAATTCCTGTAGGTTCAACGGTATGAGCGACCTATTTTTACATTTGATACATTGCTGCAAATCAATTACACACGCTTTAATAAATAAACATGTCACATTGAAAGGGGTCACATTTCGAGACGTCTTGGCCCATAATGACACAACTGTTGGCTGTGACAATCCTAACTTTTCTCCAATGTTGCGTCAAGCTCCACCATCTGTGCGGCAACAAAAGGCCAAGAGCTGGGCGAGCGTGTCCAGGCAGAGAGGCCATGCATCAGCAACGGCAGGAGAGAATGGAGCCGAGCAGCCAGGCAGGGCCACTGACACCACCACGCTCAACAACAATGGCCTCATTGATGGGGCAGACAAACGGCTGGCACAGAACACACAGCATACGTGTGCACACTTTTACACACACACACTTTTATACACACACACACACACACACACACACACACACACACACACACAGCATAAACAAAACACTTGCCTCATACCAGCCTCAGCACCAGGCTCCTGCTCCCTCTCAGTCCTGACTTCTTCTTCTTCTTCGTCCCGTTGCGAATGTTCTCCCTGAGTTGGTCGCCTTGCTCCCAATCCTAGATGTCCGATTCTGTGGGACAGAATAGAAACGGGAGATAAAGAGAGATGTTGGAAGAAGACAAGGGGAAGAGAGGGAGTCTGTGTGAGCTCTGCTTTACATGTGCCGTGGGCAGCTCTGAATATGCGTTCAGGCATTTCTGGAGCTTTTCGTTGGCCCACTCAGCATTCCTTTCTTCGGTTCCACCATTTCTCTGATCTGCCCTGATCTGATGTGTTTTAATGCCTTCAACTCTGAGGCGTGATCGCTTTGAGGTCAAAGCAAAGTATGTTGACATTAGTTGAACGGTTTCGTACTAAGGGTGTCAAAGACGCAAGGGCAAACGGTGCACGGTGACGGAACAATGACTCAATATCACAAAGGCTGCATTAGAGCAACATACAAAGAGTAGGAGGAACACGGAACTAGCGAGATGAATATGTACATTACAGATGTACATAGTTTAATAAAGAATTTGATATTAAAATGGTTAATTTGCCTAACAGAGCATAAATCACACAATTAAACTCAAAAAAGTGTCAGAGGCCATGTCTTGATGAATTTGAATTTCAGAAATGAAAAAAGGCTTCAGGGCAGGATCATTGATCTTTCCAGCTGTATGCAGATCAAACATTTTCCCTGCTGAAGAATGTCTGTAGGTGTGGAGCACAAGCATGGATCCACTCAGATGTCCACCTAGTTTACATATAAGACTAACAAAGGCAACTTGTCTATCCAAGTGGCATTTTTTCCCCACTCTCATTGTTACATGTAGGGTGAGTCACTGTGTCCAAAAGCCTTTAGGCTTGGCGACCGTCCAAGTGATGGCATCAACCAAGCCCTGGATAACCTCAAGGGAATCCCTCAATAAACAGAGTTGAGAAGAGCTGAAGAGGAGAATGCTGCATTTAAGCTCTTGAACCATGTACAAACAAATACATGGCATGCAATCTCCCCCCCCCACATACACACACATGCAGCATAAGGCAAGCCAAAACACTTCTCAATGTGGGGTTTGCAGATATGTGACCTTCCTCTGTGTCCCCCATGTGCTGTTTGTAAGCTCAGCCTGCTCCATTGTCCTGCTGGGACTATAGTAATTGTATTGACAGTATGTATAATTTAAATGAGAGCAGACGTCGCTAGCGTCAAATTGAAAAGAATCATGTCATGTGTGTTTCTGTCACGAAAAAAGAAACTAAAAAGACACGTCACGACAACAAATAGCCAAAAGACAAAATCCAGTTTAGTCTTGAAGATATGTCATCTAAGTACATCAGTTTGTCTTCATCATTGCTACAATGTGCACAACCTCCTCTGCAAATATCAAAGGATATCAAACCTCAACATAATCACTTATTCCGCATCACGCTTCAGGGATACAGATGCTATCTGAACAATCAGCTCTGCTAAATCAGGCCATGACACCTTTTATGAGTAATTTCCCATTAATGAAATTGCTCACACAAACCAAAAGGCTCACACAAACATTTGACTGTGCCAAGAAGAACATGTTCATTGTGAATATCGTCTGCGGCCCTTTTACAAGAGCTTTACCGTGGCTCATGGACAGAGAGGAAAAAGAATGGGAACCTTGTATGCAGAACACTGGCCATTGTGCGAGGCAGAAACTGAAGGAATTTTTTCCCAAACAGGCCCGCTCACAGCTTGCGCTTTGCTGCTTGCCTGTGACGTGCGTTGGTCCATCAAAAGCTAAGGCCCCCACTAAAATACCCAGAGGAGCAGATGGTCTTAAAACATGACTGCTCCCCCTCCTACACATGCCGCGATGAGCACCGTGCGCACACACATACACAAACACACACACACACACAAACACAGACACAAACACGGATATATGCCAATATCCAGTCACACAGTCTGTTCAAGTTACTGCAGAGTGCTGGCATAAATAAAAGATTCAGGCTGGACTCTGAAGTGTATGTAAGATGCATAACGTTATTTAATTTTTCTTGCCCATCAAGTAAGTTGTATTTTAGTGTTTAATGGTTCTTTTTATTTACTGGCATCTGTTTGTGTATCTTATTTTGCTGCTGCGATAATTAAGTTCCTCTTTTATTATTTGTCAAGGAAACTGACTTTTTTCAAATATATACATACACACACACACACGCACACACAAACATAAATGTACACTGTCAGAAACTACAAAACATGGAATGTCAAGATGGTTTTTCTTTCCTGGTATTTGCACGTCACATTTTAGGAGTATTTTACCAAGAGCACATGAAGTAAGCATGACAGTAGAGTAAGCTTCACTTGGCAGATCACCAAGATTACAAGAGACCCCTTATTTCCATCTTTTCTACCTTGCAAACCCAGTGACTCTGGCAATCCCCAGCCCACTGGGCAGATGGTGAGCCACAGGCCTCCTCTCTCATCAGAGTGCTCTCCCTTCCGTTCTGAACAAAAGGGGGCGACAAACGGAGCCTCATCCAAATGCTTGCTAAAACCATCCACTTGACTTGCCGTTCCATACTGAAACAGTGCTATCTGATTTTGTTGCCATTTGAAAGGATGCCACATCTTCACGCTAAAAAGAAAGAATGGTGGGAGGGATTGTCATTCTTGAAGGAATGATGCAAGATCTACCGTTACATTACAAAAAGACAGTGCACTATCATCAATAAGATTTAAAAATCCCCTTAATCTTACACTGAAATTGTAATTGGATAGAGCCATTTGTGACACACACACATCTATCGACTCTTATAAAATGCATTAATTGGCCTAAAGGGGAAGCTATAATTAAAGGTCAAAATCTGAATGTCAAATGTGTTACCACTGATGTGATCAGCCCAACCTGGAGGGATTATGCTTTTTTGCACTTGATCTAGTTCAAAATGCATCAATAGGGCCATAATTAAGAATTACAACTAGGCTACACAGCTTCACCACCTCTATTCTTTATAAAACACCAGCTTGTTTCTTCTACCTGCAGATTCAGTGAAAATCTGAGGCTTCTGACAGTTATTAAAGAAAACACATCTTTCACTCATTACCGTAATCCAGGCCGCTGCTGTTAAATTACTCGTAAAACTGTTTTGGTTGGCTGTGAGTAACTGTCTCTTCTACCTGGCATCAGATATCTGTTTGGAAGTGGTAATTCGCTCTAGTGATTATAGGAATGGCTCATCGCTAATGACAGCAAAATCTGTCCAGTAATGATTGGCTGGGCTTTTAGCAGCCCCAGCTAACCGAACAAGTACACACGCACACGCACGCACGCACGCACACACACACACACACACACACACACACACACACACACACACACACACACACACACACACACGCACACAAAACACTCAATCACTCGTGTACATGCTTATACATCATCACAAAACACATTCACTCATGCATGCATTCATTTAGGCACCCACACACTTCATTACCTAACTCTGTCTAACTTGTGACTCATCTAACTCATTTGTTTCACTCGCTCACTCATCACCTCATTCTATGAATGCTTACACAGACAAGCACCCTGACTGAAAGTGTATACCTTAGAGAACAGAAATAACAGATAGATATAATTCAATTCAATTTTACTTATAATATCAATTCATAACAAGAGTTATCTCGAGACACTTTACAGATAGCGTAGGTCTAGGCCACACTATAATTTACGAGGACCCAACAGTTCTAGTAGTTCCCTCCAGAGCACGCAACAGCGCGACAGTGGTGAGGAAAAACTCCCTTTTAGGAATGGATGGATGGATGGATGGATGGATGGATGGATGGATGAATGTATAGATGGATAGATGGATAGATGGATAGATGGATAGATAGATAGATAGATAGATAGATAGATAGATAGATAGATAGATAGATAGATAGATAGATAGATAGATAGATAGATAGATAGATAGATAGATAGATAGATAGACCCCCGTTACAGCTCAAGTGGTTAGGGAAAGCACAGAAAATTATTAGAAGTAATTGCTTATTCGTCACTCCAGTTTGTCCTTGCCTGCTTTTCCTTCCTTCATTCTTACTTAAAAAAATCTCCATTTCCAAAGGCTCCAAAGGGCATTAAAAAAACAAAACAAATCAAAACACACTGCAGCTGCTCACCTGTGTAGGTGACCGTTGCCGATCTTCAAGCATTCAGTAGTTCCTGAATGAGCAGTCCCAGCAGCCTTCACTTGGACACTTGCATGCAAAGCGTCACACCAGCCTGTTGCCAGCAAGACCTCTCGCCACTCTCTGTACCAAGCCCCAATGGTGGAGAATAAACTACCCGCCCCACCACCACTGCCAACACCACCATCATCCCCATCATCATCCCTCCCATATGACAATCAGTCCTTCAGTGTAGCAGCATTGTTCTGAGGCTTCGCCCAGAGGCTCAGCCATTCATAAATACACACAGCCACAATGGGCCATACTGTTCCCTCGCCCCAACAAATATGGGTGAGGCTTTGAGCTCCAAGGCCTTTCCATCCAACACGGCCAGTTTCTATATGCTGGATGGAACTGAGCATATTTGGTCATTTTGAATTGATGGAGAGCATTTTTGTTGAGGTCATTGTAACAAAAGACAGAAAGTGAGTTTAGTAGGGGTGTGATGCAGATGATGAGCACCACCATGAGGGGAAGTAGTAAGGAAGCCTTTTCGTTAAATCTGTCGCTGTTTTGAGTCTTAAAACCCAAGTCAGCACTTCAGGTGATAGACAAGCTAAATCAGGACTACATTACATCGCAATAATTTAAGTTTGACAAGGAAAGAAACAAACAACGATGATGATACCTATATCGTCGCTTTTAACAAGTCTCTGCAAGTCAAGTGATGGAAACCAATGGAAACAAGTGAAAAACTGGAGGCTACTAAAACATCTTTGCTATGCTGTGATTTAAAGGCAGGTTCACACAAATGAAACTTAATTTGTAGTAAATGGGGTAAAACATACTAATACTAACTCTAATATGGTTCTTTACACAAAGTCACACCTCCATACTATGAAAATCATATAAAATAGACTGAAAAAAACATCACCTATAAAGAGTATCACCTGCTCTTATTTGTGACATGGGATGAGATGAAAACAAATCCCATGTTTGTTTCAAGACAGTTGGTAGCAGGGTTGGTTGTATTAGAATTAAAAACATGCATTTACAATAAACACTACAGTATAACCACTGAATCTGACAGACTTTTAGCTGATGTGAGGAGTTTGTTTGGCACATCTGGATTATGGGTTATAGGAGGTTTCATATAAACTGAATTTTCCCAGTCAAAATAGATGTTGATGTGAGCAGCATAGTACATCTCTACTTAACTAGAACTAAAATAACTGTTTTATCTTAGCGATACTTAAGGCTTTTGCACTGATATCACTGGGCTTTGCTCCACCTTACTATAACACACAAGAGTTGAGTATGAGAAACATTTCCACAGCATCTGTGATCCAAGACACAACAGACTCCGTCCTTTGATTGAACAACACGGTGAACTGAGGTCACCCTGAAGCTGCTTTTAAACACGTTTTATTTTTCTACAGTGCGTGTAATAGTCCCACTTTGCAACCTTCCTACTAGTCAACACATGATTCAACAAGCGACAAAATCTAAAGGTAATCTGGGTAATAAATTTAATTTATGATATTGTGATTTGTCTCTACTGGTGAGGTTTGTCTAAAGCCTGTTTTAAAAAGGTCTGTCTTCACCAAATTGTCAATTGTTTGTTTTAAGTCAGCTGTACATCAAATTGGGCAATATGCCTTTAAGAACCTGCCACCGTATCCTTCCTACAACTACCATTAATACAAACATTATATAAGCCTAAATGTGGCATGTGGAGTATTAAAAGAGTTGCATGGTGCTGTGACCGTGTCATGAAACCCCAAGACTTGTTAATGCACCCCCTCCCTCCTCCTGACACAGTAGCCATTGTCTCCCAAAGGCCTTCTGGGACAGAACAGCTCAGCTCGAGCCTGACACCGCACAACACTGGGAAGTCGATGTGCACAGATAATTGTCTTTTAATCACAACAATCCCCTTTTTCTCCGGCCTCGCTCGTTTGTTTCTGTCTCTTGTTCAACCTTTCTGTCTTGGTTGTAATTCTTGGAGCTTTTAGCAAGTTCGACCGGCAACATCGAACCTGTGAATCCAGGAATGATGACTTCCACACAAGATTATTAAGTCAATCAAAACAATCTTTGTCTATAGCTCAAACACACCCCAAACTATCAATTATCAAGCCAGTCCCTGATTAAATACATATGGGGCTTTTGTATTATTAATTGACTGTCATAACCAAACTTCGACCTGTTCAATATTTTCTCAGGTAGAATTTGTTTGGTGTAGGATGCTTTGTGCAGGGTTTCTACAGGTTTCACCAAGTCAAATTTTAAATTTTTTAAGAACTTTTTAAGACCATTATAAATTAAATTTAAGACTTATATTACAACATCGAAAAGAAATTCTGATGTCAGTGTGGAACAGTCCCCTGATTTCTTCATTGGCATTATAGGACTGGTGTCTAGATTGGCTGCAATTTTTAGTTGCATGTTTCATTTGTAGTCGTAATACAGCACATTTAATTGGACTAGCAAAAGAAAGAACACAACACTTATTCCATACAGAACATACTTCACCACAAAAGCAACATCATCAGTTGTTTGTTTAAACGTTCTCCTCTCAACCAAACTCTTTCTGTGGTTGTGTTATAATGCCTGCCCCTGCTCAGATACAAAATCAGATTGGGACATTGTTGTTAAGGGGTCAATGTGCCACCAACAGGTGCATTTTTTGGTGGTTAAACTGTGTTTGAAACACCCTCCCCCACACCTTTCCGTCGATGTAATTGGAGACTGTTACCGACAACTTTTGTGCTTTTCTACAGTATACCGCCAATTTTATCACCCACTTCAAGCTTTGATTGGTCAGCTGTGCGGAGGTAAAACAGTATGCAGGGTTTGAATTTCTCTTTCGTTTCCTTTTAAGCTGTGGCCAGCTCTATATTTCAGTCCATCTGTCGGTTGGCGGGCAAAAACATCCCCAGCCTTGGCGGTCACAATTTTCGCACTAGGAAGCAGAGATTTAGCATGGAGGTCAAGTGTTTGGGACGTTGTGTGTGAATGGATGACTGTGTGGATGCATGCACATACATGGTCGCAACTATTGCGAATTCATGCTTGTGTCATGAATTCGCAACGTTCAACATTGTTTTCATCACTTTGTTCATGAACAAAGCAGTGCAACACCATGAATGCCTGAATGGTAATAAATGGTAATACAAAGTGTCTGACTTTCACTTGAGAGATGGTGGTCATCATCACATCTCCAAACCAGCAGTCAACTTGGTTTTAACCATCACCACAATCTTCTTTATTAACTTGATAAAATGATCTAATGATTAGAAAACCGTTTAAAAGGCCCGACCACCAACATAGGTGATTTTAATTGTTTTGGCTAATTAAACCTGTGTGGGCGTGTCCAGTTTGGGCTTGCTTAATAGCTTCTTCATTCTCATGTAGGATTTGTTGCACCTGTAACAATCAGAATCTGCAAAGTATCTAGTAAATAAAGCTAATAATAAATGTAGTGAAGTAAAACGTAGAATATCCAAGAAGTGTAAAGTAGCACAACTGGGAAACACCCAAGTAAAGTACAAGTACCTAAAATTGTACTTAAGTATAATACTTAGTAAATGTCCTCAGTTACATTCCACCACTGATTTCTCGGGACTCTGGGTACACCATGTTACTAACTTTTAAATCCACAAACAAACTTTTGTAACAGCTGGCAACAAAACACACATCAGAATCTACACAGTGTCAACATGCACATATGCATGCTGTTACAGTACTATTGTGTAGACATGGAAGGTGGTGTGTGGGAAAGCTGGTGTGGGTGAGTTAAGGGTTTGTTGGGATTGTGCGGAATAGAGACGGGTGACAGGACAACACACTGAGAATGGATCCATTGTCCCTCTGTGCACTTAACTGGGCAGAAGCAGTTGGCTACCATTTACAAAACTGCTAGAAATTATTGCATTTTGTCTTTTTATCATTGCACCTAGTTCACCTAAATCCTTTTACACATTTTATTGGACATGACGTAATAAATGAAATCCATAAAAATAATAACATGTCTTTCCTTTCAGAATGAAAATGATATTGTACTAACTTATTATTATGTTTAATAAAAAATCAAATTAGGAGTTAAAATGGTGTTTTTTATTGTCCATATGCCCAAAATTATTGGGATGGAATTTTAAATGTACTCTATAAATCAATGAAGGATTATTAACCCAATTCAGGATTTCATATCCACAGCCCTAACAGGCTGCTGTCCGTGTTACATGGGAATTTTATTCCCCAAGGTGCAACTAATCTCAAATGTGTCCTACTTGTCCTAAGTTCCCATATTATGTTCCAACTGTCAGTGTGTAGCTTGAATTTGCAGTGTGTTTGATATGCAGGTCATTGTTTAATTGCTTTTACTATTATAGAGATTGATATTGTTATTGTCTTAAAATGTGGTTTCTGTGAGTTATTGTTACTTCATCAGTACTTGTCAAATGACTGACACCACAGAGATCTAGAGCAATGTATTTTCAATGAATGACAGTTTACGTGGCTGTGATGACAAAACATTTGAAAATAATAAAGTGATCCTTTGTCATGATACCCAGTGTTTTTTTTTTTCTTCAGTCAAAATATTTCAAAAAGGGGAGTTTTTCTCCAGTCATATATATACTCATATGAATACATGATGCATAGTCTTATAGACTATTTTCTTTGTATCGCTCTTTGCTGAAATCTATTAAACGTGTTACAGAATCAAATGTAGACATACCGTTATAAACAAAATTAGGTAGAAGAGCTATAATTCACTTAACATGCACACCACACTCCTGTAAGATATCTTCCCCTTAAGTGTTGCCACTAAATGATCACATTATTCCACTGACGTTTTGTTTCAAAAAGGGATTTAAAAATACATTTAAACCAGAAAAGAAAAAAAAGTGTTATGATTCAGAGTGAAGCAAACCCCAGCAGCATGTTGAGGATATACAAATGACAGAAAACTCAAAGTAATCAATAATAATTGTAAATTAGAGGGCAGCAAAGCTCTTACCTTATCAGATGATCTGATGCCAGTGAGGAGCTCAGTTGTTTTCTCTCCTTGAGCATTTGCTTTCTCTACAGCTCTCCCTCCTCCCTCTCTCTCTCTCTCTCTCTCTGTGTCAGCAGATTGGGTCTTTGGGATAGAGAACCTGGGATTGGAGAGGGGGCTTTCAGGTTTTAGAATACACATTATTTTTTTCATTAAAGGATAAGTCTCATTTCTACAAAATTAGTCTTTTAATTTTATAGTTATGGCCAGCATTTCTATAATTATGATACTTACCAAAGTACTTTGGGCTGAGATGTGGGAACATGGCATCATCACTGTAATGAAGTCTAACAGGGTAAGACAAACTGACAATTTAGCCAATATTATCTAAACCACTATATTTGGAGGTAAAACTGAAAGCAAGCACACACCCAATAATTCCTCATTGCACTAGAAAACTGTTTATGCTGAGATTGTGTCAGAGAGGTAGACTATATTTGCTCAGTTGCCTCAAGACAATCCGCGGGATTTCACTCTTTTCGGCCGGATGTCTGTTACCTTGCGCTTTCTGTGTGTTGGAATTTTAAACTCGGGTGGATTTATGAGTGCTATGGTTAACTGCTCCTCAGATCTCTGCAGGGTAGATCCAGACAGCTAGCTGACTATCTGTCCAATCTGAGTTTTCTGTTGCATGACTAAAACAACCTTTGAACGTACACACGATCCACCAAAACAAGCTCCTTCCCGAGGCTATTGGTTTAAAGAAATGAGAATAAATTTTGATTTCCTTGCGGGAGCCATCCCAAAAGGATTAATAAAGAGAAGTCTAAGTCTATAAACCAGAGCACGTTTTTCTCCCATCCCAGAATGCTGTGTGGACTAGCCAGAGGGTCTGACATAGCGAGACTAAAGGTTCAGACTCAAAATTGTTTTGTTTTTAACTTTAATTTGTGGTCTTGTTTGAATGTAATAGTCCCACACAGAGGCACTGCTTGAATCAACATCACTTTTACATTTTAAGTTTCACAAAGAAAGTATTTATCGCAGATTTCTCAAGATATTGTGTTACTACTGTTCCTGTTTTGGTGCCAACAACGATGGCAAACACAGGGGTGAGGGCCCTTTGTTGTATGTTTTTCCAAGGATCTGGCAACAGACAAAATCAGATGCATGCATAAAAATGTCACTTTATGAGGTTTTCTAACATTAATATGCATTCCCCCAGCCTGCCTATGGCTCCCCAGTGGCTAGAAATGGTGATAGGTGTAAACCGAGCCCTGGGTATCCTGCTCTGCCTTTGAGAAAATGAAAGCTCAAGTGGGCCGATCTGGAATATTTCCCCTTATGAGGTCATAAGGAGCAAGGTTACCTCCCTTTTCTCTGCTTTGCCAGGTCAGAGAATTTGACCCACCCATGAGAAAGAGACATCATGGCTTTCAAACAAGCAAAGTGGCAGTTGGTCAAGGCTACACCCCCAGCCTCCACCTTGCAAGTAATGACTCAGTAAAAAAGTTGTTTTTAGTCTTAAACATTGTGCTGTTTATAATCCAGTAGCAACAAAAGTACAACTTTTGAGAATAGTATGTCCCAAGATCCAGAGAATCACATCTACTGTGTCATTAAACCTCAGACTAACATAATGGTGTCATCTAGTGGCAAAACTCAGTCAAATACATGGCCTGGCAATAGAGACTTTTATTGTAAAATTAGGTTTCATCACATCACAATAAACATTTGCAGTTTCAAAGTGTATTGCTGGTCGGCTGTACAACATACTGCAAGTTAAAACTAAAATCTTGTGTAAAAAAAGAAAAAGAAAACTTAACATGAAATGTGAGTACTTAAAGACAAATTCTAACCAAGATTGTTTTGTTCACCAGGTTTCTAAATACATTGAGCAAACTCAAATACTTAAAGCAAAAAGCAGAGATAAAATTCCTTTAAATGTACAAAGTTTTTTCTTATAAAAACAAATTTTCACAAGTAAAAAGCCAGAAAAATCTATAGACCCCTGCAAATCTACATCCCTGCTTGTATTAACTAACTGAAACTACAAAAAAGTTGAAACTAATCGGAACACATTTACTCGTCAAGATGTAAAACACCTTTACAGAGAATTATTTATCAACTTGACTTTCACATCTACAAGTAAAATTCTGTACACTCTTAAGGCACTTGTGGCAGCCACAATGTTTTATACATAAAAAGGAACATAACATTTCATCTGTGCACCTCTTCCCAGTTTAGAAAAGTATACATACACATTCAGCATCAATTTGTGATAAGTTTACAGTAAATTATGATATATAAAAATCAGCGCAGTGAATCAGCAGTGTGACTAATATTTACAGATTTAGAAATCAACTGGTCCAGGAGCTGCAGTATTGGACAGGTTGCTCACGTCATGGCTGGTTTCACACCACCAGGCTCTCCCGACTCACTGCTCCGTTCTACAAGGCAAAAAATAAAAAATAAAAAAAAGACTTGTCAACTTCACATATAAAATGGGGGAAAACATAAATCCTAATTTAATCACACGTTAGGTGTCTCAATAGCACATCGAGAATAACGCTGGTGATATTTTATATGCATAAAACATATGTTTCATATTGTCAACAAATTCAGTGAAAAGACCAAACATTAATAATGCTTTAGTGAATCTCTCAATCTTTTGAGAAGGGTGAGAAATGCATCATTTCAAGAATTCCAATTTCCTAAAATAAAAACAGCTGTAATTTTTGACAAACCTTTTTGGGCACGGTTTTCAACCACATATCAATACACCTTTGGTGCACTCTTGAGTACTTAACAGCAGCAGGTCGATGCATGTGATTCACAAATTGACTCAAAATAAACTACATTGCCCAATGTCAACATTGATGTGTTTGCTCTATAGCACAGAGGAATAATCTTTAGCATGTTTTAGCTGCACAGGTAATACTTTGTAGTAAAAATTAGAACTGGTCCGATACCATTTTTTGTTTCCCGATACTGATACCTGAACTTCTGTATTGGCCGATACCGGTATCGGAATATCTCTAGTAAAAATCAGTTCATTGTTGTTTTGTCATGGGATTTGTCTACAATAAGAAAAATATAGAACTAATCTTATCCTTTAATCTCACGGCTAAAGAAATAACGTGGCTTCCTCATGGTCAGTCGCATCACAGAAGTAATCACAACATTTTCAATTTTCATAAAAACGTCCATGTCATAGACTTGACGCTACTACTTAAAGGATAAGTTCATCATTTTTTAAGTCTGTTATGAAACAATAGTCAACAGATTGTGCTTATTGTAATAACTCCTCCTGTTCATACTTTATTATTAGGAGACATATGTCACTAGGAAAGCCCTTTCTAATGCACTTTAATGAAAGTGGTGGGGGACAATTCCACGGCCCTCCATCCATGCAAACATGTATTCTAAAGCTTGTCTGAGGTTAATATTAGGATTCAGCTGTACATGTTATTTAAACCAAGTAGATATCTTCCAAAGATGCAGTATTTCAGTACCAAATTCCTTATTTTTGTTATTGTTCGTCTAATGCAGCTCAACAGGGAAACAGGGAGGGAATTTCATACTAATGTTACTTTAGAAGACATCCAGTGAATTTGACCAATTCAGACTTTTCAAATAACTTTTATTGAAACTGCATTACCCTCCTTTAGTAAAGTATGAACAGGAGGAATGAATACAGCGAGCAAAACAAAACTTGTTTCAGTGTTAATGTGACTGTTGTTATACGACAAACCTGATCTTGACCTTTTCTTTAAAGTCACTCTGAAACAACTCAGTGTGTGTTGGTAAATGTATAGCGTTTTGCTGTGACTCACTTTGCGAAGGTTGCTTTTCTTTGAAGATGACACACTTTCATCTTCACTGTACGGTGGAAGTGGAGGAGGTGGGTAGTCGTCACGGCGACCAGGGTGTCCAGAGGGCGGAATCTGAGGAAGCGGTGGGGGCCCACGTGGCGCCTTCCCCCGATCCGAGCGGTCGCTCTCGCTGTCCAGGCGCTCGCGGCTGCGTGCCCTCTGCTGCTCGCCCATCTTCTTCTTCTCCAAGGCTTCTCGCAGGAAGCTGTCATCATAATCGTCTCGCCTGCCCCTGACATCGGCGGCTGGCTGGCGATCCCTCTCCAGGTCCATCAGATCGTCACGGCTGCGGCTGCGTCTCCCTGGGAGACCCCCTCCGTCTCCTCTCCGACGATCATCGGGGGAGTAGTCACGACGCCTGCGGTCGTCAAAGTCACGATCGTTGCCGCCGCGGGCGCTACTGCTCCACCCATCATCTGAGCTAAAGAGACGGAAAAGCAGCACACATTGAAATGAAGCAGGGACAAACTGGGGCTGTTACTCTATCACGTCAGTAGATTGGCTGCTCAATAGAGCACTTTAAACCAGGGTTTCCCGCAGCACTTTGCAGCTAAGGCGGCCACCTAAGAAACACATGCCTGCCACCTTAACTACGTTGTCAGAAAAATAAATAAATTCATAAAATGTATATTGTGATATCCACCGTGTTAATCTGCATATAACCCTGATCTAGTAGACAGCCGTTAAACCACTGAAAGCCCCACCCTGGCCACAGACTGGCTGCTTCTACAATTGGCAGAATTGAAATTCCCCTTCAAGTTATTCTATTTTTATTTTTATTTTTATTTTTTTACACTTTCCTTAGAGAAGGTTACACTTTTACATTTTTGGCAAATCCCCTTTTAGCAATGGAAGAATGGGTTCAAACCATAAACAGAATTTAAGCCTTATTTTGTTTTATTAAAAATTATCTAAAAAATAATAAGGATAAGCAGAAGCAGAAGCTTTGGTATCAGCTTATTCTCTAAAAGATGCATCATCCAACACTGACTACTAACGATATATAAATATTGCTCCTTATTGCCAAATTTCTTCCCCTTTAAATTCAAATTACAGTAAACAATTCAAATTACAATTTAACAATTTAACATAATAGAAACCCTGGATACAATGTAATTTGACCCGGACGAGTTCCCCGGGGGAGCTATGACTCGTTCAGTAGGTAAGAATAGTTGTTGCATCTTACGGAGATACTGTATGGCAGCGGCCAGCCAATAGAGGCCACCATCAACATACATACTGTACATCTAACAAGGCAAAATTCAAGTCAGCAAGATTAATAAATTATGTTTAAATATTTGAAAAGAGCAAATTAATATGCAATATGCATTTCGTTAATAAGAAAATAAATTAACCACAAAAATGAATCTATTTTGTATTTTCTCTCCTAATAGAGGCCAACACACAAATTCCACTAGCTTTTTCCTGATCCCACATTCATTTAATAAATAAAGCTGCACACTAACCCACGCAAAAAACACAATAGGATTCATTAATGATTAACTGGGAAGCATTTCAAGAGCCCACACAAGGCAGATTGTCCCTGCTTCTATTTCTCTATAATTGCAGTATTTCTTAAAGCTTTACTATGTAACTTTTAGCTGCAGCTGTAGTTCCAATGAGACATCCTGTAGGCGGACAGAAGCTGGAAAAGCTACATAGTGTTACTTTAAGAGTTAAATACAGTGCATACAAGTTTGTCTCAAGTGTGAATTAAGTATTACATTTGGTCTAATATTAGCCATTGCTAGCTTAACTGGTCCACATAATCATATGACAACATAACCAAAAAGGAGCACGCAAAACTTAAATTAAACTTAAAATGTTTTGTTTTTAAGGATCATAGTGCTAGTAGTAGTGTTGGGTCGAAGCTAGACAACAACAATCATGTTACTGTGTAAGGCACTGACCCTGTAGCCCTCTCAGGTGACTAATAACACACTGCCACTGCTAAATAGGTAGATAATGGTCAGAGAAATAAGACTCACCCTCTCCTGCCTCTGGGCTCATCTGGGAAGCGTTGTGGTGGGTAGTCATCTCGTCCGTAGCGTCGTCCGATGTCGTCAAGGTTGTCCATGGAGCGGGCACGTACACGATTCTCCATGTTCCCACCACCATGGCGCGGGTAGTCATCACGGCGGTAGCCTTGCTGGGAAACACTGCTGATGGTGCTCATGGCTTCATCCCGGTCATAGAGCGTAGGCAGATGCGGTGGCTGGGAGCGCCCCCCGCGGCCTCGAGCCTCTACGCTATCGTGCAGGGAACTGACTTCAGTCATATTATCCACTGAGGAGGGAAAAAGAGAGATAGTAAGTAGTAGCAAAAATATTTATAACTTTTTTTTGTTGTGAGACTTTGAAAACCCTTGACCTAGAGAAAGAGCTGGGCCGAGAGTAGAGCGGGCTGACTTCCAGTATTTAATGTCTTGAGTTTTACTCTGACTTGAAGTCACCCCCTTAAAGCTTTAGTGTGTAACTTTTTGACATTAATAAATGTTCACGTACATTCACGCCACTGCCAAATGAGTTGCTACAAAGCTAATTAAGACTACCAGCTCCACACAACTCTCTATGTTTCTCAGTATGGCTATGTTCAGAAGAGTGTAGTCCGCTAACTTTACCGCGCGGAAACTCAAGTGAAGATAATTACCTCTTCTGAAGTGTTCATCATGTTTTTTTAATCTTCCATGTCCTCCTTTGCTGCTAGCAACTGCATCGAGAGGGGGTGGGGGTGGGGCGCGATCACGTAATGCTTGTATCATGTGGATGCGCCAACAGTGTTGTTGTCATTACTTAGAATTCCTCATAGGGGCGACAGAAACGACGCACTATAGCTTTAATGAAATTATATTAAATAAAATGAATTGAACTCTGAAAGGAACTTCTCAACATTTGGAGGAAATGTAAACTAGACACACGGAGTAGTTAAAATGGCTGTCTTTTAACAGCTTATAATAGAAGTTTAATTTTTTCATTTCTTCAGTATGAGGCACTGTAACAGAGACCAGAATGGCAGGAAGTGATCAGTCACTCACAGCGGTTGTAGTTGCCGGGTCTGGATGGGTCCATGTTGGCCAGCTCCCTCTCCATGTAGTAAATGGCACGTGTGGCGTTCCCATCAGGGTCCACCTGGATACGATACCCACTGCGAGCTGAATGGAAGAATAGAGACAGTCAGATTAAGCTTCATGCAAATAAGATGACTCAATGTGCTTGAAAATTACAGTCAGTCCAAGGCAAACCCTGCACACTGGAGTCAGAGCCCCCTTTAAATGTATTAGTACTGGGCTTGGTCAAGATCAGAGTCCTTTTACATTGGGTATCTATGGATTCCGATTAGGGATGTATTACCAGTGTGGCGGTAAACCACGGTAAAAATGTTGACAATGACAATTATTGTTTTCATTTAAAAAAATCATCATCATTATTATTATTATTATTATTATTATTATTATTATTATTATTATTATTATTATTATTATTATTATTATTATTATAAATATACTATTCTACTATTAAAATATCAAATCCTTCTCTTCTTCTTCTTTGTTACCGCAATTGGGTGCAACTTAATTCAAGAATTCTACTTGTGAGAAACCACAATGGAAACATATCTTTCAAATGTACTTTTTGAAGTGTGAAAACATCCCCACATTGGCAGGTGTAGGGGGGACAACACATAAATAGAATCAATGAAATTCCTTTGGGTGTTTCCTTTCTTCTCATTTTACTCACTGTGG
The DNA here is from genome assembly GCA_013375575.1 of Percina caprodes. Classification (NCBI taxonomy): domain Eukaryota; kingdom Metazoa; phylum Chordata; class Actinopteri; order Perciformes; family Percidae; genus Percina; species Percina caprodes. Next base: position 3,175,271 of record JABXJD010000014.1, read on the forward strand.
TCGCCTCCCCCGTCTTGTTCACGCAGCAGAGGCACCTGGGAGCCCTGTCCAACTGCACAGACCCAACACAGCAAATTTAAACAACAAAGCAAACTCAACAAAGTTCAACATTAACACAAATTACGCAGGCGGTTATTTAGAAAATTCATATTTTCAGTAACTGCTGGCCACACAAGTGGAACACATAAGAACTGCTACAGGAATGATTTATCAACATTTAATCAGGACTGGAAAACAACTCATACCAGAGCTAGCGCCATCATAATCCCGGCCGTAACCATTCTGGGAAGGTAGGGGTCCCGCTCCGTTTGGTAGAGGAAGCAGAGGCATACCAGGCTGGCCACCGTATGCTGGCTGGGCATACATACTGGGAGCATAGAGGGTGGGAGCATATTGACTCATTGGCATACCACCTTTCTTCACTGCTTTTCCTGCCTCGTACACTGCAACATAATGAACGACAGTTGGTCAGAGTGGAAAGAAAACATGACTGTGTGAAACCGCAGAAACATTTCATAAGTCTTCATTTGCAGGGACAGGAACTAAGACACAGCAACTGCTGAAGGACAATGGAATTTGAAGTCAGTTTAAAAGTTCTGGAAATATGCTTAATTGTTTATTTCTTTTTGGGAGTTAGATCTAACTTAATAACTAAGAAAATATACAGTGCTTGAATAAATTACAGATTGTTTCATGAATATAACTTTTTGGAACTCTTTGGTTTGTGCTGTATCAACCTTGAACACAGAGCATGTACAGTACAGCTAACCACAACAAATATACACACACCACAATTTTGCCTTAACAAGTGTGACGACCCCTGTGGGGCTGTCCTGTGTAGCTTTCCTGTGCTTGCTTCATTAGGTTAATCGTGAACACCTGAGGGCCCCAGTGTGTGCCGATTACTTCAGCCTGGTACTAGTGCAGTATGGGGTCTTTTCTTCTTTTTTCCGTCAGCGGCGGCGTCCCCCCCTTCAAGGATGTGGCTACGGTCGTTTTGAGTTCTTCGTTGCCTTATTTCCACACTTCAACACCTACACCTACACTATACTTTCACTCATTCACACCTTCATTGCTGACTGGACTGATTTTCACATGACATGCTTTGTTTTGCATTCTATTTGGACGTCTGATTTATTTGCTATTTAGTTTGCTAAAATAAATTACTTTTGTTATACCTTTAAATGTGGTGTGTCTCCATACTTGTCACGGTCCAAGAGCCAGATCGTGACAAATGGGGGCTCGTCTGGGATGGTTAGGTTGAAGGTTATTTAGTTGTTTTGACTTATTAGAAAGTTTGGTTGGCACGTGGTTTGCCGGATGATTAGTCACCGGTGCGCGTGTGGTTAATTTGTTTGGTTTTGGAGACGCACCACACTCCAGGGGTGGATATGTTTTCCTCTTTTTTCATGTGTGCATTCTGTTGGGTCCAGTTGCCGAAGCATGGCTTCCGTTTTGGAATTTTTTGAGTCGCCGTCAGAAGCGTTTATTAAATACTGTACGAAGAATAGAATCGCAGATAGCTAATCATTATAGTATTGATGTATCTGATATGAACTGTAAAGATGAAGTAAAAAGTGCTGTGTGGTCCGCTTTATGGAAGACGGGGTCCTGCAGAAGGTAGAGTGTTTGTCGGATGTGGCGGTGTCCGAGTCCGTGTTGATGTCGGGGTTGACTTTTGAGCAGCGAAAGGAGTTGTTGATGCTTCAGCTTAAGGAAGAGACAGAGCGCCAGGTTACGTTGGAAAAAGTAAGGTAGCAAACAGAGACAAGGAAACTGGAGCTGCAGGAGTATAAATTGAAGTTGATCGGGGATGGTAGGATCCCGTTTGATGCGTCGGGTGCTGAACAGTCATTTTCTTCTGAAGTTGCCCAGTGTTCTGTGGATATTGGGGCTAGTTTGCATTTGGTGCCCAAGTTTAATGAGAAAGACCTGGACACATTCTTTAACCTTTTTGAGCGAGTGGCTGGTGCGAAAAATTGGCTGGATGCTGACAGGATTTTGTTGCTGCAGTGCGTACTGACTGGTAGGGCACAAGAAGTGTATTCAGCATTAAGTGTTAGTGGTAGTGTGACTTATGAAAGTGTAAAATCGGCTGTCCTAAAATCGTATGAGTTGGTCCCTGAGGCTTATCGTCAGAAATTTTGAAACTGGGAAAAGGGCGATAGACAAACTAGTGTGGAATATGCTTGTGACCTGTTGTCTCACTTTAATCGGTGGTGCTCCGCTGCTAAGGTTAACACATTTGAGGGTTTGTGCGAATTAATTGTGTTGGAGCAGTTTAAGAATTCTATTCCTCAGCGTGTTGCCACTTATGTGAGTGAGCAGAAGGCAACCACGGTTCTTAAAGCGGCTGAGTTGGCGGATGATTTTTTCTTGACTCATAAAAGGACGTTTTATGTAAGATGTGAAACGTAGGTACATTGAGAGTGTGTGTTTTATATTTATAATTACTTTGCACATAAAAGCCCACAAAGTAGAGTACTACAGTTCATGATGTGAAAAAGTCCAGAAAGATTTAGGAACTCTCCTTGAGAATTTTACATTAGAGCTGGGTATAGTTTGACATTTTTTAATTCTTGTGCCAGTACAATATCAAAGTTTTTTGTTTATTATTCATACTTTAGGAGTCAAATTTTGTGCAGTTGTAAGGGTTTCATTTTTGTTAAATAAATGTAATCAGTTAACCAGAGCTTAATTTGACAAATGTTGGTGCATATTACCAAAAGACATAGACATTTAAAGCCTTTTGAGACTTGATTAGTCTCTTAATTACACCATTTTCAACAAGACATTTTTTTTACCTTAACAAAGGACAACCAAACTTCTCAAATGTTTAATGTTGTCGAAGTGCAAGCAGCCATATAAGTATTTTGTCTACATAAAATACAGTCTAATATTGGTATAATTATAATTTGAACTGGAAACAGATCTGAGATTCCGATAACAGAATCTGACCAGACTTTCGGTGCCAATGTTGTTACTTGACAGTATGTGATACTTGTGCCACAGACACATTTTAGTCCAAAAATGTAGGTTCAATAGCCAGCTCTAGGTTACATGCCGTAAAAGAAAGACAACAAGTGCAATTTCATTGGCTTTCCGTTTGATACTCACATGCTCGTGGGCAGCAGCAGCGGTCAGGGCAGCAGGGGCAGCTGATATAGCAACAACAGGTGTGTGGACAGCACTGGCACCAGCAGATCCCGATCAGGAGCAGCAGCAACAGGAACCCCATAACCACCAAAACAACCAGGAGCCAGTCTGCGTGGGCCAATTTGGGGTGCATTAGATACATTATTCTCAAATAGTTATATTATTAATCCACAACACATTATTTCCCTCTTTTAACAGGGAACATACAGTAAGCCCAGCAAATAAGAAGGCATTTTTCATATTTATGCAAGAGGAAGATTTACACATCACTCCTAAAAGAGAACATTTCATGAAAAACTCACTTTTTCAATGCTTGTGCACATACATTTGGATATGTGAGGTGCCTAACAGCACAGAAACTGTGAAATAACACAACTCAGTCAGTTTTATATGGGCTGCCAAATCAGAAATTATGAGATTCATCAAGCCATTTAGAATCTGCTTCCAATTCTATATCACATGCAGGATCATTAGAATATTTAACAGAAAAACTCCAGGTAGTGACATGTAAATGTCAAACAGAATTTAGAAGCTGTTTGTGTCAGTCTGAGCATAGGCCGTGCTCAGCTTCTTTATGTTTATAATTGCAAACAACGCTCAGATTTCATTTCTGCTATTGAGTGTTCAGACAAACAAAGCATGTTGGCTACAGTGGTAGTTTAGGTATTTCTCAAGATTTTGTCAAACCGGTAAAGGCGGTTGGTCCTTGTACTCGGGGCATGATTTCACTCTGCAAATCAATTCAGGGAGCACATGACAGCTTAGCCAAGAGACTGCAAAGTGAGGGGAGAAAATGTACCTTTGTGTGCCTCTGTTCACTGATAAGAAAATGTGTGCCGAGTGCCCTTTTGTTGCAACCAGGCAGCTACAGACTACAGAAAGTCACACATGGGAGCTGAGCCATATTACAGAAAGAGAAACAGAGGTTGATAAGGAAGGAATGGAGAATGTTAAATAAGTGCATCATAAGCTAAACAGTTGGGTTTGATTAGTCTCATTTATATTGTACATTTCCCTTGTAACAGGAAGTTGTATGCAGGCCCTTGTTCTCAAGATGAGTCATACTGTAGTTTCTACTCTGTCTGTAATTGGGCGCTATGACAAGTATGATGTTCGCCAGGAATCATCTACGGCCTTGAGCGACCTCAACCAATGCAGCTGGGGTGTTCTCTAAGAAATGTTTCTGTTTTTCTTCACAACTAAACCTCCCTCATACACCTCTACTGTGGGACTAAAACATGCCTGAGCTATATCAAGGGGCTTGTACTACCTTCCATAACCAGTAAGTCAATGCCAGGCAGGAGGTCAGTAGTATTTGACTTTCTCTCTGTGAAAGAAAGATAAAGCCACAATTACTTAAAAAAAATATTGGTCTAGTTTTACTAGTTTTACTCTAAAGACTTAATCAGAACCAGGCTGGTGGCAAGTTTGGCCTGTAACAACTATTACCATAATTGTCTAATTGCAACTGTTTGACATAATCGCGGTTTCTTTTTTTGACTGCAATTAACTGTTTACATTAGCTACAACCTAAGTGGTATGACATTATTATGATATTGTAATTATATAAGTGATTATTGGTCGGACTGTTGAGCTAAAGCTATGCAAGAGACATCTGCCATTTGCTGCAATAGCAACTCCAAACATCCTGGGCTGCCTTAAGCCAGAGAAATTGAGCATACTTAGGTTTCTAGCAGTAAATCTGCCTGACAAACACGCTGAATAAATAAGCTTTTGTTGCACACCATCACCACCCCCCTCCTTTTTTTCGGAGGCCTATATGTTTTTAATAATATGTACATTGTTGGTTGCTGGCACTTGTAACAAAAATGACAAGTGGGGAAAGAGTTTTAAAAAATGTAAGTAAAGAATCGGTAATGACTATTTTATAACATAGATTTGCCAATATTGATGAAAAAATTTTCTTCAAAAAAGCCTTGTTGAGCAAAACGTTACATTATCTAGGTCACATAACAGTGATATAACAACAAGATGTATTCTGGGATTATTCAAAACTTTAATTTATTAGAAAAAAGTAATGAATAACTATTTATATGAAGACCTCTGAAATCAGGCCAAGTTTGAATGGAATTTTAAACTCTTTTGAAAATGATTTGCAATCTGTATGTGTAATCGTGTGTGTGTGCGTGTGTGTGTGAGGAGAAAAGTGAAGAAAAAGGAAAACGGAGAAAAAAAAGAAGAAGCACAGTGCGAAACCACATACGCCTATGAATGCAACTTACCAAGTACAATTAGCTCCGTGTAGTCTTCACCGTTTCCTGAAAGGTCCTGGGAAGAGACCACAGAACAGACGTAGACACCACTGTCACCCCATGCAGTCTGTGCAATATTCAGGTCTGCATCTGTGAGAAACAATAGATCCACATTGGTTTTTGTTTTAAAGTGGCTATAGTATTATTACTCACTACTATTACAATCATACAACAGTGGGATTTGATAATAATCCTTGTTAAATTGCAGTATTTCTGACATCTGGAACAAGAAACAATGTCAAAATATTTCTGCCCTTTTTGAGTGCTGGGCTCAAGGTTTTTCCCCAGCTTGACTTTATTATGGTAAATTGAACAATGATGAACGATGCACAGAACATAATGACTTTTCTTTTGAACAAGGCACTTTGCTTGCTCCACTTAAAAAAAAGAAAACATTTTGGTTAATTCCAAAAACTGAAAGATTCCTACATTTGAAAAATTGAAACTGTAAAGCATTGCACCGCAGTGTGTGTGTGCCTGCTGGTTTGCTGCGAGACCACATCTGGAGAGATCAGTTAGAAGCTCCACCGTTAGTGGAAAATATGCACTCCACACTCTACTCTGAGCCAAGGAGGCTGACTCACAGGAGCCTCAGCAACAGTAAGCCCTGGCACAATTTATTGTGGGCCTAAGAAGGCAGATCATTTTTTTAAGTCAAAGCATCAATGCAGGTTTTTAACATGTTGAAGTTTATATATATGCCGATTAGGCCTGCAAGATTAATCGTTACAAAATAACGATCTTGAGTCACCCTGTTCATGACTTTGATTTTTATTTAATTTTACGAGCTTTCTTCTGTGAGTTTTAAAAGCCTGTATTAAATAGATTTTAATGCTCTCCCTTCTCTTCATTGAAGCCTTTATGTTTGAAGGCTTGTGGTGATGCGTAATGTGCAATAGGAGTCAAAAATAATCTGTTTGGTACTGCCAATTTGTTTTGTTAAGTTCAAAAAAAGAATGGCAGAGAGTCGTGATATCAATTCTTAGCTAAAAACATGTGATTCATAATTTTTCAGGCCTAATGCCTACTCATAACTAATTGATTATTCTGTTGCTCATTTTCAAGGCCTGAGCTGTATACTTCCTATTCACCAAGGCTTTCCTTTCTCTTTCATATATCTTTCATCATATCTAAACATTTAGGGTGATCATGCTTTTGTCAATAAAACCCCAAATCCCCTCAAAAGGAGATCAGGTTAGCAACTTTACTGATAATTGTCAATTCTCAGTTAACCTTGCTTACAGCTGTACTGTTTGTGAAATATTGCATTTTTATTAATTCATGCATGTAATTGAGTTTTATTGACATTATTAGGGTCTGAGCACCGACAGCAGCAAAGGCCCTCTTGAAACTGAAGGAATTATTATTATTATTATTATTATTATTATTATTATTATTATTATTATTATTATGGCATTATTGAGGGGGCTTAACATATTCAAAAACTCACCAAAATTGGCGGCCTAATAAAGGCTTAATTTGCATCAAGTCTGGTGAAAATATACGTATTTTAATGGTTTGGCAACAGGGACACAAAAATGGCTTGCTAGCGCCCCCTACAAAATTAAAAAACTTGAGCCCCTGCAGTACGTTTAACATAGACTAACGAAACTTGGTACATTACATTTTACATTACAATTTGTGCGTTTTATCATCGAAACAGGAAGTGGGTGTAACCTGAGTGTACATTGTCCAATTGGTTCAAAACTTTTCAGGATTCTTAAGTGTCCAAGCTTGACGACATATAAAGGGCGAAATTAACTCAAAGTCATAACGCACCCTAATGGCAACAGGAAGTAGGCTTAAAAGTCAAGGTGCTATACTACAACAAATTTCTCCTAGAGATTTCATCTAATGGACTTCAAATTTGGTCTGTACCATCTCAACACCTTAAAGATTAGAAGTTATTTAAAGAAAAACGTCACATGAAACGGTGTGGGTGTGGCGGCCATTTTGAGTGTTTAGCGATGAACGAGAAAGTGGCTGCAACTACAATGTACATTGTCACATCTGCTTGAAATGTCCCACAATCAACAAGGATCCAGGCCTGAGGACACATACAGGCCAATATTGACTTTTGGTCATAGCGCCCCCTGCTGGCAACAGGAAATCAGCCTTATATGACAAACATCATCCAATTACCATGAAACTTAGAATGTGTTGTTTACTTGTGATACTGAAGCCCCTACACTTTACCAACCCTCTTGTACTCAGGCCATGCCCCTTTTATGGCTTTTGAACCGTTTAAGGTAAAGTCTTGTAGGAGGTGTCATTGAACTCAGCAGAGAGTTCCTTTTTGATTGGTTACGGCCTGACACCTCCCCCCTATGCGTTACACACACCCCTTTTCATAACTAATGACCCGTTTGATGTAGGGTTTTGTGTGAGGTATCAATGAACTCAACAGACAGTTCCGTTTTAATTGGCAATGGTTTGGCCCAGCCCCTATTATTTAACAAAACCCCATTTCACAGCTAATTAAGTGTATGACGTAGAGTATTGTGTGAGATATCATTGAACGTGGTAGGGTGCCCTTTTCATTTGTGATGATTTGGAGTGTCTGAGTGTCGCACAAATGCACGGTCGCAGGAGCAAGGGCCTGTCCAAAGCTGCTTGCAGCTTTAATTTTGGTTGTTACTCAGACACAGGTATATTTTGCAGCCCAGTAAAACACTGCACTTTGAAAGGGACTAAAGAGATAATGTTGATTTTCTGAACAGTGTTAGTCACATTCACTGAGAAAAGTGATGAAGTGAAACATAACAACAGTGGTGTTTTACAAGCATTAGCAGTATGAATTATACTGGGTGGGGGAGGGCTATTGTTTTAAAAGCTGATATCAGTACTTCAGCACATTTCTGTACTCTAAATAAATGATTATCTCATATGTATGCATCCCAGGATGGTAAAAAGCAGGGGTCCATTAGAGAAAAACTACCTGACAAGAGTGTGCAATAATTTGAGAAGGACACTTGCTCATGAGGAGGCCTGTCATGAATCCACTGGTTTCAGGATGATAGAACAGCTAGAACAGTCTGGTAAGTTCAGAAAATTAAATAACTTTGCTGTAATGCAGCTTTTAAAACCAGGAAGAGACCACACTTACTATATTATGATATCCAAAATCTAAGATGATATCTAGTCTCATTTGCGATATCGATAGAACATTGATATATTGCCCAGCCCTAGTCCCACGTGGTCATACTAATTTCAGTTTGAGAAGCTGAACTGCACAGAAATAGGGGAGCAAGTCACACAAAGCTCTACATAATAAGAAACTGGTGTATTATAATTTACAGAGACAGTTACTGACAGTAGAGGTTATATGATTCACCATCATTGACTAATTGGTGCAAAGAATAGAAATACATTCACTCAGGATGTTTGGTCCAAAGTCTCTGTAAAATATCATGTGTTCAACCAGCAATTCAAATCATTTGTGGGTCACAATTTCCTAGAGCCCAAGGTGATCTCCTGAAATGTCTTGTTGTGTCAGACCAACAGTAGAAACTCATATATTTTCATTTACTATGATGTCACAACTGGGAAATGAAAAACAATCAAATATTTATAAATACTTTTTTGCTTGAAAAATGACTTATTAAAAGATTAATTTATCAAAAAAAAAAAAAAAAGAATCATACCCATTCTTTACTATACATATGAATGTGATTTCAAAGTGTAAGTTTTCATAAACTCACTGTTTAGGATGCTGATCTTGCGACCCTGGTACTCCGTGCCGAGGGTAACGGCATTGCTTTGCTTGGAGGCCACTATGCGCACCGTCCTCTGGCTATCGGCACACTCGATGTTGGGGTTGTAGTTAGGGTTGTTCTGAGCCAGAATGTTGGTTGCACTGCTGGGATTCAAAGCCGCCTGGATGGGGTCCTGGCAGTAGGATTTGTACTTCCACGTGACGACAGGAGGCTGAGAGGCGGTTGTCTGGTAGTTGCAGTTGAGGGTCACGGGCTGGAAGAGGATGACGATGTACCTTTTGGTGGGGCACTGGACCGAGATGGCCATGGTGGACTCTAGAAGAAATATTGGAGATTTTGATTTGGAGAGTATGATAATTATTATGACCAAAATATCACTTAACTTCTATTATATTGGGTAAATGTTTCTAATTACGGGACAATACCCCTAAGGCGTGGTATATGACAACAGTATTTCCTCACTGCCAGTATCGCTGAGAGTGGGAGGGATGAGTCACAGCAGGCATGCTCTGTTTTTTTCGCCTGACCCTCACCACTGAGTATGATTGCTATGCGTACTTCAGATGTTCTGAAAATAGAGTAATTTACACCAGACACATAGTCAAGACATTGAGAGATTGTCTGCTGTGACTTTCCTCTTGCAAATTGCTAATCTTAAAACGTAAAGGCCGTAAATAAAACCATAAATCAGAACACCTCAAAATGTGGAAGTGTAGTTTCTAGGGCTTAATCAGCATTAGCTTTTCCTAAAAAGATGAACAAAAAACTTTTACATTCAAAAAACGCACCACATTTGATAAAATAAACAATACCACTGTGAATTTATGTTTAGCGCTTTCCTTTTTCAAGATACATTATGGCATGTATATCCTAACTGTTTCTGCCATAAACAATATACCAAAGAATATAAATCATAGTCTGTTGGATTGTAAACTCTTCATTATTTTATCATAACAAGTTTAAATTTGGTGTTTGTGGTGATTCTGAACTGTTCAAAATCATTTTCTCCTCCCCCACTCTGACTCAAACTTCCTCTCATCCATCCATTTTTTCATCAGGAACCATACAAGACACCAAATAATGTGTGGTTTCCAGATGGCACATTCAGCATAAACGTTTCCTGGCAGTTTTGAGGAAAACGTCCCCTCAATTCATTAATGAAAATAGCAATGCTGTAAAAATATTAAAAACCTGTTACACATCATATGTATTTTATATAACGTAATCTCTCCCATTCTCTCTTTTGTTTCCATGTATTATTGTCTGCCATAAAAACATATAATACTATCCACAAGAACAAACTACCAGTGATGTAAGGAGTGCTTGGATCCTTTACTTATGTACAAGTAGGAATGCCATAGTCTAAAAAGACTCCTTTATAAGAAAAAGTCCTGAATTCAAAATGTTACTTAAATACAGAATGTACTTAAAAGTATGAACAACAAAAGTAGTCATTATGCACAATGGCTCATTTCAAAGTGTTATTGAATATCAAATTAATCTATAATAGCGACAAACTATGAAAACACTAAAAAATACCCAACATATGTTTGAAAATGAGAAACACTCGGGCAGGAATATTCATCAACGCACTTTTCACGGAAGAGGGCCCACCCTGTTTGGCAAAAATAAACCAACGGGCCAACTTACCTGTTGCCATTAAGGCGGCGATGATTAACGTCCACAACATGTTAATCCTCTTTCCTCGAGGTATCAGTCGACTTATCTTATATTTATTTTCCTCAAATACGAGAATAAAACTTCAGCTTATGCATACTACTGAACGCAACTGTACTTTTCCTCAGCCAGGTAGTTTCAGCTCCATTTTGTGTCTTTGTTCGTTGGAGGCAAGGGGAGTACCTGAACGCCCCACGTCAGCCTAGCAACCAACAGGTGAGCTCCCAGAGAACGGTTGCGAAACACAGGGGTGTGTAAATAGTTTTGGGTTGTTTTTTTTGTCGAGGGTGATTCATTTAACCCCAAATACCGGGTAATGAGAGCAGAATATGTATTTGAAATACAAAATTATGTCTTTGTCAACATTCTTTTGTTTGCTAAGAAAGAAATTTGACCAAGAAATAATGTTTTATCCACCCACTAGTTGGTACGACCCAGATACTGATAACGATTTCATGCATGTTAATGTTCAACCTTTTGTGTGTGTGTGTGTGTGTGTGTGTGTGTGTGTGTGTGTGTGTGTGTGTGTGTGTGTGTGTGTGTGTGTGTGTGTGTGTGTGTGTGTGGCCCAGTTTCTGTAGGAGTGCAATTTTGAAATTTCACCACAGACTATATTTCCCAGTAGTACTTTAGAGAAGGCCTACAGTATATATTATTATAATATTCACAGTGGTGGGAAATAACTACTCAAGCAATGTACAACAACACTGAGGTAGTCTAATTGTGCTTTATTTAGCCTACATATTTAAATGTTTGTTACTTTGCAGACTATTAATAGGCCTACAAAAAAATAATCAAAATGTTATTATAGATATAATCCAGTGGTTAATAGTTTAGTGCTACAACATTAAAATTATGCTTACACATTAATGCATCAATGATAATGATCACATGATATTCAGAAATAGGCCATTCTTGAGTAGCCTACTTTTACATTTGGTATCTGGTAAAGTTCAGAAAACATGATCTATGAAAGGTTTAGCTTCTTTTACTATATTTAAAGGCCTTAGTACTTCTTCTTCCAGCATTGATTATTCACTAAACACATTATATTGACTGGTTCAGTGGCTGTGTTAATAATGATAAACCATATGTTGTTTAAAGCAAGTTTTACTGAAGACAGCAGTTACACATAATGCATTTGGCCATTTTTGTAGAAAGCTCACTAATTTAAAACATAATATGTAGTTACCACGTAGAGCTGAAAGCTGTTTTGCTTATAAGCATGTCTTTACACAAGCAATTTGATTACGTAATTTTGTAATTGATTAATCAAGAAAATAATCAGATAATGAATCACAATAAAAACAACAATACACAGCTATTTTATAAACCAATAATTTGGCTCAGTGAGAGAATGGCCCAACACGCTGCTGTCTTCTTCAGCATTATTCACTGTTAAAATAAGAAAAAAGAGAAAAAAAACATGCTCTGAGTGTCACGTGTATACCTGTTGAGTTTAAAATATTCATCTATCTATGAAATGTATCTATGAAATTGTATCTATAACTATTAAATAATAATAAGTGCAGCTCATTAAATAAATGGTATAAAACTGAACATATACTGTACATCTTTTTCTGCCAGAGCTTATAGGAAACAATAAAAACTGATTAAAAAAAGGGAAATGTGACCAAAACGTACAATAGATAGAACATTCTGACTTACACTTACACTGTAGACCAGCAGCATCACTGCGATCAAAAACAGGGCTGCAAAATGACATCACATAACTGTCAAAACAAAATCTTTCAAATGTCAAGTCACGCAGTTCATCAACGACAGCATTAAATTGACATATTGTGGTAAACACTTACCAACACTAACAATTAACCCATAGCGTGCACGACTAGGAGTCTGAGCACCTAAAAAAGAAGGTAGAAATAAAAATATAGAGAACAGTTGTAACTCTTTTGGAGATTTTCACAATAAATCCAAGACCATTTAAACAGAAACAAGACAATTTCCTACATTATAAACTGCAATGTTCCAGCTGAAACAATGTATTTAAGTGGTTGTATTAAATATGTGTCAGGTTGCAAAATTGGTCTAAATAATACAGTCACATGTTTCACTTTTTTCATATCAAGTCATGCAGTTCATCAATAATGGGTTAAATGCTTACCAACGTTAGGAATAAATCCATCAGGTTGGCCAAGAGTCGGATGCTGATCACCTAAAGAACAAGAAAGAAATAATTAAAAGCATCAGGAACTCCGCAAAACCTTCTGATTAACTTTATCATGTTATAATTCACTAATACATTTAATTTGTAATAAAAACAGTGAAACCATATGATTTCATAATGACAGACTAAAGGTTGCAGTTCTGTATATATGTTGATACATCCAGTATAATAACAGACCCGGAACAGTTTTTTGTGATTTTCCCAATGAATACATAAACATTTAGACGGTATTAATTATGTACAGGTTGCAAAATTGACCTAAATAATACAGTCACATGTTTCACTTTTTTCATTTCAAGTCATGCAGTTCATCAATCACAGTATTAGTGCTTGGGTTAAATGCTTACCAAAGATATTAGATTTAAGGCCAAAAGTCTGATGCTGATCACCTAAAGAACAAGAAAGAAATAATTAAAAGCATCAGGAACTCTGCAAAACCTTCTGATATATCCAGTATAATAGGAGGCCAGGAACAGTTGGAACCCTTTTTTGTGATTTTCCCAATAAATAAATAAACATTTAGACGGAAATAGCCAATTTTCTATATTGTCAACTGCACAGTGTCAGCTACTGAAACAATGTATTTAAGTGATCTTATTAAATACAGGTTGCAAAATGTATCTAAATACCGTCAATCCACTGTTATTGCTGCCCGCAGTGTACATAGATAGAAAAAGGTACATTTTTACCTAAACAAAAGTTCTGTGGGAGTTTTGTTCCTTTTTGTAAGCAAGAATACAGTCAATCAATCAATCAATCAAAATTTATTTATATAGCACTTTACAACTACCAGCAGGTATCCAAAGTGCTTAACAAAATAAGTAAAATCACAACATACAATAGAAAGAGTGAACAAATAAATTGTAAATTCAGAAGAAGTACAAAGAAACAAAAGAATGAAATTGTCACACCACTGCTACGTATCAAAAGCCAGACTGAACAGATATGTTTTGAGCTTGGACCTGAAAAGAGTGACATCTGTAACCGTACGTATATCAGGGGGTAACTTGTTCCAGAGTCTCGGGGCAGCAACTGCAAAAGCCTGATCACCCCACCGTTTATACCTGGACCTCGGGACTTCTAAAACCAACTGATTTGAAGACCGCAATGACCGGTTGTTCTCCGTACAGTTAAAATTTCAGACAGATACTCTGGGGCGAGACCATTTAAAGCTTTAAAAACAAACAATAAAATCTTAAACTCTATTCTAAAACGCACCGAGCCAATGCAGGGTGTAGAGAACGGAGTAATGTGTGCACGTCTAGATGTATTTGTTAAAAAGCGAGCAGCAGCATTTTGAACAAGCTGAAGACGTGAGATGGAGGTCTGGTTCAGTCCAACATAGAGGGCATTACAGTAGTCCAACCTTGAACTGATAAAAGCATGAATGGCCTTTTCTAGGTCGTGCCTGCTCAGAAAGGGCTTAACTTTAGCCAGCAGGCGAAGCTGGAAAAAGCTAATTTTAACCACATTACTGATCTGTTTATCAAATTTCATGCAGCAATCGAAAGTAACCCCCAAGTTTTTGACAACAGATCTCGTACAAGATGTCAGTGCTCCCAAACTCAAAGCTGGCCCATTCTGCATGCCTGGAGTACTGAAAATAATACACTCTGTTTTACTATCATTCAAATTAAGAAAGTTGTCTGAAAGCCACAACTTAATATCAGCGATACAGCTTAGCAGAGAGTTTAGTGCAACACTGTCATTTGCTTTTATAGGCAAATAGATTTGCAAATCGTCTGCGTAACAATGAAATGACAGGTTGTGTTTCCCTATAATCGCCCCTAAAGGCAGCATATATAAAGAAAACAGAATAGGGCCAAGAATGGATCCCTGTGGTACCCCACAAGAGAGAGGAGCAACTGACGAGGAGAGGTCCCCAATCATAACAGAAAAGCTCCTATTTGACAGATAGGAGCTGAACCATTTGAGTGCCAAACCTCCGATGCCTACGCAATTCTCAAGGCGTGAGAGGAGGACTGCATGGTCCACTGTATCAAACGCCGCTGTGAGGTCCAAAAGGACTAAAACAGTAGGATTCCCGGCATCTACAGACAAGGCAATATCATTATGTACCCTCAACAGTGCAGACTCAGTGCTGTGACGTGATCTAAAACCAGATTTGAAATTTTTCTAAAACCTTTGAAAGAAAAGGAAGATGAGAGACTGGTCTAAAATTGGACAGCACCGTAGGGTCAAGATTAGGCTTCTTAAGTAGAGGTCTGACCACAGCATGTTTAAAGGCAGCTGGGACAGAACCTAAGGTAAGACAGGAATTAAAAAGAGTAAGAAGACTCGCCCCAATGGTATTAAAAACCTCCTTCACCATTTTGGCGGGGACAATGTCTAAGGGACAGTTGGTAGGTTTCATGTGTTGTACAACCTCACTAAGTAACATCAGAGAAACTGGCTTAAATTCCTCAAACACAGCTGAGTGTGTAGGAGAAGCAGGTAAAAACACCTTAAAATTAGCACTGGTAATTTTCCTAATAGATGCTACTTTGTCAATAAAATAACCAAGAAATTTCTCACATGTACTGATTGACACATCTGTCGGAGTAGAGGAGCATGGATTTATGACCGAGTTAATAGTATTAAATAACACTCTTGGTTCATGGCAACTGCTAGCTATGACAGAAGAGAGATGCTGAATCTTTGCCACCTTCACAGCATTCTGGTATGTGGCTAGACTGTCCCTTAATACACCCAGTGACACGTGTAAATTGTCTCACTGAGGTTGTGCAGAGTGAGTCAAATCTATGGTGTAATCACTCTAACTTGTTTCTGATTAGAAGAAGTTAAAGTGTTACAACTGTCCCTAGTCTCCCCTAAACAGAAAGAGTTTGGTGCATGTGTACAGTAAATGATAGTTTGCCATTATCCCTGCTTATCTAGCTCCGCTTGTCTTACAAATACTTAGAAAGCATAAATAGAAACCATTACCACTCCATTCTCTGACCTAATGCACATTTAAAGCATCATTGAATCCTATTCTCACCTAAGCAAAGAGCAGATTATTGGTGTCATACACACAGTAAGCATTGATTTGGTGCTTTCCATTTTAAAAATACCAAACTCCTTTATTTTTGTAAAAAGCAAAATATATATTGGTTTCATTCTGTATCAGCTAGATTATATAGGTAACAACCTACCTTCAAAAATGTTATAACAGGTACAACTGGCTCAACAAAAGCAGAACATTATAACATCCATGAAGGATTTACTGTAGGACTGGTGTATAACACTGAATTAGTTTTAGATATTTGTACCTAATAAACTGGAAACCGAGGGTATGATCTGGCAGGAGGTGAGCTACTTTAAAGATCAACATTGTAGACATTATAATAGTTGAAAAAAGAAAAAAATACTTACTGTTATGGGAAAAGAGCAGAGGTACCTTTTCACAGAGATACTGAGATATATTTCTTGTTGTTTTATCATCATTCCATTGACTATATCTCTAAACTGTAGTTTGAAGTGGCTGCACAACTTAAAGTCTCATCTCTTTTTTGACCAAAGTGATTTCAGTTTTAACCTAGATGTCTCGACATACTTTGACCAGCAAATTACCCCCCAAAAAAACCAGAGGTTTT
Source organism: Percina caprodes (assembly GCA_013375575.1). Classification (NCBI taxonomy): domain Eukaryota; kingdom Metazoa; phylum Chordata; class Actinopteri; order Perciformes; family Percidae; genus Percina; species Percina caprodes. The sequence continues at coordinate 3,191,877 of JABXJD010000014.1, forward strand.
TGTTTAATAGATTCATGTAATACGTACAGACAGAGATGTTGATGTGTTGTCCATCGCTACCGTCCACGTCAAATTTTTCAACATTCTCTGAGCAGAGGATGGTGATTTTTGATTGGTGAATGCACACATCACAGCTCTTAGAACCATTTGGAGAGATTCCAGAGCATCCTGAAAACTTCTGATTGAGGTTTCTTTTGTACAGTATCTTGTCATCGTTGTCATATATGGTCATCAACTTGACGAGGCACCTGTCATTGTCCATGCAGTTAAAGCACCTAACTGTTGTAAAAACAGAGAAAAACATTGATGTGTAACGGATGTAAAAAGAGCAGGCAGTACAAATGTGCTTACATTTTTGCTGGTTTATTATTTAACATAATAAAGTATCTGGTTAATTCAACAGGTTCTACCCATTCTGACAGCTGGGTTGCCAGATGGTCTGTAAAAACGCAAACCCAGCGCGCGACAGCTGTAACTAGTATTGCCACGGAGCAGCAAACAAAAAACAGGATCAATGGAGATTGGCTTGGATAAAAAAGTCTAGACCTAAAAAAACTTCAGCATGTTTCTAACAGTTGTGTGACCAGAGACATAACAAGCCCTGGGTAAATACGGGAGATGTATTGGAAAGATTGAGACAGCTTAGAGCCCAAAAAGATACAGAGTTGGTTACTTTCCGACTGAACAGGTAAGCATTAGTTTCAGGCTAATTTATCACGGCTACTAGGGATGGGTATTTTAAGTCATTTCACAACATTTTTGTACAAGTAGTGGTGTTATAAGCGTCTGTTGCCACAATTTTAAGCAGCGATATGGTTGTCAGTCGGGTACAGAGCTCCGTGTGAGCACGGGCTTTTATGAATGTCAACATAGCCAGCATGTAACGTTAGCTACTCCGCCGTGCTGTGTAGGAATGTCTGGCTATGTACGACTAACGTCTAGCAACGTTGATGCTGTGTTCTCAACCTGGCAACCTCTGTAAACTTTGAGTCTCGGGAGGAGGGGGCGGGGAAGACGACCCTCCAGTATTTTGAAGTTGTACTGCAATAACTATGTTAAACGCTAGCTGTCAGTATTACATATTGGACCTTTAACTTACCCTTGTGGTCTGGTGCAAGTTGAGAACCTATATGGCAGATGATATACAGTAAGCAAAATATCAAGCAGTTGAAAAATACTGTGCATCATTGCTAAAAAAAGTGTTCAAGCGGTACCTACATTATAAAAAGTAACTGTTAGCACCTAATAAAGGCAATATAACCTAAATAAAAAAATAAATACAGACATGCACCGCACATAGTTCACAACATACCAGAAACGCCGTCGGAGACAGAAACATGTACGAATGACCACCAACATAGAACGTACACTGAAAATACAGAGGACAAAAACAAATTCAAAAGGATTCCCCCCATGCAGTATTACAGTCAAAGATAGCATTGATTTTTGCATACTATAACTGAGACACATAAAAAACATGATCAATTATACACTCAGTGGCCATTTTCTTAGGGACACACTTGCACAAACTAAAGCAATCCAATAAAACTGTTCTGCCCTAAAGTCTACTTCCATCATGTTTTTTTACACTGCCATTGAGGTGTTAATTCTAATGGTCTGGCACCCTCATGTAAATAGGACAAAAAATAAGAAACACCCTCAATATAAAGTAGGCCAGTAGAACACTACATTTAGACCTTAATAATATAACATGTAGTAGAATTTACACAATCCTGACAATGTCAACAAAAAAACATGATAAACTTTGTAAAAGTAAAATTTAAGGCAGAACTGTTGTTGTACAGGTTGTAGAGGTTTACCTAATAAAGTGGCCACTGAGTGTATGTAACTTAAATAATACTGTATAAATGCATTTGTTGTTATTAATAATAGAAATAAGAGAAATGTGATATTTTCAAGAAATGTAAATGAATTGAAATTAAAATGTAATTACTTTTCCAGTATGTCCCAGCCCTTTTCCTGCAGTGGTTTTTTCCTGTTCTAGGTACCAGTGGTAGACCTTTTGGTTTGGGGGTTTTCCCGGTGTCCATCTTGCAGCTTTCTTCTCCTGCTACCTCTGCATCTGGCTGCCCCTCTGTAATGGTCGTTGTTCCGGGTAAAACCGTGAACATTTCCTCTTGTGGGCTGTTCTTCGACAGGGTGTGTGGTGGAAAGTTGTTTAAAGTAGACGGTTTAGAGGACTCTTCATCAGCAGACACAGGGTGTGCCTCTGCCTTTGGACGAGCATGATTAGGCGGTGACCAGATCTTTGCTTTCATCGCCGTAACAATGTCTACTTCTTCATTAGGAGTGGGTTTTTCAAAGATGCCTTCATTTGCCACAGGCAAAGCACGTTCATTGTAATGATCACTGAACTTGTGCTTCATGTTGGAGGAGAGGCCAGCATCGCTGTTTTATTACAAATAAATTACCAAGATTTAGCATTCATAGAAGCAAATACAGTGTCATTAAAAGACCTTAAAATAGCCTTCACTGGCTACGCAATGAAGCATTATGACATTTAGATTCATCCAAACAAAAAAAGAAAATAAACATACCCGCTCTCCTGGGTGTGTTGGCCCTGGCCACCTTCAAGTGTCAAACATAAAAATCAGTTAAACTACCAATAACAGTTGTATACAAAAAAAATAACCTGTTCAGCTGATAAACATGTTACAATCTAATGTTGATCCTTAAATCAAACGCATGATAATGATAGTAAGCTGTAAGATAAAACTGCATAACCGCAACACTGTAACAGCCTGTAAAGGAATGTAATTGCAATATACAGCAAAACAAGTTTCTCATGTTGTTTATATTACCGTTAGTTACTAGCACAATGTTAACATGTAAACTAAATCATTTATTTGGTAACTAAAGTTCACAAAACCTGCAATTTGATCGAAAGTTGAGTTTAGCCCTGAGAGGGCATGGACTGACAGGCCTTAAATGAATGAAACATGCAGCATGACAATAAAGATGAGCACAGTAAATAGCGTTTCTAATTCCCGCCTAAAGCATCAGACGATGGAATTTAAATAAACTAACTTACTTTTTGGCAGAAGAGGAGAAGAAAAGTCTGTTGGGTGAGTCATTTTAATCAATTTTAACAACAGCACAGAAAAGCCGTGTCTGGGGAGCTGTTTCACTAGAGAGTGGCAAATACAGGAAATGAATTACAGCTTTATGAGAGCCTTGCTATGAATGTACTAACTAACTATAATACAATATCTCCATCTGGTGGAATTATCCCTTTAATGAAGTCCACTGTTTTGAGGGACTCTAGTTACTAAGCTAGAGAGTGGAAATTTACAAATTACAGCTTTTTGTAGCAACAGATTAATATTTCATGTTGTGCAATAAACCGGATGCTAAAATGAAGAAGTTTATACCTGGGTGACCACAAGCAGACTACTCTAAATACACATGTGACCCTAACCCTAAGCATTTGCATACATTTCTACTGTAGTGTTAACCCAAACATGTCCCTAATTGCACTGAAGAAACACCAAGTAAATCAAACATTAGCATGCTGCATAACAAACCCTGAGCTTATTTTATTTTATTATTTTGTTATCAATTTATTTGTCAGGGACAATTCATTGCACATTGTGCATAACAACATGTGTGTAGATGTGTAAAAGGTTTCTAGCCAGTAGGCTAATTTGCAACCCCAGTCCCTGGTCAGGCCTTTCTAAAAAACAACCCAAATATAATTTATATATATATATATATATATATATATATATATATATATATATATATATATATATATATATATATATATATATATATATTATATACATAATGTGAGTTACACAGTCATGCAGCAAATACATTGTATACTAATATACTACATCAACATTCCACAAAAGGCCAAAGGTTCATCTCCCATCCCCAGACCCCAGGATGAACCCTGGGAGCCATGCACAAACAGCCAGGCATCTAGCACAGACAATACATTACATTACAATACATTACAACAACACAACTGATTCAGTGGTTACATGTTTGGTTTTCTTTCAGCCAGTATTTCACCTTTCCATTAAATGTTTTCAGTTCCTTATCTCCCTCTGTCTGCACTGTCCTGAGCTACTTCATTTTTCTTTAGTTGTTTTCTCTGTATGGGCACGTCTTCAGTCATAACCAGGATATTGTCACCACACTCAGTGAACCTTCCGAGAATCATTATCAAAACTGTCTTTGAAATTGCTTCTATTAATAGATCTTGTACAACTGCAGAGTCACCCACTGCAAATTATTAACGCTATGTCATTATTGAAGCTTATCTGCCATGCAGAGCCAAAGCTAGGATTTAAAAAAAAATACAGAGGTCAAATAAAAACACATATGAATAATAAAAAGTAAAAAGAAAGGGTTATGAAAAAGGCTGAGTCCAAGTCACTCTAATGCACTCCTAAACTAAAAAAGTCTCATAAATGATTAAACAAGCAGGCGCACAATACAGACTTTTGTGTTACGAATACAGTTTGCCTTCATATTTGGGATGAACCTTGATCAATCTAGATTCATTTTTGTTTAAAAGCACAAAACCTCACAAGTATATTCATTTAAACCATTTTAAGATCCTAATGTGCAATTTCTTATTTAATCACATAAGTGAAACTAAAACTAGATTACAGGACATTTTGTTTCATATCACTTTTTGACAAGGTAAAAAGCCTTCCTTGTACAATATTATTGTCAAGCATATACATTCAGTATCTGAAAATGTCAGAACAAATAAAGGATTATGGAAAACAAGAATTGGGGACTTGAGGGGAATTTATATCAAAGATGGTATTTAAATACTGTTGTTACAGTTATTTAAATACTGTTGTTACAGCAGGAAGCTAGTACTTCTTACTGCCTGTCCAGCTTTTTGATGTGGTGAAACTGCAGCCTTTGAACAAGATTCTCTTCACTGCCCCTCTGTGAAATGTCATATCTGGAAACAAGATAAGAGAGCAATATTGCTGCTGGTCGCAGTATTACTCACAGTAGCATTCACAGTTTGTGCATACCGCTGCAAACAGATTGTTTCAGTGGAACTGGGTGTGGATGAATAATCTGAATACATTGTGTATCAGGGGATCAGGGCTAACAGAGTTTTCTTTCAGTATTGTGTATTAGTACTTTTACTTTCACTTTTTTTTCAATTGCTTAAAACGCTAAAACCCAGTCTGCAGTCTGTTGTATATACAGTACCTTAAACCATTTCACATGGTAAAACACAATTTCCAGATCTCACTTAGACTTTTCAGCAAAACTCATTCTCAAAGCACATTCTGCACTCTAACGGAATCAAAATTGATTTCACTTGTTTCAAATGATGTGACACAACCAATATACCAAGAGGCTTCTTCCCCCATTACCACAGGAGGGATTTTATAGCTTGTGATGTTGACGAAGTGCAGATTCATATCAAAAAAGTTGTATTGACAGTTGAATTACAGTCTCACAGAGACAACGGGCAAGTTTGTGGCAGGGTATGTTCTGTAAAATTAGGGGTACAAGGAGGAGGAAAAACGAGAAAAAAAACTTGCAAAAAGCAAAGCAGAGTGGTAATTTCTGATCAATATTGAGCTACTATGATAGTACATGTTTTTGTTCATCCAAAGACAATGACGGAGAAATAGGAAATTTGTTTTGAGGATAAAAATGTACTTCTCCCTGAGAACTATATGTGTTTTCTATTTTTTTGGTGTACTGTTTACTGACTGCTTAAGAGTACATATTATTTTGATTGCTTGGTTTATAATTTGAGCACAGTGTTTGATTTTGAACACAGGCAAAACAGTTTTGACGCAAAAGTTTCATTTACCAAGAAGAGTCATAGGTTTTGGAAATAGTGCTTGAATATGAGGTTTTGTGCTTAATATTTTCAGAAAATGGAGCAAGATTTCAGAAAATGGTGTTTTAGCAATTGAGGAAAACTGTGAGTAAAGGATCTGAATACTTCTTCTACCACTGGTATCAGGGCAACTCATTTACTGTATATTTGATTATATTATAGGTGTTGCTCCTATATTTTGCTCCGGGTCATCGGCATGGGGATGCCCCATCCCCGTCATCTTGGCTGCGTCATCCTCAGTCAAATGCCCTTCTGTTACGTTGTTACACGTTCAGGCTGTGCTCCTCATTCCTGACCTGCAGCATACAGGCGTGTCATTTTTGCTGAAGGCCAAGAAGGCGTGGAACAGGTTTAAAGAGACAACTCATGTTCCGACCTGATGCAGATGCCTTCCCTCTACACCTAAAAGGTAGGCAACTTTCTTTGGAAAAACATAGGACATTATAGATCAATCTACTTTGAACATTTGTATTGACTAATAACCTTTTTTAGCACTTTTGGTTCTGCTGTTGTTGTAGCAGAAAGGCCTTTATTGAACAGAATGTAGGCATACTTACTTATGGATGAGCCTTTCATGTGTTTAGTTATTGCACTTTGTTTCTCAGTCTCAGTCATCCTCAGTCTGTCATTTGCAAATATTGATTCCTGAACAATGACTGACTACAGTCTCTTAGATACTATGAGTATTCTTTCTTAAGCTATTGGCTGGAACTTAAACATGAATTTGTGCTGACAACTTTGTGCTCCAGTTAATGGAAAAAGAAACTGTTTTCTGTTCTGGACTTAACAGTTTGTCATCATTTTTATTCTCCCTGTTATACAATTGAAATTATGTACAAAATATGCTGCATAATGCTGACTTGAGTCCACTCTTCTAATAAAGTCATGGACTGTATAAAAAAAGTTAAAGTTCTTAAAATTATAAGCAATGTTTGTTCAGATCAGCACAGGGGAGCTGTTATTTACACAACAGGCTCAGTTATGGTTTACTGTATGCAGAATGTTTTCATCTTCAGTTTTTTTGTAGGTGACTTTAAGATATCCTGGTTCCGGACTTTTTAAAGCACTGCCCTCACTGTAGCTCTAATTTGTTCAGCGATACAAAAATATTGACTCAACGTCAATGTGAAACTAAATTCAGTAAACACAATTCCACAGGAATGTCAGGCAGAGACAGTTTATTTTTTTGGAAAGCAACACAGGATCAGTCTTTCACTACAGTGGTGACACTCCCTTACTGAGAACGCTTATTTGTACATAATGTACATGAAACTATGAACCTATTTGCTCTGACAGATTGTTGACAGGTTAATTCATGATGAAAAGAATCTTGGGGTAGAGATAGGCCTGCAAGTGGAAACACTTGACAATCAAGTGCATAACTCATACTGTTTGATGTTGATATCATGATTTCAATCAAGACTGGATGTAAGTATTCAGTCTTCTTTCGCTTAAGTAGAAGCGCATTACCTTGAACAAAAAATACTCCACAAAAAATAAAAGTCCAGCAGCAAAATACACAAAAAGTATCAAAATTACTCATTAGGCGTCCACATGGCTCCTCAGTCAGTTATATAATAGTATCAGATTATCAACACAGATGCATGTGTGTATGAGGCATTTAATATTTAAGCTTGTCAATGAAGCTAGTTATAGCTTCTTTCTACATACTACGGTTGGATAGTTGAATTTATAACAATGTATATTCCATTAGCTACTCATCATTTATATTTAAACATTTGTCTTCAAAGAAACTAGCTATGGAAATGTAATATAGAAGCGTAAAGATTACAATATTAACCCCTATAATGTATTGTACCCCATTGTTAGCTCTCTAAATAACCTGAAAAATATAGCTGACGCACCCTGATGATTGGAATTTAGTTTAATATAAGTTGCCTGTTTGGTTCCCTTTGTAACCATAATCATAATCTCATAGCTCCTGTCGAACTTGTTCTTACACCACCATCAAAATTCTGAATTATGCAAAGTGACAGAGAGGAAAGTACCAAACTTCACAGGAACATTTACGAAATCTTGCATTGACAAAAAGCTGTAACAAGGGAATTTCCCAGTACAGCATAGTATAGACAATGCTAGTATGTAGTAGTAATGCTAGTAATGCAGTATAGACAACATTTCTGACATTCACAAACAATAAACCAAAATTAGGGTCTTCACCACACTGGCATTTAGAGAAGGAAATAAGGTTTTTCTTCTCTTTAGTCTAAACTTATAATTACATTGTTTACTCTGAGATTTAACATGTTTCTCCAGTTGTCCCAACGTGGCCCTCATGGCGTACTCCACCAGCACTATCGCACAGGGCTGTTTTGGGAAGGTGTACAAGCAGAAGTACAACGATACCTGGGCTGCTGTAAAGAAGGTCCCCCATAATCTCATCAGCAAGAAGGACCTGGAGAGAGAGTGTGAAGTTTACAAGTAAGTACAAGTGGTTTTGTTGATGTTTACAGATTTTAAATGGCTGAGTAGATGATTTCTTAAAATGCTGTAAGGTAAAACAAAATGTCAGAAGAATAAACACACACACTTACTTCGTTTTTGTTAAATTTATGCCGATGAATTTCTCAATTTCTCTTTCTTTCCATGACTTGTTACCGCTGGTCTGCAGCAAGGCAAATCATCCCAACATAGTGAAGCTTCTGGGCAACATAAATTTCCAAGACGGAAAATGGATTATTCCTCTAGAGTTTATCTTCGGCGAGGACTTAGAGACCACCATCTTCAAAACATCAAAGTCTAAAATACAGGTAAAGTTGTCTTGACAAAAGACAAAAGGCACATGATTCGAGGTGAAATTAAATATAGCACATCAGGATAGTAGTGCCTAGATTAAAAAAAATAGTAAAATTTCTGCTTGGTTTTAATAAAGTATGGCAGGTCACTATAGGCATTTGGGACACGTCCTGTTCTTGTAGTGTGCATTGGTTGAATTTTAGGACTGAAATGTAGAAAAATCTAAACATGAGTTTGTAGTTCATATCACACCTTGTTTACTTAGAAAGGCGTTTTCATTCACGCCTGAAGGAAAAGGGCGTGCAACTCAACATGAGGAAGTTATATAAAGGGATATAATGTGGGTAATACTATGCCAGTCCAGCTAAACTTGATCTCAAATTTTCATTTCTACAGTTGACTCCATCTATTAAGGGCACTATCATCACAGGTATGTGTGAAGGGCTGCTTCACCTCCACTCCAAAGATATTGTCCATCAAGACCTGAAGCCTGAAAACATCATGGTGAGTGTAGGCCTGTCCACATGCTACACGAGGGCTTCATGTCAAAAGTGTCAAAAGTGTTACAGACACATATTTATTTATGGTAAAGAGCTCTGTAAACAGTGGTTCATAAAGAAAACCTCACCTCTCTGTCTCAATGGTTGTTAATACGGTTGCAGCAAGAAAGATGACAAGTTTTAACCTGATGGTTTTCTCTGAGGTTAACTTAATTAGGAATCACTTCTGTTCACAAATTGATATCTTGCCAGTTCTCACAAGGCAACTCTTATGAAAGTAGTTCCTTCTGAATAATAAACTACTTTGTTACTGTAGACTCATTAAGTCATTGTGTCGTCAAAAACATTGAACTAATTAACTAGTTACATGTGCCATGAAGGTCTGTTTTGGCACCTGATTACTGCAGACAAACACAAGGAAAAAAGTATTAAGACCGTTTAGAATGCCTTATTGTAACTTAAGCCACCATTAAAGTTCCCTGAATTGTTTTGAGAAACATTTTCACACAAACTAAACGCAATTTGTCTTCCAGGTGGAACATAACACAAACAGAGCTGTCATCATCGACCTGGGACTGGCCAAGTTCTTCCGATTTGGTCTCAACTCTGCTATTGACATGGGGAACGAGGCCTACTCAGCCCCTGAGGTGCTGCAAAGGGGCGCACAAAGGAACCAGCGCTCAGATGTGTGGGCCATGGGTAAGATCATCGCTGAGCTCTGTGCCCGGGTTCGCCTGTACACGCCACCGTCTGTCCTGCCAAGATCAAGGAGACCCTGCTGGATCAGCCATACTGCCATGCTGTGTGTAGGATGGTGGAGACTGACCCTACTCTGAGGGCCTCAATGGGTGGTGTCATAAGTGAGATACGAAGTTTAGGCATCGTCCCCAGTTCACCCGTTCAAAAAGATCACCTCAAACTACCTGCACCTCAAATTAATGTCAGAAACCTCTCTCCGTCACCTGTGAATAGAGATGCATCTCCAGAGAACAGAAATCCATCACCAATGAACAGGGCTCCGACACCGTTTAACAGGGACCCATCACCAGTGAACAGGGCTCCGACACCGTTTAACAGAAATCCATCACCAATGAACAGGGCTCCGACACCGTTTAACAGGGACCCATCGCCAATGAACAGGGCTCCATCACCGTTTAACAGGGACCCATCGCCAATGAACAGGGCTCCGTCACCATTTAACAGGGACCCATCGCCAATGAACAGGGCTCCGTCACCATTTAACAGGGACCCATCGCCAATGAACAGGGCTCCGTCACCATTTAACAGGGACCCATCGCCAATGAACAAGACTCCATCGCCGCTGAAATGGGAGCGTTCACCCAAACCAGACTTTAAAGCTTTTAATCCACAAGCTGCAATGCACCTCACTCCTTCCCCTCAGAAGACAGAGGACATAAACAAACACCAGGCTCTGGTCCCAGCAGGCAGAACTGAGCTCACACAAGACTTCAAGAAGATGAAGTTGTACCAAGCGGCTGCCAAGGATCTGCCATGCAACCTCCCCACAACAGGGAGGGTGGTGATTCGGCACTTTGAGGAGAAAAATGGGGAGGTTGAAACATGGGAGCAGAAGGAGGTGGTGACTCGTGATGGGAAGATAGTCCAGTTCAATGACATCAAGTTTAATAGCAAGTGAGAATCAGAGTTTGAGGACTTCATCTCCTTAAAAAGGGTTGCATGTGCTGGTTAAATGGTTAGTTCAGGGTCACGTAACTTTTGGTATCTTCTAGCTAAATAGTCAACTGAGGTTAAGTTACAGAAGGCACCTGTTTTTGCGCACACATAATAATAGATTTGAAACCTGTTACGAACTTAGAAACACAGTATGCCTGTGGCAGTTTGAAGCAGTAATAAGAGGACATCTTGAATGCTTTGGTTGTGCTGTAACATGTTTTTTCAGCCATGTTGATTGATAGCTCATTTAATTGCCAAGAAAGAAATGTCTGCAGGCACAAACAGCCATCTGTGAATGTTTTTCATCATCTGAATACATATGACTGTGAACATGGGTCATACATTACGTGTATGTTTATGTATATAATACATTCTGAAATGTCAATTGCAGAGGTAGATTTTGTTTCTTTGGGATGCTTTATGCTCATATTTAATACACTGTGTTTAGATTTAGATTAGCTTGATCTGTTTTAATAATCAGAAAATCTGAGCAAGTAATGAAAAGAAGCACACACTATTGTTAATGGTTATAAACAAAAGCAGCAACTAAAACCAGAATCAGATAAGATGGGCCAGCCCCAGTACCATACAACAAACAAACTTTAATACAAATGAATGCTATTAGGGCTGGTTGTTGCTCCAGAAAAGGTCTTCCCCATGATTATGTAATGTATTGCTCTTCTTTCTGCTCCAAGCTGTGTAATTTAGGGTAAAATTTGATCAATCTTTGTTGTTTGACACAGACGCAAAGCAAGTGAACAGATCTTATTTTTCACTTAAGAAATATAAGTAAAATTAAATCTGTAGATTTGACTGCTGAACTTCAGATTTTTATACGTGCTTTCAGCTTATCTCGCATTGACTACTGTAATGCATTTTTCTTCTCACTTAGTAGGCTATGTCTGCTCTTGATCACCTTCAGTAGGCTAAATCGAGAAATATGTTACAAGGCTACTCACTAGGTCAAATAGACGGTCTCACATTAGCCCTGTTCTTAAGTCTCTTCACGTCTAATATGAGTTTATATAAGTAATATAAGTTTAAGGTCCCGTCTGTGGTTATCAATCTTTTGAGTTCGTAGCACCCACAATTTGGACTGCTCTGCCTCCACCCTAACAGTCTGCTCTTTCTGTGAATTCTTTTAAAAATTAGATAAAGACCTAGGGCTACCTATTTGGATGGGTGTTTGGTTGAAATATCCACACTTAATGTAATATGTACTTTCAATTGTGAATTGTGTTTTTATTAAGTATGTTTGTAGGCTATGTCTTATGCCCCAGTAAACCACTTTGTTATTTATCTGTGAAAAGTGCTTCATAAATAAATGTTACTTACTTAATATAATTCTGGTTTTACTGGTTTCATTAACTCCAATATTAGTGACTTCTATGGCTGAACTTAAACTGAAGTTACATGCTTCTTTTATGGGTCAAGAAAGTGTCTGATGACCATAATTCAACCCCCATTGACTGAACAGTCTAGTTAACTGGATAACTCAAAGATTTCAGTTAATATTGGTGGAAGGTGCAAAGACCTTCCACCAATATTTTTGGTGATCCAACCAAAGCTGGTCTTAACTCAGAAAGTGGGTTACTTTATACTTTAATCCTTAACTCCTGAACTGTGAGGTGTGGACGCAAAATACTTTTGTCCTGAATTCTTTGGTTGAGATGTTTAAACAGATTTTCTGTCAAGCAACCCAACAAAATGTGAAAATCTATCATCTATAGTTAGTTACAAGTCTGACTCACTTGAGATTTTGTACAGGTCATCCTTCCTTGATTTAGGTATTTCCCAAAAATTCTGATCTCCATCAGCAACTGTGTATCCATCAGTCTGTCTATGTACATGTAGAAGTCTATAAAACATTAAAAACGTATGCCAGTATCAGAATTAATGTCTTCACGTCTTCTTTTGTTTTTCCAACGGTATAAAACCAAAGGTATTTGAAGCATGGATATGCTGGAACCATCATTTTTGCTTGGAAAATTACTTAAACCATGATTTGATTTTCAAGAGAGTTGCAGAATAATTTAATCAACCAAATAATCAACTACTGGTTTAAGATCACTTATCATAGCTCAGACACACAACCGAATGTATTGTTTTTTATTCTATACTGACCCTTACAAAAACCACAAGTTTGTTTCACAGTGCGTCACTGCACTGAACTCTACTGAGTGTGCTCACAGTGTGGAATTTTAAATCTGTACCTTTTGCTTTTGTTTAATCTGAGATCTACAGTCTGTCTTTGTCACAAGTTCAACACCATTCACTCTCAAATGTTAGAAGTGATTTGAGGCTTTGAGAACTTTCCACATTAAGGTACGCTTCTGGATCTAGAGTTGGTAATCCTTCACTCTATCTAAGCCACATATTGAGAGGAAGTGGGCTGTGTGGTTTCCTCTGAAGAGTAAAACGCCTCTGAATGGGGTGTACTAGTGTGAGGTAAGATGGACCAATGTTCAGAGCATGCTCATGGGGTTTTCTCTGTAATTCCACATCACCTTTCATATTTGCCTGAATTTACAGGATACAGTGTCCTGAAAAACACAAATAGCAGCTACCAGGGTAACTCTAGTGATGATGACCTGCTTTCAAAATAAAATATCTAAGTAGTTGTGTAAAGAATTTAAAAGCAGTCTTTAAGTAACAAAGAAAAGAGGCAGGTAAACAAGAGAATTATAAAAGAGCGAAAGAAAAAAATGTCACTTTTAACAGTTGTACCTGTGCTGATGCCACCAATAGCAACAACACTTAACGGATGACCTGACCTTTAATGCCATTTCTTTTTGTATTATAAGTTTATATTTATTTTGTATGATTATATTTGAAATAATTTTTTGTTGCCTAATTTAATTATAAACACAAAAGATTTAACGGATAACCTGACCTTGCTATGAGTATGTATTTTTTAGTATTTAGCCTTTGTAAAAGAGACATTACTGTTGCCTGCGGTGAAAAGTCCACAACAGCATTAGCTGCTCTGTGACAAAGTAACACAAAATAACTGATAAAAATGCATGTGAATAAATTATTGAGTTTTTTCATTAATTTAAAGAGGATTTGAATGAAACAGTCACAATATAATAAAAGATGGGTTTTGAGGTGGGACTGGAAGATGATGAGGGACTCAGAGGGGCGGATCTCTTGGGGGAGGGAGTTCCAGAGCCTCCCCAAAACTGTATAGGTTGGACTGGATGGAGAGGAGACCGGCCAAGGTGGATCTGAGGGACCATGAGGGTAGGAAGGGGGAGAAGAGTTCAGTAAGGTATGAGGGGGCCAGATGGTGGAGGGCTTTGTAGGTGAGGACCAGGATTTTGTAGGTGATCTGGTGGGAGATGGGAAGCCAGTGGAGTTGTTTCAGGATTTGAGTGATGTGGTGCCAGGATTTGGTGCGGGTGATGAGTTGGGCGGCTGCGTTCTGGACCAGTTGGAGTTGATTGATGTAGGTCAATGTTTCCCAAACTTAGGGTCGGGATCCAAAATGGGTCGCAGACCCGTTTTATTGGGTCACCAATTAGCAGAGTAAAATGAGAATCTGGCTTTTAGACTCAAGCGTACCTGAAAAACAAATACAGGAACAGACTAAATGCTCAGCATGACCTCAGAATGGCACTTTCAAAAACCGAACCCAGAGTAGATCAGCTGGTTGATATCTTCAACCAGCCACATACATCTCATTAAATTCAAGTCAGCATTATTAAAAACATGTTGGTGTCAGTACTGAGGGATGATGGGAGGGGATAGAGACACAGAAAGGACAATAGAGACCTTTTCTGTTTTTGATTACTTTTATAATGGAATAAATATACTTCATATACATTTAAATTCATGGTTTGTTCCGTCTTTTGTCTACAGTTTAAAAATGTAGATGTTACAATGATTCATGGTGTATTTTTGTAAATTTGGGTCCCAGGGAGACACCAAATTTCTCTTTTGGGTCTTGACCTGAAAAAGATTGGGAACCACTGATGTAGGCTAGGTAGAGCTGATGCAAAGGAGAAGTGAGGTGCAGTAGTCCAGTCGGGAGGAGATGAAGGCGTGAATGAGTCTTTCAGCAGCGGGGAGTGTGAGAGAGGGTCTGATTTTGGCGATGTTGCGGAGGTGAAAGAATGAGGTTTTAATGACAGGGCAGATGTGGGGCTCAAGGGAGAGTGTGGAATCAAAGATCACGCCAAGGTTGTGGGCCTGGGGGAGATGGGGAGACAATGGTGCTGTCGATGGTGAGAGCGGGGTTATTGATTTTGCCGAGTGTAGATTTGGAGCCTATGAGGAGGAATTCTGTTTTATTGCTGTTGAGTTTGAGAAAGTTGTGTTGCATGCAGGTTTTAATCGCTGACAGACAGGAGTTGATGTGGGAGATGGGAGGATTGTGGAGGGATTTGGTGCTGAGGTAGATGTGGGTGTCATAGGCGTGACAGTGGAAGTCCAGGTTAAAGTGGCAGAGTATCTGACCAAGGGGGAGCAAGTAGTTATGTCATAAGACTTCTGAAATTTTGACAACATACAGTGTGTATGGCAATGGCATGGCTTGTTAAAAATAAATACATCATAATCCCTTTGAAATAAATTAAATTTGGGTCCATTATGAAAAAACAAACTTGACATAAACAGCACATAGAAACTCCAATATATTATATAATGACGGCCCTCTTGTGGCTGGGCGCTATGTTGCTTTTAAAGGGAAACTTTTGATCTTAATTTACCTTAACTGAACAGCTTCGGAGTCACTGGAATGGCTACATGACTTTCCGGGTTAAATGGGGTCTGTCTCGCTCCCCCCTAGCGCCTGCAAGCGAAAAAAAAAAAAAAATACACCCTTACAACTTTGCAACTCAGCGTCAGGAAGTATTGCGTGATATCAGGTCTCGCAATGTAACAAATTGCTTCACGGCACTGCACACACAAACACCCCCATTATATTAAGTAATCGGCTAGCTATGAGAATGTGTGTTCATGTGTGAGCTGCTGGACACTCGAATTCCTCCGCGGGGATGAATAAAGTATCTTCAATTCTATTATGTATGAACAAGGTAGCGATGGCGTTTTTTAACACTATCGTCATGGCTTAGCAGGCAAAAAAGAAGCAGAAAGCTAGAAAATACATTTTCTAAGGAAAAAAAGAAAGAAATAATGGCAGACTGACCGAGCGAGGAATCAGACACTAGTAAACATAGGAGCTGCCAAATATCGATTCCGAAGCTGTAGGGGAAGCTTCATGAAGAAATCTGCGAGCAAAAAGCTAGAAAACAGCGGAGAAACGGCCAAAACTGCATAGTGTGGATGAGTAGAAAGCAAGTTCTTACATTACAAGTTATTGTGGGACAAGATGGTCTGTTAAAGTTCCGAGATCGCCGACATTTTGAAAAGTTTAGAAATACAATTGAATGTATGTAGATTTCTTCAAATATGTATTTGAAGGACTACGGTATATACGTATATTATATACACATTTGTATTTGCTTGCACTTGCTATTGCTATGTACGGTTTGTATTGGGATGCAGATTGTTTTCTGACCCATGCTCAACTGTTTTAACATACAGAACAACAAAATCATTTGAATAATCAATTTATTAATGAATTTAAGGCCACTCTGGACTGTGCAGAGCTCATAAAGAGAGCAGAAATAACTCAAAGTCACATTTCCCTCAGTTGCTTCCATACTACCCTGTGATGACTGCTTTCTACTGCTGCTGAGCTTATCTACATCAGAACGGAGTCAAATCAAACATTAAGTAGCTTCAAATAAAGACCCCAAAACATCAGGTCGAGTGTCAAGAGTAAATGATGGAGACCGTAGGTTGTGACTTTGGGAATATAAGATTCCTTTGTACAAAATGCTCTACTCTTGGGACTTAGACAGCAGAGCAAACAATAAGACAGTTTCCAGTTCACAACACAGCATGCTTCCTATTTTCTAGATAAGCACTGATATGCATCATCTCCACATTATGCTCAGTACATTCCCTCAGTAATAGGTTCGTTGCCATGCATATTTAGACATACATAGATGTAAAGATGCTATCATTTTAGTGACCAAGTGTTGAAAAACAAGTATTGTGTGTTGCTAAGGCCATAGGAGTTGAATATGTATTCACATCAAAATCATCATACAGTATATAGTTTTCACTCTCAGAGCTTGTCTAATCCATTTCAGCAGACAAATAAAATGACAGATAAAAATTATGTTTTCAGTCCAGCAAAATCACTCGATCATCCTTAACTCGATCATCCTTGTGGTTTATACATTTTGGGAAATCTGAAAACATGGTGGTTTGAGATTCTTTGAACCCAGAACTAAAAGATGCTAAGTGTTACCAAAATCATAACATAAGTATACTGTACACACACGCACATTGTTTTATCCATCATCACAGCTTTCCATGCAGTTGTCTTTGGTTTTAGCCTGTTCACCTGCCAGTACAGCCACTCTCACTGGAGGAGGGGACCGTTTCTTTTTTTCCTCGTAATTACAATCAAATCTGTCGGAGTTGAGAGAAGTGAAGAGGGCGCAGGGTCAACATGCAGTATACGGGCACAAGTGGAAAGGAAACGGCAGATGTCTATGCATGATAACTTGTTAAAGAACTGACTTTCAGAGTCACAGCGTAGAGAAACTGGGTCAATATTTAAGATTACACCAAGTGACGAATTGTTTAATGCGTTTTGAAATAAACATTGAAATAAAAAAAGAAAAAACGCATGTTTCCTTATAGGCAAATCTATAAATTGCATAACATTGCTAAAGGGAACATATTTCAGATTTTGGTCAAATTTCACAAAATAACAATGCCGTATATGTATGTATGTATGTATGTATGTATATATATATATATCTATCTCAACTTGATGATGCATTTAGACATTATTTTGTGGGTTTTTAAATGATCAAATCAGATCAAGATGTCAATTTTTTTCAAAACAAAGAAAAAGACACAATCCTTCAATTAAACTGAAGAAAAAAAACAAAAACAAAAAAACACAACATGCTAAATGTTCTCTTGTGATAACAGCAAAAGAACTTCTATTGCCCATCAACTGCAATCACGGAGATTTGTTATGTGCGTCGAGCTCAAGCTACCGTTTGTCTACGTGGTTAAATCTACAGTACTGTGAGCTGGAAAAAAAGCATTTACTAATCTCCACTTCTAGACATGATGTTGCAGAAGTGACTTACTTTTGTGCAGAGCAAATGCTTTTTTGTAGTTCATTTTGTTGTTTAATTACAACAATATGTATAGATTAAGGACTGGAGATAAAAGATACATAATAAGGGTTGACTGCATTTAAAGTGTTATGGAAGGAAGGCAGCACTCTCGTGGGGCACATTTACGTAAGGAGATATATAGTACACTGCACATAATATATATAAAGAAATGTTAAGCAAGACAGACTATTTTGATATGAATGTCAAGTTCATCTGAAGGCCAAGACTTGCTGTTTGATAAAGGCAAAAACACGGAAAAAAGAAAGTGGATATGCAAAGTAGATATTGGATATGCTGAAGCTTTAAAGGCTGAACAGAACGCAGTAATGCCACATAGAAGAACTGCACCCTGGCCTTGGTGTACAGAACTAAGATGTTTTCACTTTACTATCATTCACACCGGTAATTCCAATAAACATTAATTATGTGTACAGCATCCATAACTGAAAAGTCTATCTTTTGATACACATACCATATAGATCAGATATAGATCAGCATCTCTGACGCCAGACATTTGCAGACACATCGGATATTTGCTATGTTCTGTCAGAAGCAGTAATAGTAGAAAGAGTAATACACAAATCTGTTGAGTTCCTTCATTCAGTACTCATTGTAGCAGCCACACACACACACACACACACACACACACACACCTCCTTCATTCAGTACTCATTGTAGCAGAGACACACACACACACTACTCTTGTATTCATTTGAGACAAAAAAAATTAGTGTGACTGCTGGAAATTGCAGCTACTGCTCTATTAATCTCAATATTCTAAATAATGTATGGTATGAGTGAAAAGACAAAAAAGAATAAGCTTCTAAGGCATCACAAGGTTTAACCAGCGACCACAGCGCTGTAGATATATAAACTCATAGAGTCCAACGTTTACCCTTCACTCTTCACAGTGGCCTCCTTGGAAGAAGAAGAAGAATCAGTGATGTAACCGGAAGGTGGAGAGCAATCACCTCACAGTTGAGAAATCCAGGTTAATAGTTTTAAATTTTCAATAAATCTGGTGTTTTCATCATCCAAATGAGTGGCCCACTGTCCGCAGGCAGTATGATGTTGACTCTGCACAAACTAATTCCTCCACAAACTGACGAAAAGCTTAAAATGGGCTGAAAACTCCAGGCGATTGAGGAGGAAAACCACAACCCTACAGCATTTACCAATGGGATTAACCCATTGAAGTTATGGCAGAGTGAAACATGATTAACGGTCTCTTAGGGTAGACTTTTTCTCCGAGTGGCCCTCTTTGAGTTTGGCAGGGGTTTGGCTGAGCCTTTGCTGGGACTTCGGCAGGTGCTTTGACTGCAGGTTTTCCTGCAGCTTTGGCATGTGGTGTTGGTGGAGGTGGAGGTGGATGTAGGCCGGCCTCAGTGCCAATGTTGACAGTGATGTTGGTGTAGAGGGGCATGTATTGCCGTGAGATTGTCTCATATTCAGCTGTGTTCATCCCATCCAACTTCCAGGTCTGACGTGTCTTGGCCAGCATATTGAACCTTCAAATGGAGAGCAAAGACAGAGCTGTGAATAATAAAGGCTGAGTAACTTTGCATTTTACCTGTACGGTAAAAACAATAATATAGCAAATAGTATGGTTTCTGCTTATGATCAAGCATTGCAGAGTCCCCTTAACCTCAACACATTTCAGATTTTCTGAATCTGCGTGCAAACTAAATTCAGATCTGCTGTTTACACATGAAACCATTTGCCACTTTTATACCATACCTTTTTGGGTTCACATCATTGCCTTTGTCCAACTTATGTTTAATCATCTTGTAACGGCCGACCTTCAGGGATGGACGAGTGATATACATCCCCCCCAGAGACACTCTGAGGGACGAGAAACAAATGTCAGTCTTTTACTAAGTCCATCTAAGTCACACACACACACACATCACCTTATTTGATTCAAGGAGACATGAACCAAAACACTGCTCTTGGGGTAGATTTTTTGGTTAGTGTTTAGTATTTAGCGTAGATCAGATTAATCAGAGTGCAAACGTTATTTAAGCAGGACTTGAAACTGAGAATGTAAATGTCTGACTGGCTACGGCTGCAGTGAAATCACAGGGGAACCTCCCATCTGGCCTGAATTATTCTAACCTGACTCCAATATCGTCGTCCTCGCCACCCCAGCCCCAGTAGTTGTTGGGAAAGCCGTTTATCTTGAGGTAGTGCAGTGGCGTCAGAGCTGACACTCCTCCAAAGTACATCTTGTACGGAAGCCTAGAGAGCATTAAAGTGTTTAGTCCAAATACATGTGGAGAATAGAATGTGCTTATAAATCCATATGTGAAGAGCAAACCAGTCAATGGACATTCACAGAATAGACAGCACATACTTGTAGCCAAACTTGTCCATGGCAATGGCCGTGCTTGGGGTTGGAATCGCAGATGTATGTGTTGCGATCGTCCTCTGGAATGAGGTCCACATCGTGGAAGAAGAGACAGTCCCAGTCTTCCTCCTTCATGGCCTCACGGAAACCCACATTCATCAGCTTGGCTCTGTTGAAAGTGTAGTTTCCCGCCTGCCGAGAAAACAGACACTTAATGTCAGAGCAAGCAGTTTTACAATGATCTCACACAGTTTTTATATGGCAATGGCTAAAAAGGACATTTTCTTTATAGTTTAAATACGCAAAAAAATTTGTAGGTTTCAAAATATAAAAAGAAATCCCATGATACGATAAGGTTTACCAGTGAATGATAAACATAGCCTAGATATCCTGCTCATCTGTACCACAATGTTAATATTGCGTCATATTTTTCAGGCCTCATCTTCAGATATTAATTCCCTGATTTATACTCACAAAATGCAGCACAGCATCAAATGCTTTGTTTATCAACCTACTTTACTTATTTTGAAATATTCTCCAAGCTGAGACAAGACAAATTAAAAGAAGCCAGATTCAATCATATGACAAGAGGTGTAAGAGATCAACTGCTGTGGAGTAAGTAAACATGAATTAATTGTTACAAGCAGCTAAGGAGATTAAACCCTCTAAGCCACTTGAGCATTCTCATCCTCTAACATGCACACCCAGTGACAGACACTAGAGGGCATTCTTCATCTAGCCTCTACTGTAGTGGACCCCAAACAAAAGGATTCACTGTGCATACATACCAAATTAAAGTAGATAGCTGTAAATATCCAACAACAACAAAAACTAATTCAACCTTTGACTCTTCCCTTAGTGTCCTAGTACAATGCCCTGATAGCTTGGCCTGTGGTATTGCTGCTTGTAGCTTTCTTCAGAACTATTGCACCACATAATTACTTACAGAAGGCCACAAAGCACTTAATATGCACATACTACTGACTGTGTACTTCTACTTCAGAGGAAAAACTTTGTCCTACTTAATCTACCTGACAGGGAAATGTTAACTGTTTACGCTGCTGATTCAGATTTTACTCACAAAACTTCACAATTAAAAACGTGTATTCACAAACATTTGCCACATGGCCTCATGCGCCACACATCAGGCCACTTAGGGGAGCCAATATGACTTGGTTGCGTGGGTTTCACCTGGTGAATGACGTAAATTCCGTAGTTGAGCTGTTGTCGCTGCAGAAAAGGATGCAAGTAGTATAGCAGGAACTTAAGGTGGTGTTCTCTGTTTCTGTGGGGAATGATGATGGCTGTTCGGTGTCTCGCCTCACAGTCAGGCGGCCTGTAGCGTCCTCCGCGCACCACCAGTGGATTTTTTCTGTGAACCTCTGCTAGAGTGAGCCCTGATGGGAAATTGACGTGTATCGGCCCACCTGTGAGCAGTAAAATGGCCCGCTGTCATTACCAGTAGGAAACAAGATACGTTTAATCGAGTGAAGGCAAATAATCTGGTTATGGTAATAAGAGGCTATGATTTGAATGAGACATTTAAAATGAACTGAACTTATTCCTAGAAAGGAAAGTCCTGATGCTGGCACAGAGCTGGATGTGTTTGTTAAATGTACCAACTCTTAATTAGATTTAAATGGGGATAACATTTTTTTTTTTTTTTTTATTTATTTTTTTAAATTGTTCTACTAATAAGCGATTGCAGCTAAAGGCAGCAGGTAGAGGAGGGGGAACCTGCTGCTGCGAAGCTCGGGAGACTGGTGGTGTTGCTATGGGTTATCTTATGCCCACAGAGGAAGAATTCCTATGTTGTAAGGAGTGGAACCTGTTGTTGCCTGATTTCAGAACACTACACACAAACGCACGCACGCACGCACGCACGCACGCACGCACGCACGCATAAAATATCGATATACAGCCCAGCCCTAGCATAATATCTGTAGAATAATTTGATTTCAAACAATTTCTATAAAAAGAATTCTTGAATCAGAAAGAAGTGGACCCAAAGTTGTGACCCTATACAACTGCAGATGCACAACTCGAGTTCCCAATGTCCGGTAATTACAGAAAAAAATGAGAACTGAAAAATTCTAATCATCTTTGGTCATGATGACCGGTAGAAATAATTCCCTTTGCAGAATTTGAATTGTGTTAAATAGACTACAGTGATTTTTATCTTTCGTTCTATTTTTTCCCATTTGACCAATAAAAAGTAAACCTTACAGGTCACATGGCCAGCACCAATTTTTTTTCTAGCAGCAACATGTGCAAAACACAATTATTGAAGTGGAAAGGTCAACAACATCGTTGACAAAATTGGCAGGTAAGTTTGTACATAAATCAATGTAGTATTTACTTGTGTGAAGGGGAGTGGGTTCTACCTTCTGTAACAAAGTCTAATCAGGTACGATGAAGTGAAACAGAAGCAGGCAAGACCACTCACCTATAAGAGGGGACGTCTTCGGGCAGTAGGGCATGCCGTCTCCATGGCTATAAGATTTGGATAGGTGGGAGAGGTTGGCATATACATCCCCTCCAGCAATGCCTGCTGCTGTGTGGTTGCGGCCTGTCATACCAGTGGAGTCAGACTTGCGGAAGATGCGGATGAAGTAGGAAACCCTCTTCTGGTATCCCTCTCGGGACAGCAGTGCCATGACCACCAGTTGGATGCCCAGGAACATGAACAAGTAGCGCCATTTGGACTGGATACTGACCATGGCGACAGCTCTGCGTCGCCAAAGCAACAAGGTTTGGAGAAGATGGTGCAAAACGTCACGGTCTGGCACAACCTGACTCTCAGGTTCTAAAACTGATAATTGTTAACTGTATATTTGATGGAGCCTGGTGTTGTGGCCCACACACAGAGTTAAATATACTATGTACCTTTTCTAAAATATGGCAACATACATGTGATAGTGTAAGTTAGGTTACATGCACTAATCAGTGGCAATAGGGAGTATAAATATAGTGCTAGATAAGTAAAAAAAAAAATAGACAAAAAGTAACAAAAAGGCACTTTTGGTATTCTGCAAGTGAAAAAGACCAAAGGAGAGAAAAATAGAAAAATATTCTAAACCAAGAAAAAAAGTTATTGTCTAATTTTCTCTATTTTACTGCATTCCTTGCTGCAGGCCACTATGTGGAAAATATCTCCAAAGTGGACTGTAGTTCCAATTTGTGATTGGCGTGGGGTGGTAATGCCAGTCCCACATCATGTAGTTTGACACCCACTGAATTCCATCCGTTGCCCTGTGAAGCTCATTCTCCTCCAGTCAAATAAATGGCAGCGTCAGCGTTTCTCTCTCTCTTTCTCTCTCCCTCCCTTTGTGAGCTTTATGTTGCCTTCTGTTCTCCCTCATGTGCTCTCCTGAGGGAGGCCTCCGCAACAACAACAGCCTCCATGACAAAAGGGAGCATATGCAGGACCTATACTTTACAGAGGATTACACAGCTTCCACCAACTCACTGCCTGACTGGCTGGAGAAACAGGGGGAGTGGACCATGACTAGCGTGGGAGGAGTGGTCAGTGGGTTGTGTGTGTTGAAAGTCAGGCTGAGAGAAAAAGGAATGGGGGAAGCAATGGAGGAATAGGAGAGTGAGCTTTGATTCCAATTGCTATTGTTGTAGAATGATGCAATCCCCAGCTCCGAGACACCTCAAGCAGCTGCCTGGGCCGACAGCCATTAGGCTCACTGGATGGACAGGATCTGGATCAGTCACTCCAGCACAGCTCTGAAAGACAAGACATAGAAGAGGAGGAGGGACTGTTACATTGGCTGATGCCCTCGGGTTCAAACTGTTGACATCAGCAATTTTGTCCTTACAGCAGAATGCTTTCCCACACAAACAATGACTGACTGTGTGCAACAAAGGCCCAACAAATGTACTGTGTTTATTTACATGGAGACTCAACAGCACAGTTGGATAGCCTTGATTAATCAGGCCCAGCATGGGCTCCAGTGCAGATGCCTTCCCAAAGAGAGGCCTGCAGCCCAAAACGGATGACAGAAGAGAAGCCGTGCACTGCCGTGTGGAAGAAACTTTCTAGTTCTGGAGCCAACAAAGCCAATGGCCCTATTGCTGCTGTAATGTGGCGTTTGCAGATCTTGCATAACCCCTAACCCTGCCCTTATGCCTTCCGCTGCAGTGTTCAACACATCCTCAGTCACAAATCAATTAGTGCTTGTTAAAGAAGCCAGACTCAGACTCACTAATCCTAATCCCATTCAATGCTATGAGACTGGTGGAGAATGAGAGAGATGCAGATTGATAAACATAGCTAATGGTAGCTTCCAACTTCTCACCAATACATAACACCATAAATGATTCTACAGCTTAGACTTCATTCCCAAAAGTCAAGATTTGTTAAAAGTTAACAAACAAGTTTTGTTAAAAAGTCGAATGTCTCCCAATGCACTTATACTCAACAGCTAACGTCAAAGTCCCCAAAGAGGGGACGGTGCCTTTGCTGTGGCTGCCCCTAAACTGGAATGATCTGACTTTGCATGTAAAGCAGGCCTCTTCTTTATCTGTTTTTAAAACCCTTCTTAAAACCCATCTTATCTCTTTTCTCTTTGGCTTTTGACACCCAGTAAGATGTCGACTTCATTTACTTGTTTTTATTTGTTACTTTGTGTGTTTTTATTGTATTGTTATTAATTGTACATATGTTTAGGTTTATTTTATGTACAGCACTTTGGTCAACTTTGGTTGTTGTAAAGTGCTTAACAAATAAAGTTGGTATGGTATGGTATGGTAAAGTCTTAAAGCCCTATACCATCTCTGAGGTGAAAGAAGGCTTGTTTCCTTCGCATGTCATTTTTTTGGGCTAATGTGTGATAAATAAGCTCAGAGTACATGGTTTTAATGCCAGTTAGGTTCCTTCCCACTGAATCAGTATGGTGTTGACATCTTCAGCCCTTTGGAGCATGTCGCGCTAATTACACAGGGAAAACAGTGCATTAGTTTGCAGTAGTATTTCAGTCAAAAACAGGTTCATTACACAGCTTGTTAAGGGAAAAGCGACACTTAAGACGAAATATCGGGTGGGGCGGGGAGGGGGACAAGAGCACCAACAAGAGATTGTGGGAGGATGACTGCCTACCCTTAATGTGGGATTGCAGTGATTCATTTCCATTGCCAGCAGTGTCATCACATTCCAGTTCCTCAGTGAAGATGGGAAATAAACCTTAAATTGTGAAACCTATGACATACATATGGCCTACTTTATATACTGATGACACGTAACAAACTCATTTTCACTGAATTGTAGTGTCTATGTATTAATGCATTTCGCTTTGACAGATGACGGCAATGATTTTCAGTTTAAGGATAATAAAAGGTTTTCTTCTGAAGGGATATGTGGATGAAAAAGAAGAGGAAAGCATCCGCCTGCTGCTGCAGATGTTTTCATCTGCATGTGGAACTGTGAGCAGATGGGAGATTGAATCCCTCTCACTTTGCCTGGCCTCTATTTTAACCCCATAGATTATGGGTATGGTTTAAAAAGATCATGCCATAAAGACTTAATGCCATAAGACTACAACTCAGAGATGTAATAGAGAAAAAAAAACAGCAACCTAGAAAACATGACAAAGACTAACTGGTTTAGGGCCTTTCAAACTCACTAGATAAATATAAATTATTAAACCTCTCAGGTTTTAAAAAGGACAAAACATGGTTGATAAGATCAATGGGGTGTGCAAGTTTGAGCTGGTAAATGAATGCATTTCGAAAACCCATCCATCTTCGTCCGCTTATCCGGTTTCAGGTAGTGGGGGCAGCAGCTCCAGCAAGGGACCCCAAATTTCCCATTCCCGAGTCACATTAACCAGCTCCGACTGGGGGATCCAGAGGTGTTTCCAGGCCAGGTTGGAGATATAATCTCTACACCTAGTCCTGGGTCTTCCCCGAGGCCTCCTCCCAGCTGGACGTGCTTGGAACACCTCCCTAGGGAGGCACCAGGAGGCATCTTCACCAGATGCCCAAACCACCTCAACTGGATCCTTTTGAGACGAAGGAGCAGCGGCTCAACTCAGAGCTCCTCACGGATGACTGAGCTTCTCACCCTCTCTCTAAGGGAGACACCGGCCAACCTCCTGAGGAAACCCATTATGGCCGCTTGTACCCTGGATCTCGTTCTTTCGGTCATGACCCAACCTTCGTAACTATAGGTGAGGGTAGGAATGAAACTGACTGGTAGATCGAAAGCTTTGCCCTCTGGCTCAGCTCTGTTTTCGTCACAACAGTGCGATAAATTTAATGTAATACAGCACCCGCTGCGCCGATTCTCCGACCAATCTCCCACTCCATTGTCCCTTCACTCACAAACAAGACCCCAAGGTATTTGACCTCCTTCACTTGGGTTAAGAACTCATTCCCTACATGGAGTAGGCACTCCATCGGTTTCTTGCTAAGACATTAATGTAAACTGTACATTCTTTGGGAATCAAAGAGAAACTCTTGTGCATTTATTTTTGGTAATGGCCTCATACTAAATTACTATGTAGTAAACTGTCTAGATACTAAGCTGATCTTATGTACCCTGAATTCTCCTTGTGTTGGGAAAAATTTACTTTTTGGTTTCATTAACTATGACACAAATCTCAACTCTCAATTTTATTTAATCAACCAATTATATAATTATAAAAAAAAAAAAATTGACCAAAATTTGTCCAAATTCCAAAATAAAACATGTAACTTTTTAGAGTTGTCCATTTACATTAAACACTATATTTCTACTGGCAGCACAGTGGCTCAGTGGTTAGCACTTCTGCCTCACAGAAGTTTTGGGATTCTTGATTCGAATCCAGATCATTCCGGGCCTTTCTTCAAGAGTCTGTATGTTCTCCCCGTGTTTCCGCGAGTTTCCTCCGGGTGCTCCGGTTTCTTCCCAACATAAAGACATGAATGCTAGGTAGGACTACAATTGAAAATTAGCCGACTGGCTAACACTGGCGCATTTACAGAAATGTTGATTAATGTGCATTGTCCTAATCAAATAAATAAAATCTACAAATCTACTATTTCCAGTTGCAGTATTAAGAAGGCTGTTAGAACACACTATTTGTACGTTAAGTGCTTTATGTAATCAGAGTCGTTTTTTTTATATTATTTTTTTGTACCTCCCCTGGCATATTTGATTTGACCGTTTGTATTGTATACACTTGTAGCTGTATACTGTTACTGATATATGATCGATCGATATATAAGCAGCAAACTGCACCCCCCGACTACGCCTTGATATCCTGTCCATAAATATTAAACACAATTTTTCTATTTACACTTTTTTTCCATTCAAAACACAAGAGAAAATAAGAGTTTACTTGCAAAACGTATTGAGCTAAATAATAGTTCATGTTGATTATTCCGTTTTTGTGATCATTGGGAGCCAAAATCATAATCATGATTACATTTTGATTAATTGCACAGCCCTAAAATATGCCTTTATAAAAAGGAAAGAAAGGATGAATCTGGTTTGCTATAATGCTTGGGGGCCATATTGTAAGAGAACTTGGCAGCAGGCACCTTCTTTAACAAAGCTCGAGCACTGACTTTTCCTGCATATAAAAAGAGATTCAGTGACTAGATGTACACGAATCCTTCTCTGCTAGCTAAAAGGCTGAGGAGTGAACCAAAGAGAGAGAGGGACAAAGCAAACGAAGAGGAGCTGAAGGGGGAGAGGGAGAGCCGCCAAAAATCTTGTTACACTATGTTCTTTTGACTTCATTGTCTCTCCTGCACGGATATCCCTCCCATTTGCATTTAGAATTAAAAGAGGCAGGTTTGGCATGAAATAACATACTTCAGCAAACCAAAGAGTGCCTTTTCTGGTCTTGTTCCCAACACCCCTGCTCTTCTCTCATTTTCTTTTTACCTCACTGTGCAATGTGTGCTTTACAGAGTGATGGCACATAACTGCCGACAAATGGGACCTTTTCTTTTCTGCCCACGGGGCATTAATACTGCATACATATAGAACATGTTGTCCACATGGATGCCTGCACACACGAGTGAGATGGCTAGCATGGGGGTTTGAGTGAAAAGCCAAGAAGAGAAAAAAAAAAAAAAAAAAAAGGATAGGAGTTATATTTAGATCATCTAGGGACTTCTAGCTTATGCACTGTTGTTCAAATCCTAAAGGGACAGCATAGCACTCACGCACAGCCCACTGACAGCCTTATCAGCCCCAGAGGGAGATAAACGAGCAACCAAACCAAGTCACAGTGTGGGTAACCACAGAAGGTTTAACTAACCAGACATCCTTACTGAGTCTCTTGGCACCAACACATAAAACCACCTTTATTCTTTGTCCAACTTTTAAGGCACCCCATTCTCTGAACCAGAGCTGTTCAGCTATGCACAAATCATACTTTTAACAGCAACAGTCATTTATTAAATGTCATGGGTTGTTTTACAGTTATCTAAGCATTAAGTTCCAGGAGCAGCAGTTTCGAGATGTGGCCCATCCATGCTTGAATACATGCTATTTTACTAAAATTGGCTGTAACTCATTTCAAAGCATTTCTGCAAGAAACGGAACCAAAAGCTATTAAGTATGGCTATTGATTTCTGAAGTCTCTAGAGGCACAAGCCAGTGCCTGCTAGATAACGGAAATGCTAAACACTGGTGCTCTAAATATTGTTGTTTTTACAAAGTAAAAAAAAAAAAATAGAGGCTCTGCATTAGAGGAGGAAGCTTTCACATCTGCCTGAGTGTGTCATCAGTTCTATATAGCGATCGACCGATTTATCAGCTGGCCAATATATTGGGCCAATATTCGCGTTTTACGTGTATCAGCCAATGCACGGCTATTGCATTTGCAGCTCTGTGTTGCTAGAGAGACGTAGCAGACCATGCACTGCCCCTCCCCCAACAGTAGAGTGCTGGAAGCCATCTCTTCAAGACAACTGCAAGTTTTAAACTTTCAAAGCACCTTTTAA
This sequence comes from Percina caprodes, assembly GCA_013375575.1. Classification (NCBI taxonomy): domain Eukaryota; kingdom Metazoa; phylum Chordata; class Actinopteri; order Perciformes; family Percidae; genus Percina; species Percina caprodes. The sequence goes on from JABXJD010000014.1 coordinate 3,221,187, forward strand.
CTGTTTGACTTAGCTGAAACACTGCTATACACGTTGAAAGTGTAAACACATTGCTCTATATGTGCATGCAACTATGGCTAAGCAAGTTTCTAGGTCCAAATGGAAAATGCAAATGCCTGCTCTATAAAACTGCTTGCCATTGTATTTAGGGAGTGGCAAATAGCTATGTTGTAGGCTATTTGTAGCTAGTAGGGCAGTGATTTCAGAGCTTTAATGTTGAGATATGTTTCATACGTGTCTGATTAATTTGTGTCAACGCTTATCATGTACCAGACATACAAGAAGTGCACCGTGTATGCCTTACTTGTGTTTAGAGCCGCTTGCTGACGTGTATCATTATCAATCCAGTTCAATGGTGGTTTAGTTTTTCAGTCAGCAACCAAACAGAAGTTGTTTGAAGTGTGTGTCTCTCGCTCAGTGGGACACAGGCATCACAGTGATATGAGAGTGCTGAGCTAACTGAAGGAGAGCTTTAAAACTTTGAGAGATATGTTTTAAACATGGTTGAATATTTAAATCTTTTAACATTGATGCAGTTTAGAAGAGAAACTTGAACAATGTGTTTTAATGTGCATCTGACATAATTATTTTCCTCTGCTGATATGTTTGACAAATCTGCCAGCTTCTTTTACATTTTTGTTAAGACTTACTACTGTGTTGTCTTTGCATATTAGGCGGCATATTAGCCTTAGACATGCTCATTTTATGTAGAAAAATTTAAACCATGGCACTCTTAAATTACAAATCAAGCACTTTATTTCAATGGCTACTTTTAGGTTGTAAATAGTTGGTTACTTTTAAAATTAGGTATACTACAGTGAGCACTTTAATATGATGCTTGCATAATACAGTGCACAGTTGCAACTGTGTGCAATAGTGTAATTATTTTACTTATGCTTAGATAATCATTTTTAGAATTTATTTTCAGAAGTCTAATTATGCTCAAATATTTTTTAGTATTTTCAGCACTTTTTACTTGTTCTACCTCACCTGTTTTTACAATTTGTTGACTGATGTAAATTGAGGGAGCAAAAGCAGTATTGGCTTCAACTATCGGCTCAAGAAATCGGCTAAGAAAAATCCATATCAGTCAATCCCTAGTTCTATATGTACCAGCCTATTGAGGATGAGCAACTTCTTTCCAGCCTTAAATGTGTGACCTTCGTGTTAAATCTGCTAAACCCTTAATACTTTTCAGTGTCAGCGGGGAGAAAGTCCTTCAGAAATTGCACAGAAAGTCACTTCAAGCTTTTAGAATTAGACTCCTGATACCGGATAAGCGGATGAAGATGGATGGATGCTATGAGGACCTGTTATTCATCTCTCTTAAAATCTTACACATCAAAACTAATTTTTTTTTTTTTAATAGCAGGACAAAACAAACATGTTCACACATCTACCAATACAATACCAAAAGAGCTGCCATTAAAAAAAGACAAAGGAGTACTTAATTGTACACTCCCTTGGGTCTCTCAATAATAACCCCACTGGGCACGTCTGTGCTGCGTTCCGGTTTTGTTCCGTCCTCCGCCACGCACCATGCCATACCAGGAGCATTTGTTAACATGCTATTGGAAATTAAGTATAGTTATGTTAAAAGTTAGTCGTGCAGAATAATGAAATTTCTACACCACCCACATTATAAGATTTAAACATTGATACTGTTGCATGTATACTGGGCTCAGACTAATATAACTGCAACTGATTTCATTGATGTACATCTGCTACCAGAGAAAAATAACTCAAAACAGTAAAATTACTTTGATGAATGAAAGAGAAATACGTGGTCAACTACAATAATGTCCAGATTTGTGGCTGTATGAGAGCAGAAAGAGCAGAGGTGAAAATGGGTTGAAACACAAAAATCAGGAAGGAAAGGAACTGTAGCTTGATTAGACTGAATTGCCATTGAGATTTTGAAGACCAAAAGGAACTGTCTTATAATTTTGAGAAAACTGATTGAGTAGCTGTATTTCAAGTGCTTATTTAAATTCCTTCACTTGGGTTAAGGACTCATTCCCTACCTGAAGAAGGCACTGCATCGGTTTCCTACTTAGAACCATGGAACCACCTTAGAGGTGCTGATCCTCACCCGAGCCGCTTCACACTCGGCTGCGAACCGATCCAGTGAGTGTTGAAGGTCACAGACCGATGATGCCAACAGGACCACATCATCTGAAAAAAGCAGCAATGAGATCCCCAGCCCACCAAACTACAACCTCTCCCCACCCCGACTACGCCTCGATATCCTGTCCATAAATACTACCAACAGGATTGGTGACAAAGCGCAGCCCTGACGGAGGCCAACCCTCACCTGGAACGAATCCGACTTACTATCGAGAACCTGGACACAGCTCTCACTTTGGTCATACATAGATTGGATGGCCCTGAGAAGGAACCCCCTCACCCCATACTCCCGCAGCACCTCCGACAGGGTCTTCCGGGGGACCCGGTTATACACCTTCTCCAGAGCCACAAAACACATGCAGACCAGTTGGGCATACTACCAGGGTCCTTCCAGGATTCTTGCGAGCGTGAAGATCTGATTCGTTGTTCCAATTTGAGTCATTCAATAAAAACATTTTTTGTCTTAAATCCTTAAGCCATTTATATATTATACCAACATTTGCAGCATCCTGAGCTCAAGCGCAACTGAATACAAAAGACATTACAACTTTTAGGCCCCGAAATCCTGGAGGACTGATTGCCAGTGCAACAGTGGGAGAGCTGCAGGAAGAGGTTTCACTCTAGTAAAAATTAAAAAATAAATAAAAATAAACATCCCAAACAGAACTGTTGTACATATAGCCATATAATATTAGGCAAGGCAGCTTTATTTGTATAGCACATTTCAGCAACAGGGCAATTCAAAGTGCTTTACTATATACTCCAATATAATTCCCTCTAACCTTGTCCTCAGCGTACTTTATCACTGACAACCATCAACCAACATCTACAGCAAATTGTGAAAACAGACATTGAACTAAAAAGACTGATTTGTGGTTTCTGCAATTAGATATTTGAACAGAAATGGTTAGTTCAGTGGGAAAGAGGTAATTCCGGCTAACTTGCCAGCTTTGTCAATTGTGTCTCCTTTCCCTCAGCCATTATACTGTAAAAATTCTATTTATAGTAGTATCCACCTGTATATCATATTCAGTACATATCCACCTGTAAATCCTGTTCACAATACTTGTTATCTATATATTATATTCATAGGATAATCTAGCTGTAAAATTCTGTTTATAATAGTATTCATTCTATATTTATTCAGTACATACCCATCCTGCACTATGGAACCATTGTATATCCTGCACTTACTGCTATTGCACTTCTGGTTAGACCCAAACTGCATTTCGTTGCCTTGTACCTGTGTAATGACAATAAAGTTGAATCTAATCTAATCTAAACATAAGAAGTGATTGAATTATGTTATAATTTCCTCATCTTTTAAAACTAAGATAAGGTTTAGGAATTCAGACAGTAGCCTACCTTTAGACTACAGGGTTAAATTCCTTATGATGGATTTTTTTTAAAGCACTGATTGAACTCTGGTTAAACATTCAGAGAAACGGCTATACACAGCAAGGACGTTGGCTGTATTCAGACTAGGTATGCTAATTTAGAGGTTTTTTTCTGACCGATAGCCAAACCTTGTTGACTGATCATTAACCATCAACTAATAAGCAGCCTTCGGGGAGGCTCTGAAATACTTTTTGCATTTTGTGGACAGCAGTGAGTCTCAATGTTCCGAGCATTTCCCCCTACTCATTTCCTGGTTCGCCTCCATGAACAACATAAAATTAACGAGAAGGTTCGCTTTTCCTGCTCAATATGTCTCACCGTGGTCAGAAAGCAGAGGGGAGACACTCCCAGGGGCAAGCCAGCTTAGCGGCGTCTTTCTCCCATCACATCACACTGTCTGCCGTACCTACACTGTCCCCCCACCCTGTCCCCCCCCCTCCCCTTCTACCTGCCCGCGCAGTGCTGCTGCACATGAGCTGAGGAGAGACCAGAGGGGAGGGGCTGCTCCTCAGTCACAAAACAGAAGGCTGTTTGTCTTTATCCTCCGTTGAAGCCAGACAGTGACTGTACGGAGACGACAACAACAGAAGTGAGATGCGGACAACTGACCAATCAGAGCAGACTGGGCTTTTACATGAAGGGTGCTTAAATAGACAAGCGCTTCAACAGAGCATCTCAGACAGGTGAATACAGGTGCAGCAGCCATGGGCAGAATGAGATTTTTTTTTAACATTAAAGCATGTAAACATGTTCTAGTACAAACAAGAATACAAGTATCAACCTGAAAATGCTATACAATAGATCAAGTTTAACAACAATAATACAGCAGACTCAAGGTAAAAACATTATTCTAATTATGAATACGCTAGCAGGCCTTTCCTATCAAGCAACAACCAAGCAAGACCAGGCAATGAAAAAATAGCAAACATGCCCTGTGAAAAGCAGTGTCTGCATAACAACGCGTGTGGTGGCGCACATTTGTTGTTTTTGTTTGGTCGGAAATTGACGCGTGGCATCTTTGTAAATGCGTATCTTGGTAAAAAGACTTGTCAATAAATTACTTGTTGTCCAAGAGTTTCAAACTTAAATTGGATATGACAATCCGTTTATTTAAAGTAAACAAAAGTAATCAAACATAATAACTGGTCTTCTTTTAATCCTTATCCTACACTTAACCACGGTCAAAAAGCTGTGACCTTGCTGTGCGCAACACAGCTGAACCAATTAGGCCACATTTAAATAAACTTTTACACCTCCAGCACCACACGCTGGTCAACCAATGAAATGGCTCCAACACAACCGGCCCCTAATTGTATATGGCTATATAAGACATAACAATTAAACACAAACATATATGGAGCCATGTGGCTTAAATTAACATTTGTAAAAACTGCAGTTTGTAGGCTACCTTAAATCAATTCTCCCCCCTTTTTTTTTTTTTTTTTAAAATACAGTTTGCAGAACATGTCAGCTTGTTATGTAGACAATTCATTTTCTATTAATAGACACAATTTTGTCAATGGTCTTTCAATGATGTTTGTTTTTGTCTGGATTTGAACAGATCTGACCATGCCTGACCTGTCAGGGAATGTTTTGATTATTTTTCCAATCTTCCAGGAATTTCGTGGGGCTGTTGCATCCGCAATCAAAACAATGTCTCCTATTGCAAGATTACGTTTTGTTTTGTTCCACTTTTGCCTTTCCTGTAGCAAAGCAAGATATTCCTTTGCCCATCTTTTCCAGAATAAATCTGAAATGTGCCTGTTTCCATCGTCTTCTTACATACTGGTCCTTTTGATCAAACAGACCCGGAGGCAAACTTGGTTTTCTTTTCAATGTGAGAAGATGGTTCGGCGTTAGAGGTTCCAAATCGTTAGGATCTGCAGAGACTTTGGTAATGGGTCGATCATTTAATATTGCTTCAGCTTCACATAAGACAGTGACCAAGGCTTCATCAGTTAAGGTTTGTTGATGTAGAACAGATAACAGCACCTTCCTAACCAGCCTGATCATGCTTTCCCAAGCACCGCCATGATGTGAAGCTGTTGGGGATTGAAACTCCATTTGATGTCCTCGTGCATTAAAGACTTTTCAATTGTCCCATGCTTCAATTTTGCAATTTCTCTTTTAGTTCCTTCTCTGCTCCTGTGAAGTTTGTGCCATTATCTAAGCGGAAATGGGCCACTGGGCCTCTCCGACATATAAATCGACGAATGGCACTGATGCAAGAGTCCGTATCCAGTGAATGTGCCACTTCCAAATGAACAGCTCTGCTTGCCATACACGTAAAGATGACTCCGTAACGTTTCACATAGGAACGGCCTTGCTTTACCTCTATCGGTCCAAAGTAATCCACCCCGACATTTGTGAATGGAGGTAAGTCTGGAGTAATTCTTTCTTTTGGCAGATCAGCCATCTTTTGATCGCACATTTGTCCTTTGTGACGTTTGCAAAACACACAACTTGACAAGATTTTTCTTGCCGCTGCATTGGCGTGTGTGATCCAATATTTTTCTCCCAACCTCGAGAGGATGTGACTTCTCCCCCCATGCCTTATCTGTTCATGGATATGTCGGAGAATCAACATGGAGATGTGCTGATCTTTTGACAAGATAATTGGGTGTTTGCTCTCTTCTGGCATAGCCGCCCTGGATAGCCTTCCACCAACTCTCAGCAGTCCATCTCCTACAAAAGGGTTGAGCTTGTAGAGGGGACTACTCTTTTTCACAGATTTTCCAGACAACAAAGCGCAAATCTCATCATTGTATCTTTCCTTTTGGCAGAATTGGATGATAGCACTTTCTGCCATACACAGGTCATCAGTTGACAAATTTTGTCCCATTAAGCCTCTGGCTTTTGACATTTCGAGATCCACGTAATTGGGATCTAGAGGAGTATGCAACTGAAGTCTCTTTCTTTTTTGACTCAATTCCAGTAAAGCCTTCTTGATTTTCAATATCCATGCTACTGCAATTTTCAGTCTCTTCCAATCAGAGTAATACATGATCAGCTGGTTGGTTGCACTGTTCTGTAAACTTATTGCATTTGCAGAGAGCTCCTTCTTGACCTCTGGATCATCTTCATCAATAGTGGGCTCCACCTTGCAATTCATCCATGTTTCCTTTGCTTGCCACAAGAATTCTGGACCTGACAACCATGTTGTGTCGTTCAAAAGCTTGTGGACTGTCACACCTCTAGATGCATCATCTGCAGGATTTTGTGACGTGTGGATATACCGCCATTGATCTGTGTTTGAAGCTTGCCTAATAACAGATATTCGGTTGGCCACAAATGTCCGGAATCTTTTGTTCTCATTATGGATGTATTTCAAGACTGTCGTACTGTCGGTCCAGAAACAGGATTCTTCCAACTGAAGCTGCAATTCTTCTCTTACCATCTTGTCTACCCGAACAGCTAAGACAGCAGCAGTGAGCTCCAAACGAGGGATGGTTACTGGTTTTAGTGGGGACACTCTGGCTTTTCCAAGAGTGAAAAATACATGCACATCACCTTCTTCATTCTGTAATCTCAGGTATGTTACTGTGCCATATCCTACTTCACTAGCATCAGCAAAGTGGTGCAATTGGGCGTTGACAGGTGTTCCAAAGTCACGTGGTTTTAAACACCTGTTCACTTGGAACATCAAAAGCCCTTTAAGGTCAATCAACCACCTTATCCATTGTTGTCTTAGGAATTGCGGAATTTCTTCATCCCAGCCACAGTTCAATCTGCACAAATTTTGTAAAATGTGCTTGGCTGGAAGAGTAACTGATGCAAGGTATCCCAAGGGATCATACACTGAGCTAACAACAGATAAAATCCCTCGTCGAGTTTGCATCCTTTCTTTGCAGTCCATGCGGAAGTTGAAGGTGTCACTTTCCATACACCATTGGAGCCCCAAGGCTCTTTCCATTGGGAGTTGATCCCTGTCCAAATTGAGCTCACTTACTTTTTTAGAATGGTCCTTCTCTGGAATTGTTTGTAGGACTTTGCGATTGTTGCTGATCCATTGTGTAAGATGAAAGCCTCCCTTCTGGCAAAGGTCATCAAGATCCTTAACTATTTGTATTGCTTTTTCCACTGATGGTGAGCTTTTCAGACAGTCGTCCACGTAGAAATTTCTATGAACAGTGTCAACTACTTCATCTGGAAAGCTGCCTTGATGGTCATCAGCAGTCCTCCTCAAAGCGTAGCATGCACAGCTGGGAGATGACACTGCTCCAAATAGGTGTACAGTCATTCTGTATTCTGTAACTTCGTTGGTCAGATCTCCATTGGGCCACCATAGGAATCGCAGAAAGTCCTTGTCTTCCTCTGCTACCTTGACTTGGTAAAACATAGATTTTATGTCAGACATAAAGGCAATAGGTTCTTGTCTGAACCTTAGGAGTACTCCTATTAAGGAACTTGTAAGGTTTGGGCCTTGCAAAAGTTGCTCATTTAAGGAAGTTCCTTTGAACTCAGCTCCACAGTCAAAAACAACCCGCAACTTGCCTTTGCGTGGATGGTAGACACCATGATGTGGAATGTAAAACACATTGTCCTCACCACAATGTAATTCATCCTCTGGGACCTTTTCAGCATAACCATTGCTGATAACATCCTCAAGAAACTTTGTGTACTCTTGCTTGAACTTTTCATTTCTTTCCATTTTCTTTCTAATTCCAACGAGGCGCTGTTGAGCAACACATCGGTTATTTGACATTGTTACGTTTTTGGTTTTGAATGGTAGTTTTAAACTGTAATGCCCATCCTGAAACTTCACAGATTGTTCCATAATCTCAATGAATCTTGCATCTTCTCTTGACATTTCTTCTTTGTCCTCAGCATCTCTTTCATTAAAATCATGTTTGTACTGCTTTTCCAATAGCAGCTCAAGCGACTCCACAGAAACTTTGTTTACAGTGGCAACATGACAGTCATCACTAAGGTTGCCTTTCAAATCTCCACATGAGCCATTGACAACCCACCCAAGTAGGGTCTTAATGGCAAAGGGTCCATCTCCTTGGCTGTTAACAACTTCCCATGGTTCCAGCAACTTTGAGGCATTGGTACCAATTAACAACTCCACTTCAGCCTGGATTTCAGGGATGTTAATCTGATCAAGGTAGGACCAATTTGTGAGGTTTTCCTTATTGATAATGTTTGTTGTATTCACCGGCATTGTTTTTTGTGTGTAAACATTTGGAAGACTGTGATACCTTTCTTCATTAAGGCTAGATATTTCAAGTCCCTTCACAATGTAAGTTGACACAGATGTCTTTGGGCTCATTGTTAACAAACATATCCTTGATTTTTTCCCAGTCAGGTTTAGCTTTCGCATCAGAGCTTCCGTGCAAAATGTAGAAGTTGATCCATTGTCTAAAAAGGCGTAGGTCTGAATCACTTTGTTGCCCCTTCTTGCTTTCACCTGAACTGGAAGGATTGGTAGTGTTCCATTACTACCGGCCCCGGTTTGGCTTCCAAAGGTTTGAGCTACATCTGTGTTTCCAGTTGGTTCATGTTTACAGGAATTTAGGCCATCAGTGCTCACTGACTTGTCAATTTTTCTTTTGCCATGAATGTGTAGAACTGTTGGATGACTCAATTTGCATTTTTCACAATTCTTGCTCAAATGCCCAGTGTTGAGACACCCAAAGCAAACTCCTTTCTCCTTTAAGAAGTTGATTTTTTCACGATGGTTGTTCTTGGCAAATTGATGACATTCATCCAGAAAGTGGCCTTGTAAACAGAATAAACACTTGATATTGCTCTGTATGCAACTCTGTTTAGTTACTCGTTTCTCCTCATATTGTAGTTTATTGGTAGCATAGACATTTTTTGTGATGTTGTCACGTTTTCTTTTTGGGTTTTCTGTATCCACATCTTTTTTGATATGCATTCCTCTTTCTGTGGTGTGAAGATCTCCAAAAACTGGATCAGACAAAATCTTGACTTGGTGTTCCACAAACTGCACAACATCACTGAAGTTTGCTTTGCGCCTTTGCTTTTCACGAACATCACATGCAAGACTTCGAATTGTTCTTTCAGTTTATAAGGAAGTTTTGAAATTACAACTTTGAGGTTTGCAGACATGTCAAGTTCTCTCATGTCCTCCAAATCAGACATTGCGTTATTGCATCCACGCAGGAATAAGGCATAATCCTGGAGCAAAGACACATTTTCAGCCTTAACGACAGGCCAGTTGAGCACCTTTTCAATATAAGCTGCTGTAATTTTTGTTTCATTGCCAAAGTGGTCTTGTAGAAGAGCTTTGGCTGCCTCGAAACCTCTTTCAGGACTCATGTGTAAACAGCTTTGCACAAGGTTCCTTGGGCGCCCTCTAGTGTACCTCTCCAAAAAATACATGCAATCCCCTTTGGTTGCACTTTTCTCTTCAACACAGTGTTTAAAAGCTTGCATGAAAACTTTGAACTTTAAAGGATCACCTTCAAACACTGGTATCTCTCTTGGTGGTAGTTGACTTGTCCTTTGTTGTTGTATAAACAACTCCGATATTTCATTTTGTCTTTGCAGAATTTGTATTGTAGAATTTTGGTTAATTGCATGCTCACCATTTTCCATTCTTGCTCTTGTGACGGATAAGGTTTTATTTTTCATCCTGGACTCTGTGAGCTTTGAATCCGAAATGGCAGTTTCTTTTCCACATGTTTCTCAAAATAGGATTCCATTCCATCTTGATCTGAGAACGCCTGCAAAACTGCAATTTCTGCTCCTGAGGCTTCAATCTCAGCATCCATTTCCAATTGCTCCATTTGTTTGCGCAATGACTCCGCCTCCTTCTCCATTGCATGTTTCTGCTTCAGAATTGCTGCGCGCGCCAGAAGCGCGGCTCTCTTGGCTTCGGCTTGTACACGTACAACTTCAATTGAAGATTTGTTTGATCGACTCGAAACCCTTGATCCAGTATTTGACACACTGTCCATTGGTTTTATTTCATTGTCAACATCATTTCCAGCGGCTCCCTCATTTACCAAACGTTTTGTCACATTTTGAGAAAATTCATTGACACTCAAAAGTTTTGCCTTGAACCAAACGTCCTGTTTTTCCCTTTCCTCCACAGGTAACAACTCTAACAGAGTATTTTGTGCATCCTTTGCGTCCTTGATCAACATTTGATATTTATTGAAGTTTTGGTTTATTTCAGCTTCAAAACCAGTTTCACACATCAACCCTAGTATTGTCCCTTTTAAGTTGGCAGCTTTACTAAGTGTCGTTTTTCTTAGTTTCTCTAAGCCATCTATTTTATAAAGCAATGCCTTTGTTGTGAGTTTTTCAGGTCGTTTTTTTACAGAGGCCGCACCCTCATCAACCTCTTCACCCTCCATTTACACTTTGTTTAACCACACCTTTTCATTCAAACATTCACGACACAAAGAAAGCATTGACTTAAACTTTACAGTCTTTAAGAAAAGCTTTTAACTTAAATACAAAACACAAAAACCACCAATGCATTGGATTTTTTCTGTTAGTTGTCTTGTGTGCACACACTTTTAATGGCCATGTACTTGATATGGTAGCGCTACCGTTTTACCTTAATCACTTGGCCTTGGTCCAAAGCAACTGTCCTCAATTGTTGCTGTTGCGTCGCCGCACCTAGTTTCCGGTCCGCGCTGCTCCGCACAACCGCGTTCAGCTGCCCACTCTCCAATGAGTGGTCCACTGCCCGGTACCGCCCGTCCCGATTGGTCTGCACCGCTACCAGCCACCCACGCTCTCCAATGCGGGGTCCACTGCCCGGTACCGACACCCGATGCCCGTCTGCAACGCATCCAGCCGTCCTCACTCTCCAATGCGTGGTCCACTGCCCGGTACCGATTGGTCTGCACCGCTACCAGCCCCCACAGTTTCCAATGCGTGGTCCACTGCCCGGTACCGACGCCCAATCACCAACCAATGAAGTCAGCTTTTTGACTTTATGGTGGCGCACATTTGTTGTTTTTGTTTGGTCGGAAATTGACGCGTGGCATCTTTGTAAATGCGTATCTTGGTAAAAAGACTTGTCAATAAATTACTTGTTGTCCAAGAGTTTCAAACTTAAATTGGATATGACAATCCGTTTATTTAAAGTAAACAAAAGTAATCAAACATAATAACTGGTCTTCTTTTAATCCTTATCCTACACTTAACCACGGTCAAAAAGCTGTGACCTTGCTGTGCGCAACACAGCTGAACCAATTAGGCCACATTTAAATAAACTTTTACACCTCCAGCACCACACGCTGGTCAACCAATGAAATGGCTCCAACAGCGTGTTAGCATCCTTGTCATGGCAACCCATCTGAGCCTGGGCCATTCATTGCGGGTGCAGCTGGTACATGTCTCTATGGCTGTTCCCTTTAGTTTGACTCTGCTGGGACAGACTGCTGGTGGAGAGGGAGGATAAAAACACATCATCCTCCTGCTTCCTCCCACTTTTTCTTCTTATCTCCCTGCCTTTGCTTGCTTATAGTGTTTCCATAGTGTATTGTTCACCTCCAGCTATACCCAACCCACCAGGGATAGCCACTCATCCAATAACAGTACCTTGCAGCAAGTTGCAAACTTAGCAATGGCAACTATGGAGATAAAGAAACCCCACATTCAGCCTATTTAACCCTCTGAGCCCTAAGGCCATTTTTACAGTTCATTGTCCGTCTGGATTTATTTTATAAAAAAGCTTGTAAAACACCAACCCTGGTGTCTACAGTCAAGATATGAACATCATTTTTTTCAGGACAAACTGGGTTATTAGAATATTTGGGCTGCAGTGAGCTCACCTGCATGTTAAAAATGGTTGTAGGACCTTAAAGACAAATAAATAAACAAAACGGAACATGAATCTTCCAGATATGTATTGATATCACACACAGATCAATAAAACCTAAGCCATTTTACTCTCTAAAACACTTCTCATATGTCTTGGGAGTCACATTGTGAAGAAATAATCATTATAACTTATACAGTTGACAAAATACATGCATTTTTTCAAATAAAGTCAAGGCGCTTTTGCCCTCATGACATTTACTTATGCCAATAATCAACATAATAATGTCATATTTATTGATATTACACCCACAGCAATGCTACACAAGCAATTGTGTGTCTAAAACAGTTCTCCTATTGGCCTTCCATACACCGTTTGGCCTTCCATACAGCCTTTTGGCCTTCCATACACTTTGGGTGACGTTGTCTCCCATATATGGGCATGCACCCCATATATGGAGTCCTTGACTTCCGTACACAAAGGACGGACGGCGCTAGCGGCAGAATTGAGCGAAAACGCGATGAATTATGGACAAAAAGTGGATAAATCTTGGATGTAAAGGTATGGATTTAATGCTCAACGAACCCCAAAAAAGGCAGAAGTTCCAGGCTGGATAGAAAATCACCTGTAGAGGCTAGAAGGACCCGGAAAAGACCTCCGTAACCACTAACTCGTTAGTTTTTAGCCACAATTTTCGGCGAGTTTCTATGTGTTATGGATGGTTAATGATTGAACTATGAATCAGAGGTGCTTTTTATGGTCGTGGGCGAGTCTCTCGGGTTAGGAGGGTTAAACTAAACAAAACTGCATGGCACTGAGACCGACCAGGCCAGGAGAGATTGCCAACACCTGTGCCACCGGTATATCTAATGCAGAAAGATAAAGAACAGCAATATCAGCTATATATTTAAATAAAACATTGTTGATATTACCCTGTCACAGGATTATGTTATCACAACCAGCCTCGATTTTGCAATAACTGCCAGTGGATAGTGCAGAGGGGAACCTTTCATTCTTTTTTGCCTATACTTAATAGTAGAACTAAGGTAAATTTCAACATGTAGGTCTCTTGTTTGTAAATTTGGAGTGTTGTCAGTAGAGACAAAAATGAAAACAATCACATGGTGTAGGTGCTACCTACACCATGTTAACCTCCTGCTAGAGTTACCACCCAACAATCTTAAACAAGGCAAGTTTTAAACTTGCTTTTAGCCTCTAAACATGTTCAAAATGTCATTAAAAGTGCCTACCCATGTGCAGTGATTCCTTCCAAAAGGAACACAGCGAATCTGACTGCTGTAGATGTGACAGAAATGCATGAAAGCTGTGCTAATTCAGCTGCGTTTAGTTCTGGTGTTGAGAGGCAGTTAGAGTGCTTAGGGATCGTCGACAAACTACAATATAGAAAAAAGATTAAACTAAAATTTGTAGGCTATTAATTTAATGATAAAATAAGGTAGTGTCTCCAAACTTATCTCAATTATAACTTGTCTCCTGCTAGTTGTACTACAGCACTTTAAAATATGTTTGTATCTCTTTTCTGTGTTGTAGTTTGTAGACTTTCCCAAAGCACTCCTAGCAGTATCAACAAAGGAACTAAACAGTTGAATTAACTCAACTTTTATGCATTCCTGTCGCATGAGATTCACTGTGTTCCCTCAGAAGGAATCACTGCACATGGGTAGGCACTTTTAATGACATTTGAAAATGTTTGGAGACTAAAAACAAGTTTAAAACTTGCCCTGTTTAAGCCTGTTGAGGATAACACCGACTGTTTTTGTTTTTCTCTGTACTCACAGCACTCCAAATTTACAAACAGACCTACATGTTGAAATTGACCGGAGTTCTCCTTTAAGTAACAGAGACAGGATAAGTACAAATGTCATAAGGGGAGATTGTACATAGTTAAATTCACATAAAGCTAACTTAGTAAAACAAAAACAGAAATGGCCCAACATATTTGCTTTTACATCGAAGCTATTGGTATTCCTTGTGGGAAAAAATAGTCCTTTCTGCATTGGTCCTCTCATTCCTCAAGTATTGACTCAATTAATCTGACAGTTCAGAGGGGAGGGGTTGCCTTTTGTTCTGTTGAAGAGGGTAGATATACATTAAAATATAAGGAAAGAATAGAGGCTATACTACTTGTTTTAACTGCAAGTCAAGCGACTTACGCGACAAAAGTATCATGACATGGCGCAATGTATGAGGATTTCAACACCCCTTGATATCTTAACAGCAAAATATTTAGTTAACTCATAAGTAACGTTGGTTAGCTATTAATTAAACAGTTGTTTGCCGATTCCAATTACAAAACGTGAGTGTGTCGTGTAGTCATTGTGCGTGTAGCAGTTACATAGTAACTAGTTAGTTAGCTAGGTTAACTCATGGATGTATTAGGAGAACGGTTTAACTTGAGAAGCAAGCAAACTTCCAAGGGGTTAGCTAGGTAACTAACTCTAGCTAGCTAAAAGTTGTGCAGACATTTTAGGGGAGTAACGTTAGAGTCAACTGAGCTGACATTTACAAACATTAGCTTTGTCAATGTTGTAACTACGTGATTAGCTATCTAATAACGAACATTTTAAAATAAAAAACAGAGTGAAGGTGTCTATTGTTTCTGCTAAACCAGTTTAGCTAAGCGTTTGGTAACGTGTAACGTTACGGGTCTTAGTTTTAAGTTGAATCCTTCAACTGTTGTGAGTGACGTGGACATGTTAACTCAAAACAAGACATAAACACCCACGCTTTTAAAACATAGTTAATCCTGTAAACTCAGCAGAGGAAACTGTTCTTCTCAACCAAACTCCAACTACGATTGACCCTCGCCAGCTGTGTCGGCGAAGACGTGCCAAACCATGCCGAGCTAGCAGCTGCGGACGTTAACTAGTTAGCTGGCTGTCTGGTTAGCTAGCAAGCAGGCACAAATACGGTGCTTTTTCGGTTTCTTTTAGCGATATAGCTACTTAACAGTTGTATTCTTACCAGACGGGCTGCTTTTATCCCTTGGCTGGAGTAGCTAGCTGTTAGCCGTCGAGGTCCCCGAGAGTACTTCCCCCCCTCCTCCGTATTTCCGATATGTTTTGAAGTTGATGCTGTGTGGTCGCACTGGCGTGTGGTAACGTGCGGTAATATGAGCAGAGCCACAGCCGTTCCCCCTCCCCTTCACTGGAAACTCCAAACTACACTGTAGGTTAGCTAGCTACCTATTAAAAAAAGACCACTTTCGCTTTTCGTTCTTAACGCAAACATTTAAATTCCAATGGTAACATTAAAGCTGTAACAAAATCCATCATTCTGGCATCTTAAAAGAAATTCGAATATTGTCAAAGCAAGATCCGGGTAGATCTCGTAGCTCTGCAGGGACTGGTCAGTAGTGCGCAGAGTTCAATCCAAGTGTGGTGAAACGGCTTTATCCATAATGCTGCCCACTGCTGGAATCAACTCCCCTGCTATCACCCAACTGCGATGCCATTTTAAAAACTAACTTAAAGACTGTTCTCTTTCCCGCAGCCTTTAATCAGTCCTGTTGTAACAATCTAACATGCTACGGTAACATTGGTGGGTACGTAATGTTTGGCCTGTATCTGTTTTTCAAAAACAACTCACGTAAAAAAAAAATCTGTATTTAAATACATGAACAACACACTGTGAACTTTGTCACATGAAATTGCAAAACGGGGTTATTTAATTAAGGTACGATCTGTTGTATTGACACTTGAGACTTTAAAGTAGTGAAAATAAGGACTTTAGTTTGGACTTGTTGGCTAAAATCTAGTTGATATGACATGAGATTTTAAAGCCAAAACATGATCAGTTTGACCTGGTAAATCCCTGACAAATGAAAAATGAGACAGCACAAAGCAGGCCTTGGGTAGCTGTGCCACATTACTTGTGATGTAGTGTAATGCTTATCACCTAGAATGTGGCTTTTAAAAGAAATAAAGAAAATCAACAAACAGAACACCTACATTTTCATCTCTCCAAAACTAACACATGTTGACTAAGCATAAAGATATTGCTAGGCATGCTTCATTCAACAATGCATTGTCTTTATTGCAGGTTATTATTTTTAGTTCTATAGTTCTAGCACTTGATTTTGTGTATTTATGAATTACTCATTGACTTGATACTTGCCCTGACTCGTCATTTAAATAAAGCCTCAGGTTTTAGAACAGGACAAAAAAAGAAAAGAAAACAAAAATAACACTTCATACAGGAGATTACATTTCACAGTTAAGGTAAATAACCATTTACTTGATTATCCAATTTGAGTCATTATAATCAGTGGTGGAAAGTAACTAAGTACATGTACAGTTATATTTCGATGCCAATACTTTTTCACTTATCAAAATGCCTTTAACTTGTTACAAAGTATTTCTACACTGTGGTATTGCTACTTGCTAAAATTTCTGAGGACTTCTTCCACCTCATAAGCATACAGTAAAGTTATATGCTAATGCCAGTTTGGATAAATAAATGCCAAACAGAAATACTGTGTATTTACATTAAAATGTCAATAAATACGTAAAGAATTTATTCTGTGGCTGCCAGTACTCTGAATTTGATCTTGCCTATATGTTTTTGATGGGACAGAGTTAGCAAAAATGGCTGACCGACAACATCTGTACGAGTTATTTCATCGCAGGCCCTCGGCAGCTCAAACCAGCATGGATGCTTTGGTGTCAGCCTTGTGGTGGACACGCTTCCCTGGACAGCACTATGGACAAAACCACAGGCTGGATGTAATCTTTCGCAAGATGTCTTACTGGCCAGAAATGGCAACCATGCCACTCTGTCCGTACTACTTTGACTACGTCTCTTACAGCCTTGCTACAAGAGACCAAGTGAAATACAAGTGGGTACCACTACTTTGATTTCCACTGTAATTTCAACATCAAGTCATTGGCAATGAGGTTCCCAAACCTTCATGGACCCTACTTTGTGGTTTGGGATTAAACAGCAGGTTACTTTAAAACTTCTGATCAGAATAATGATAATGTTTAGATTTTGTCCTTATTTTAAAACTTTAATTTAATGTACTACACTAAAGTCTGAGCTATGCCGCATAGGGACTTCAGACCTTAACCGGTCTATGTAAATCCAAATAATTGGTGGACAAAGGTCAAATTTGCTGTAAAGCTTGGTGTGCATTTGTTTTACTGAAGCTGGCGCTTGGATGCCATAATGAATGATCTTGCACCCACTTGTGGCCTAAAGGGATTGGTGCAACCTCAGGCTGCCCTTGTTCGACTCTTGGGCAAGCTTAAAGCAAGAACGGCTGAGGGCCACAGAGCAGCATAGAAGACATCATTCAAGCACTAACCGAGAGGCCCAGCCCAGCTCTGCCATCCACTTGAGTCAACTGTGTCAACTCCAAGATCGTAACAATGGCAGGAGTATATCCACCAAACAGTATATCCATATGATGTATGGCTACCGCTGCTAGCTTTAGTTTTTGTCTCATAGCTGTTAATTACAGATGTGAATATTGAACACTTGTCTGAAATGTGATTTGATACCAGCACAGGGTTTAGGTGTGTGTGTGTGTGTGGGGGATAATATGGTTCATATTTTACAAATAACCAGGCTAATTCATATTTTATTCAGTGTTAGAAATTAAGGGGGGCAAAGGGCATAAAAATCCAAGAAATCTCAGAATGCTCTTATAAAACGTGATTGAGGGGCATTACCCCCAAGATTTTGAAAGTAGATAAATTCTTTTAACCAGTTTAGGCCAATATCCTAAGCCTATCATTTGATTTTTGTTTAATTCATTGCCTTTCTCTGACATACACTCATACAAACAGCGCTGTTACAAACAAATGATGCACTGATAATAGCAATAGTATGCTTTTTATTTACTCATGTTGGCACCACATGGTGATCACTGTATGCATTTAAATCCTTAAGGGAAACATTTCCCATGTACTTTGCCTCAAACTGTTGGGCAATACTTTTTTGGCAAAGTCTGACAACATCAGACATTTTTGCTAGTACGTAGGGGGAATAAAAGGTCAGGCAGTGCAAGACTATCGTTGAGGTAATTGCTGCATCCATGACTTACCTACAATAATCACAACCAGGGTTTTTACTAACAATTACTTTCATTATTATTTATTAATTATTTTCTCAACTAATAGTTTGGTCTATAAAATGTCAGAAAATAGTTCAAAACTATCCATCACAATTCCTAAAGCCTTAGTTAACATACTCAAATTTCTTTTCTTGTCAGACCAACCATCCAAAACCTTAAGATATCATAGAAGAAGAATAAAATCAGCCAATATTCACATTGGAACAAGTGATTTTTTTTTTAAATTAGTAAATAGTTGCCATTTCTTTCTGTCCAACTAATAGATACATTTAACATTTGATGCACCTCTAATCACAACATTGAGCTGATGACAAGAAAAATACTAACAATGATGCAAGTTGTCTTCAATTTTCATGTATTTCAAAAGCAGAGAAACAATGACCACATTTACTTTTTTTTTAATGGAAAACATCTTTAATGGATTTTTCTCATGTAATGTCTTATTATGGTAATACACATCGATACAAATGTTCTATCCTAGCTACAGTCAGGGCCTGATAATCTTTTAGGAACCAGAGTGCCTGTACAAAAAAAAAAAAAGTCACATGGTAGTGTGTCTTCTCAAGGCTGGGGACACAGGGCTGATCTGACATTAGGCCTTGTGCTGCAGTGAGTAAATTTAGTCCAAAAATCAATGTAAGTCAGGGACTGCAAATCCACAAAAGACACAGTTGATACAGACAAAGACTTACTCAATAACAAATGTGTGTCTGGACACATTATTTTCCAGGATGTTTTTTTTTTTTTTTCCCTTCTACTTGTAGAACTCGTGCTCCTGCTCGTCTTTTTTGATGACAGTCTTGTAAGCTTTTTCGAAGTCTTTGAACAGGACGATGTACCTGTTCTCACGCACTGCCAACATGCCAGCCTGAGACAGCAGAGGAAGAAATAAACAGAAAAAAAGACAATTGTTTGTTCCATTCATTTTCTTGCACGGTTAAAAGAAAAGAAATCCAAATCGTTAGGGTTCTCTAGCTCACCTCTTGACAGATGGAGTTGATATCGGCTCCAGAGATCTTGTCTGGTCTGGCCACATCTGTACATTTGTTAAAGACGATTGAACTACACAGCAATGCCAAAATACAAGCAAAAACCTCAGAGTATCGAAGCTGTGTTTAAACATGAATGAATATTGGAATGATGAGGTGTTAACAGGTTGCAGACTCTCAGCCGTAACACTGTATTGCACATTTGTCAGTTTGCAGGCCGTACACACAATCCAGAACATCTACGCTATTGTCCTGCAACCACAGAAAGCTGTTATGTATGTATGTATGTATGATGTTAATGCGCCTGCATAACCACAGTTTTGACACTAAGAAGATGACAACAACAAAACAATGACATGTTCCATCTCTCACTCACTCGATTGTGTTAAATGTGATACTGAAAATGTGATACTGATGCAACCACAAAAGTGACACCATACATTGTGGGTTATTAAGTAGAGAAGAAATACATCTGCAGCAGAGAATGTTCAACAAAAAACACAAACGAGTTCCTGCTTCCAGGCTCTGTGTATTAGATAGTGGGCAAGTCTACACTCATGACTGGAAGATAAACACTAAAAACATATAATCTTACATCTAGTTACCAACTGACTATGACTTAAATTGTGGCTTCATTGTTTTTTTTCCAGTACAAACTGGCTTTATTTTAACAAGAGCTCTACCCGGTTTTGTATGGTTTACTGTAGCAACAATGCGATTATAGCATCCCTGACATTTAGTCGACTTCCCAGCATGAGCTAAATATCTATCTAGCCACTAATCTATACACCTGAATAGACTGAATAAGGACTAGACTAACAAAAGTACCACACAGGATACTGCACGCACATACACACACCACTTAAACACGCCGTTATTGAATCGAAAGGATACAGTCCTCCAGGTCAACCTCCTCAGAGAGGTTCATTTTACTGGTGATGGTGGAGAAAACGAGACGTTTCTGCCTGCGGTCGGGCAGGGGGAACTCAATCTTTCTGTCCAGGCGACCAGGACGTAACAGGGCTGGGTCCAGTGTGTCTGCTCTGTTCGTGGCCATGATCACCTAAGTAGGGTTTAAATGTGAGCATTAGAGCTGGGCGATATGGTGAAAAATCAAATATCCTGATATTCTGTACCAAATACCTTCATATCACAACGACAATGTAGGGTTGACTATTGGTACATTCACAAAATTAGATTTTGAACAAATAATCATATGTACCATGGATATAATGACTAAGCGGTAAAAAGGTAAATAAGAGAAAAGCTAGATGTAAGGTAAGGTCAGAAAATTACATCCCTTCACTGTAGGGCTTGGACAATATGCTTTGGTCCCAATTAGATTCTTTCACTATACATGGGTGCCAATTCAATTTGTATTTTAATTGTTTGCGATTTCTAGAGACAATATATCATGAGACATTTTTAAAAACTCAATTGTTTTATAAGAACAATGCACATCACATGCAAGTCTGAGCTGCTTTTGCTTCAGAGCAAAATGTCCATTTAAGGTTTTGAAGATTGACAAAATAAACCTTTTGGGTGCTTGCTAAGGTGAATGAACTGACATTATGGCTTAGTAAATGAATGGCTGGTTGACAGTGCTCCAGCGCCATCACCGACACCACTAGTCAGTACATTCACAGATGACGCAGTCACAAGGGGAAGGTTCAGAGCTTCCTCAGACAGGTGGACTTAGCTCACCTTGACATTGACGTTCTGGTCAAAGCCGTCCATTTGATTTAGCAGCTCGAGTAAGATTCTCTGCACCTCCCTATCAGCTGCAGAAGGAAGAAAACAAGGTCAGAGGATACTCTTCTTTTTTTTTTCCCCTTCTACCATGATGTTACTGCATTTACAAGGATGTGATCAAGGGAACACAAACATCCTGAAATGAGAATCTGGATTTCAATAAGAAAAACTAGAGCAATATTTGTCCTTAAAAACCTGAAATCTACAACAAAACTTTGGTTTGTACATAGCAAGTCTACATGTGAGCCACACACGTTCATACCTCCAGTCTGTGCATCAAAACGCTTAGTGGCAATAGCATCGATCTCATCAATAAAGATGATGGCCGGAGCATTTTCCTTTGCCAGCCGGAAGACATCACGCACCATACGAGGGCCTTCACCCAGATACTTCTGAACAAACTCAGAGCCCACCACACGGATGAACGCCGCTGGGAACAGAGACATTGGAAAAAGTTATTTTATTTCCACTGCTGTACATACTCATAAATAATCCATAACTAAAATACAATGCGTGTACTGTAGACATCAGTTTAAGTCAGTAGTGATCTGTGTGGTTTTATATAAAGACAAAATGAATGTTTTAAAGGGTTTGAATTAATCTTGCGTTGTCAACATAAAAAAGGAAAAATCTAATTTGGTCACTACATTAACACATACAGGACTCTGATATGGTAAGTACCTGTAGTGTGGTGAGCCACAGCCTTGGCCAACATGGTCTTACCACAACCTGGAGGTCCGTACATAAGGACACCCCTGGGTGGGTCAATGCCAATCTGAGAAAGGAAAAAGACCAAAGTTGTTAAGTATCTGCTTATTCCACTCACTGAGACAAGTGGGAGTGTAAAATACATTAGAAGTATGTGTTGTCAATGTAAAAATGTCACATTTCTATTTGATATCCAACCTGTTTGTAAAGCTCAAAGTGTGTGAGCGGCAGCTCTACAGCTTCTCGGACTTCCTGCTTCTGAATGTCCATCCCACCGATGTCTGCATACATCACATCTGGCTTTTGGTCTGGGAGCAAGAACACAGTAAAAAGGAAAGTAAGTTTTGCCGTTCATACATTGTTTGTATGAAAGTTATACTGGTAGTCCTTAAAATCTCAGACTTTCCTTTTACAGTTTCAAGAAATATGTAATCTATGTGTTTTTAACAAAAAGAATGAATGGCCAACTGATTTTGAATTCATTGATTTGACTGTAGTAAAAAAAAATAATGAACACAATTTTCTGCGACACTAGTAGTAAAAAAAAAAAATGTCTCCAGATATGACCATGGTCATCTTTGTT
The DNA here is from genome assembly GCA_013375575.1 of Percina caprodes. Taxonomy (NCBI): domain Eukaryota; kingdom Metazoa; phylum Chordata; class Actinopteri; order Perciformes; family Percidae; genus Percina; species Percina caprodes. The sequence continues at coordinate 3,243,587 of JABXJD010000014.1, forward strand.
CAGGAGCTAATATGACCAGAAAGCAGTAGTACTGAGTGTTGTACCTGACGTCAGCATCATGATGCTGCTGTCAGCTTCAGGAGGGAGTACATCCACCAGGGCGTTGCTGTGCTTGTGCAAAGCCACTGAGGCGTTGGGCTTCAGCAGCTCTCTGTCGATGGTGCTCAGGATGCGTACATAGTAGTTGGACCCTGAAAGCAGAATAGAGATGAATAAAAGCTGAAAGAACACAGGAACTGAACTTTTTACACATTTATAACATGTACTTCAAACTGTATAATTAAATTTGTTACAGAACATTTCTTCTAGATTCTCTCTCAAGACTCTGAAAGCTTGAACATGATAAAGAATTCAAATATACAGCATGTAGGCGTCATCTGCCATTTCATGAATTTTTTATTCTCAGCTTTATCTGTTTATTTATTTATCTTTACAGTCAGTTTTGGGGGTTTAATGCATACCATTTGGTTTTCAAATTATGTCTTTTTAAAGCTAGTAAGAATTTAATTGTTCCTCGGCACAGAAAGTATTGCCTTAATATTAAGCTTCACATTAAGTTGTACATAAACATAAACTAAAAGATCACCTACAATATTAGAGGGCAGGTGTAACATCCGACCACTACCCTTGCAAAACCTTGAGGACCAGTCAAGCCCAGTTCCAAATCTAGAGTGTCTGTAAATGTTATCATGCTATGACTCAAAAATCAATCAAAATCCTCATCCCATAGTTCTTTTAATGCATTGCTTTGAGCACAGCAGTCCACGTTTTTATCACTTAAAATTAACACTGGCAGCATATAATTATTTTTTGTCTTTTTTTTTTTTTTATGTATGGGTTTTTGTACATTCAGGCAGGTTTTCCTTTTGATGTACCTGTAGTGGAGCCCACAATGGCTGTGTTCTGGTCAACAGCTTCCAGGAACTGGCCAATGACAAGTGGGATGCTCTGTATCCTCTTAACCTCCTCCTGGGCATGGAGGAATTCTTTCTTCAGGTTCTTCTGTTCATCTTTGATATACTCCTCCTGCACCTCCAGGAATTCCAGCTCCTGCTGCAGCTTCTGCAACAAAAAAAAAAAAAAAAATAATATATATATATATATATATATATATATATATATATATATATGAAAGAAAGGTTGAGATCCTGCTGGAGATTAAAGTATACTATAGATAACTATTCAATCATTGTTTTATATTCCACATCATACCACTCTTGTGGAGCTTATTCTAGTTTGCTTCACAGGTGCACCAATGTAAAAATCTTAAAAAAAAAAAAAGTCTTGATGTGAACCGAAAAAGGTGAATCTTAGCTATACAAGTATATACTTTACATTTTCGATTTGATATTTTATATTGTTATCTTATATTTTTGTGTCAACACTGTAAAGGGATTGCTCCAATTTCATTGCACAGGTACTGTGTACTTGTGTATAATGACAATAAAGGCATTCTATTCTAATGTGCTAAATGTATTGCTATTACTCTGTAATTTAATCCTGATAGACTGACTTGAGTTTGTTTTACGTAACATCTTTTCGAATCACAGAAAAATCTGAGCTACGGACAGCAGTTCAGAGATTTGAAACATGTACCCAATTGTAATTTTATGCATGAGGGTAATTTGTAGAATTTAACAGTTTTAACTTTAAGTTTGTTTTATTTGCCTTTATTCAAATCCATTATAACCACAGACCTCTGTAATACATGAATACACAGAATAAAACATATTATTCAATTTGGAAGCCTATAGTTTGTCATACTCAGATACATTTTGGGTAGATTGTCACCTTTTTTTACAAAGATTATTTTTTGCACCTTTAATTTTGATAACACCGCGAGGTGAGAAAGGGGAGACAGAGGGGAAGACATGCAGTAAACCGTTGCAGGTCGAATTCGATGCCTGGAGCTCTGCGTTATACCTCTCAAAATATGAGCGCCTGCTCTACCCACTGATTCAACCTGCCCACTAGATTGTCACTTTATTCCAAACGTATAAGCAGGTATCAGACCTTGTATCTGCTGTAAAGATCCTCAAGATCTTCTGGTTCTGGTGCCAGAAAGGACAGGCCCGTCTGAGGTCTGGAGGTCACTATTGCTGGCATGTCGTCCTGTGAATGTGACAACACCGAAAAACATTTAGCATAAACAGAAAATATCATATTTGACATCACATATTAGTGAAGGGCTTGTATTGTATTTCAACCAAACAAATATAAACAAAAAGATATATTCATGGTAACGTTTGAGAGTGATTCCAGCTAAGGAACAAAATACAGCAACATTTACTCACTGATAAACTAGAACGGAATGCTCGGTTAGCTACCTTGTTCCTAACAGAGACAACACTAGCTCAACGTTGGCTAACTTAGCTACCTTTAGCTTGTAGCTAGCTAAACATCTAACGTTAGCTAACTTAAACGACTCACAAAAGCAACAACTGGTTATTTAAAAGCGTTTGCGAAACACCGGTGAAACATCATCTAACATCAATCTTTGGTGATTATAGTTTTATAAACCCTCAATTATTTCAAAGCATGTATCCTTTTTTCTTGCGCTCTAGAGACACCAAGCTAACGATAGCAGCTAACTTGCATGACATAGCAACTAACGTTAACCTTAACGTTACGTTACGTTACCCAGAGTAGAGAATGAATTGGCAGGTTTACGTATCAGCAGTGTTAATAAGAACTAACAAATAGTCAAATACAACGACAAACAACCATGAAAAGCGACCCTCAAACACTTAAATTTACAAAAGCCTACCACAAAAACTCTGTCGATTTTAAGAGGAAAACAGGAAACAATCTCACTAATTCATACCGGGTTCTTCTCTACAGCTACGATGTCCTCCATGTTGAAATATGCCTACCGATTGACGTAATGACGTATTAGGTTTGCAGAGGGTTGTGTGGGTAATGTAGTTTATTGCAGGGTGCAGACATTTAAATGTTTTAGGCTACAAAACATGCTTTTTTAATTGTGCATGAGTAATGTTTTGGAAATAAGTAATAAGATGTTTTCGGTCCTTGCTTTTTACCTATTGTTATACTGCAATCCTACAACTCCAAACGTCCACCTTTCAAGTAGCCTAATATGCTGTATATTGTATACTGTTACTGTAAACACCATGGATATATATATATATATATATATATATATATATATATATATATATATATATATATATATATATATATATATATATATATATATATATATATATATATATATATATATATATATATATATATATATATATGCTCCTGGATAGCTCAGTGGTTAGTGCCACTGACTTCGGTACAGGTGGTCGTTGGTTCGATTCCCGGTAAGGGCGGGTATCCAGGTGGACCCTTAGGCAAGGTCCTTAATGCTACTGGCCTACCTCAAGCATGAGTGAAACCACAAATACAAGAGTCATACCGGCTCGGACGTCGCCCGGGTTAACAAGGTCCGCGTCAGGTGCTAGGGAACCAGGGCAACCTGATGAGAAATGGGCTACTGGAACAAGACATACATGGACTAGAGCAGAAAACATGGATCTGATGCGATGCTACTATACAAGCAACCCCAGTGAGAGGGGTTACATGCAAAGACTATGGGATATGTGGATGCTTCGATACACGTCATCAACACTGACAAAGAAAGCCAGTGTTCGAACATCCGCAAACGACAGCTTCTATCACAACTAGAGATTGATGAGATACAACGAATATGCTACGGCAAGGGGGAGCCAGGACGACAGGTCAGTGGGGAGATTTCATCATCATTCCCACACTCAGAGATTGGGTCCCAAGCCCCAATAACAAGCCCAGAACCACTCAACATAAGGGCGACTGACCTACAATTGAAGATCATAGCCAAACTGGACCCCCTAGTACAACGACCAAGACTGCCAAGGCTAAGTGATAAAGTACCCTCTGAAAGTCTGCTAGAAGATGTGAATGCAGCACTACATACTATCCCTACTAAAGCCATAACCGAGACCAATGAGCTGATGTACGCCACAGCAACAGTGATCCTAGAGATGCTTGGCTATAAGATGAACACCACAAGCCACAAAGCGCAGTACCCCCCATGGCGGAGAAGACAAAGACTCACTGCTCTGGCCACCCGCCTAAAGAGATACAAGGGAGAAGCAGAAGCCAGGAAAATAAACCGGATGTTCTCCACCGAACCATCCAAAGTGTACTCTCAGTGGCAGGGCAATGGCACAAGATCAGATCCCCCCAGGGCTGAGACTGAACAGTACTGGAAGAACATATGGGAGAAAGAGGCATCCCACAACATAGATGCTCAGTGGCTAGTGGATCTAAGAACAGATCACAGCAATCTCCCTGGACAAGAACCAGTAACCATAACAACGGCAGACATCCAAGAAAGAGTGGCAGGTATGAAGAGCTGGACAGCACCAGGCCCTGACATGATCCACACCTACTGGCTGAAGAAACTAACTGCGCTCCATGAACGCCTGGCAGTACAAATGAACCAACTGCTGATGGATGGGACCCACCCAGAATGGTTAACCCAAGGACGGACAATCCTGATCATGAAGGATCCCCAGAAGGGAACAATCCCATCCAACTACCGGCCAATAACCTGCCTCTGCACAACATGGAAGCTCCTGTCGGGCATCATAGCGGCTAAGATGAGTAGGCACATGGCTCAATACATGCACAGGGCCCAGAAGGGAATAGGCAGTGACACCAGAGGAGCCAAGCACCAGCTACTTGTGGATAGAGCAGTCACTCGAGACTGCAAGACCAGGCAGACCAATCTGTGCACTGCCTGGATTGACTACAAGAAAGCCTACGACTCAATGCCACATACATGGATACTGGAATGCTTGGAGATGTACAAGGTCAACAGGACACTAATAGCCTTCATCAAGAACTCAATGAGGCTGTGGAAAACAAGTCTGGAAGCCAACTCAAAGCCAATTGCACAAGTCACCATCAAGTGTGGCATATACCAAGGCGATGCACTATCCCCGCTGCTGTTCTGCATAGGCCTGAACCCCCTCAGCCAGATCATCACAAAGACTGGCTACGGATACCGATTCCGAGGCGGAACAATCATCAGTCACCTCCTCTACATGGATGACATCAAGCTGTATGCCAGGAATGAGCGAGACATTGACTCACTGATCCACACTACCAGGATCTACAGCAACGACATTGGAATGTCGTTCGGACTGGACAAATGTGGACGCATGGTATCAAAAAGAGGGAAGATGATAAGAACTGAGGGGATCAAACTACCAGAAGGCCACATTGCAGATGTTCAGGATAGCTACAAATACCTGGGGTGCCACAGGCTAACGGAAACCATGAGGAGGCAGCAAGGAAGACCGCCACAGCCAAATATCTACAAAGAGTGAGGCAGGTCCTGAAAAGTCAGCTGAATGGGAAAAACAAGATCCGAGCCATCAACACATACGCCCTGCCAGTCATCAGATACCCCGCTGGTATAATAAACTGGCCAAAGGAGGAGATAGAGGCTACTGACATCAAAACCAGAAAGCTCCTCACAATGCATGGAGGGTTTCACCCCAAATCCAGCACCCTGAGACTGTACACCAAGCGTAGCGAGGGAGGCCGAGGGCTAGTGAGTGTCAAGACCACTGTCCAGGATGAAACAACAAAGATCCAGGAGTACATCGGAAAGATGGCCACCAAAGATGAAGGGCTTAGTGAATACCTCAGGCAGCAGAAACCCGAAGGTGAGGACAAGGAAGATGAAGAACCATCATGGAGGGACAAGCCGCTGCATGGCGTGTACCACAGACAAATAGAAGAAGTGGCTGATATCAAGAAATCCTACCAGTGGCTGGAAAAGGCTGGACTGAAGGACAGCACAGAGGCTCTAATCATGGCAGCACAAGAACAGGCACTCAGTACAAGATCAATAGAGGCTGGGATCTACCACACCAGGCAGGACCCCAGGTGCAGGCTGTGCAAGGATGCCCCTGAGACAGTACAGCACATAACAGCAGGGTGTAAGATGCAGGCAGGAAGAGCGTACATGGAACGCCATAACCAGGTAGCTGTCATAGTGTACAGGAACATCTGCCACGAGTATGGGCTGGAAGTCCCAAGGTCAAAATGGAAGACACCTCCTAAGGTAGTCGAGAACAATCGAGCTAAGATCCTGTGGGACTTCAAGATCCAGACTGACAAACTGGTGATGGCTAACCAACCAGACATCGTGTTGATCGACAAACAGCAGAAGAAGGCAGTAGTGATAGATGTGGCGATACCAAGCGACAGCAACATCAAGAAGAAGGAACACGAGAAGCTTGAGAAATACCAAGGGCTGAAAGAGGAGCTAGAAAAGATGTGGAAAGTAAGAGCAACAGTGGTGCCGGTGGTAATCGGAGCACTGGGGGCTGTGACCCCCAAGCTGGGAGAGTGGCTACAGCAGATTCCAGGTAAAACATCAGAGGTCTCTGTCCAGAAGAGTGCAGTCCTAGGAACAGCTAAGATACTGCGCAGAACCCTCAAACTCCCAGGCCTCTGGTAGAGGACCCGAGCTTGAGGATGACACATACCACCCCACAAGGGGGGTGAGAAGGGGAATTTTTTTTTTTTTTTTATACACACACTACCGTTCAAAAGTTTGGGGTCACATTGAAATGTCCTTATTTTTGAAGGAAAAGCACTGTACTTTTCAATGAAGATAACTTTAAACTAGTCTTAACTTTGAAGAAATACACTCTATACATTGCTAATGTGGTAAATGACTATTCTAGCTGCAAATGTCTGGTTTTTGGTGCAATATGTACATAGGTGTATAGAGGCCCATTTCCAGCAACTATCACTCCAGTGTTCTAATGCTACAATGTGTTTGCTCATTGGCTCAGAAGGCTAATTGATGATTAGAAAACCCTTGTGCAATCATGTTCACACATCTGAAAACAGTTTAGGTCATTACAGAAGCTACAAAACTGACCTTCCTTTGAGCAGATTGAGTTTCTGGAGCATCACATTTGTGGGGTCAATTAAACGCTCAAAATGGCCAGAAAAAGAGAACTTTCATCTGAAACTCGACAGTCTATTCTTGTCCTTAGAAATGAAGACTATTCCATGCGAGACATTGCTAAGAAATTGAAGATTTCCTACAACGGTGTGTACTACTCCCTTCAGAGGACAGCACAAACAGGCTCTAACCAGAGTAGAAAAAGAAGTGGGAGGCCGCGTTGCACAACTGAGCAAGAAGATAAGTACATTAGAGTCTCTAGTTTGAGAAACAGACGCCTCACAGGTCCCCAACTGGCATCTTCATTAAATAGTACCCGCAAAACACCAGTGTCAACATGTACAGTGAAGAGGCAGCTGCGGGATTCTGGGCTTCAGGGCAGAGTGGCAAAGAAAAAGCCATATCTGAGACTGGCCAATAAAAGAAAAAGATTAAGATGGGCAAAAGAACACAGACATTGGACTGGAAAAAAGTGTTGTGGACGGATGAATCCAAGTTTGAGGTGTTTGGATCACAAAGAAGAACGTTTGTGAGACGCAGAACAAATGAAAAGATGCTGGAAGAATGCCTGACGCCATCTGTTAAGCATGGTGGAGGTAATATGATGGTCTGGGGTTGCTTTGGTGCTGGTAAGGTGGGAGATTTGTACAGGGTAAAAGGGATTCTGAATAAGGAAGGCTATCACTCCATTTTGCAACGCCATGCAATACCCAGTGGACATCGCTTGATTGGAGCCAATTTCATCCTACAACAGGACAATGACCCTAAACACACCTCCAAATTGTGCAAGAACTATTTAGAGCAGAAGCAGGCAGCTGGTATTCTATCGGTAATGGAGTGGCCAGCGCAGTCACCAGATCTGAACCCCATTGAGCTGTTGTGGGAGCAGCTTGACCGTATGGTACGCAAGAAGTGCCCATCCAACCAATCCAACTTGTGGGAGCTGCTTCTGGAAGTGTGGGGTGCAATTTCTCCAGATTACCTCAACAAATTAACAGCTAGAATGCCAAAGGTCTGCAATGCTGTAATTGCTGCAAATGGAGGATTCTTTGACGAAAGCAAAGTTTGATGTAAAAAAAATCTTATTTCAAATACAAATCATTATTTCTAACCTTGTCAATGTCTTGACTCTATTTTCTATTCATTTCACAACGTATGGTGGTGAATAAGTACGGAAGAGGATTAGGGCCACTGGTGAAAAATTCATGTGAGTTCTGACTTTTTTCTCAGAATTCTGACTTTATTCTCAGAATTCTGACTTTAATGTCAGAATTCTGACTTTTTTCTCAGAATTCTGAGATTAAAGTCAGAATTCTGACTTTTTTCTCAGAATTCTGACTTTATTCTCAGAATTCTGACTTTAATCTCAGAATTCTGACTTTTTTCTCAGAATTCTGAGATTAAAGTCAGAATTCTGACTTTTTTCTCAGAATTCTGACTTTAATCTCAGAATTCTGACTTTATTCTCAGAATTCTGACTTTAATCTCAGAATTCTGAGATTAAAGTCAGAATTCTGACTTTTTTCTCAGAATTCTGACTTTAATCTCAGAATTCTGACTTTATTCTCAGAATTCTGACTTTAATCTCAGAATTCTGACTTTTTTCTCAGAATTCTGACTTTTTTCTCAGAATTCTGACATTAATCTCAGAATTCTGACTTTATTCTCAGAATTCTGAGATTAAAGTCAGAATTCTGACTTTAAAGTCAGAAGTATGGGTACCTGTAAGGGACAAACGAGAGGGAGTAACTTTGTATAATGTAGCCGGAGAACCACACACTGAACATGTCGGATTTAAGTGAATTTTTGCGTTGTCGAGGGGTCCCAGATGAAGCAATTTCATTACTGGAAGAACAAAAGGTGAGTAAGAAAGAACTATACTTTGGTGTGGTGCCTGTTTTTTGTAAAAACTACGGAAATGCTGCGGATATGAAATGCACACACAAGTTAGCTAGCAACGTTAGCACGCTTTTAAGCTACTGTATTTTCCTGACGTCCAGTGTCCGTTGATGAGACACTCGTTTTTTAGTGTTTTGTAAAGTAGATAGACGGCCTCTGTGATAATTTGGCTTCCTGAGCGGTCTACACCGAAGGATTCCTGAAAACAAACTGATCACCTAGCTAACGTTAATATGAGCAACACATTGGCTGTAACAGTTGAGCACATAGCAGGCGGCACACCAGTTGCAAACGTTAGCTAGATTACTCCAGACACGGATTTATTGTTCACAAAGGCATTATCGGGGGAGTCAATATATGGTGTGATGCCTGGTGTTTCTAAAAACTACGGAAATGCTGCAGATATGAAATGCACACACTAGTTAGCTAGCAACGTTAGCATGTTTTTATGAAACTGTGTGTTTCTAACGTCCAGTGTCCGTTGATGGGACACTCGTTTTTTAGTGTTTTGTAAAGTATATATAAAGTAGATTTATTGTTCACAAAGGCATTATCGGGAGGAAAATTAATATACGCTCATAAAAAGTAACGTTAGCGCCTGATTAAAACTAACCAGCCAGTGAACATAACAGCGTGAGACTTAGCACTTGTTCTCTTCAGTTTGTCATTATATATTTGCTATGCTTCATAAGTAAATGCGCGTTAACATGAAGAGGGCCAGTGCCGATTTGTTCCTGGTGATAAGACCGAGATGTCGGCGATGGGTCCCTACGCCGACTCGTCCCCAGCTAACAGGGTTTTCGATGTTGATGCTTAGATTGTATAAAACAGTGGCTAAAGTCAATAAACACCAACTATTTCTAACGTTACGTACAAACACTTTAGAAACGAGTATGCCACACATCTGGGATTCTCACAAGTTAATTCATCCACCAATTAAATTGGGCCGTGGACAAATATAAGTTAAATTAAGCACATAAAGGAGTATGACAAGGAGTGTACAAAGTTACTAGCAGACTTTGTATAATTTCAAGTTTATATAAATATATGCACAGGTATTTTACTCAGAATACATTAAACTGCCAGTTTGCTTTTAAACCATGGTATTTAAAATTATTGAGCTTCATTCCTCCCAATTCCCCAAGATCTGGTAAATCATGTCTAGTTGTCAAAATTTTCAGTTGGATTGACACGAGCCTACTTTGAAAAGGGTAGATTTTTTTTTTAGGCTTATCCTTATTTATGCAATGTGCACCTTGGAGATAATTGTCTTTTTTTCTTCCTTCTTCTGTGCAGATTGACAGTGACGTCATCGGGCTCATGGATGATGCAGCGCTGGCAAATTACATCCCCTCCTATGGAGACCGAATCGCCCTCTTCAATTACTGTTAATAGGATTTGATCAGTTTTGCTGCTCACAACAATGCCTGCAATGTCGGATTTGGATGAATATATCAAACTCTACTTCAAACTTTCTTTCAGTAACAAAGAAATACTTGCAATTTTAGCACACAACAATCAAAAAGTAATAAGTGTCCGGACTTTAAAGAGAATTTGTAGAAGACTTGGTCTGTTCAGAAGGAAGAACCAGTCTGACTTGGATGAAGTGCTGGCTTTTGTTCAACATGAGATCATGACCAATGGACAGATGCAGGGTTACCGTTGGCTACACCTTCGTGCAGTGCAACAGGGATTTGTTGTATCACAAGATACCATCAGACGCATCATCAAATTAGTTGATCCACAAGGTGTGGAATTAAGACGAGCCAGACGCTTGAGAAGACGCCAATACAGCTGCAGAGGGCCAAATGCGCTTTGGCATATGGATGGCTATGATAAGTTAAAACCCTATGGCATTGCCATCAATGGCTGTATAGATGGCTTTAGTCGCTATGTATTATGGATGGAGGCCTATACTACTAACAGCGATCCTAAAGTAGTTGCAAGTTACTTCATCAAAACAGTTTCAAGCATAGGGGGTTGTCCAGAGAGGATTCGTGCAGACAGGGGAACAGAAAATGGTTGTGTAGAAGAAATGCAGATATTTTTGCGGCGCAACCACCCAGACAGTTTTGCAGGGGAGAGAAGTTTCCTTTATGGAAGAAGCACAGCAAACCAGCGCATTGAGGGATGGTGGGGTACCCTCCGCAAACAAAGTGCACAGTTCTGGATGAACTTATTTCAAACCTTTCAGGATGATGGCCACTTCACAGGAGACTTTTGGACAAAAGTCTCATCCAATTCTGTTTCCTTAATCTTGTTCAGGTAATAATCTTTCCTCACCTTCGGAAATGAGTCAGTAATAAATGGAGCATAGTAATAATAATAACGGTTACATCGGTTACAACCCTGTTTGCAGGCTTTGGTCAGCTTCACTTTTGAACTCTCACTTAAGGGGCTCACCATGTAGGCCCAAAAATAGTGCCACGACCCTGCAACATCAAGTCACAGACAAGAGTTGTAACCGTATTGTTTAGATAAGAACCTCCTGGAAATATAAAAATAAATTCAATCATCAAGCGCAGCTACCAGTGATTTGCAGTGTTTTTGTTCACACAGAAGGCTATTTTACATTAAAACATCTTGCTTATTTTGCATTTAATGAAATACTGTAACATAACTATGATAGGAATGTTCCATTAGTGTGACTATGACAAATGATTGATCAGTTACAGTTTCATACAGATTAGTTTGTTTTAAACAGTGATACTGTAGTAATGTAGCCCACAGTAAATTTTTCACTGGAACTTTTGCCAACCTGAGAACTGTCTTAATGTCTATAATGTTACCTTTATGCACACCTAAGGACATTTTAGTCTTTTGCCTGTTTTCGTTATTGATTATTTAGGATGTTTTTTTTTCTTTTCTTTTTTTCTGAATGGCAAATAAGTCCTATACATAAGTAGAAATAAAATGCCATAAAAATGCGAAGGAAGAAATGTGTATTCATAGCTGATGTAAAATTCACTATACCCTGTTAAGATACACTTACTGAGCTTTTATTTTGAGAAACTAGACCCTTCCTAGTTTTGTGTTCATGTACAGTGAACATTCAAGACTTTCATTCAGAGCCTCCTGTTAGGATACAGTTACTGTATGCACTGACAAAGTATTCATGAAGTATTACGGTATCAGTGCAGCATTGCTCTGTGTGCCCATGCTGTGTGGTGAAATTGCCATTCTCTTACTGCTTAGTTTTACAGTGATTAGTTGGGCATGCTGTATCTGTTCACTGTTGACTTAGCTGATGAAATGCAAAAACCTAGGTTTCAGTTTAGGCAGCAGTTGCATAGTTTAAGACCAACTATATCATGTTTGTATTCTGTATTCACTGTTTGTTTCTCTGCAGGATGAACTTGATGAAGTTGTCAACACATGGAATTCACACAAAATCAGACCACGATCAAGTGATGATGTGGCGTCGGGTCGGCCATTTGTGATGTACTCATTCCCAGAGTTGCATAGTGCTGAGGATAGACTGAAACCATTTGCCATGGAGGAAGTTACTTTGTGTATGGAAGAGTGTACTCCTAAAGGCCAGTTTCCGTGTAACGAAACTGTTTTTGAACTGTGTTGTCTCCTAATGGAGGAGAAAGGATGGGATGCTCCAGCAGATCCACTTGCTGCAGCTGATCTGTACATCATGTTAAGAGAGGAAATACAGAAAATGATTTGATCTGTTTTAGATGAATGGATATTGGATGCAAAACAAAATGCCAACTTTTAACAGATGAAATTAGAAAATTACAATTCAAGACCCTTGATAAAAATACCACAATTGTTGTTAGAGCGCTGCTCATGAGTATAGGAACCTCTGCTTAAGTTGAATAAAAAGAGGAATAAAAAAAATAAATAATCTTTTGGAAATTGATCTTATTGCCTTAATTAAAGAATGAGGAAAAATCCAACCACACAGGACACCAATTTTCTTTGTGAATGAATAATGTATCGTAAATAAATAAATGTTCTTCCTTAAAATACAGGGGGCATGAGTATACACATGCTAAATTCCCATAGAGGCAGACATACAGTATGTTTATTTTTAAAGGCCAGTTATTTCATGGATCAGGATACTATGGATCCTGATAAAGATCCCTTGGCCTTTGGAATTAAAATATCCCCCCCCCACACACATCACATACCTATTAGGTACTTCCCATAAAATCATCTGTCAATGCAAATCCGACCACTAATAGGCTAACTGAAATAAAACCAGGCCAATCTCATGGTAAAGGGTATGTGATGATATGGGGTAAGTTTAATTCCAAAGGCCAAGAGAACTTTATCAGGATGCATAGTATCCTGTATTTAGGATAATTTAAAATTGGTATCCTTAAAGGTTGGATATTACCCCATTTTTTAATTACGGCATTAAGATCAGTTTCCAAAAGATGCTTTTTTTTAACTTAAGCAGGGGTTCCTATACTCATGAGCAGCACTGTACATTTTTATTTTAAAAAAGTAATTAGTTTGTTTTTTTTCTGCAAAAAATGGGGATAAATTAAAATGTTAGGTACTATACTATATGCAGTGAGGACAACTGAGGTATAAACTGGATTCTAGAGCTTATAAACAGTGCAAGAACGTAAGATGGTTTAAAACAACCCACCATGGTGTTATATGTATATTTTATTTTGCCAAATATGTATAAAAAAATATAGGCCTTGCTATTTCATGTGTTCCTAAGAAATGTTTGAGCCCCAGCAATGCCATGTATTTCTCTGATCATTGTGCATCTACTATTAAAACTTTCAGCATAACTGTTTTAGGTTTTGTGTAAGATCAGCTCTTTCTAGGTAAATTGCTAGCTGTTTAATTGTGCCTAGTTGACACCTTGCACTGGTTGACTTATTTTTAATCCTCAGTGAATGATTTTTCACACTTGTGTCAAATATGAATGACTATAAAACACTGTAATAGTCCTCAACTGTATTTTAAACCTCATTTACCCCATCACTTTCACCAATATGGACAGAGGTTCAACATTCAAATGAATAGCTCAATACAAATGTGAAAAAGTAACATTTTATTAACATTAAAACTTTATATTAAACATTTTATTTTTAATAAGATGGTTAAATCTCATAACCACATAGCCTGGTCTGTAAAGTGCATATAACCAGAATGACTTGACTTTTTAAACCAACATTTGATTATTAAAAGTAACATTTAACTTGTTTACAGTAAAGAGGCTTTAAAATAAATCTTAACTAAAGCGATGGTCACAAGCTAAAAGTGCATGAACACCACATGACCAATTCTACATAACAAATGCAGTATATGAAGCATACAATTTTAAATTGATGCTTTAAAAAATAAAATATAGCCTCTATCGATGCATCTTCTACAACAGTAACCTAATGTAAAAGATCATTAACACTTCAGGTCAACATTGGCTATTCAACCAACCAGGATCTTACTTCCAAAGTTATATCATAAAATCAAAATCATACATGTAGTTTAGAATTAAGGTGAAGTGTTAATGCTTATGAAAACCTACAAAGCTATATGCCAGACTTTCTTTTAGTAACAAAGAAATACCTTCTTGTATTGGATTATAATGAGAACCTGAGAATTTGGAACATGGATTCCTATAAAACTGCAGCACTTTGGCATTGCTAGTATCAAATGTGTTGATCCACAAGGTAATGTATGAACGCACAATTATCAGACTGCACTGTATAGTGCGTGCGCAATATTAAACAGTAAATGTATCCAAATTAAAAGCCATCAGTTTGGCTGCTCAGAAAAATTCTTGCAATGTTGGATTTGGATGACAAACTCTTTCAGTAACAAAGTAATATTTGCAATTGTAATAAGTAAACTTTAGGCAATTTGTATCAGACATTGTCTGTTAAGAAGGAATTAACATTCCAACATGACATCACAAAATACCATTAAATAGGTTGATTAACAAGGCGTGGTATTGAGACAATATGACATCCAAGAAAACATACACATACAGACTTGCTTTCACTAACTAGGAAGTGGTATTTTAAAGATAATCAGCAAGTATTTCAACTTTAAAGACCTGAATTCAATTGAATCCAGCAAAGACATAAAATGCAACATTTTGCAAACATGGCTAATGCAAAACCCATGGGTAAAATTACACAGACTGGGAAATTAACAATAGTGTTGAAAAACTGCCAGCCTGACTTTTAGATTATGTATGGTTGTAATTAGTTCAGACTTAAATAAAAATGGTCTGGATGAACTAGTCTGACTAGAACAATGCGCTTGCTGGTCCAACATGACATTCTAGCCAATAGTCAGATGTAGCTTGGCTACACTTTTGGCTGAAATTAAATGGTTGTTTACACACAATTTTCACATGGGTCATTATTTTACAACTTATAAAAAAATCCTATAGCTGATATAATTGACTGGATAAAGCAGTGATGAAGCATGCCACAGTTGTTGCTGTTGTTGGAATGTAATCCTTAACCTCAATTAAACAAACAAAACATGTTTCTGTCCAGCAAGAAGGTTTGTGGTGTACAGCTGGATTACTTGATCTGGTGTAGATGATTCTGGCTTTGGTAATGTTCAGTATGACAGTTTGGTGTGGTATGTAAATGCACCACCAAAACACATGAAACTAAAGATTATATAGTTTTTGTAACAAAAGCTGGGCTTCCTTCTGCACAGCTAGAATAAGCTGTCTCTGACTATTACGAGTCATGCTGAAGTGCTTATTATATAGTATGTCCTAAGTATTTATTGCTCACACTTCCAAGCATATTTATCCTTGAAATCCTGCATTAGTTCAAATGTGAAAAGTCTTTACAATGGCATGTTGTCGGATTGGTTTTGTCAATTTTAAACAATGTCCATTACCCAGACATTGCTTTCAAGAACTGCATTAAATTCTGTGCGAAAGTCTGGGAAGTTCTCATAGCTGTCAGCTATATGCAGAATCTTCCCACATGTGTGCCCAACTGGTCTTCTTGTGAACTCTGTCATTTCTTCAAATTCCACATAGATGCTGTCTGTAACTATGAGATCAGATCCAGTGCAGAACCGCAGGAATTTCTGAAGTTTACTTTCATCTAGCTCTCGGATGAATCTTTTCAGATGATTTATGACTTCCTTCTGTTTTGTTGTCAAATCAACGTCAAATTTCAGCAGCTTGCAGACCTTTTTTGTGGTTGGTTGCAGGTCAGAGAACAACTTGGTCAGTGCTTCTGGACTGAGAGAGAGATGATGATGATGGGTGATCTCCCTCCAGCAGTCAATAACAAACATGGGTTTTTGGACAAGTTCTTTATGTGATATTTCATCAACTATTGTAGGAAGAGTCTCCGCTGTGATTCTCCTTCTACAGTCATAGCTGTCTAGAACTTCCACAAGATCATCAGAGTCAACTGCCGACAAATTACTCATCGCTTGCATCAAAACCTCACGTTCTTGGTTGCTCACAAACTGCAGAAAATGTGCTTTAAGATCACTATACACACTGTTGAAAAGCACCTGTTCAAGGAATGGTAGTGCAAGTTTGTTTGGCAAATATTGACAATCTTGGTAACCTTTCACAAGGATTCTGCCAATTGCCTTCCATGTTTCAGCAGGGAAGTCATGACGAATGAAGGGCACTTTAACTGTTGTACCAAGTGTACATCGATCATAGAATTCCTGCCAGAAGCAGCTGAGAACATCTCTCAATACCCCAGATCCACTGCCTGCTTCTTCTTTGTTGTCTGGAAGTATGCGTCTCACATTCAGTGCTTTGTTCAAAATCTCTTCATCCGAGAAAGCTGTTATCATGTCATTTAAAGTGTTAGCATGATGTATGGTGATCATTATTACATCCTCTGCTGGAGCTGGACTGGTAAGGATAGGAAAACCCTCATAGATCAACGTGTCCTCTGTGTCTTCTTCAGTGCCGTAAATGGGACCAAAGGTAATTTCAGAGTCCACAGACATTTAAGGAAGACTGGACTCTATCAAAACCAAGCTTGACCTCTCCCACTTGTAGTTCTGCCTTATTGATTTCATTGCCACTGTGTGCAGAGACAAGAATGACTTCAGATGTCTCACTGGCATCATCTTCAAGATCTTTTGGCTTTGTTGCAATGTAAAAGCGCAACATTGTGAGCCTTGCAGTCTCATACATAGTGCCAATGGACAGGCAAGTATCAACAGTAAGGTGGTTCTGTTTGAAGTCCCACACCTCAAACTCAAAATCTGATTCTGGTCCTTTAGGAGATATTCCATCAGGGAAAAAGGTTCTTTCCTTCATGAAGGATGTCTTTTAATCCAGCATTAACTGCCAATTGAATTTTTCTGGTGCCACCTCCCTGCTTTGCCCTCACCTGTTTGGCTATGTGACCGTCACTGTGAATCCATCCTATCTCTACATTTCGTGTTGTTTTTAGCTTCTTTGTCTGTATTGGTCTTGTGTCAGCATGTGATATGTTTTCCTTGGTGCCTTCCTTTCTGACTTTCATTTTCTCACAGAGTTTTTCTAAAAGCCCTTGTTTTCGCTTTGACATGGGCTTTTTACTTTTGCAGTAATTGAAGAGGGCGATTCGGTCTCCATAGGAGGGGATGTAATTTGCCAGCGCTGCATCATCCATGAGCCCGATGACGTCACTGTCAATCTGCACAGAAGAAGGAAGAAAAAAAGACAATTATCTCCAAAGTGCACATTGCATAAATAATAAGGTTAAGCCTAAAAAAAATCTACCCTTTTCAAAGTAGGCTTGTGTCAATCCAACTGAAAATTGACAACTAGACATGATTTACCAGATCTTGGGGAATTGGGAGGAATGAAGCTCAATAATTTTAAATACCATGGTTTAAAAGCAAACTGGCAGTTTAATGTATTCTGAGTAAAATACCTGTGCATATATTTATATAAACTTGAAATTATACAAAGTCTGCTAGTAACTTTGTACACTCCTTGTCATACTCCTTTATGTGCTTAATTTAACTTATATTTGTCCACGGCCCAATTTAATTGGTGGATGAATTAACTTGTGAGAATCCCAGATGTGTGGCATACTCGTTTCTAAAGTGTTTGTACGTAACGTTAGAAATAGTTGGTGTTTATTGACTTTAGCCACTGTTTTATACAATCTAAGCATCAACATCGAAAACCCTGTTAGCTGGGGACGAGTCGGCGTAGGGACCCATCGCCGACATCTCGGTCTTATCACCAGGAACAAATCGGCACTGGCCCTCTTCATGTTAACGCGCATTTACTTATGAAGCATAGCAAATATATAATGACAAACTGAAGAGAACAAGTGCTAAGTCTCACGCTGTTATGTTCACTGGCTGGTTAGTTTTAATCAGGCGCTAACGTTACTTTTTATGAGCGTATATTAATTTTCCTCCCGATAATGCCTTTGTGAACAATAAATCTACTTTATATATACTTTACAAAACACTAAAAAACGAGTGTCCCATCAACGGACACTGGACGTTAGAAACACACAGTTTCATAAAAACATGCTAACGTTGCTAGCTAACTAGTGTGTGCATTTCATATCTGCAGCATTTCCGTAGTTTTTAGAAACACCAGGCATCACACCATATATTGACTCCTCCCGATAATGCCTTTGTGAACAATAAATCCGTGTCTGGAGTAATCTAGCTAACGTTTGCAACTGGTGTGCCGCCTGCTATGTGCTCAACTGTTACAGCCAATGTGTTGCTCATATTAACGTTAGCTAGGTGATCAGTTTGTTTTCAGGAATCCTTCGGTGTAGACCGCTCAGGAAGCCAAATTATCACAGAGGCCGTCTATCTACTTTACAAAACACTAAAAAACGAGTGTCTCATCAACGGACACTGGACGTCAGGAAAATACAGTAGCTTAAAAGCGTGCTAACGTTGCTAGCTAACTTGTGTGTGCATTTCATATCCGCAGCATTTCCGTAGTTTTTACAAAAAACAGGCACCACACCAAAGTATAGTTCTTTCTTACTCACCTTTTGTTCTTCCAGTAATGAAATTGCTTCATCTGGGACCCCTCGACAACGCAAAAATTCACTTAAATCCGACATGTTCAGTGTGTGGTTCTCCGGCTACATTATACAAAGTTACTCCCTCTCGTTTGTCCCTTACAGGTACCCATACTTCTGACTTTAAAGTCAGAATTCTGACTTTAATCTCAGAATTCTGAGAATAAAGTCAGAATTCTGAGATTAAAGTCAGAATTCTGAGAAAAAAGTCAGAATTCTGAGATTAAAGTCAGAATTCTGAGAAAAAAGTCAGAATTCTGAGATTAAAGTCAGAATTCTGAGAAAAAAGTCAGAATTCTGAGATTAAAGTCAGAATTCTGAGAATAAAGTCAGAATTCTGAGATTAAAGTCAGAATTCTGAGAAAAAAGTCAGAATTCTGAGATTAAAGTCAGAATTCTGAGAATAAAGTCAGAATTCTGAGAAAAAAGTCAGAATTCTGACTTTAATCTCAGAATTCTGAGAAAAAAGTCAGAACTCACATAAATTTTTCACCAGTGGCCCTAATCCTCTTCCGTAAATAAGTGTGACTTTTCAGGAAAACACAAAATTGTTTGGGTGACCCCAAACTTTTGAACGGTAGTGTACTTTAAACATGTCTGTTAAATGTACTATGTATATATTGTCATATCCACCTACCTCATATAAGCAACTAATTATTTAGTTTTTCCAGTACCATTTGCACTTTTACATTGCATTGTATTGGTGTTTACAATCCTCATATAGCTATTTATGTATGTATGTATGTATGTATATGTCAAATACTAAAGAATGGTATTCGATTCTTATGATTTTCATTCACTGTGTGCCTTAACTGTGCAAGTGGGTGTGCAGAGAGTTGTCTGAGGGTCCTTACACCTCTGCAATCAATGTATGCGTGAAGAGGGTGCAGACACATTCACCACAGAGATTCAACTGAAAAACCCCGCCTAGAAGTAGATGATCTTACCAGAAATATATATTTTCTCTTGTGTGGGAGAACACAAGAACAAAAGTCAGTAAGTACTTTGTTGTTTTAGTTAAACTTATAAAGTAATTATTGACAGACAGAACAATATCCACTTACTTGTTGTTTTTTTCTTGAGCTTGCAATCACACAGTCTTCATCAGCAGTTCTTCTTCACATTGGCCAAAACGTTGAGCTCAACAGTTTATTCTTGATCTTGAAAACAACAGTTGTCACAACAATCTTTACTTATTTCCTTTTTACAAAATCAGAAGCTCCAGAAAAGGAAAGTAAGTGGACCTTGAGTGGAGATTGTTTATGGCCTACTGCTGTATTCCCCAAATCAATCTCAGCTTTAAGCAACATTAATGAGATGCCCTAAAAGTACTAAGAATAAAAGGAAGTTTTAAGACAACTGTAACAAAATAATTGATATTTAATATGTAAAATAAATATGCTCCAGAACAAGCAGGTAACCGGACCATGGGGTGTTTGTTTTGTCATGTACTGTATGTTATTCTCATATTCAGTACAACAAAATATATGTGAAATAAGTCCTATTCTGACTTCAAACCAAAAAAACCACATCCTTTCAGTGTGCTTTCATTTCCAAGCCCATGATATAACGTTAGTAAATGTGTATAAATGTGAGTAAATGTTCTATATACTGCATTTTTATTTATTTAATCGCTTTGCCGAAGTTAAGAAATGCTATCTTAGTACCGTCAAATTAATGATAAAAATAGTGGGAGTGTAACATTGAAAAGTTTTAAAAAGGATTAATACCTTCCAGCTTGTGAGGAAGTGGTATATCACACGCCTGCATGCACTTTATCTGTCAGCAATCAAAGTGTTGTCTTGGTAAGAGAACAATGTTGAAGATATTTTCATCTGAGATGCATCACAGCTTCATAGTGAAGAAATGGGGATGGGCGCAACAGATGCTTCTCTACTTTCTGGTTTCAGGTAAAATTATAAAAATTTTTGATTTATAGATGAGAAACGTTTGTGATAAGGAGTATAAGCTGGGTTTTTTCAGGGACATTTTCTCATTTTGCAATTCAACACTATGTTTAATTATTAATGTTTGTAGGTTCATTTGCAAGAAATTTCAATTTAGTTAAAAAGAATCTGGCAAAATACTGTCTGAGCATCAATGGGTGTAGGGGACTCTACTTTTTATGTTATTCTATCATAACATTTATAAACTGTTGTAATATGTTGCAATACGGATTTGAATTTTGATAGGTGTACCTCAGTAGATTCTTCTCTGGACCTTTTTGAACTACTTTGACTAAAGTCAGATAATTATATTGTTATTATCATTATATGTTAAATTGATTGAGCATCTGGCCTTTGCCTTTACAAAACGTTGTCTCCCTTAAAAAAAGCATCATACATTTTGGTAATATCTTTCTCTGGGCTGACATCATTGGGTTGCAACTTTTACTTTACATGTTGTTGGTAAATGCTTTTGTGCAATGTTTTGGGAACTGGCAACCTCGAAAACTGAAACCAAATTACAAAGGAAGACACATATCCTATATTGTAATGAAACTGCTTGGAAAATCCTCAATTACTTCTCCATTAGCATGCATCTCTTTGTCTAAATTTGGATTTTTATTTTTTGGGTCCAGTAACTGCCAAGATGGGAGGAACCCAAATTTCAGGTTATAAAACAATACCTCAGAAATCACAGACGTTAAATCCATACATATTTTGTTACAGTCTGTTGTTTTACATTGTTGCTGTTTGTCTGAATGACCCATACTCTTATGTAATAATTGAAGGTCTGATACTGAAGTGCTCAACATACAGAAAAGTATATTTTAGTAATCTGGAATATAAAATGTACTTTAGGTAGCCATGCAGCTATCTCCAGAAGCCCTGAGAAACAAGTGACAAATAATTCTGGTGATCCACTCTCTAATTCTGATTGATTTTTTGTGATCATTTTTTTTATTTTTTATATTCAGGAAACATAATATATTAAACGTAATATTTACAAATATTGAGGAGGAGGGATGATTGTTGTTGTTGTTGTTGTTGTTGTTGTTGTTGTTGTTGTTGTTGTAATAATCATTTTGACCACAAGAGGCTGAAGTAGCACCACTACCCCCCCCCCCCATGTTCTAAATAGGACTAAAAACATTCACATTTTCTTCCAGGGTGAGTTTTAATTTGGTCACATATCCCAATAAAACCATAAACTTGCATGTGAAAACATTGTGGTTTTTTTCTTGCACCCAGTCAAACACTTCCTGTAGCTACATTTACCAAAAAAAGGCAGAGGTTGATAATTTCTGTGAAAAAAAGTCACCCAACATCCTGTTATTATTCTGTTTTTCAGGTACTCACTCCTTGGTCACGGTCCACCAGCCTCCTGTGCTTACCACTGCTCTGGGTCATGACGTTATAATGCCGTGCCATCTCAATCTTTCCCACAATGAGAAAATGGTGACCCCACCGGTTCTGTATTGGGTGTTCTTAACAGAGGACGGCACTGACAATCCCAGACTGTGGTCCCCCTCTGAGAAATATAAACAACGTGTTGAGCTTCTGGAAAATAACCCGAACACTTCAATCAAATCCATACTCCTCAAGAATGTCCAGTGGGCCGACAGGGGGAAGTACCAGTGCAAAGTCTCCGTCATCACAGAGGGTGATCGTTTCAGGAGGAAAGGAAATAACACTTTACTGATGGTGTATGGTAAATACAGGATTTTTGAGTTTTTTTTGTTACCAAATATTCCTGGATCAAATGTCCTTTCAGGGAGACAAAGTTCATGAGGACACTCTACCAGCATTCAATTTTCAATTCAATTTTATTTATAGTATCAATTCATAACAAGAGTTATCTCAAGACACTTTACAGATAGAGTAGGTCTAGACCAGATAGAGTAGGTCTAGACTACACTCCAGAATTTACAAGGACCCAACAGTTCTAGTAGTTCCCTCCAGAGCAAGCAACAGTGCGACAGTGGCGAGGAAAAACTTCCTTTTAGGCAGAAACCTCGGACAGACCCAGGCTCTTGGTAGGCGGTGTCTGACGACCGGTTGGGGTTAGAATGAAGAGTGGCAGTAACAGCCACAGAAAAGATAACAGTTTGTTCATTCACATCTATAAGTTTGTATAAGGGTTTTGGCTCCAGTTAAAGACAGAACTAGGATAAAGTGTTGTTTTGCCAGGAGGACTTAAGAAAATGGGGTGGGAATCAGGTTCAGGGCTAAAATTACAGATTTAGGATTGCTTTTAGAACAGATAAAGCCTAATTGACAGGGTAAGAGTCGTACATGCTTCATGCCCATGCGCAGTCTTCTCTGCAGACCTGCATCATCTGAAACCAAACTATGTATACATATACATAACATATTTCCTTTGATTTCTGTATAAAATATGCCAGATTTAGTTCTAAATTCTAAAGGGGAGAAATCTGACTGCTGACAACCTGCATGTGATAAGCTTTTAAAAGGCTGCTGCAGAACATGTAAACAGTTTTTCGAAAAAAAAATTGTATAACCACTATCCAGCTTTCTTGTGTGCAGGCCTTCATGGTAGTCAAGGCTGTGCAGTGACTGGACAAAAAAACACAGTGATAAAAATGTCTGTGTACTTTCACATGCAGTGTACACACCTGTATTCCTGTCTGCATGTCTTTTCAGATACCATGATCTTAAACCTCACCGGTCACAATGACTCTCTGCTCGAGTGTGAAGTAAACGTGACCTGGGATCCCGGATTTGTTTTGTCCATTTTTCACAATGGACGCAAACTCCAACCTGTTGACACAGCCCCAAGACATGCTGACACAGCTCCTCCCTACGTCACACTCTCTGAGACCGTTTCTCTGAGGAGCAAAGGAAAATATGAGTGTCAGCTGCAGATGAACGAAGATTTGGTAACAAAAAGCATCTTCAACTACCACGTGCCCGGTAATAATCTCCCTCCTGATCTAGTTTTTATCTGCAAGCTGCCTGTCCCCAGAATACACTGTAAAAAAAAAACAAAATCTAAACTGCGCCCACCTGCACCACGAAGCATACGCAAACCGTGTTCCAGCGTTCCTGCCAATAACCGACAAGAAGGATTTGGGGCGTGGAGGGTGGGGTGTTATTGCGCGGACGCACAGAAGATAGGGGGAGGGGGAGGGATGAGGAGGAGGGAGGGGCAAGCTAGTCTCCTTTTGTTTGAAAATACTTTGAACGTTAACGAGAAGTAACGTCACCCAACATCGCTTAGAGCCCCTTTAAGTGCTTGGGGGTGGCAGTGGCTCAGGCCGTAGGGAGTTGGGTAGGGAACCGGAGTGCCACTGCCAGGTGCTCTTGAGCAAGGCACCGTGTGTATAGTGATTACTAACATAATATAATAATAACAATAGAAATTATAAGTTGTACTGTAGATTTTTAAAATAACACAAATGCTGCCATAAACAGCGTCTTTACCCTGTTATTGCAAATGTTCGGTCTGTGGTTTCCTACACGTTCTGCAGGCTTCCACACAATCTTTAACATCAATTTTGACATATTTGCTGTGGATCCAGCACCAGTCCAGTTGTTGCCTCTTCTAACTAGAACTGCTTTAAGCATGGAAACATCAGTGAACATCATTTTAAAGTGGCACTAGGCAGTTGGAAGTTTAAAAGGCTTCATGTAATATGTCAACATTACAGTGGAGACTTGTTTGAGCTTTTATTTTTTTTCTCCTGTGTGGCTGCAGGTCATTTGTAGACCTAGTGGTATCCAGCAATAAAGTTGGTTTTGTTTTAGTTTTGGCTGAACTTTTTATTTGCTTTTACAGGAGAAATTATTGCATGAAATCAATCACTGTATCAATGTGTGAGACAATCTTTGCATTACGCTTCATATCAGTAGTTTTGTGTTTCTCAGAGACAGGTGTGGTGGTGTTTCCAGAGCCATGGCCCCTGTACATCGCTCTCCTCCTGGTGCCCATCACTATCCTGCTGGGACTCACAAGTGCCTTGCTGATACTGAAGTACAGATGCTGAGTTTGTCAACATTTGGCTGGAAGGGAGAGGATGGCGATCCAGGGTTATAGGATTACTGTATGTCTCAGTCTGTAACATACTGTATATGCATTTGAAGACTTAACTGTAAACTGTATTTCACTGTGAATAATATTTAAATGGCAAAATAACAAGGTGCTTATATGTTATATCACTATGTTATTAGTCATATTTAGTCATTCTTAATGCTCTTTAGCTGAATGTACAATCTTGTGGTGATAACAGTTGTGTTTTTGTGTGGTTTTGATTTCCCAGGGACAGTTCGCTTTGAATCGGAAAATCTAAGTAAACTCACACCCTGACCCAGCTCCCCCACCCACAGGTTCCTTCTTCATCAGAAACGTCTGGTTCTTTTTTACTAGGTTTTAACAGTCTTTTCTGTTCCCCTGTATAAGTATATCTCATGTTTATCAGGAACAAGTTTATCCTATTTTACTGTATGAGTGATTATTTATTCTCATTGTGTTGTTGCTGTGATTTAAGTTAATCCACACATGAAAAAAAAAAATTCAAGAGGGATGTTAGTGGAATTAGGGACAGAAAGGTCAAACACACAGAAACAATGCACTTGCCAACACACACACACACACACACACACACACACACACACACACACACACACACAGGAACGATGTATTTTTCAGGGCGAGGACAGGCATGCAATCATCAGAGTAATCCTTACTGCTGGCATAATGAAATGGCCAAAATGAGAGATCAACAACTCGCGCACACACACACGCGCACACACACACACACACACACACGCGCACACACACACACACACACACACACGCGCACACACACACACACACGCGCACACACACACACACACACACACACACACACACACACACACACACGCACCTTTGGTAATGTGAGTGTGGGTTTAGAGAGCAATGATGGCTGGAAAGAAGGTGGGTTTGGAACCTGGCAGTTAGTCACTTGAAATGTCAAATAAGCAGGCTGCGAACAAGACGAGTGAATAAATGAGAAACTTTCCATGTGGTTAGTTAGTGGTTGGTGAGTGAATCAAAGACACACACTTAAAAAGCTGACATTTACCAGATAAGGGTTACATGGCGGTTAAGTGGATGATCTGGGTCATGTGTGATTAGTGCTTAGCAGATCAGGGATGAGGCAACATGGTCAGATATGTTGGGGATAGAAATGAATGATTCTATTAGTATTGCGATCTATTGTAACCAAGGTTTAAAATTAGCACCATCTACCAGCCAAATGCTTAAAAAATATGCAATGGGCTGGTAGATTTGCTTCATTCAATATGTAAATGGTAATCTAATGACCATCTGTTAAAATTTGAACAGAGATAGATTTACATACACTGGAAATTCATCTTTCGCACTCTGGCAATATAAAACACAAAACATAGCATACAGACAATATAAGTTAAGTTGTATAGTTTCATAAAACATGAGCTAAATGGTCTCATTACTCATCATTCTCATCATCATCGTCCCCCTGGCCATGTTGCTGGGAGAAGAAAGTTTATTTTTGAACTGTGATTGTACCACTGTTACTTTTGTCTGTTAAGTACAATGTGTGTCAGGTAATCCTATCAATTAGAGTGTAATATTTAAATATCTTTAGGTAGCCCTCAGTAGCAATGGTCAGTTTCTCTATGGCCAGGCAGCTCCACACACCAGCTGTTATTCAGGTAGTTGTACAGAGTTTCTCCATAAACAATATTTTGCCTGTAGGATATTACCTACAGTCCTTTAATGTATAATAAGATACCTTGCACTTACATAGAACAAAATGCCCTTTGAGGACAGAGACATATGTAAACTTAAACATGCATGTCACCTCTCTTCATGTCCTGTGATAATGTCCAGGAATTTTGGACTGGGATACATGATAACCGATGTCTGATTGCTCAATAAGACCTGAGAGATGTGTCAATCCTAAGCATGATATACTGTATAAGCACATTAGAAGCTCAGTCCAAACTGGTTAAATGATAGCCAGAAAGGTTTTTTTTTATTAAGAGGATGGAAGAATGAAGGGATGCCATCAATCCAGGAGTGGCTTCTGAGATGTCAAAGTTTGCAAGATCAAATGTTCACACTAGAAAATGGGGAGTACATAAGCTTTCTGAAAGGCTACTAAAAAGCCATGTACTGTGGAGAGAGGTATACTATGTGCTTATTGTTTGTCATATACTGAATGCACAATTTTCAATATTGTCTTCATTTTATTTAAACAAATGTTTATACAGAACATGTGTTCATGTTGAAATGAAGGTTTTGCATTTTGTTTAAAATAATACAAGCTGTATGCATAACATGCATGTCCTCTCCTTGGCCACATTTTACAAAATTCTGGTTTTCTAATTAAGACTATAGGGTGACATATGAACATTATCCATTTATATTACAACTACTAAGTACTAAGACAACTCCCAATCTCAGATTGGACAAAATATTTGTCAGCAGTGTTGTGTTGACACACCACTGAAAGACAACGTCAGTACAAGTTCTGACCTAGTCTGTCACATACCCCTTCCCATGTTATTGCCACCACCTTCAGGGTCAAACCGGCTTAAGCTTCCATGGCAAGAAGTGCGTAGACCAGTCTGTGCACCACCCTGTCCATAGGATTCTTTGCAGGTGTCTTGGGAGCCCTGGGGAGCTGGAAAGTCAGTGAAGGACGGGGGTTATAGGAAGCGTGGCCCTGCTCATAGATGCTGCTGGCCTGACTAACTGTTCCTGGAGAATTATTGTCGGTATATATATATAATATATATATAATTATTGTCGGTATATATACATACATATATACATATATATACATATACATATATATATATATATATATATATATATATATATATATATATATATATATATATATATATATGAACCTCCTATTGCCTAATATAATAGCATACACAGTTTGTCTGTGATATCAGAGACTGTTCTCTTTGTCAACACGTGGTTGTTTATGGAAGAGATGAAAACATCACATAAAATCCATGTTGCCATAACAACGGCAATGTTTCTCTCTCTGCTCCTCCTCTTCTTTCTCCATCCCTCTGCTGCAGTGCATCACATCATCCCTCCTCCTCCTCCTCCTCCTGCATGCACCTCCCTTCCCCAGCCCTAAACCATCCTAAAGACTGATTAGCGCAGCAACCTTCACTGACACACCATGTAATTTCTGGAGGTTATTGATTGTTTTCCTGTGCGTTTCCCTGCCGCTTTTCGTTTAATATTGACGTCTCTCAGCATCTGCTCCAGGAGGAATAGGAGGTTCTCCAAATGACATTTCCCACCGCGCGTCTCTCTTTGAAGGCAATAAGAGGAAGAAGTAGGAGGTTTTGTCTTTTTTTCTGTGCAACACTCTGATCTCAAAATCCGATAGTCCCGGGTGTGACAGCGGAGCGACTTCCAGAATCTGACTGCCTGACGCGGGATGGAAGCCGTCCACCTCTGACGAGACGTTTTAAGCATACCAGGGAGGGGGGGAAAGCAAAGGATTTGGTTTTTTTTAAAGGTAGGGAGGAAGTGACAGACAGACGGACGCTGCGTTTAAACGAACTGATTCATGACTAGTTGATTGTAGGAAACACAGTAACTCTATATTAGGCTATAAATGTATAGCCAGACTGAATAGCGCACGTTTCTGTAGCCTCCAAAGACGCACAGATGGGCGTGCAGCGGTGTAAATAACCTGTCCCTTAGCTGTCCAATGCATGCCTTTCAATTCAATCCCACATCAGACTGTAGTCCTGTGCTGCTGACCCATCTGAGCACCAGAGCCAAGTGTGCTGTTGCATTCAAGCCTGTGAGCACTACGATGAGAGCAGCTAAACAAACCACATGGCAACCCTGGATTGGTGAATTAAACTTTATATTTAAGAGATAGGGTTACTAGTTCATAGTTTTGAAACTGCACATTAGATTGCAGAAAGAAAGCAATAACACCGATTTGAGGTAAAAGCAATAACAAAAGATGAAATTTTAATTTCTTCCAAAGCCAAAGATAGGTGGAAACAAGCAAGAGGATACTTTACACTTCCATTTGCCATTTTACTCAGACTGTGGCTCTGTCAAGCCCTGACCCTCCCATGCCCAGGTTACATCAGAGAGGTAAACAGCTAAATGTTTCCTGTGAAAGGCCTTTATGCATGCAACATTTTGACTGACTTTTGAGCTGCAAAATTCCTCTATTGAACTACTCTCTCGCTGTCTTCCTTTTTTTTTTTTTTTTTTTGCAGAAATTGCTCAGCTTGGCGATATCAGTCTCCCAGTAGCCTTTTTGGTTAATCACTGACGGTGACATTTAGTGACCAGTCTGTGTGTCAGTGTACCTGCATTATTTGGTGTACAAAGTCTCATTGTGGGGATAAACAGCCCTCAAGGTGTGTCACAGAGTATAAATAGTTGAACAAAGGCCCTTTTTAAGCTTACAAGAGGCCGAAACCTGAAACGTGGGGAGTGATTCTCCCCTCTGGTAACTCTACACGCTCTCACACTGAGAGGCTGGACAAACTCTCTTGTAAAATAGAGTGACTTAGATCCAGAGAGGGTGAAGAGAAGATGCATTAGGGCACATGCCTTCCACACTGCTGCAGTTTTTTTTTCAACAAGAAGACCCATCCACCCCTCCTTCTGGCCCTCACATGAGTTGAAAAAAAAGTAGGAGAAGAAGACACCTGGGCGGACCACATCCAGAGTCCCAACAGCCTCAAGAAAGTCTCCTCTTCTCACCACCCAGATTTTTTATCTTAGTCAGGACTAAGGCATAAAGGTTTTACCATCAAGCTGGAATAGCTGCTTTAGATCTGTCTTTTGTCTCCTCTTCTGAAGTGTGTGTGTGTGTCTGTGTGTGTATGTGTGTTTGTGTGTTGTGAGCCACCGGTCTTTTTCTCCGGTCAGGATGTCTACAATACAAGAGCTGCTGCTACATCTGGTCCTCCTGGTGCTTCAAGGTGAGTTGGCAGCTGTTGTGTTACTATGGCAACACCGTGATGGCAACACCTGGCATGCACACGGGCATCCCCCCGCCCCATTCATTCATGTGCAGTTTGTTACTGTTGTTAAGGTTTTTCTTGTTGTCTGATGTTGACCATTCTACCGATGTCTGCTCTGTTTGTAGGCAATGCTTTGGCAGTCTTTGCGTGTGTGTGTGTGTGTGTGTGTGTGTGTGTGTGTGTGTGTGTGTGTGTGTATTCATATGCAGACGTATGAGTGTTTCATCTTTGGGCTGGATTGTTTGCTAATAGCCTATCTGTTTGGAGTTTTGTAAGAGTAACGAGATGAGGCCATGTGGTGGGCGTGAACACACACACACACACACACACACACACACACACACACACAAGTATTTTAAAAGAGAAAAGTTAATGCCCTCAACTTTGTCCTCCTGCTATCTGTATTAATTTAGATATCACGATTCAATTTCTCACCTTCACAAGAATCCACTTATCGGCATTTATTATCACCATCAGCTTTGAGTCTCCCAACACCCACAGGAGGAGAAGCAACTCTGCAAGGAAATAATCTTTAACAAATCTGTCTTAGGAAATTTATGACACAGCCATGTCTCTTTATTTGTGGCCTCTTGGTTAATTTTAAACCATAAATTACTGTAAAATGATCAATTGGCGGGCAATGATGTATGTGTATGATCACATTTTTTCCTTTTTTAAGTTTTTGGTACAAAACCCAAGTTCAAATATAATATTTTACGTGTTTTCAATATGATCCTCAAAAAAGAAAAACATAAGTATGTCAAAGCTTTTTTTTTTTTTAGTTGGCATGTTGTCGTCACATTTTAAGCGCTGCGATTTAAAATTGAGCACAAAAAGAAAGCAAAGCATTAAGAGAGATTTACTGAGCACTTATCACTGTCAACCAGCTGCTCTTTGTCTCACACTCAGTTGCTGACAGCAATACTACAAACCATAATAACCATGATCTCAAGAAATATAACATTACAGTAAAGCTGTTGTTCCTTTAGCCTACATGAAGTGGCAGTTTGGCAGAAGTGGCAGAAACAAGCAGGGGGAGCTGCAGAAAGTTAAGCCAGAAGCAGATAGAGAGCAGAGAAGTGAAACTTGGCAAAAAGGAAGACGGTTACACAACCACGATTAACAGAAACACACAGTTCGGTTGAGGACCCGGCGGGTTAGTTGAGGCTGAATGTGAGCACATCTGGAGCCAGACGCAGTGAGGATGAGGATATAAGACGAGACAGGAAATTGGATTGAATCTCCCAAAACAAGAGGAAAAGAACAGACTGAGGCTGATAAAAATAGCAGATTGTGCTGTATGTGCATTTGCTAAAAAAATACAAGATGGAATTCAAGAAGTTTCTAGTAGGCAGGAAAAAAAAAACACATATACAAGTTAATAACTAGGATGATGATCCAAGCTCCATTAACGCTCTATCAAACTTCTATCTACAAACGTATCTAGCTTCATCAGAATTGGGATTGGTGACGGCTGCAGAGGGCAAATGCAATCAGAAAAAGAAGAAATAGGAGAAATAAAAGGACAGCTTGCCCTGAAATACAATAAAACAGACTTTGATATCACTTTTAGTTTACCATAATATTCTCATCTTTACTTTTTATAATGCTCAAAATGCCCAAAAAAAATCTCTCTTTCCAACTGTAAGGGCTGAATCATTCACAAGCATTACAATTCAACTGGCAGAGTTGTGCGTGCTTGCTTTCAATCCAGACTGCAGAGGCTAATAAGAACCTAATGCATTTGATGGCAAGCCTTAATAATGCATACAGCAGAGAGGCTCTTAAGCCGCACAGAGCCATTAGGTCTGCAAATGGCTCAAACACGAACTTATGGTCAAAGGAGATGACTATCAAAGGGATGTCTAAACAACCACACCATCTTTTCCGCCTCCGAGCCATTTGGATTCATGTCCATCCATCTTTCCACTCCAACCCCAGAAACTGCACAAATTGGAAATCACATTACAGAAGAGCTTATCATCTTTTTAAGTGGAAGGGTGGAACATAAACTAATTAGAACTGCTCAAATGATGCACTGCAGCAAGTTCTTGAGAAAACGATATAGGCTGATGTATGGTCGTCATTTGGTTTTGGTTTGGTTTGATGCTGTTGGTAGTTTTTTCTGGCATTAGAATGAAAGATGTTCTGCTGAAATATTTGCTTTTTTTGTAGATTTTTCAACATTTACAGCTCAAAACTATTTATAGCTAATCTTCCAATACAAGTTTAATAATTTAACACGACATTCTTCAAGCTTCTGTGTAACAACTAAAGTCAACTCGTCTTCTGGTTGAGAGCACATTCAACCCCCTGCTACAGCACAGTATATACAGTTGGATGTCTGGATCTATATTCATCGCCTTGTACAGACAACAGGCGTCGTAAACAAGGAGCTCTTGAATGATGCACTCCATCACAGTGGCACTCAATGCATGTGATTGTAGAAACTATAACAGTGATTAACTTGAGGCCAATCTGCAGCTGGGGTCAGACTCTGAAGCCACAAAGTCGCATGGATATAATTCTGAAAATAATTTTATTTTGATTCTATTTGAGGCTTATTTCATTGCCTTTTAAATCTGGAGCACGATACCGCGCTGTGACATATTATGCAGGCTGCATGTGTCCTGCTAACTTGTGTCACACACGACAGACACACACACACACACACACACACACACACACACACACACACACACACACACACACACAACAGGTTTGTGGGGACCCGTCATTGACATAATGCATTCCCTAGCCCTTTACCCTAACTTTAACCATCACAACTAAATGCCTAACCTTAACCCTTACTTTCACCCTCACCTAATTCTAACCTTAATCCTAAAACAGTAAAAAAAACAGTAAAAAAAAAAAAAAAGTGGAGGCCAGCATTTTTGCCCCACAAATCTGTCTAGGTGCCACAAGTATACTGAACTTCCGGTTTTTGGACCCCATAAATATAGTTAATCAAGACCACACACACCAACACACACACACACACACACACACACACACACACACACACACACACACACACACACACACACACACACACACACACACACACACACACACACACACACACACACACACACACACACACAGCTGTCCACTTGCGATCCGATCACTCAGATCTTATTTTAATACCAGGTCAGAACAGGCTCATACACACACACCTGAGCCCCTGTTCATCCAGCTGTGTGACAGGGGTGCCCTGTAGCTGTAGGGGTTCTACACAGCTTGATTTATATTTGCATTATATAAGAGCTTGGAACCCATCAGTTTCTCAATTATTATTCTGAGC
Organism: Percina caprodes; assembly: GCA_013375575.1. NCBI lineage: Eukaryota > Metazoa > Chordata > Actinopteri > Perciformes > Percidae > Percina > Percina caprodes. The sequence goes on from JABXJD010000014.1 coordinate 3,276,701, forward strand.
ACGATCAAAAATGGTTACATGTGTAATACTTTGATTTGATGTTAATTTTCACCTCAAGTCAGCAAGAACTAAAAGAAAATGAATATGGGACTTACATTTGTCACATGGCCAGACACATAACAAAATACTTAAATGCTTACGTGTCTGCAGGATGTCTAAACAAACAATAGATCGCTAAGATGTTCGCCATATCAATTTGCAAGGCAATAACATGTCAGACTTATGTCTTTTTCAGTATGTTGTGCAGTTCTGCCAGTAAACAGCTACAATTACTGATTTGTGCATCTTTAACTTTGCATTTTGGAATATAATTCTTCACAGTTGTGTCATCACAATTCAAAACTAATAACATTAGTAATGGCTTCATCCCATTTAGGATTTCTTGTTCCAATGCTTTTTTACAGCAGATATTTGGGCTTGGTACAGCAGAAAAAACCTTCATAACATTAATGGGGCCTCGCCCCATTTAGGTACGTCAGTGAGCCAGGATGCACAACAGCAGGGCTTAGGAGCTGGAGCACCTTAACAAAGTCATAATTCGTGTTGTTAGCTACACCTGTGCTTTTCTAGACAACTAGACAACAGACTATTTGTTTCCTTTTTTACTTTTTTTTTGCATTTTTGCCCATACATTATTTTCCATAGTAGAAAGAAGGGCACATTTTGGTAGAAGAAGTAAATAAAATGTGGCAAAGCACTCAAGTTGGATTTAGATATAATTGTAATGTTATCACCTTGTGAGCTTTTAATTCTTCTCAACTTTTTATGTTTTACTCATTGATTTCAGTGGTTTTTTTTTGTTTGTAAATCAAATGTTGAATGTCTTGTTTTGGTTTTTGCACTCCAGAAAATAAAAATTCACCTATTGAACTAATGAGCAGCTTTTGAAAGACTGAGAAGCAGACAGGGAATTCTCGTGCTCGCTCTATACTGATAAACTTGTGCACCATTGCTTTGACAGCCCTGACAATATGATAGCTTTGTGGAGTGAAATGAAAGCGACACTCTCAGAGCAGTAAGCTACAGTGGTCTACTTGTTCCAAAGTCTATTGCTCGCTTGGTTACAAAGGAAATGTCATGGATTCTTGGTATTTCTACAGGTTACGTATGCCTACAATACATGCATGTGTTCATGTCTGTGGGCACCCAGCCATGGAAACAGATGCTGTTCTCCCTCATCCCTTTTGCTGTCGCTTATCCAATTTTCCTTTCTCCATCTCTCTTATGCTCAGTTCAGCAAATAACCTTGATCCTTTTTGTATTTCCTTTAGCTCCCAGCGACATGCTAAGCTAGCTAACCTTAGTGGGTGGATGGTCTAATGTGCAACTAAAGCTATAAATCCGTTTTTTTTTGCATTGTAGGCCTCAGGGGTATACAGCAATTGATATGAGGGATTAAGCAGCAAGCACCCCTGTTAGGGAAAAAAAACTCCTAATCTGCAATTTCTGGAATATCTGTTTGCATAATCCTGAACCTCAGTCCACCGATTACGCAATGTATTTGCATTTTTTATGCTCTGTGTCTGCAGCTGTTAGTGAGAATTTTTGCTGAGGTAGTTTGGTGGCTCTGTCTCTGTCTACCTTGCACTTTGGATGCGCAGTTCCTTTTGTGTCTGCTTGCATCTTCATCTCTCTCTCTCGCTGTGTCTTTTCGCTATCTTCTCAAATCGCTGTCTCAGCTTTGGACAGTCAGCATCATCACTGCCCACCTTGCACAATCTTGCCTCTTGCTGCATCACTAACCTCCCTCAGGATTACGGCCTCACGCTGTCTGTCTGTGTGTGTTGTCCTGCAACATTTTCATCTGCCTCTGTTTGTGTTCTTGTCCTGCAACTTCTGTCTCCAGACATGCTTTTTAGTTTATGTCCTGCTGTTTGTCAATTATGTGCTTGGTTGTCGTTGTAATATGTTTCCTCTGTCTGTCTTATTGTTCTCACATCCTTTTCTCATAGCAATCAATATGCCGGCCATCTCAAACTCTTCTGTGTTTCTCTGCACAGGATGTCTTGCTCTTGTGTGACTCTGTCTTTCTGTCTCTTTCTGCCTGTTTTCCTGGTCTTTTCTACACAGCAGTAGCTGATAGGATACTCACAGACTTGAGTCGAATATCACTGCATATTAATGTTTAATTAAACACAAACGATTTGGTGGTGTCTTGTTTTTTAAATTGGCATTAAGTAATGAATGATCGACCACTATTGGCATCCGAGGATTGGCTGCGTCACAGACAGCTGATGCATCTTACAGCAGCCGATAACTAACACAAACAATCAAGTCACAATTGGAACGGACAAGACAAAGCTAATTAGAGCTTTGTTTGTGCTTTCTGTGAACTGTAAGTGAAACCAGTTCTCTGAGCAGTTCATGAGAAGCTGCAAATGCTGTTTGACCCAGGTCTGTTGTAATCTAGAGGTCCTAATGCAGACCCACCTCCCAGAAAACCTAAAAACCCAAGACCCCAGTCTTAACTGAACCCTGTTTTGTAAGTTCAGACATTCAAGTTTTCCTCACCTGAGTTATTATGGGGGGGTCTCAGAGTAATTGTTGCAGAGTTAAATAACACACGTTTTAAAATAAATTCCAACAGATACATTGGAAACTAGATGAGTGTTGACTTGATCTCATCTGATAAGATTGTGGGGGTACATCAAGTAAAATAGGATGGGAACTACTAATCAAATTACTTTATTATATATTATATTTATATACAGTATCTAAGACTGAGATCAGAAATAGCAGTATTAATACCTCAATGCACAGGAACAACTGTGTGCACACATCTACAAGTAGGACAAACATTATTTTTCGGGTGTCTCTCATTAGAGGTTGCTGCGTTCCCTCATCTCAGCAATTAAGCTGATGAGACAAGTGTTATTACTGAACAATGTCCAAAACTATGAAAACATACAAGTCAGCACTAACCTTAAGGTTTCCATCAATGCATACTGCATTTGTATGCTTTTCAACAAAATCCAATCGATTACTTGTTTAAATGTCGCTTTGGTACAATAACTCAGCAAAATTAGGACTGGAGAAATCTGTTCAGCTCCACTAAAACCTAAAACCACTAAATCTGGAATTAAGTCACACATAATAAGGCTCTGGTTTAGTCGTTCTCGGGTCAGCTGGGTTCAGGTCTGTGTTGGTTTTTATATGCACAGCTCCATCTCTTTTTTGATGATAGCAATGGGTCAATTTACTTTTGGGTTTATATTTTTGGACATGTGAAGTCTTACATTATGGTCTTAATGTTCTCTCCTTTTCCTTCCCTTTTTTCTCTTCCCTCCCTCTTCCTTCTCTGCAGGGCATTAGGCATCTTCCCTCCTGCTTCCCCAGCTCTCCATGCTTTTGCAGAAATAGCTGTTACTACTGAAGCCTGTGCTAACATTCTCTTTATTTCCTCCTCCCTCATTCCTCCCCTTCATGTGTTTTTGCAGTGTGGTGGCATTTCTATTTGTGTGATTCCTTTAAAAAGTAACACTGTGTTGCTGCAACATTTCAATCCCAGGGAGTAAAAGTTTTTTTTTTAGCTGTTGCGCAGTTCTGCTCCTATTTTCTTTTACATATTTGTATAATTGAGGCCATGGACAATGTGGCGTCTCTGTGAATCTCAACCAAACGTTTAATGATTTCAGTTCATCTGAGTTGTGTTTCCTGTCCTCTCCCTCATCCCACCTTGTGATTCAAAACAAACGCATCCCCAGAGGTCAAAGTTGAGAATAGCACAAGATCTTTGGTTGAGGGCCATGCTGAGGCCTCAGTGGAAACTGCAAGGTGCAGTGTGAGAAAGAAACATTTGAAGTTACAGGTGTGTTACTCCCGGCCGACGAGAAGTACGTGTCATGATGATGATGATGGCATATATAGACTCACGCTTCTATATATGAATTTAGCTCAGTCACCAGATGACAGAATGTAAGAAACTAGTACCGCACACTGCAACCTCTTTATTTCCCCTCCGTTTCACGGATCAAAAACACCTAAAATGTAAATACTACAAAACTAAAAACCGAATAATCATATTCAGAACAATCTAAGTACTGAAATGATGAGTGGAAATAAAAAAAATGCAAGAAAAAATCCATGCCCAACACAAAAGAAGAAAAAAAAATGCATGCAATGGTCATTAGGAGCAAGCACGCAAAATCAAAAAGTTGCAGTAGCTAAAATTATAGCTATAGCTATTGTTTAGTACTGTTTTGAAAGTTTGGCTGCAAGTACTGAGATACTGGAAACACCAGAACTCTGCTCGTGTATCAACCTATTGAGTCACGGGTACAAAAAGAGGATGAGGGCCTCCCATGGCTCTTACCTCTGAACCCTGTGGCCTGCAAATAGACAAAGAGCAACAAAGTGATACAGGAGGTTTCTAACTCTGTTTTTTCATAATTTTCACTCTGTAGCATCTCTGTGCTATGGAGCCTGTGTGGAGGTGGACTCGGACACAGAAGCCGTGGCCAACGAAGGCTTCAAACTTGGCTGCATTTCCTGCAAGATGAGAAGCGAGGTGCCCGCTGAGGCCTCAGTCGACTGGCACTTTAAGGCTTCAGATGAGACCAACTTCACCCATGTGAGTAATAATAAGATTTGTAACAAGGCAAGCTCTGAAGAAAGCAGCTCTCAGTTGCAACCTAAAAGAATAGTTCATCATTTAAGAAATACACTTCCCTTCTTGCAAAAAATAAAATAAGACGATCAATACCACTCTCAAGTTTGTTTGGTAAATACAGCAGCCAAATAGCAGCTTATCTTAGCACAAGACTGGAAACAGGGGGAAACAGCTTGCCTAGTTAGGACAAGTACCTCTAAACCTCGCCCATTAGCACTTTTTATTGTATCCCATTCCATCCAGACAAAAAACAGTATGAGTATAAATATGACGGGTCATTATTTGGCAGAATATTTCTTGTCGACATTATGAAGTTGCCAGACAACCATTTGTTTTCCAGAGCCGGGCTAACAATATATCCCTGTGTCCAATCTTCATGCTAAGCTAAGCTACCCATCTCCTGTAGCTTCATATGTAACGTAACGTAATTCTTCTCATCTAACTCTCAACCGTTTTGGGGTCAGAACCGAAAACACTCATTCAGCAATAAAGACGTAAAACTACAGCATTATTATTATACTTTACCCTACCAAATTTTACCAACTTGACTCCAATACCATCATCAAGTTGGACAATTAATGCCACAGCTGTGGAGGGCTTGATCACAGACAACTATGAACTTAAAAGTAGAAGAGGGCCTGACCCGCTGGTGTCAATATCAGCATAGTCAAGACTAAAGAAATTGTTTTAGTTACACCGTTAAATTAATGTCCATCACATAAATACATGTTTTCTCCCTAATGTAATACCTTATCATGTGTCCAGATAAAGCAATATATAAAATCAGCACAAAGCCCCAAATATATCCACCAGAACAGCCTGACAGGGTTGTACTGTATGTCTTCTCCTCCGGGAAATGGCTGCAATGCATTTATCATGAGAGAGAGAGGAAGAGCATTTTTATGAAAAGCAAAGAGGCCATTACAGTGTTTTCCAGCAGGAGAGATCCCATTAACCTTCAGCCGCCATTAAGACTCTGTATCCGCTAATTTACCATGAAGTGCAGAGGTGATGCATCTCGATCGATACAGAAATACAGCAGCAGTGCTGATATGAAGACTAGCTCTCTGTTTGCTCAAGGATGACAGGGAAACTGAAATGCAAACAAACCAAAAATTAGTGAAAAGTTACACTAGATTTGTGAAACAGAAATATATGTTCCCGTTCATGGAAGGTTTGCTTAAATATAATAATAATCCATTTTATATTTGGGAAACCCTTGCCTGAAGCCCCTGTTTGCTTTGCTGAACCTCCAAGTTCTCTATTTTGATTTGTTTCATTTTTAAAGAAATCTTTTGTTATTCTCTTCCAGTTATACCACTATGAAAATAAAATGCGCTCTATCATTGACCCACGTTTCTATGAGCGCCTGGACTGGAACGGCACCAAGGGCAGCGAGGACCTGCAGGATGGTTCTATCTTCATCCTCAATGTGACCTTCAATGACACAGGAACCTACAAGTGCACATTCAGCCGCACCCTTATGTATCCCAACTACAGGTTTATAACTGAACCCAACATGACTATCGTCATGAAAGTGGTGCCACAAGGTAAGAACAAAGATGAGGGGTGTTTGAACGGGGAAGAGGGAAACTAAATTAGCCTTCTTACTCAAAGAAATGTAATTTAAACTGTTTTGATTCAGTCTGTCATTATTAAGCCTATTGTACACTCCTGGCTGAGAACCAACAACAGACAAACAAAGTTGACAGCTAGCTGGTGAACATAGTGGAACATTTAGTAGCTAAAGAGCCAGATATGTCTGGTGATGGTAGAGACCAAAACAGAGCTGAAAATGAAGTGAATATTGGACTTACATTCGCCACATGAAGTCCAAAGGAATGATATTGTTGGTCTGTGACTGCTGAATAAGTAAAAAGGTTAGCAAGTTCACCAAATCAACTCTATGACATGATATTATGGCAAGGTTGTGTTTATATGGTTTTTATGTTGCCTCCATGTGGTCAAAACAGTTCATTAATACAGGTTAAAATAATAATGTGAGTTATTTAAAGGTGATATAAGCAATGTTAGGTGACGTCACTTCTTGTTGATGTTCGAAGTATTTTCAAATGAACTTGACTAGCTCGGTCCTCCCTTCTCCTCATTACTTTTTTGCGTCATCAATACCAAATTCAATCTAAAGGAATTGGAACATATGTAAGGGATAATATAGAGCAAGGCGGTTGTTGAACACAACCCCGAAAACTAGTGGCTTTCAATAATTTACCATTGAATTAAAAAAAAAAACAGAGTTAAATGCATCTTTTTGTTGTTATCAAAAAATATTTGTTGTTTGTACTGTAGTTTCTCAGGTTTCACTCTAGTAACATTTGTGTTGCCCAGGTAGCTTTGCATAAATAATGGTTGTTATTACCAAGGCTACTTTTTTTTTTATACTTTAAGTAAATTTCCAAGCCTGTAATTTGTTACTTTTACTTGAGTAAAGAAGTTAAATCAGTACTTCTACTTTTAGTATTTTTTAACACAAGTATCTGTACTTCTGATTCATAAGTGTCATAGTATCAAGTTCATTCAAAAGATGTGCTAAACATCCACTGTACGCTACATGCACACCACCAAACAGCAGACAGGAAACTTGCTGAACTTAGTGGTGCATTTAATTGATAAATGGCCAGATATTGCCCTTAGGAGTTAGCAAAGACCAAAAACCAAGGTAATTTGATAATGAATATTGCATAGTTGATAATTTGCTGCATTAACTTGACAGGCAGAAATTTGTTGTTTTTAGAGCTTTTTTGTTGCTTCAGATGCTGGCAGCCACTGTTCACTGCCATGTTCACTGTTCCATATTTTACAAGTTTGGAGTGAGAGCGGGTTGTTATTGTTAATTAAACTGGGTGCTTTTAGTGACAAGTGCTCAAATTACCACAGAGGTGTCCCCCAAGGTTCAATGCTCGGTCCTCTGAATTGTTATCACTTGAGCAGGACATTAAACCCCTGTGGCCTTTAACTGTAGGTAAACTTAATCAGCAGTAGGATTCAAGAAGCGATGAATTATGACACTGTAATTCAGGACAGGAGGTCATGACATATAACTTATCCTTTTAAATGGTACAAACTGAATCTAACCTCCTTTCTATAAGCACACAGATACATCATGTCTTATCTTATCTCCCTTTCTGTCTCTGTAGTCACCAGGGGACTGGCATCCATCTTGTCTGAGGTGATGATGTATGTGTCCATCATCGGGCTGCAGGTATGGCTTGTAATTGAGATGATTTACTGCTACAGGAAGATTGCAGCAGCAGGAGAGGAAGCTTTGAGAGAGAGCGCGTGAGTAACACTTTAAAACAGTCAAACACAAACATAGCCAGCCTCTCTTCAGTACCAGTCCATTCCCAGATCCTGCTGGGTAGTCCAAATGTCTCTACCAACAACTTTCACCTTTGTTTTTCCTTTCTGACACTGTTTGGAAAACTGAGACTTAATCGGTTTCAATCTGCTCTTTTCAAAATAACAAACATTTTCCTTCTTCCTCACTGTATTGCTATATTTTTATGATTCTGATTAACTGTTCTTAACTGTTTCTCCTTTCCACCACTCTCTTTCCTTCAGGGCGGATTATTTAGCTATAGCATCGGAAAGTAAAGATAATTGTGCAGGTGTTCAAGTGGCAGAATAGCATCGGTAAGCCTGGATTTTTCACATCTGAATTCAGTTTCTTCTTTGTTCTTTCTTGCTTATTTTACAAAGATGGAGTTTATACAATGTGTCATACAATTCCTGTTTTATTGTTACTACCAATAGAGGAGAACTAGGTTAAAAATTTAAAAAAATGAATCAGCATTACTCTCATGATTGTAATATGTTTAATTTATAATATGTATGTATGTGTGTGTGTGTATGTATATATATATATATATACACACATACACACACATTATTCATTTTCCTGACAGTTTTATGTTTTTCACTTCAAGACAAGGAACAATTCAAGAACGCTTACCTGAGGAATCTCATATTGCCACTTTCATGCCCTGTCCTCTTACCATGCCCTGTCACTCACATCCTGTTATCCTTTCCACATAACGGAAAGATCAAACCACACGATGGAGAAAGATCTTCATAGGAAGTTTTTTCAAGTGACTTTCTACAGAAGGATGGAAAGGACTTAATGTATCCTGTTGTGAGGGTCAGGAGAGGTGAATGAGGTTGTAGTCCAATGGGACAGAGGAATAGGGTTGAACTGTGTATGCATAAATTATTTTGTATAGATATTATAGGTCTACATTGCATATACACTGTCTGCATGCTTATGAGCTAATCAAAACGATCAACATCATGCTTCTGATGTTCAATCATGTTTTTAATCAGTTGTGTCATATTTAATTTCACACTGTGTGTAACTGATAAGGGTTTCATAAAGCCAACTAAAAGCTGTCAGTGTTTCCTCTGTTGGGTTTACGAAGTTGTTGTGCAGATAAAAACAGCTTTTAATGATAAATCAACATTTGAAGCACATTTATGTATATGTATATTTATATATACTGTATATACACACACAATTATACAATTACATGTACACACACAGTATGAAGATTTATTTTACTTTTAAATACTAGTAATACTGAATTTGAGTGCACTGTCTTGCTGTTTTGATTTAAAGCTACTGAAAGGACAGAGGAAACACTGCTGCAAAAGCTAAAATTTTGTCCTGAAATATACGTATCATTTTAACCAAAGAAAAACAAATACAGAAATGCAGAATTTCATAAAAATTAGCCTTATTGGGAAACAATGTCAATGGTCCTACTCTTTTATTTATTTTATTCTAAACTTGCAGATTTAAATTAGGCTGTCATGAGAACGTGAGATGAACGGCCTCTTTTGGAGCTGTTGTGAAGAAATATAAATCACAATTATCACAGGTGAAAGTCGTTACATTTAGTTGTATCCGCAGGTTTAATTACAACAACTCAACAGGAATCTGAGGAATCACACACTATGCTCAACAAGAGAAATGCCATCTGTATTGAATTTGAATTTGGCTAAATGTTGAGCTTGTCTCTTGATTGATTGATTGAAAACGTTATTGAACACCAATCAAGAGGCGTTCAAAAGGATACACACAAAGGCTTGTTTCCATGTGGTCCTTAAAAGGTCTTAGTCTAGTCAATCTGTGGTTTGACACAGGGGAAATTGCAATAGTAGTCATTCAAGGTTTTATGTGAATATAAATAACATTTTATACTTAGTAGATCAAGGTCAATTCAGGGGTTGAATATGGTTGGCCCTAATGTCACAGCGAGACACACAAAAAGTATACATCTCTGCTTCTGAAGACGCTATTTTTATATAATTTATGTCTATACATTTATTTTGAAGGGTGATCCTTTACATACAACCATCAGATATGACTTGTTCTGAATGTAAATGGGCTATATGTCCTACATGGGGGTACCTTTACTCAAAATAACCTTTTTTTTTAAATCCAAGGAAAGTCATTTAAAACCATTAGATAGGGCCCGAGCACCAAACTCGTGCAAGCACCTTATAGAAATTGAAGGAATTTATTATTTATTAATTATTCTTAAGTGTGATTAGTCCCATATTGTGGGGATTAACAAAAAATTACCAATATTTGCACATGCATCAGGATTGGTGAAAATTTCATATTTTTATGGGTTTCTTGCTTGGGTGTGACAAAGTGGCTCAGTGGTGCTACCTTATCATTTTCAAAGTAAAAGCTCCTCTCCTTTAACTTTCATGTAAATCAACCAAGGTGGTACACATATGTAACATGTTCAGACCTTCAAAAAAGACTTTTGAGCGTGTACCCTAAATTCAACAGAAAGTCAGCCATTTAGAATTTTAGGGGAACTTTCTTGCCATTTCTAGGCGTTGTACTTTAACAAGTGTTCATAGAGATTTAACCCGACTGACTTCAAGACTTAATTTTTTCTGTGCAATCTACAGACCTTGCTGCTAAAAGCTTGGGAAAAAGTTGGAAAAAGGCATGGTTGTCGTGTGGCAGCCATTTTGCGTGTTTTTACTATGAAACAGGAAGTTATAACTCCAATGTATATTGTCCAATCTGTTGTCATGAATCATGCTTCACAGGAGCGAAGACCTGAAGACATCTACTGTACGTGCCAAAATTGACTCAGGGTGCAGTCAGACCATTAATGGCTATCTGGCAATTCTCAGCAGGTGGTGCGGCGGGCGGAGTGTTAATGAAACCATTTTTGTGACGTCCTGTTGTGTTCTTTACCCCCCATGTAGCACAAATATACATTATATTTCACAGTTACCGTTTTCCGTCAGATGGTTTATAGATCTCACTTGAAGGCAGCTTTATTTCCAAACCTTACTTGAGGTTAGCCTTCAACTATCAAATGACAACATGTCAGATTCCCACACGCACTCGGTCTGCATAATGTGCCACTGTTGAGGGCTGGGGTGTATTATTATCTATATATAGGATATTGTTATTCTAAGTGTCTGACAACATTATAAAAAGGATATAGAGTAAAATTGTCTTTGTTTAACCAGAAACAGCTATGTGAATGCTATCACTAAACCTACCAGACTCCCTGCAAATAAACAGTAATTTTATCATCGTAAAATAATCTGGGGTCTGGTAAGGTTAGTAATAGCATTCTCTGAGCTGTTTCTGGTTAAAAAAAGTGTATTTTTCTCTTTAAAAAAGGTATTTCTCTGTACGGAAAATATTAATCTGAGCCTGTCGGTGGAAAAAAAGAGAACTTTTAGTGGACGAAATTTCTAATGCAAATTTGTCCTATGGGGTTACATTGGAGCCTATTTGCGGCTGTCGGTCAAAACATTATCACTAAACACTGGACCCATTTCAAAGATTTTTGTTCTCATCAATCCTTTCCATGCAAAAACATAAGAAAATAGGGTCCAAGTTTGAAAAAAATAAATAAAAAAGTTACCCAAACCACATCATTTTAAATCATCAAAACTATATTCCACTAAATGCATATAGGTATAGACCTACTTTTAATCAGTGTTGGGAAAGTTACTTTTAAAAAGTAATTAGTTACAGTTACTAGTTATAGTACTTCTTCCAAAAAAATAACTAGATAGTTACAAATTTCAAAAGTTATAAGTTATAGTAACTAATACATTGCTTTCAAATACATTTTTAAATGCCCCATTGTGACCCCACCTCCACCCCTCTCTAACGGAACATAAAATACATGTGCATGTTCAATTATGTATGATAAATCTGAATATTATAATGAAATGGACACTTAATACAATAAATTAACAAAAACGGTACACAAATCCTAACTCTTTTAATGTTGCTGTGGGACAAAGTGAGACTAGTCTCCAATCAAATGCCATGTATGTAGCTATTATGTCTAGTGGATTGGTACAAATAACAACATAGATGTTTTGGAAATTTTGATATTTATTGCCCCTCAACAGGCCACAAATGGGCAAAAATTAAAAAAAAGCTTGTTAAGCACTATTGCAAAAATAAATAAATATATACAGTCTTTGTAGTGCAAATAACGTAAGTGGCCTGATGTTAATACTTTTGCGCTTGTGTGTGCGTTAAGCCGGTGTGTGTGTGTGCATGTGTGTGATAGAGCGAGGGAGAGAGTGACAGTGATTACCTTCGGATCCACTCTACAGTCATAGTGCCTATGTTTTCTGACCACGGTGGTAAATCTTTAGCAGGAAAAGCCATAGTGACTCACTTGTGTTGTGTTCGTTGTGTCCGACTATGCATGCTTTTGAACACCCGCCCAACTCTACTTCCGATTGGCTTACCATGAAATTTTACTCTACCTCACCCAATCGTTAGCATTTATGCGCTTGTCTCGTGCACTGCCCACAAACCGAGGAAGAAAAAAAGTATTTGCCTCTTGGTTCAGAGATCTAGTTGGTCTGATGAAGAAAAAAAAACAAAAAAAACTTCAATTATAGCAACGCGCCGCATTTTTCGACAGTAATGGTAACGGTGTTATTAAGTTAGGAAGAGTAATCAATTAGATTACACGTTACTGAAGAAAGTAACAATGTTAGTACCGCCGTTATTTATAACGCCGTTATTCCCATCCCTGCTTTTAATATATGATGTAGGAGGGTATTAGGGGCAATAAAAACTATGAAACGTTATTATTGCAATTTCTCCTGGGTTGGGCCCTTTTTGAGTTACATTGACTGGACTATCTGGGGAGTTTTGAGTTATCCGCTTTCAAATAAAGGAACATACAGTCATCATACACAGGTTAAAATTATTAGAAAACCATAGAGCCAGTCATGTTTCTAATGTTTTAGAATGGAAAAGCAACCAAGATGAGCTCCTGTTTAACCGTAACCCAGACAACAGTAATGTTTGATTACACTAATTTCCCAGAGCTCATAATGGCAAATCAACCATGAAAAATGTTATGCAATAATCTAAAGAACTTTAAAGTTCTATATTTTATCTATTGATATTTCAGTGGAATTCCCTGTTAAATAAAGCCTTTTCAGCATACCACTATTCTGTTTAAACTGGCTGTGTATTGTTATCCATTGTTATGGAGCATAAATGGCACCAAAAGCCAAGTGTGACTTCCTTTGACATATGGAAAGCAGAGGGCATCAGGTTTATCAATTTGTAGCACCTCCAAAAAAGCAACTTTACCAATTTACGTGAAGTGATGAACATTCACCTTTAGCTTTTCCACTGATGTTGCACACAAATGTCTTGGTGTTTTTGAAATAACTTAAAAGGTGCCCTGCCACACAAATCCGTTTTTACTTGCATTTTTTATTTTAAATCTGTTAGGTCTGTTTGTGTTATGTCATGAATGTGAAAATGAACGGCTACCTCCTCTGTCAGCTCTAGCCACTGAAAAGAAATAAGCGGAGAAATCAGGCCAATTACAAAAGCTGGTCAGTCTGATGTCATTTTGCCTTGCCTCCCATCTTGCCATTACTATTCATGAGCTTGCCCAGTTCCTCTGGGTAAAGGACACTGAGAGCCACACTACCACACTAGAATGGCTTGAAACAAGGTAACCAAGGCATTTTTTCCACAAAAAATGTTTGAGTGCATGGTAGAACTTCAGACATTACCACAAAGTAATGAAATATAATATATAATGTGGCAGGGCACACTTAAGGGCTTGGCAAATTGTTGTATATATGTAGCCTATACCTGTCGTGGAAAAATGTACCAAAAAACCTGTCCCGTATGCCTCCCAGGGTGAAGCCAGAGGTAACCAAAAAGAAAAAAGGCAAAGCTTTGTTACAAACTATGAGTGTTTGTAAAAACAGCTATGCTTGCTTCTCTTTCAGAGATGGTCAGTGGACACCAAATGGCAGCCAAAGACTACCATTCTGCATGTTTATTGTTCATGTCTTTCTTACCAAAAGTGAGTTTGATACATCTTGAGACACTGAGAAGAAGGGAACCCACACACAAACTCAAGAATTAACATACAGATTAATGGCATGCTGCATACTGATGGAAGAAGCACAGTACCAACACACAATGTCCAATGAGATGCAAGCTAATAAAAAGTAAAAAAGTTAAGAAAAATATAAAACAAGTGATACCTCCTCCATTCAATCTGTGCTACACATTGCTTACTACAGATAGAACTGCAGTTTCCTCTTCATGTGTAGGTGTAGAAATGTTGCTTATACAATACACCCAGGAAAAAATAAAATTTGTGCGAAAATCAGCCATGTCTCATTCTTTTGATCTTAAATAAATAGTAAATGTGTTAGGGACATTCAGCCTGATGCATCTTTAGTTCAAACTGGTTCATTTCAGTTGCATTTTTCTAAATTTCACTCCATTGTATTATGGTTTAAAATAGTGTAACAAAGCCTTCACTGTTTTCTATCAATACATAGATAAAAACACCATTGAGCCATTGATTATTTTTAAGCCATGTTGTTTTTTCAAGGCAAGATCACTTACCTTGCCTGCCAGCTGGCGAGAATCACAGGATCACATACAAACCATACATTTCTGGCTCAGAGTATAAGAGAAAAAAAATAATTTTGAGTAAACAGCCTTCAAAGATACCTGAAGGAGAAATATACAGACTCAAATATACAATGTGTAATAAATAAACTCCTAGACCCAAAATCCTAAATTGACCAGATCAATTACGTTTCTATCTGTGTCATTTGTACTAGGCTATGTAAACGCCCCTCTAAACTTAATAACAAAGATGTTTAAAAAAATGACCTCAGTCCTTCATTGGGAGCTACCATTGAGTGATCACAGATGTACAGGTAAAAGCCAGTAAATTAGAATATTTTGAAAAACTTGATTTATTTCAGTAATTGCATTCAAAAGGTGTAACTTGTACATTATATTTATTCATTGCACACAGACTGATGCATTCAAATGTTTATTTCATTTAATTTTGATGATTTGAAGTGGCAACAAATGAAAATCCAAAATTCCGTGTGTCACAAAATTAGAATATTGTGTAAGGGTTAAATTTTGAAGACACCTGGTGCCACAAAGTAATCAGCTGATTAACTCAAAACACCTGCAAAGGGCTTTAAATGGTCTCTCAGTCCAGTTCTGAAGCCTACACAAACATGGGGAAGACTTCAGATTTGACAGCTGTCCAAAAGGCGACCATCGACACATTGCACAAGGAGGGAAAGACACAAAAGGTTATTGCTGAAGAGGCTGGCTGTTCTCAGAGCTCTGTGTCCAAACACATTAATAGAGAGGCAAAGGGAAGGAAAACTGTGGTCAGAAAAAGTGTACAAGCGATAGGGATCACCGCGCCTAGTCAAGATTGTGAAAAAAGATTCACAAGGAGGACAGCTGCTGGAGTCAGTGCTTCAAGATCCACCACCAAGAGACGCTTGAAAGACATGGGTTTCAACTACCGCATACCTCGTGTCAAGCCACTGTTGACCAAGAAACAGCGAAAAGCGTCTCACCTGGGTTAAGGAAAAAAGAGCTGGACTGCTGCTGAGTGGTCCAAAGTCATGTTTTCTGACGAAAGCAAATTTTGCATTTCCTTTGGAAATCGAGGTCCCAGAGTCTGGAGGAAGACAGGAGAGGCACAGGATCCACGTTGCCTGAAGTTTAGTGTAAAGTTTCCACCATCAGTGATGGTTTGGGGTGCCATGTCATCTGCTGGTGTCGGTCCACTCTGTTTCCTGAGATCCAGGGTCAACGCAGCCGTCTACCAGCAAGTTTTAGAGCACTTCATGCTTCCTGCTGCTGACCTGCTCTATGGAGATGGAGATTTCAGGTTCCAACAGGACTTGGCGCCTGCACACAGCGCAAAATCTACCCGTGCCTGGTTTACGGACCATGGTATTTCTGTTCTAAATTGGCCAGCCAACTCCCTGACCTTAGCCCCATAGAAAATCTGTGGGGTATTGTGAAAAGGAAGATGCAGAATGCCAGACCCAAAAACGCAGAAGAGTTGAAGGCCACTATCAGAGCAACCTGGGCTCTCATAACACCTGAGCAGTGCCAGAAACTCATCGACTCCATGCCACGCCGCATTAATGCAGTAATTGAGGCAAAAGGAGCTCCAACCAAGTATTGAGTATTGTACATGCTCATATTTTTCATTTTCTTACTTTTCAGTTGGCCAACATTTCTAAAAACTCCCTTTTTTGTATTAGCCTTAAGTAATATTCTAATTTTGTGACACACGGAATTTTGGATTTTCATTTGTTGCCACTTCAAATCATCAAAATTAAATGAAATAAACATTTGAATGCATCAGTCTGTGTGCAATGAATAAATATAATGTACAAGTTACACCTTTTGAATGCAATTACTGAAATAAATCAAGTTTTTCAAAATATTCTAATTTACTGGCTTTTACCTGTATGTATATAATATGTGTCACCATCCTGCCTGAAAATTTGTGCAGACCAGCTGGCCCCCATCTTCACTCAGATCTTCAACAGATCTCTGGAGCTAACCGAAGTTCCCTCCTGCTTCAAACGCTCCACAATCATCCTTGTCCCCAAAAAACCCTCCATCTCTGGACTAAATGACTACAGGCCTGTCGCTCTGACATCTGTAGTCATGAAGTCCTTTGAAAGACTGGTGTTGGCCCACCTGAAGGACATCCCAGTCCCCTTGCTGGACCCCCTGCAGTTCGCCTACAGGGCTAACAGGTCTGTGAATGATGCAGTCAACTTGGGACTGCATTACATCCTGCAACACCATGACTCTCCAGGGGCTTATGCAAGGATCCTGTTCGTGGACTTTAGCTCGGCGTTCAACACCATCATACCGGACATCCTCAGCACCAAACTCTCCCAGCTCACTGTGCCAGCCTCCACCTGTCAGTGGATCACAAACTTCCTGACTGACAGGAGTCAGCAGGTGAGGCTGGGGAACATCACATCCAGCACACGGACTATCAGCACTGGCGCCATCTCTCTGATGAACAGCTGACTACTGACCCACAGTGTCAGGTTCAATTCTGGTCAATAACCCAGTAACACTGTCTCTACAGCACCTGTTTACTGGTTCCACTATTATTCCACTTATTTAGTATTACTCATCATTCTCATCTCACTTATTATTTACTCATCATTCCCATTCTAATCTCACTTATTTGTTATTTATTCATCATTCTCATTTCCTATTTCAGAACTGTTCATACTGTAATATAATAATACTATTTATCCCAGTACCCTTTGCATGTTCCACATTTAAATCATTTTTTATTGGACTCTTCATTGCACTCATGCCTCTATATTGTTCTGTTTCTGTTTAGAGTATATTAGTGTGTATATATTAGTGTGTATATATTGTTTGTTTGTTTGGAATGTGTAAGCACATTGTGAGCAACTATGCTCCAAAGGAAAATTCCTCGTATGTGTCTTTATACCTGGTCAATAAAGCTGATTCTGATTCTGATATATGAGAAAAATAGGAACAACATTGTGTGTATCCCCTACAGCTTCGGAATTTGGCAGCTCCTATGTTTGCTTGTGTCTGACTCCTCGCTCGGTCAGTCTGCCGTTTCCTCTTTCTCTCTATTCCTCGGACAATGATTTCCTAAGTTTCTGTTTCTTTTTTCCCGGCTCAGCCATGACGACAGTGTGAAAAACTCCGTTGCTAACTTGTTAGCCGGTTCCTGAATGGGCGTATGTGTGAAGTGCCGTAAAGCAATTACACCGCGAGACCAGATATCACGCGATACTTCCTGACGCTGAGGCCGGCGACTCGCTGGCCGAAAGGTGCAAGGGTGGTTTTTCCATAGACAGTTAAAGAAGAAGAAAAACCCAGGGGAGTCGTCACAACTACGTTGTCAAGCTCAGTTAGAGGCTGCGCAGTAACGGCTAGCCATCACCGGAGAAGTGCTTCACTGGTCTCCGTCCAGAACAACGGGATCTGTCGGTCCACTTCTTTAACGGTCTATGGTTTTCCGCTCACAGGCGCTAAGAGGGCAACGAGACGACCACCAATCAACTCGAAAAAAGTCATATAATCATTCCAATGACTCCAAAACTGTTCTGTTAATGTATATTAAGCATGAAAACTGCATAGTTCCCCTTTAAACTATTTGATTATTTGATTACCTGAGTAATACATTTAATTATTCCAGCTCATCAAATGAGAATTTTTCTATCTTTGTGTATGTAAAACTGAATATTTTGTTTATTGTGTTGACAGTTTGTTGGACAAAACAAGCTATTCAAATTAATGTCAAGTTGGGCTTTGGGATATTGTAAAAGACAGTAACAAATAAAATGAATAGCAAACGTAAAAGTTCCACTGACCCAAATCTTTTAAAAACTAAAGACAAACAGACTCAAAGATGAGCGAGGAGTTGTTGCATGTTTTAGAACTTTCATTTCTCTCCATGGTGCAGTGTACAATCACATCTTTACAGTACATTATCATCCTTGCTCCTCTTCCGTCTCTCTCTCTCATTCTATCCCAGACCCGCTCCCTCCCCCCTACCGCAATAAATATTACACCACTTTGTTATACGCGGATGGCCATGCACAGCGTGGCCCACATGCTTCTGTAGCCGCCATTTTCAGTGAAACGGGGGAGGGAGAGAGAGAGAGAGATGTTGATGGAGAAGAGCACAGGGGTTGAGGGGAAGAATGGGGTTGAGTGATGAGAAGAAGAAAAAAAAAAAGAGGGAGTACAGATGGATGAGATGTTTTTACATCTTCAGAGGCCAGAGTCGAGTGGATGGAGAGGAAAGGCTGAAAATAAACAACATAAAATAATAAAAGATAGAAAATGAATTGAATAAAAAGAGTGAGTCAAATTAATCTTACAAACAAACACACACACAAAAAAAAAAAAAAAAACAATACTGCAAAACTGATTCCCTTTTTTCCCCACCTGGGCCTACACAGTTCTGGTTGGTCCTTTTGTTTTGAAGCATCCGTCCCAGTTGGACAACGAACTCGACGACTGTTCCGGTATTTCGGTTTCCACCTGATCCAGTCTACCGTAAATCCTGAACTGTCAATGTTTGGCTCTGTGATACAACGAGTGAGCAATCAAACCAAAAAGGAATTATCCAAATAAACTCAAGAAATATGAAAATGTAACATCTGAAACATTGAGGACTCCTTGTGAACACACAAGCACACATCTGTCAGTCAAAATCTTTGCCTATTCTTTTTTTCACTTGCCTCTAGACACATTCACACACAATTCACCATTATTAATATTATATACTACTTTGTTTGAAACATTCAAAAAGTACTAGCATCACTATTGTCATTATTGCTGTGACCAGTAATCATTCTCGTGTAGCTCCTCTTGGTCCGCACTGCAACAGCAAATCAGAGTACAACATATCCACCAAATGACTTCTTCAGAGCAGGACAGGACTTCAGATCAAAAGTCATTGATAATAATAAATACTGTAACAGTCCAGTCAGACGCAGCTTGCTGTCCTAACAAATGACCCAACACACTGATTTTGAAAAAAAGATTTTTCTTTAAAACTCCCAAAGGACTGGGAGGAGTGGGATGGTGTTTGAGATTCATCATCAGATGAATAACTTACATCTAAAACTAGTGTCAAGTGCCTGGTGTTGAAATGTTTCTCGTCCCCTTTTGTGGAGGATTCAGGGCCTTTGAGGGGGCTTAACTCGGACATGGAGGAACATATCCCTGACGGAAAGAGCAAGAGAGGCGTCCTGCTCCCTCTCCTCTCTCTTTTTCAGGTGTTTGTTCGCCACATCCACACAGCAGGTGGTGCCCCCATTTTTGTTTCAGCAGGCGTTCACTATAGAGGCAAAGGTACCTAACTGTTCTCAGGACTAGGATGAAGAGCTCCCACTTTCCAGAATCATTGATCCCGATGAAATGTTGCAATGTCAGAAGAGGAACTGAAGTCTGTGATAGTCATAAAACGTAGGTTTATGAAAATTAAGGTCTGATTTAAAGTTATTCTGAAATGCGGTTGGCCATTTTTAAATGTCTCTATGATTCTTGAAGAGTGGATGGTCTGAATGGGCCCACCAGTGGCCCGTTTCCATTCACTATGTACAGGGGACTTGCAGCTGCAGGTAAATTATTGCTGTGGTCCTGATAGCTTCCAGTCTGAATGAGTTCACTGAAGATGTTACTGGTTGAGGCGGAAGGCGAACGTCGCCATTTCAAGTCAGTCAGGCAAGGAGAATTGTGGGTAATGCAGTCCCCCTGCCCTGTCCCGACTCCTGGTATTTTTGATTTGAAAATGAGGGAAAGAGCACACTGTGTGCCCTTTTTCTAGTCTACCAGTCTCAGTGATTGTTCAGAGATGTGAGACAGTCAGGGGTGGGGGCCCGGCTCAGACCTCAGTTGGGGACTCTGAGGGTGTGTGGGTGTCATCGGGGGGATCCTGCTGCACCTCCGGGACCACGATGCCCCGGTGGAGCTTTTCTAAAGACTGCTTCATCTGGGAGATAAACATAGATGGGGTGGTGGGGGAGAGTGAGAGAGGGGTTGGGTGAGAAATACCAGATTACATAATGCTGTGACGACCCAACACAGTATGAGCACAAGCTGTTTGTGTGACGCATGAGCTTTCTTGCTGACTGGTCCCTGCGGAGGTGCACTTAAAGCAATTCACTTCACATGAGTAATAGAAACACACAAACACAAGGCACACACCTGGTCGAGAAGCGTGACAGAGGACTGCAGGATCTGCTGCCACTTGCTGAGCTGAGCCTGGTGAAATTGCCTTTGAAGCTGTAAGACCTGAGCCCACTCTCCAGCTGTCTGGGGCAAAGGACTGAGGACAGCAAAGGCGGTAGACAAGGGAAAAGAAGAGAACAAGAATAGAGCAGAGGTATTAAAATGATTACAGTGTAGTCACGTTTTCTTAAACCTGAAAATTACTGATTCCTTGGCCACTAGGGGACAGCTGAAAAAAGAATCACTGACATATTACAGACTGACACTTTTGTTCAAACCTGTTTGCAAACAGTTGCCCATTTACACATCCAGCAGATACAAAGCAAAATTAGTAATTATTTGAAATTGTGTTTTCTTGATCTGATAAATTTAAGTCCAATTTTCACTCGCTTTTGGTCTCCACCAACTCCTGGGGGAAATACATGGCTCTTTAGCTGCTAAATGCTCCAATATGCTCACCAGCTAGTAGCTAACTGTGTCTGTTTGCTGGTGAGCAGGTAGTGTACTTTTTGCTTAAAAAACAGCCAAAAACAACGCTGAGGAGAACAGTAAGAGTGAACCAAAACAGTAAAACTTGTGGCCGGTGAAAACCAAAAGGTATGAGCTGAAAGACGTGAAAATGCCGCGTAGAGTCAGGGGATAGTTCTTCTTCACCTTTCACACATCTGATCTGTTGTTAATATTGACAAAAATGCAATTAGCCTTTACTCATCAACTTAACTTACCAAAAGGGCAAGAGAGGATTTGTTGCTATGCAACAACGGAATATTTCCCACTTCAGATCCCACAGGAATAACTCAGTCTGAGACCACACACCAATAAACAACACAACAGAGAGTCCGTATTTGTATGGAAAAGAGTGTGGTGTGTTTACCTGTCAGCAACAGAATAGGAGTGCCATGTCTCCAGTGTATGGGCCGCTCTTTCCAGAGCATACAGCTTGTAGAAGAGCAGCATGTTGAGGGCCACCAGCACCACCAGACTGACGGGGACAGAGAAACAAGCGTCTAATTCACAGACTGCTATATATTATCTATATATTATATTCATAGGACAAATCTATCCGTAAAATTCTGTTTCTAATAGCATTATTCATCTCATACACACACACACACACACACACACACACACACACACACACACACACACAATATCCATGTCCTGCACTTATGGAACCATATGGCTGCTATTGCACTTCTGGTTAGACCTAAACTGCATTTCGTTGCCTTGTACCTGTACCTGTGTAATGACAATAAAGTTGAATCTAATCTAAAAAAGGCTCAAATATTTCAGTGTTCGTCACTTCAATCACAACCCAGCACTTATTTACAACACAATGTTATTTCGTTGCAGGAGAAATCCACCCTGTCACAAATGTTAATGTTGCAAACAACGATAAGAATAACAGCAGAAGATTTCACAGGTCTTGTATTTTTTGTTTCCTGTTCATATCTGCTCAACTGTATTATGTCATTGGGCAATATTTCTAACTTAATACATGAATAAGAAACACTTTCTAGACATAACAATCATACATTACTGTACAGGGTTTCTGCTGGTTTCCACAAGTGAAATTTAGGACTTTTTAAGACCATTACGAATGCAATTAAAGACCTATTTTACATTCAAAAAAGTGTGAAGCATATGAAGGAAAATTCCAGAATTAGCCTACGTGCAAAGTAAATGAATTTATTCACATATACCATGAACATTCCACTAAATATGAGTGTGTGTGTGTGTGTGTGTGTGTGTGTATGTGTGAGTGTAGCGGTTTGCTGGTGACTTTTTGGCAGCACTAATTGCGCTGTTCTCTGGCCAGATCTCACTGAACTTGCACTTACCCACATTCAATGAAAGTAACATTAACAGAGACAATTTTAACTTATTACTTCTAGAGGTAGCTGTTTTTCTAATAAGAAGAGATGAGAAGCAATACCTACATATATAGTCTACACACCACATCTTCATACACTAGCTGGTGTGCTCCGATTTATTCTTTACCAAAAACACAGCCAAGACTGAAGGTAGTGCAACTAACAATAACGCCAATAATCCAATCAAATTTAAAAGACCTGTCAAAATTGAATTTCAGACATTTAAAACGCCCTTTCAGGGTTTCCATGTGGTGTTGTCATTGAACTCTTACACTTAGTCTTGCATTGCCTGACCTATCATGGTGCTGGAGTAAGTAATGTTATTAGTCACATACAATGTAGAGAAATCCAACTTATGCATTATAACCCATCTTAAGTATTAGGAGCAGTGGACAGCTATACATACAGCATCTGGGGAGCAACTTCAGGGGTTCAGTGTCTTGCTCAGGGACACTAATGTATTCATTTACTCTTTTCTTCCTCATATAACTATTGTAATGCAACTATTGTAATTACCAGATTATCATCTCTTATGTACACTGTAGTCACATCTGCAACAAACATTCAGTTGTTTTGGTTTGCTTAATGAACAGCAAGTGTGGGTAGGAGTGGAAGTTCGTGGTCTGTATGCGGAAGAACATGACCTGCCATTGTGAAAACGTATACATTGTTCAATGCCTTTTTGTTGAAAATCAATAAAAAGATTTTTGAAAAGAAAGTAAAAGAAGTTAAGAGGTGTGCTGAGCTTTTGTCCTACTGCGTTCATTTTAATATATATATATAAAAATTAAAATAGCTCTTATATCTTCTCTTAGAGAATGCTGCATTACTTGCTTTCAGTCACCGGAATTTGATTCATTTCTCTAGTGAACATTAAGCAGACCAGAAGTAATAATCAAAACAAACTACAAGTCTGAAGGTGATTTAAAAAGGTGATTTCTAGACTGACTACATAAAAAAACTACTAAGTCCTTTGGATGCTGGTGACAACAAAATACAGATTTTGAATATACTCCAGTAGTCTAATTTCTATGAAATAATAAAAAAAAAAAGAAATGTGCTTCATGGTTAATTGGGTGCAACATAAGAGTATTTAAAGGGTGGATTTTTCCTTTATCATTTACATAATTCTTATTTTTGCAGCCAGTGTTAAAAAAATCAAAGCCTCTCATACGAACCTGATACAGATCCTATTCACAAGAAGTATTGCAGAAAGGAAGGGGAAAGAAGAGAAATAGCAAGAAAGCCAGTGTGAGGCTGTTAGTATGCAGAAGATCGATCTCCAACATGTCTGAATGAGGGAGCATTCAGATGTGGATAGAACCGAGACAGCAGAAACCCAAAGTAAATAAAATGTACAATCAAACCAGAGATTTGATCAGGTAACTCCTTATTTTTCACATAGCTAAGTGCATTCCCCGTTCAAAATGTGGCAGTTTGGAACGGTGCAGTATTGTCGCTTGCAGCTTTCTCGAGAACTGCTCATCCAAACAACTTCACACTCAAGACTGTGCTTCCTTGAGTCTTGATTAGGGCTGGGTATCATTCAAAATCTTTCAACCGTGACTTTGACGCCAGTTTCGGATACATTTTTCAATACCAATTTTATAAAACAAAAAGAACTTACAACATTATGCAACAAATCTTTTTATTTATTTTTCAGCTCCTACTACGTGGGCCCAATCTCTGTGTGTAAATTGAAGTTTTTCCTGCCTGCCTCTATGGCGTGTAACGTTAGACAGCCAATCACCAGCATTATAAGATCTTGGTAGAAGCATGCTCCATGCCTACTGGCTTACTGACACTGATGAAATTTACTCCTCAGGTATTGAAATTGGGTATTAAGAGTGAGCGGAGAGTAAGCTGTACCCAGCTTGTCGTTTGGCGGCGGCAGTTAAAAGGGGTACCACTCTCAATACACCGTGTACAGTATACAGTGTGTAAATAACACTAATAAATATGTCCCTTAGATCTAAAGAGCACCCCTCAACAATACACCCACCAAGTGTGAAGTCGAACAGAAGGGGGATTGTCGAGAAAATGGAAGGACAGACAGAGACTTGTTTTATTTTAGTTTGATTACACAATAGATGAAAGCACATACTGTATTTCTTAGGAGGAGAACCACATGCAAGGACACACATGATGTGTACACTGTACTCATTTCATACACTCAGAAAGTCCCTTTCTTTATAGAACACAATCTATATTTAGAAACGTTCATCTCTGTTCAAAGTGACTTATTGTGCGTGCGATGACTAGTTAAAGGACATAAGATTCAGATGGTCAATGTAGCAGTATACTATAGAACATGCTGGAAACAACCTTGATTTAAAACAACCAGAAAAGACGCCATGGTTTTAGAAAGGCTGCTGTTATCCAAGGACTTAATGACACGCAGAAGCACCAACTATTGATTTTATCACCTAGTTAACTGTTATGAAAAGATAAGATCAATCAAGTTTTTTTTAAGGAAATTATATTTAGTCAAAATATAATTGTACAACTTTATTGCTGCTATTCAACATTCAGACTTGTATTCTAGTAAAATGATTTCACACACACACACACACACACACACACACGCTTGAACTTACATGAAGCTGACGATGAGGAGGATGGTGGATATACTGTGAGGTCCTCCATGTGAACGGTCTCCCAGCTTTATATATGGAGCACCTAAAAAAATTAAATATACAGGACAGGTTTTTCAGTGATCATTGTGTTTTTAAATGTACAGTGAACCCTCGCTATATCACGGTTCACCTTTCACGGTTTCGCTACTTCACGGATTTGCATCGTGCAATGTGTTCTGCATTCTGCAAACATAATCAATTGTGGCATGTCGGTTTATAAGAATCTTTTTGCCCACAAGAAAAAAGAGCAACAACAACTACCGATAACTATGTTCTTCTCTCGAAAAAAACACACCTGCACCGCGGGCTTTAGAAGAAAAAAACGCTACAGAGCGGAGTCGGGATGCAGCGGCTCAGTCAGAAGAGCAGGGAAATACACCTGAGTCACGGTTTTTCCTACTGTACTTTACTTTGTATTTGTTTTCATAATCATTTTTCATTTTCTCCTGTTCCAATGACTCTGGTCGTGGTGGGGCGGTGCTGATCTCCGCAATTTGAAGCCTTCAGTTCGTATTGATGATTAAAATTATTATTTTACAGTACAGTAGTTATTTGTAAAAAATCGTTTATACAGTACTTTTATTTGTTAAACAAATGCTTGGGCCTGTAAAAAGGTTTTGTTCTTTGGTTTCAGTGTATAATGGAGTATTTCATTGTATAATAAATGGTAAAAAAAAAAAAGGTTACTACTTCACGGATTTCACTTATCACGGGTTCTTCTTGGAACGTAACCCCCGTGATAAACGAGCGTTCACTGTATATTTTATTTCTAACAGTGATTACCTTTAAAAGTAGTATTGCTTCCAAGAAATTTTAATTTCAAAGTTCCACGAGGCAAAACAGCTAAAAAGAAATCCCTTAACATAATTTATGAATTTGACCAGTTTCCCCCTCTTTCTAAGTCCAAGACTTTGTCTGAAAATTCCTCTCTCATTTCTTTGACATCCGATTATGTTCAAGCATGAAAGACTAATGTTTGATTCACTATGGCAACTCCCACCCTAAAAATCCTGTCCAACAGAGTATCCAGTGATAATTACACCTACTCTAGCTTGATTCTGAGGAACACACAGCAGGGTTTTAAGGCTTGTGTTTCTGTAATGCAACACCAAACAGAACCACTAGAGGGTAGTATTGCACAGAAGATTGATTCAGGATTTTTGATTTGCTACAGAGCATGAGCTTTAACATTTGTAGCAAAGATTGGTAGCCCCAAAACTGACTTCTCAACAACTGTATCCTGGCAGACTTACTGGCGTCTCTCCTGTCCCTCTCCTCTCCGACTCCTCTGTCCCCTCGATCTCCGCTGCCCATGCCTCCTCCTTCCCTCTCTCGCTCCTTATCGCCCTGCCGTCGAGAGCAGGTGCGTTTACGGCGGCGCAGGGCAGGTGGGGTCTTGGCAGCGTCTGCGCCCACTGCTTCGCCTGTGGTAACCACGGAAACCTCAGTCTGCATTAGCATCTCCAGCTTGCTCACCTCGCTCTCTGCATGTGGGAATGTAAATTGATGGAGGAATGCAAATACACAGGTAAGTAAGGTGAAGGGACAAATACTGGCTCTCTTTCCCAACATGTCCTAAACGTGGCTAACAGCCAATCGGAACACATTTTGAGGAAAGTAGTAAGTTCCAACCAAATAAGAAAAAGTAGCACTTCAGTGTCAAAGTGTATCAAGTACAGTACCACATGCTAAAAACTTGGTTCCGTTCTTGGTATTTTATTTTTTGACCAGGCATTGCTTTATTATGAGGTAACATTTTTTTAGATAATTTTAAGTATGTGTGGGTATTATGTGGGCAACATTCTTGTTTGACTGTGTAAAAACCATAAATATGTTTAAAAAATGTATTAAGTACGCATATATTTTCCTTTCAAAAGTTTAACAACTGATATAAGATTGTTCCTTTTGCACAGTAAAGTCAAGTGAAGTAACAATAAGCAGAAAACATGTTAGAGTGAAGGGGGAATTTAAATATAATACAAGCTATCAAAAATCATTTTGCTACTGATACTGAAACTCAGGTAGTGTTCTAACTGCCATTCCTAGTTTTTAAATGCCTTGATCTGTCAAAAATAGAAAAAGTTTATTAGTCAATTCTAAATAGATGTAAACCATGGACCACAAACGGACTCTCATCGTACATTTATGTTGAAAAGAGAAAGTAGAAGTGACTCTCACAAGCATTATTAATAGGGATCCATAATGCCTGCCGACATATTCAGACAAAAGGACAACAGGAAGTGATCTTGTGTCTACAACATGAAACTGTGCATTTGGGTTTCATGTCAAGAGTGTGCTGTTGACGCAATTTCACTTTACTTTTGTTCAGCTATTTACAAAAGGGAAATTGGACTGAATAGGTCAGTTCAGTAGCCACAAGCTGTGTGTTTACAGAGATAAACTGAAAGAGCCCGAGCATGTGACTCACCCATATGTCTGTAGTACTCCTCAATGCCGCTCCAGGTGTTCTTTTCAATCAATGCTTTCACCAGGCTCCACGGCTGCTTCCTGTAGCAGATGTCTGAGGAAACTCTGGGCAGAGGACAAGCAACAAAACCTGCTTAAAAACACATATAGACAATCTAATGCGTTTACAAAGAAAACTCTCATCATTTTTATTAGGACAATTCAACATGCTCTATTTTGCTCTGGCATTAAATCAATACTCCAGTCCAGTCCACTCTCTGTACTTTGGTCCATACGGGGACTTGAACCGGCAACTCTCCTATGGAATGAGCTACTGCCACCCAAAATTACCCCGAAAGCAAACTTTACACAGAATGGATTACATCCAGATTATTAGTGGAAAAAGGCTGTAAATTAAGACAACTACTGAAAGAGTTACTGAGAAGCAGACATTGACAGTCAAAGCCCTTTCTTTAAGGTGCCAATAACCGACAAGAAGGATTTGGGGGTGGGGGGTTATAGCGTAAAAGCACAGAAGGGAGGGGGAGGGGACGGGATGAGGTGAGGGAGGGGCAAGCTAGTCTTGTTTTGTTTGAAAATACTTCTAACGTCAACAAGAAGTAACGTCACCCAACATCGCTTAGAGCACCTTTAAACTGCACTAACTGTTCATGTTTTGTTTGGCTCTACACTAAATCTCAGCAATGTTACAGACTGTCTATTCATGTATATTGTGTTAACCTCATTACTTTTGTATACCCTTTGTCTTACTTACACCTCACCTTGCACCGATTTTTTAATGCCTACTTAATCTGCACTTCATGTAGCCTTTTGCCATCTGTATTCCTGTATTTTATTGAATGTGAAACTGTATGTTGTCCTGCACACTTAATGCTTTTCTTGGCCAGGTCACCGTTGCAAAAGAGTTTTTGTACCCTCATTGCAAAATTAGTCTGATTGAGGCTACTATCAGTGAATAAACTTGTGTCTTCCTTTTTCTTTTCTCTATGTGATAGTTAAACGCAAAATATCAGGAAAGATGCCCTTGCTCTTTGATCGTGAGATGCTGACATACATAGTCCCACTTGTACTGGAAATGTGCTGATGTGCCATCAAGTCAAATAATAAAATAAAAAACAAGTCAGTCTGCAGTAATGTTTGCAGAAGTGAGAAAAGAAAAGGCCAAGCAAAAAGGACTTAGAAATAAAAGCTTTTTTTTTTTTTTTTTTAAGTATCAGGAAGGGATGCTGGACAAAACAAAAGGGAAAGAAAGCTCTGATGGGAGTAACTCATATGAGAGTTTCTGGTCTCCATGCTGAGGCACTTTACCACCATCAACTACCGTTTGCATCTCTCTCTCCCTCTCTCTCTCTGGTTTGACTTTAGTGTTCCTTTTGCACTTCAGAACACTACAGCATATATTTAGCATTAAACCTATTCACTTCATACCCCACTGATGTTACTAGCTTCTATAACATGTGGTGCTGCTCTTTATCCTCATTTTGTGTTTAATAATAATTGTTATTATTATTTTTATTTATTATAATTAATTATAATTATTATCATCATCATCGTCAGCCTTCTCTGCCCTTTATTTTGCCTGTGAATTATCAACGTAATATCAAAAAGAAAAGAAAGTACAACATCCGTGCCAACAATTGTTTAGCCCAGCACACATAAGGAAAGCTTATCTTGAATATAGTCAACACTTCAGTAACAGTCATGAAATAGACAAACTCGGATAGGAAAGCAAAGCATTCAAATGATTTTTACCTGTGGCTCTTCTGTTTTGATTGTAGTTTTCAAAGGGTGAGCTCAAAGCTCCCAAAATAAATCCCACCCACAATGATTAACCCAATAAGACAACAAAAACAAACCTACCTCAGCCGACTCTTGTGCTTGTTGATGGAGGTGAGGCAGTATCTGTGGACAGTGTAGAAGTAGTCCTGGTAGGGGATGCCTGAGGTGATGACCTCCGAGTCCACCACGTAGCACTCACCCCGGGCACTGCTCTTATGCAACGTCTGGGAGCAGGTGGTAAAGTGGAAGTGCATAGTTAATGGTATGCAAACTTTAGTTTCATCTGACACATAACAAATGCATACCACTGACAGACATTTCTGCTAGTTATGGCTTCTTAGGCTGACTTGAATTGGGAAAAGAAAAGAAAAAAAACTGCTGTTAAGGCACCAGTATGCTTCATCAAAATTGCTTGTTGCTCTCTTCACACCTTTCTGATATCGGAACTGGCGGAGCAGTGTACGACAATGATTGGCCAACTATGTTAGCCTAGAAATCCAGACACAAATCCGAAAGATTAAGGGTCTGGCATCGAGTAATGAAAGTCGCCCATCTCAAGGGGCAGCACCAAGCGAAGCCATTTCACAGCATTCACACTCTGTTCTGTATTCAGCGTAATTACACTTTTACAACAGAAAACACATTAAATTTTTGAGCAAATAACACTAGAACAATATATACAACAATGACATGTCACAACATGTCACCAGGCAGTTTTTGCTCAGGTTAAATGTAGCAGTAGTATAGCATCGCAGCAAGAACTAAGTGCCAGATACTGAATAAATCTAAATGCTTTGAAGGGAAAAAAATGTTTTATTCCTGATGAAATGCAACCATCTTTTAACTGAAGGACATATGAAGTTATAGTTAATTGGATTGCAGCAATTATTTAATCTTAGCAAATGTTAAATTGTGATATCAACAAGCACAGTGTTTCTGTATCAGTTATTTATCTTTAGAAAAGCCTGTGTGCCAATTGGCTAAATAAGTAAACTAAAAAAAGCCAGTGTTTGTCAAGGACCGACCTGTGTCTCCACCACAGGAGCAGTCTTAGGGCCAAGAGGGTTGTTGAGGGCGATGGTGTAGCTAAGCACACGGCTGGTATTCCCACTGCTGCTGTCGTGCTGCCATTCACGCACAGATAGGTCTAAGAGAGAGAGAGAAGAGAGACAGAACATTACAAATCAAGAGAGCACAAGATGTAAAAATTCCCAAGTGAAAAGGGCAAGAGAGGTTGAGAATTTAATAAATCAAAAGGAGAGAGACCAAGAGAGCCAGAGGGGTTGAAAGGGAAGAGAGAAACAGAGATCCACACATCTTCAAAAAAAAAAGAAAAAAAAGAAAGAAATGCCCCAATTAGAGCTACACAATGTTCCCAAGTGGGCTGGGCTTCCAACTGGGGTAGCCACTGGCCAAATCAACTTCACAGCTTCACTTCTGTCTACAGAAAAAGTACAAAGTACACACAGCATTTATGCAAAGATGACCTTAAGTATCAGTCTATCAAACAGAAAAATGCTTATAAGTCACAAAGCAGGGCAATAAATACAGAGTGGCAAAGAAATCAAGAACCAGTAAGGGAGGGTGGTTAACACAGCGTAAACAGCTAGTGTGGCCCTCTCATTAGTGACACAATCTAGTGGGCTACAACACATCTTTTTTGGATGGGGGGAGGGGGTACTTCACTACATTTGTATATATCAGCTGGACGGATTAGTACTACAGCAACTTCACGTGAGCAACAAAACCTTTTTTAGAAAGGAAATAAATCTAAAACATGTTTCCACACATTAAAAGATAACAAGTTTATTGCCAAACATCAAGTTCCAGGGACAGACAAGTTTCACTGACAGCAGCCTCAGTAGTTCAGTAAACAACGGAGCAACAAACAATAGGCTCCAACTGTCACCGTTTCAACAGGAAAAACTTGCTCTCTTACACAAATTAAACAAGTTAATGCAAGTTCTGTCTAATGTGTTCTAGACAATGTAGGAAGATCACACCTTCATAGGTCAACATAGTTTCGCAGCATGAGAAAGAGCTCACAGAGATCTTTCAAACACAGGTTAAATGACCCAAAACAAAAAGTGCCCTAATCCTTTAAAATCAATGAGAGTTGTTTGACCATAAAGAAAATTATTTTGACCATCATATTTGTGTGTTTTACCTACCAGTAAAGTGTCGCTGGGAGAAGAGGTGCTGGATGAAGTGTGTGTCAGCAGAGAATAGCAGGTCGTGCAGCTTGTCTACACTCATGCGGACCGCCGTGTTAATGTGCAGCCGCCCGCTCAGGTCAGCGCAGAACGACTCCACCTCACCTAAAAGTCAAGAAGAAAACAGAAATGATTCACCTTCTTTAGATTTTATTTTGAATCGATATTGTGGTTAAACAGTTAACCCTGTTTTTGTACTGAGTTATAAATCCTGTGCAGACTGTCATTCTAGAAATGCATCTAAAACAGGTAAATTAAAGCTTTTGCCATTTTATGTTAACATAAGGTGCCCTATCTTGCACCCGGCACAGCGCAAGGCCTTTGCTAGTTTAAGTCCAGCGCCGGTGTTGTTACAATAGCTTTGCACCCATGGGCGTACTGGTCTTACAGGGAGGTGTGTTCAGGTGAATTCTTGGCGTATTGCTATATTGAGACAGTGGGAAGTGACCTGGTCTAAAGTCAATAGCGCAACATTTCATTGTTATTTTAACAGCAAATTAGTAAAACGCACCTAGGCTCATGCACAGCGCGCTAACACCATGCTTGTTACACACACAGGGAAGCACAGCAGCACACAAACATGCAAAAGATTACAAATAAAACTATTAATCCGTCATCATAATAGCAATGAGCAAAGGTACAAACGCGCCTGGCTGTTAAAGGGAATTGGAGATGACACTGATTGGTTTAGTGCATGGTACGCCCAAAACAAATCTATGAAGTAATGAAGACACTAGGTACAACCCTTTTGAACTATGCGCCTGGCGCACGGACCCTTTTTTCCGCTGTCAAACTAGCAAAAGTGAATTTGGACACGCCCTAAATGCACCTGCGCAATGAGCTTCACGCTGTGCGCTCAGATCGTCAGGCCCTAAGATTCTTGCATACGTTTGTTTTAAAAAGGTACATATGACACTTTAAAAATCACACTTACTCCAGCTGTAATTAAGATTTCCTTGCCAAATAAATTCAGGGAAATGGGTGAAGGCCCACTGAGTTTCTGGTTTACACATTAACGTCTGCTAATAAATATGCTATCTGTACTTAAACCTCCAGTCCATCATATCTTGTCATCTTGGAGGCAATTTTAGATTAATAATATGACATACTGCCAAAAAAAACCTGCACTTACTTCCAAAGGACTTATTTAAGAACAGATTCACCCAAAAGGCAGTAAATCAATCCATGTTAATGTTTGAAAAACCATCCCTGCAATTACTGTGGAAGGAAGAAGATTTGGAAGCAATGAAGCAGAAACAAATGGTTCACAGAGATCAGCAGGAGGGGGAAATAATAGAATTATGATAACTGTTAACACCATTTATAAAGACAAGTTTAGTTCTCAGTCAGATTAAACCTTTCAACCTGAACTCAGCACAGTAAATTAAGAGGGCACTACATGTACAGAGAATAGAGTTTCAAAATAGTATAACAGCATAAAATCCCATGAGTTTAAAAGTCCTTAAAGTAGCATTGGTGCCCTGATCTGATAGTACCTTGGCTGCAAGTTCAGAAGACATGTGTAGTGTTTTCCTTGATTTATAGTTCACCCAATTAAAAAAGGACATATTTAAAATTAAATAACACAATGTTTAAAAAAATATATATATATTCATATAATTCACACTTTTTCTTGGAGTTCTTGGGGTGATTTATCACCCAAACAACACTCACTCTCTTCTTGTGTGTCAGAGGAGTTGCTGGGATCTGTGGGCAGGTCCTCATCGTTGGTGATGTCCAATGAGGAGAGGTTTCCCAGACTGGTGGTTGGCGGGAGCAGCATGTGATTGGCTGACTCGGACAGGCTGTCCACACCCTCTTCCAGATTCTGATGCAGTGAGGGGGAAGGAAAACGCACACAAGAGGAGAGTTAGCAAGAGGTTCGTAGGGAAATCACCCCATTGTCATATGACTTGAGAGTAAAGAGGCCTCAGCTGAGCTGACCTCGTGTTGACGTAGCCTAAGCAGACATGCCAATGCAGCTGTGCAATTTATGTGACAGTCAACACAACACTCCATTTATTCACTTTAGCTTGACCTTGATCTGTCCGTAGATCAAGACTGTAGGGGAAACTACCAAAGCACCTGTTTTTTGAGCTGACCTGATTGCACATAGAACCAACCGGAGCAACATATTTCCCTTAATTTTTCCTGTTTTAAGTGATTTTCTGTTTATCCACTGCATTATTTTTGCCTTCTTTAAAAAAAAGGTCCAGTGTGCAACGTGTTTTAGTTGGGTTTAGTTTTTTTTAGTGTTTAGTCATTATAAATCGGTCTTGCCCGTTCACAAACATGTCCTTATTCATGAATATTTACCACCACCATCAATTCAAGTATTCCTAATGGCTTGATATTTTACATTTCATTTGCATGAACTGGGGTAGACGCTCAATATTCATGTGCCATCTTGAAATACGTTGGCCGGTAATGCACATACAGGACATACTGCTCCGCCTTTCGCGTTTTCGCTGTCACGTGATAAACTCACAGGTGCTGCTGATCTGCTAATGGGTATCGTTGCTTCACTGCCCCGGCAAGTTTGAAGTAGGAAACATGGAGGACCACACGTATTTAAAATCCAAATTTTAGAAACAGGAGTCTTCTTCTTTGCCCAGAAAAAGAAAAAGGATATTGAAAAGAGCAAGAGACCAGCTTTTTGAAGCGTGAAGGCTACCGTAGCTGCAATATGTACTTTGAACTGCGTGGCACGAGAGTGTTGATTGCGATGTATGATCTCAATGCTAGATGGGAGCTGTAGCTGTTTTAAAAGGTGCTATACAAACAATCCTGCCATGGCCTAGCATATTTATATTTGTAATCAAACGTCATATTTGTTCAGCACAGTGTTTGGAAACCACTTGAAATGATCACAGACAAGGACAGATTTGTATCAACGCTTTACTAAATCCCAAATCTTCAAGAAGGGTCATGTCTGAAGTCCTTTAAGAGCCAGTGAATAGATGAAGGAGAACAACTCCAGCAGTTTAAAGTAGTACATCAATGTGCGTGTAAAATGAAACTAGTAAGCGCTACTAATGGCAGCTTGTACTTGATATATTGGAAAGTCAAATACAGTATATAATCATATACAACATAATTCACAGCTAGATAGCTAGATACCAGTTTTTACTTACTCATTACACTAATACAGATTCCACCACATCTGTCAGTTGAACATTGATTACACTGCAAAATAATATATTGTAGGTTTAGATTTAGTTTTTGCACAGTGAGTCAAAAAGTTGCCAAAGATGATAGCTGCTACATTAGCTGTCTTAAGTCACAACAACAGACCCATAAATTGTTACGTGACTCCAGCTGGTTAGCTGATTCTGGCTATATAGTAAATATAGCGGTCACATCTACATACGTGAGGGACAGACCGAAAAGAAGACTCTGCACACGGATCTGAGCTCTCGGATTTCTCTCGAGTTTGTTGACAAGGTATTATCTTTGGTTGTTAGAATTGAAGCAAAAGGTGTCAACGGAGCAGTGTGTGGATTCTACTTAATTCAGTCCATCCTGGCTGCTAATGCTAGCCAGTCAGCTGTCTGCAAACGTTAGGCTGCTCTCTTAAAACACAAAAAGCAGGACCAGATGAATTAGTGAGCAGACTTTTCTGACCTGTCTGTGATAAACCCGATTATTAAAATGGACGTCTCTAAGCATTTGATGCTGTAGTTGAACCTGTAGTTTCTGAATATGCAACGCTGACAGCCTTGCAGCTGGTGCAGCTTTTACAGTTCTTGCTCAATTGTCTTGCATGTGAAGTAATAAAAAATAAGACATCTGATAAGATCAGAGTATGCAAACATTGATGACTGGCTTTTGAAATGTTGAATGTATGTATGTGTGGGTGTCCAGAAGAACACTCACAAAGGAAGCAGCAGTAGAGGCCGGAGCAGAGGCAGAGGCGTTGGTGGGAGTGGTGGATGGCAGTGAACCGTGGGAGCTGGGCGGGCTGGGTTCGAGGGGGTCAGAGCTGAGTCTGCGTCCAGACGACGAAGGTACCTCTATGGGCAGACAGGAGGCAGAGGAAGGGAGAGAGGAGCCTGCGAGGTTGGTAGCTGAGGGAGCTCTGGCTAGACCGCAGGGCACCAGGGGAGGGGGAGAGCTGCCCGTAGAGGGAACCGACACTGAGCTCAGGTCTAGCAAGTCTGTAACCGACACAGACTCGTCTCCTGGCCTGGGAAACACAGGGAGAGGAATTGAGAGTGCGTGAGACAGAGACACATATAAAGAAAGTCTGTGAGAGAAAGAGCCAAGTGCTACTTAGAGCTCGTTAGAACAAGTTAGCAATCTTTAACCAACCAGGCATTTAATGCAATTGTTAAGCTAATTGACATAAAACACATTAGTTCATGAAAATTACATTAATAACTTGAAGAAGTTCTACTTAAAAAAAATAAAAAAATAAATATATAAAATCACAAAAAAACGTGATGATTGTTTTCTCTACTGCTTTTTCTGTTTTAACAAGTAAACACAGTAATATTATAAATGTCAGTTATAGCAAACAAAGTTCCCAGCGCTGTCAAAGGAAGAGACAGCACAATTAATGATGCATAGTAGTTTTCTTAAAGTATTTAGTATAATATTATCAAACAGAATAAGCGCATTCCTGCCCTAGACAATGTAATTGTTTACTCCAAAAATCTTAAAATGTTTGCAATGTTTGTAACATACTCAAAAACACAGAAAGAAATTACCAATTACACATGACCCTCACACAAACTACTTACTCTTTCAGTCAGTGTGTTAACATGCCTGCACACATACAAATAGAATGACTGCACCATACTGTATATTAACATGGTTTTACACAAACACTCACAGTAGGCCGTTCATGTGTTCGGTGGTGGGGGAGACATAGTCGTCATCTTCACTAGTGAGTCCCAGTTCAGTGCCGTAACACTGGTGTACGATGTGCCAGAGCTCTTTAGGGGATAGAGACTGTAAAATAAAAACACAAATATTCTTATTCAGTAGTTAATTAGGATCAAATGTAAGTAAGTAGGTTTGAAGTTAACATATCTGATTGTAATCACAATAAAGTATTTCATAATTGTTCTTGGCAGTGATTTCATGTTTATTTGACAGTCTTTTACAGGTGAAACATTAAGTCAATAGCTCATGTCGCTGTCTGTTGCCATGGGCTTTAGTCCTAAACTGCTGTTTCTGCACCAGTGCTGTTCAACTAAATGTCTATATTCAAATGCAGCAAATAACAGTGATTTGAACTGTTCACCCAAGCCTGTGTTTGAGGCCATCTCTTCCTTGTTGACACAATTTTCTATTTTAAGATGATAACTACTAGTTGTGTCACACCATGCAGCAGCATAAACCGGCAGACGGGTGGGAGAGGAGATTGTACCTTTTCCAACAGTGCGTTCTGCCACAGACGAAAAATCATCATGAAGCTGCGATCCCTTGCTCCAAAAGACGTGAAGAAGTGCTGATAAGGTGATTATCAGTGGGACAGGAAGGAAGAAAGAAGATGTCATTTGGACTGATGGTTTCCCTCTGTTGGGGTTACTTTGTTACACCCAGTAAGGATAAAGTTAAGTCAGCTCACTTGACACTGCTTCACTAGCAAAAACAGGTTTTGAAGTAAACAATATCAACAGCTAACACTTGTCATGCTTTTTTAGCAGCAACTAAACTGTAAAGGATAAAGAATCGTGTTTCGGACTAAATTAAAAAAAGTCTTAATTTCTTTGAAACTGGCCCAAACTAGTTCATTGTGCTCGAGTCTGACCTTCTCATTGTCAGTGCTGATCTGGATGGCGTTTGGGATGAGCTTGGCAGTCTTCTCCTTGGTCATAGAGGTCACGTCTTTCAGCAGGATAGTGATCTTTACAGGGAAGGAGAAAGATGTATTGTGTACATGCTTCAGTGTGTATTCCTGAGCACAATAGTCTTATCTCAACAAGGGCCTGAGTCTATCTATATTGATCTGCAAACAAGTGCATTTAAAAGGAATTCTTATCTGATTGCAGGTGTGACATTAACTAGGTTGCGCGTGCAAATGTGTACACAGTGTGTCCCTGACTTACAGTGGTTTCCCAGCGGAAGATGTTACTGTAGAAACAGAGCCAATTCTCTGACAGATAAAGGCGGCCCTGAAGCAGTATGTCTTTCTGCAGAGCACAAGAGTAGTCTGAGGAAAGGAGTAGGAAAAGAAAAGAGGTCAATTAAAATGAAAGAAACCGGCTTATATCAAAAAATACAATTACAATACAAAGTTAATTTTAAATTAAGGGGGTCTGACGCTGTATTTAATCTTCGTGAGTGTGTGGTGCCACAGGAGTGGCTCGCTTCACATTAGCTCAGTACACACAAAGTTTTAACTTTGACACCTACAGTATGTGTCTCACTCACCCACTATAAGTCGCTCTGTGTCAGGAAGTTTCTTAAAGAGTTTACGAAAATCCTCGTTCCGCTGTTTGTATGTAGGACTGAGAACCTTAGGGTGAGGACAGGAAATGGAACAGGTTATTTCACTCCACAACTAGCCAGCACATCAGTTCTAGGCTGGAATGTTTGGCTTAATATCTAAACGATTAACAGTTTTTCATTGATAAGCATTTTACTTGGTAACTACTTCCACTCAACTGGAACTTAAACACACAAACCTCAGCAAAATCATGTAGCTTGGAGTGGAAATGTGAAATGAATGGTTAATGTGTACTTACATTGTACCAGCTCTGCATTTTCTGTAAAAAACAAACATATTTAGTAGTGAACAATATTTAAAAGTAACACACTTCAGTATCTGTATGCATGTGCTCTTGCCAGTCCAGGCCCACATGCTAAGCCTGTTTCATGTAACCTTGCGGTTTTGTTTTCAGCACTTCTCCATTTAAAAAAGGTGCGTGTCAGTGACCATCTGTCATGAACAGTTATTCCTAACAAGCTGTTCTTTTCACAACAATGAGCCTGAGATAAAAGAGATGTGAAAGCTTGTATGAAACCCCCCCGGCACACAGAACTACAGGAACTGGCTACGTAAATTGACAGAGAGCAAACACGCCAACATTTTAAAGTCCACTATGTTCACTAACAGAAACACAGTAATTAATACAGTGGGGTAAAAAATTGTATTAAAGAAGCAAAGAAAAGATGGAAACATTTCCAAAAAGCATCAAATGACAGATTAGACATTCGTATAATGTGTCACAAAAAGTTAGATTGTATTTCCATCATTTACACTTTCAAAATAACAGAAAACAAATAAATGGCGTCTGCAAAAGTTTGGGCACCCTGCAGAGCTAATACCTTGTACTACCCCCTTTGGAAAGCTGAGACCTGACAGTGTTATGGATTGTTCT
Organism: Percina caprodes; assembly: GCA_013375575.1. Lineage (NCBI taxonomy): Eukaryota > Metazoa > Chordata > Actinopteri > Perciformes > Percidae > Percina > Percina caprodes. The sequence goes on from JABXJD010000014.1 coordinate 3,315,666, forward strand.
CAATCATCGTCTGGAAAGACGAGGTCATGTCTTCTTAAGGTTTTAAATGCCCGAGTCTGACCTTGCCCCAACAATCAGCACCATGGGTTCTTCTAAGCAGTTGTCTAGAAAACTGAAACTGAAAATAGTTGATGCTCACAAAGCAGGAGAAAGCTATAAGAAGATAGCAAATGGTTTTCAGATGCCAATATCCTCTGTTCTGAATGTAATTAAGAAATGGCCGTCATCAGGAACAGTGGAAGTTAAAGCAAGATCTGGAATACCCAAAAAAAAAAAAAAAAAAATCAGAACAGCTCGCAGGATTGTGAGAAAAGCAAGTCAAAAGTCATATTATACAAATGTCTAATCTGTCATTTGATGCCTTTTTGAGATTGTTTTGATCTTTTCTTGGCTTCTTTATGCACATTAATATAAATTTTTATCTTGGATGCCCAAACTTTCGAACCCCGCTGTGTGTGTGTGTGTGTGTATATATATATATATATATATATATATATATATATATATATAAAAAATTGTTTGTTTTTATTCAATTTAGTTATCAAACAAAAGAAAAATCTAAATCACATCAATATTTGGTGTTACTATCCTGTGCCTTCAAACCAGCATCAATTCTCATAGGTAAACTTGCAAAAAGCCGGCAACGCTGAGGATCGTCGACGCAGTGGTCGGCCAAGGAAACCTAGTGCAGCAGATGAAAAACACATCAAGCTTATTTCCCATTGAAATCATAAGATGTCCAGCAGTGACGTCAGCTCAGAACTGGCAGAAACCAACGGGACCCAGGTACGGCCATCTACTATCCACTTTCCCCATTCCAAACGGCGTTTTTTGTCGACTAGTTTGCAGGTATGATAGGAACTGGAGTGCAGAAAAATGGCAGCAGGTGCTCTGGACTGATAAGTCAAAATTTGAAATATTTGTCTGTAGCAAAAAGCAGTTTGTAATAATGAATGTGTGCAGGCAACAGTGAAGCATGGTGGAGGTTCCTTGCAAGTTTGGGGCTGCATTTCTGCAAATGGAGTTGGAGATTTGGTCAGGATTAATGATGTCCTCAACGCTGAGAAATACAGGCAGATACTTATCCATCATACAATACCATCAGGGAGGCAAATGATTGCCCCCCCCCGAATTTATTCTGCAGCAAGACAACGACCCCAAACATACAGCCAAGGTCATTAAGAACTATCTTCAGTGTGAAGAAGAACAAGAAGTCCTGGAAGTGATGACATGGCCCCCACAGAGCCCTGATCTCAACATCATCGAGTGTGTCTGGGATTACATGAAGAGAGGAAGCCTACACCCACAGAAGATCTGTGGTTAGCTCTCCAAAATGTTTGGAACAACTTACCAGCCAAGTTCCTTCAAAAACTGTGTGCAGGTGTACCAAGAAGAATTGATGCTGTCTTGAAGGCAAAGGGTGGTCACACAAAATATTTATTTGATTTAGATTCCTCTTCTGTTCATTTACTGCATTTTGTTAATTGATGAAAAAAAACTATAAACACTTGCATTTTGAAAGCATTCTTAGTTTACAGCATTGCATTACAGAAAATGCACCTAAAATTTCTGACTAATTGAAAAATCTGTTAGAAAGATGCCTTCATGTGCAACTGTTTGTTAGCTTGTTATTAAAATGTGCAAAGTCAGCACGGAAATGGTTTTAATCTTTGATTAAGACACCACAAGATGGCATAATAAATAGTCGTGGTATATCATCAACATGTTTGATTTAGTCATGTCATTGCGATCCCATGAGAGATTTGAGTCTTCTACTCAAACACATAAAGCTTACATAGCAATCATACTGTATAGTGAAATGGAGCACTGGTAGTAAGCTCTTGCCTTTAGCCTCACCACTCCATTTCTGCATATCTACAGACCACCCGCCAGCAGTAGATTTAGAAATTAAGCTAAGCATCCATCTATATCAATCACCTTGATCAGCGGATATTGTGAGTTACCTTGGCATTGCGGCTGAAGTGGCGAGAAGCAAGTGGGTAAGCAGATGTGAGGGAGGAGGCAGAAGGTATGGAGGGCAGAGGGCTGTCTGAACCTCCTCCTCCTCCTCCTCCTCCTCCTCCAACGCTGCTCTTCTCTCCTCCTCCCTCACTCTCACTGGCCCTGCCTCCCCCGAGGACCCTGCGCCGCAGGGAGGGAGAGCTGCCGGGGGTGCTACGTGGAGAGTTACTGGCCGTACTGGAGAAAAAAAAATATGACAGAGAGAGAGAGAGATTTAACTCAGAGGGGAGAGAGAAAGAATTAAACTCATTTCATATTTAATTTAAAAATTAAAGGCTGCAGGCGTTTCCTATTTGATAACAGCATGCCATCTCAAACTGCCTACTGAAGACCAAAGGAAAAAAACTATGTTATCAGTTGAACTTTGACAGAAGCCAAACAGTCAGGGTATTTAAAGCCTTTCAGTAATGGGACTTAAGACTGTCCAATCAAGAAGACTGTCCAATCAAGAAGTGTTACTACATTAGACCCACACAGTTGAAATAACAGGATGGTCAGGGCTCAAACCATTTGTCAGTTGACAGAAATGTGACCAATAACAACTATGACAATCAACTAAAAAGGACTAAACAATTTCAAGACATCTATTTATTTATGATTGCCATTGATTTCATTTTACATTTGATATGCTTTACACTTCAAATAAGTCTGTGACATTCAGCAAATATCTCTTCTTGGTATACAAATATGAATTTGTTTGGGTGTTGAATTCAAATAACATTCTTTCTCTAGAAATTCTGACTGCACGTTTAAACATAAAATAATGGTTCAGACGCTAGTGTCCTCATTAGGGTCATACTGCTGCCAAAACATTTGCTTCTAATGTTCAGGCCAGTGACACGAGTAAATTAGTATATTTAAGCCACAACACAGTTTCCATGGTTTCACCTCATACCTCTGTAAGCAAAACAACCGCCACTATCACCATTAGTCTTCTTAGAAAAGTGCATCTGTCTTTTACACACACACACACACACACACACACACACACACACACACACACACACACACACACACATGTCCATTCCCTTATCCCAAGCAGACACCTTGAATTAGATGTAGCTGCCCAAGTGCTTGCTTTATATAAGTAAACTATACACATAAGATAGCCTCCAACTCGATGAATGCTTTGCTCACTTACTAAACAGTATGCTGCAGTGTCTGCTTCTGGGCTACAGTTCTCCACTACTCATCACTTCATTTACTCCCTTTGAACCAACTGGTCTACACACACCAAACACGTGCTTACCTCAAACTATCCCCATTAGAGTTAACCATTGCTTTTACACAAGCAGTCATGTTTTCGCCGCCTCCATAATGATGATGATGATTTTTGTACAACTTCCCCTCCTTATTAATGCTGTGAGTGGTGAATCACTCAATTAAAATCCTTAATCCTTCTATCCAGCTCTCAGTTTTCTCTTTCTCTAACGCAACTGAAGTCTTAACTAGACTGAGTGGTGAAACGACGAGTTGGGCAAAAAAGCTTCTCTAAAAGTGGTGACTGAGAAGAGGATGCAATCCAAGTTGGTCAGCATCCTGTGCAACTTTTCTCATCCCTTCCACAACATGCTGGTTGAGAAAAGGAGCGACTCATACCACCAAAGTGTAAAACCAAGCAACACAGGAGATCATTCTTACTGGTGTCCATCACACGTTTTAACTCATCCCCCCTCAATATTGCACACTGTACTGCTGTCAGTGACAGTAGCTAGAGAGGGAAAGGGGGAGTCAAAACGATCACCTTCTCGCACAATCGGGCAGCAGGTTGCTGTTAAGAGGCTTGTTGTGCATAACGGTAAGTCAATGCGACAGAGTGTGACCATAATGTGAAACTGTCAGGATGTGTTTACAATCCGTCAGCAGCACATTATGTAAAAGACTAACCGGCAGCATAATGTGTCACAATTTTCAAATCGAATCTCTGGTACTATCTGGTGTGGTTAACCTTAATGAATAATAAAGCAAAGCGAGCTAAAAAGATGAGCTAATGGGACAGCTAGCACAACGGTCCAGCTACCCAAAACAATCCAGTCCAGTAACACTAGATAGCTATATAACTGGATAAACACGCAAGAAACTGAACAACGCCAAGTATGATAATACATACGAATTATACAATTCGTTAAAATCACGAAGCACTAGATTGTGCAAGGGTGGAGGCTGCTATGGTCAGTGAAATGGGTTGAGGGGTGTGGGGGGCGCTTTACCGTTAGAATGAATGAGCACCGACAGCATGGACATAAACATACAGCTAGCTATCAGTTCACACAGCTAATAGACTGTGGCTGTACACCTGTTTTTACACAAACTAGCTGTCTCACCCATGTTTTCAGTGGGATTTGCAAAGCTGTGAGTCATCTGACCACGACAGACACCCATGGACGGTATCTAAGGACCACAGAGAGATCACTGCATAGCATGTAGGCTATTCATTACACTAGAGACTCTCTTTTGTCACTTACTCGAACATGTCATGAGGCGTTTGCGATCCAACTGATATCCACAAGAACACTCACGCTGCTGCTCACTATTGTATCAATATGGTGTTTCTGGTGTGTCTGTGTATGCGTGTGTGCCGCTAAAGCAAGCCAGACGCAATAGGGGTGTACGTCCGCTCTTCTGCCTTGTTTTCATCGCTTAGTCTCGGGGTAGAAATGCGCCCATCGTCCACCGTCCAGCGGTCGGATGTTATTTTCTCATTGTGTCCCACCTCCCCTGCATTTTGCAGCCAGGTACCGGACGGACCGCTGCTCTTTATGTCGTTAGCAGGATCCGGTGACGGGCTGCAGTCTCTGCGTCCATCCGTAATCCCCTTTGCAACAAGGGAGAGGGTGGGTGAAGGGAGGGAAGAGGAGGAGGCGGCTTCATGTGTTGAGTGAGGCCTTGCTTCTTTTTTTTTTTTACAGTGAGGTGGTGCTGAACTGGGGGAACCGATAAGGAAGATATATTCAAGGCAGAGTCAAAACTGAGGGGGTTTATCTGAATTAAGAGGGACCAGTACCGCACAGACAACAGGTCACAAATCACATTTACTAACATAGTTATCTTTGCAATGGATGCCTTTTTCAGCATGTGAAATCCTGACTTTTGCAGGCTGTGTATGCTTCTTTAATTTATAACCAAACAGATGACCAAAACAAGCGTGAGAAATTAAATTCTCAGATCTATATGCGGGGATCTGTAGCATTTCCAACACATGTACTGTGTGTTTTAAGAGACTTAGATTGATCCCCATAAGTAAACAATTAGTGTAACACTTTGATAATTGGTGAGTAGGCCTATGCCATTTTTAAGCAGAAGTTCCAAAATTCCAATAGTTGTGACTCCTCACATGTAGATATATGCCTAATGCTTATTCCTCTGTGATAGGGACTTTAATATCTTTTGGTTTTGGACTGTTGGTTGGATGAAATAAGCAGCTTGACGACAACCTTCTGGTCTCTGGGAAACTGTCATAGTAACGTTTGACTAAGTTCCGATATTTTATAGACCAAAAAATTATTATAAGTACATACTTGGCAAATTATACAGCCACCAGGCTATACAGCCCTATTTCAGTCTATATGTTCCAAAAATGAAAATGTCTAAAATATAAAAAGGGATGTTATTAGACTGCTTATTACTTGGGGTGAATACCTTCACAATGTCAGATGGAAGTAAAAATCCCACAAAAAAAACAGGTTAAACATGACTAGCATTTTAAATACATAGACCATGGCTGCCTGTGGTGAATCCACCTGGCCATAGCCCAGAGCCCATTCAATCCCTTAACCCTCAATCTCTCTGTCCATCCCTCTGGATTAGAGTCCACATCATAATCCAGGCTGGGCTGAGCTAGGCCAACATCTCCACCATCCAGGCTCCCTCTGTGTAATCTGTTTTTCTAAGGTTTGCCAATGGCCTATAATAATGGCGTGGAGTTTCATGTGCTGGGTGGAAATTGAGGAAGGGGCAAGACAGACACTGAATGGAGTTTAGAAGAATAGCGGAATAAATGTTCAGGAGTTGGGTATACGCAATGTAAAAGTGCTACTTGTATGTCTTTTCCTTTCTGCTAGAAAATTTGTTATTTCAACAGAGCAAGAGAAAGGACCGAACAATCAGATGTAGCTTCTGGCATAAACACCAGAGTCTATAGTAAGCACAATCCATAATATAAAACAAACCACTAAAAAAAAAAAAAAAAAAACACAGGTTCAAAGTAAATGCAATGGAGCTGGCCATGACATACTGACCAGCAACAGTGAAATAATCTCTAGAAGAATGTCTGAAATCAGCTCCAAAAGTGGATTGCTAATCAGACAGAGTGAATGTAAACACAGCAACTGAATTTAGACTAAACTTTATGTAGACTATGTGAATCAGGAAAAGTCAAAGCTGAACCGATACAGTGTGGCAGAAAAATAAAGCGGTCACAATTACAATCAATCGCAATCAGTGAGCAGGTCACTGTGTTGGAGATTTTCATAGAACATACAAAGATATTGACCGTTTCATCAGTGTCCTTGTACTGCAAGTAGTCACACTAGCAGATTTGTCATTTCTGGCCGAGGTCAAGAAGAAAGATATGTGGGTTGAATTAGATGTTTTCAAATAAAATGTTTCAATTGGAAGGTGGAAGCTGACAGGCACAGAACATACAACTAAAAACACAGGAAAACCATTGAAGCCACCTCTGACATCTAATTTGCTTAGAAGCCACACAAGCTTAGCAACTAAGATCTTTTGGTGTCCTCTCTCAATCCTCTCACTGCTATCGGCGCCATCCTTTGAGGCAGCCCACTCACTCGGACGTTTCTCCATTTTCTCCTGCATGGTTGTACCTGTTTTTGGGCCTGTGTGTGTGAATATACTGTATATAACAAGAGTGAAAAAAATGAATTGCGAGATTATAGTATACCTTCCTACTTCTTCTGATACATATTCTATGGGTACTCTTCCTTTAGTAATTTGCTGTGCAACAATCTGTCTATAGGCCTGCACGATTCGGGGGAAAATATGAACCACGATATTTAGCTTAGAATTTATATCACGATTCTTGATCTTTTTTTCCTCACAAAGTGTAACGTTTATAGCACACATGAACCATGACAAAACAAAACAAATTGGCAGTACCAAACAGGTTTTCTTTGGCACCTTTAGCATATTATAAATGATCTAAAAATTAAATCGTGAACAGGGTGAGGTCACAATTCTATAACGATTAATAGTGCAGGCCTACAGTCTAAGGTGCCTTTTATAGCAGACCTGGTTTTAAGGCATTATATATGTATAAGCCCTGTTCAGACATGTACATCTTTCAGACCAACACTGTAACCATCCGAATAGGTCAACAGGGGTTGAGTCCTGGCCTTGCATCTAACCAGTGTTTAAAGTAGATCAGAGATTGCTTTATTTAAACGTTAGAACACAAGTTTCGATAATACTTATAAAATCACTATATGGTAACTATAGAATTATTACACGATTACCAAGACTATGTGGTACTCACTGGCAGGACCTCCCTTTCTCAACCATAATTCCTGATATTCTCAATATCAAATGATATTTTAACATGATCATAGGCTGTGAGCTGCTGCAATAGGTTTCTATAAGGAAGCCAAATAAAGAACTCGTAATGTCATGCCTTGTCCCCACTGACATGATGAAATTCAATAATGAGAAGATTTAGTTTAGACTGTCTGCGGTTCACAAGAATTGTGAACCGCATTTGTGTCAGTTGAGCTCCCCACAGCTGATTTTATCTACAAGAAACTTTCCACTGTTAAAAATTAAAAATAAACATTTGTCATAAGAGCGCAGCAGCTCGCCTTTGGGAAGATGTTTCAGTCTTGTCCAAGTTGTTTGAACAATGCAAATCAACTGTGACTGTAGAGTAGAGTAATGTGGTTTTCTTGCCATCATTTATTTAACTTTGAAGCAGGATTAGATGACCAGATTAGTTTAGTGCCAAGTGTGAATAGTTGGGGTGCACGATTCAGAAAATGTCACAATTTGATGTTTAGACTCAAGATTCAATTGAAAATTGATTTTTTTGATTCAAAAACGATTCTCAATTTAAAAAAATGTATGTAAATGTAGTTACTTTTCCCATGTGATAGTATACACGCCATTACAAAATGTAAAAAAAACATATATATATATCAAATTTTGGAATTCTATGAATCAAGTCTGAATTTGTAGAGCTTGAATCACGATGTGAATGAATCAATTTGTTTTTGCACACCCCTAGTAAATAGGGTTAATTATTTCTTTTATAGCTTATCTAATTTATGGTTTACTTAATCCTAGACATTTGTTGGCTAGAGCATTATTCTGACAAGGCGTGTTAGGATTAACCAAACATTTAATCCTAAATCTTTCCCTTGCTTTATAAGCATACTGTTAAATTAATTGGCAACTATTTTGATAATCGATTAATCGTTGAGTCATTTTTATGAAGAAAAGAAGTTCAAATTCTCTGATTCCAGCTTCTTAAATGTGAATAGTTTCTAGTTTCTTTTCTATGACAGTAAACTGAATATTTTTCAGTTGTGGACAAGCAGAGATAATTGAGGACGTCATCTTGAACATGAACATTCTTTTACGATTTTCTGACATTTTATCGACATTGAAACTAGTTGTTAGTTGCAGTCCTAAACTGGGTCAATAAAATGATGTGTAAATAAAGAGGACAAGGGCACAGCTGTTCATATGGAGCACAAGAGGATCACCCTCTGCAGTGGTCCCCAGAACCTCCTCCGATTGGGCTCGCGTGACATCATCAGACTAAGAGCCTGTTTTCATTGGCTGAAAGTGATGTCATGCTTCAGAGGAAGGATAAATGGTGCATGAACCCCGCCTCTAGCTCCCTGTGACCCAGCTCTGTTCTTATTCATTGCCACAACAGTCGTCTCACTTTCTTTGTTTACAGTTTAAATAACCTTGCCATTCTCTTATTTAACAGGTCATTCTTCTTTAAAGGGTATACTATTCTTTTAAAATACCAATAAAATTGCAGGGCATACTGTATGAAGTATGTATGATTTCTTAGTTCAAGGTAGCAAGGGCATTTCCTGTTCATCATTGAAATTTAACCACCCGAGTGTGGCCTGTTTTTCTTTATTTTTTTATAACGTCATAATGTAGCATGAATCAACTCAAATTAGTCAGGATTTTAACGGTGTAATCTGTTCTCACTAGTTTTAGCCATTAGCTAATTAACGCCACCCTGATCCAAAATAGTTGACCTTCTGTAGCATTTGAGAAGAGTTGACTAAGCGTAAATCTGTCAGACGTACAACTTTATTTTATTTATTTATTTATTCCCAACCAACCAGTACAAATGAGAGGCTACTCACTCCAGTCAGTCATTGCAGCCAAATCTGGTCTCAGAAGGCCTGAATGCAAATTGGCTGAGGTTTTACAAAGCTGATTGCATGAAATACCCATGAGACAGTCAAACATAGTGCTGACGGTGTGGTTGCTCTGCTTAAGCCACTGAACTTTATGGAGGTGCTGGTGCTGTAAGATGAGTCAGCCCATTCTCAAAGAGAAAACTGTCAACTGAATGAAGGAAGGAATGTGGCACACTAGCGCTTTATTTCATTATAATTTCTTTGATCTTTGGCTGGTTATTTAGGGATGAATCCAGCACACTAACCTGCAGCTCTCCCAGTCAGAGTCTCTGCTGAGCAGGCTCCTGAGGGACCAACGGGAGCGCCGGCTGGGAGAGGGACTATGAGACCAGGAGCGAGATGGCGGCAGGAGGAGGTCCTGTGAAGGGCTGTCCTCACCTTGCTCTTCCCCCTCTCTCTGACTGGCCACAGAGGGAGAGGCCGAGGGGCTGCGATGTCGAATAGTGCCCTTCTCTGCAGTTTCCTCTATTACAATATGCGGTGTTTTGCACCACTGTCGCTTAGGAGTGCAGCTTTGCTCTTCCTCATTACATTTCCTGGTTCGGGTCCTGCTGCGGTGGGATCGACCATGGCGCCTAGAGCGTGAAGGTCTGGGGCTAGGTGAGCGAGACCAGGACTCTGTATCAGAGGATGGTGGCAGGATAGTCAGCGTTGGAACCGGAATGGACTGAGCCAGAGTGATGCCGTCTAATCCCACAGAAGAGGACATATTCATCAAAGCTTTTCAGGGTTCACTTTTCTCTTTAAATCAAATGAAGGGCACCAACATGGGCTTGTTGCATTGTTAAAGTTAAGATTGATCCATGATGACAGACCGAGATGGTCTAGTCACGCTTGTGTTTGATTTATTTTAGAAACAGGATGGGTGAATACAATAAAACAGTCCCTCCGGGCAAATCAACTCTGACATAAAGTAACACTATCCTAAAGTAAAGATGATTCAGTATACTCCATATTTTCTGTGAAGTGTTGAGTAAGTAAACATTTCTCAAGAGATAAAACCGTTTTTCACAAGTCAACACTGTTGTAGATGTGAAAACGATGCAACAGGAAGCTAGGTGGAGGATTGTCACATAATGTCACAGGCCTCCTCAATTTGTGTACATTGGGCAATCCATTTCCAGTTGTCCAATCTGGATATATGTTGGTGAAAGAGTGACTTAATGCTCCATCCTCCCTTTTCTTGTGTTAAGCTTATGAACTTCACCCCTTCCTCCTCAGCACCTCTTGCACTGTCTGGTGTCACTCTCTTTCTTCAGTATTCCCCTGCTCTCTTCCCTTTGGCAGACTGCAAGTCTGCATTTTCATAATCAGGCTCATCTTTGCAAGAGTTGAAGTCTCAGACAAAGACAGATCTGTGTCTGGAAGTAGCTACCTGAGGAGTGACAAGAGCAGAAACTTTGCATTCAAAAGGTAGGCCTACATCTGAACTACTGCCACTTTTCTAAAATGTTTTTAAACCACAAAAACAAATGTCTGCAAGACCACGGCTATTTCTGTCTGCTTTGCAAGTTCTGGGAATATGAGGTATCATATGATGATGGTGTATTTGCAATGAAGTACTGTTGCCATTAGAGGGCTGATCAATAGAATGTGTGTGTATATATATATATATATATATATATATGTATTTGTTGCCTAGGTTTGGAGAATTGATAATCACTTTAGCTCCATATTTTAAGATTTTCTCCCTTCAAGTAACTCAGAAATAGCCAAAACTCGGGGAACATGGGACACCAAGAGAAAAACTGAACCCCTGTGTGTTGCAAGAAAACCCCATACATATCAGTCTCTGGACAAAATAGCAGGTACTCAATCACAGAACATGAATTTCCAAACCTCAGACTTAAACACAGCTGGTCCTAAAACAGTCCACAAAGAATAATGCGCAACCTCACACAGCAACTGTGTAGACAACACTGTAATAAACAGACAACACCTTTTAAAAAATACATAGTTCATACATCTCATAACATGGTCTAATTGCCACTGTAAGCTATAAAGGTCATAACTACAAAAAAAAAAAAAAAAACATACTGCAGATGTGTCCTCCAACAGGGAAGGATTGTGTGTGTGTATGTCACTCCATTGTTTGCCTTCAAAGCAGACACTTCCAAGGCAAGGGCCGAGCACGTCTGACAGTATTTGCTGTGATCTGTTTGAACAAGACCAATCTTGTTATAGATTTGTTTGTCCACAGTAATCCACCATAATCCCCCGTGCAGCCTTCACTCTTTGGTTCACACAATTATGATCGTTTTTGCCATTAAACACAAGCCAATATATAAGATAATAAAGGGAAAATATAAGATTTAATCGCAAAAAAACTACACACGGACCACAGCCATTTCAGACGCGGAACACTTCGGCACAAACAAGCAAATATGTGTCTGCAGTATGAAGCAAATGTTCAGGAACAGCTGTTCTTCTGATATCAAGTTCATTAGTCAACATTGTTGTTGCTCTGTTCATTTTGTCTTAAGAAACACAGCACTTGAATGAACTAAAGTTATGTGAAACGCCGCCAACCACTGATATCTGTTGGCACGACTTCATTGTGGCAGTTAATCACAAAAGAATAACAGGCTTTCAGGATGAAATCGGGTTTAATATAACTACACCGAATAAAACGCTGCAGCCTGGGAAGACTAAAGTTGGAACTCCTACCTCCCATTGGATGAGTTTCCTCCGTTTCTGTTATCTTGCTCGGCTTCGAAAACAAGCCGAGCGACAGTGCGGGAAGTAATGTTAAAATCCACTTTTTCACAGGAACACATCAACATTCTTAGCTGCGTAAAGACGCATCTGCCGGCTGCAGCTAACAGTTAGCCTCTAGCCAGCTAACGCTTCACACAGCCAAGTATAGCTACCTTAGCCCCCCGGCCTCTGAAGGCCGACAGCTCACAAAAGATGACTATGTGGCTAGAAGGCTATAACTTCCAGCAGATAAAGTACCACGCCGACGTCTTTCATTTTCCCGTTTAAACGCCCCGGTACTAAACACTGGTATTAAACTAAACGTAAACCTAACAACCAAAGCTAGCTTAGCATTTATGGCGTACTAACTTCGGTTTAAAATAACAGACAATAGTTTTTGGTCGAAAAGTGAGAAAGGAACGCCAGTCACTCGGCTGAGTAGGTGGGGGCAACAAGAAGTCTCATCTAGAAAAGTATTGTCCCTTCTACGTATCTGTACACGACACAAATCCACGAACACTCTTAATAACGGCATTCTACATATTATAAAAAAAAAAACGTTTATTAATATGTAATCTGTACACAACCATCAGCAAATCAAGAAGGACACCCCTCAGACAAACTTTGTGGTACAGTCCGGGAAAATAACTGTCCAGAGGATGTGGCGAGAGAAGAAGAAAAGTGTAAACAACATCAAACAACCACAAAAACATCGAACATTTGCTCTATACTTGAACAACTACAATCTAATGATTACATTCTAACAAATCGACCACGTTGCATGCATGCACTGGGCCTGAAGTTAGCCTACAGAAAAACAAATCCCAAAGCAGTCCCATACAGTTTCGGTTATCGTATTTTCGAGAAAAGACACCACAGCAGAATACGAAGACCTATGCAAGACCTACAGGTAAATCGACAGATTTCAGAGTAATTTGAAGGGAGCTGTTATGTGACCAAAATGAATGGACAGAAACATTGCGACCCCTTGTGTCTAAAACTGTTATGTGCAGTCATTGTTTGTAGCCTGATAACTCATCATTTACCTCGCTAAATTGCGATTAAACTGTATGTGATGTTTGTGAGTCCTTATTAGCCAGAGTTCCCTTTAAAAAAGTAATTGATTATGGAACTTTTTAGCAGCAACAAAATGGAAGTATGGCATAGTATGTATGACAAATAGGCATATTCATCTCACCCATCTCCTCCTGCAGCAGTATCGCTTCATACGGTGTCATGAACTATTATAGGTAGGATGCAGCGTGTAAGAGATTGGATATCTTCTCCTCCAAGACATAGACAGTAAACAAGGCCAATGACAAGTCACTTTGTCTGGAGCTGAAACAAATAACATACAGTCACATGACTGAAATGCTGTACATTTTTTGGTAATTATTGATTTATTTTCAGATTAATTGAGGAAAAATTGCAACTTTTCCAAGAAAATTATAATTTGTGTTAATGGTAAAACATGTCCATCAAGGTTTCCTAAAGTCCTAAGTAACAGCTTCAAATTACATGTTTTGTCAGACCAACAACTCAAAAATATTCAGTTTTCTAGTGCATAACACAAAGAAATGCAACAAATCCTCACAACTGAGTCTGGAATGAGCAATCTTTGGCATTTTTGCCTGGAAAATAATTAAATAATGAATAGATTATCAAAGTAATTGCAGCTTAGATTTGTGTTGATCAACTAATTGATAAATTATATATAATAATAATAATAGTTTAAGCTCTTGTGGATTTAAAAGAAGTTTTAGTGTACTGCACAGGAAGTACTACCATTTCTAATTCCCACATGTGTACATAGTTTGCATGATTCAATCTTATTTCCATAATGTTGAGCCCTCAATGTACCAGACTTTTAAAAAAAGACACATTATGACAGACTTCAACAACTGAACTTTAGAAGCCCTGATAGAAATAAAGTCAAAGACTTATCATTTCAGATTGTTGTTTTTTAAGGCAATACACAGTATTAAACATCATATTTCCTGAAAATATTCACATCTTTGGTTGTAATGAATTTGCTTTTACCTGCCTGTCAGTTTTGCTTTTCAGCCAGTAGTTGCTTCTGAATCCTTTCAAATCAGTGGATGAGCATCACAATGACTTGGCATTTTCAAAATCTTTATAGGTTTTCCAGGCATCCTCCGTCTTCTCACTCCCTGTAACCGCCTCCTGCAATCAACACTTCATCGACTCCACTTCAACAGAGAACCAACCGCATCTGTGTTTCATATGCAGCCAAGCAGGCAAGAAGCTGTTCCAGTATACAGGGAGTTGTGTTGCTGAGCACCTCAGGCTGCTGAATCCGGGGACTGGAAACTCGATATGTGCTAAAAATAAAAAACATCACCAGCATAGCGAAAAAGGAGGTGTGTTACTCACTGTGTGTATGCGTGTGTAGAGTGACAGAGGTGCAGCCCACCCTCCCATATACACAACACAACACACAGACACACACACAGGGTTTATCATATGTCAACATTTCCTTGAAGTTTCCCCCGTCATGTGTGTGCCAACCCAAGGGCTTTATTTCACCCTGTGTCTAATTCTCAAAATTGTTCTGTATCTGATTTGTATTGTCATTATCATTCTCAGGCTACCACAAGGTTAAATGAAGCAAGGACCCTTATCAAGTGCTTTACTGTGTCATCCGGTTACATCACATGACAACATCAATGACCTCTAATGCAGCCAAAACACACGGACACACACAGCACATACACACAGACCCATGTACGCTGTGCATCTTTTTAATGTATGCATGGTCTCAGAGTGGAACATGTTTGATGTGACCTGGCATGTCACAAGGCATTCCCAAAGAAAAACAATTCATTACATTCCTTACGTCAACGCTGACTGTACTGACCACGTGAATCTGTCTGTCAATTTAATCAGCACGCAAGTTGAGGCCTTCAGTCAATGTCTGTTTTGTCAGCCTTGACTTCAGTGGCCTTGTTTTTTGGACCAGCCAACTGGCATTGACTAACTGTCAGACCCTTTCATGGAAGATATCAAACTGATAAGAAGAGAAGCAATACAGTATAAGTTAAGAACTAGAGGGAATAGAATATTGGTTAAACGATTTATTTATTTGATAAATGAATGTAGTTTGGAGCAGCACCCAGAGAGGAAAATCAGTAGTTATTGATACCAAATTTCATGAAAGATTCCCCAAAAAAGAATGTTAATTGTCAGTTTAGCACATTAAATTAGATTGCAGTGGCTACAAAACAAGAAGCAGATGAAAAAACAGAAGATTTAAAAAAAAAGCGTGCATTTGTATAATTTTGATAGTGACAAATCAATAAAGTATAATATAAAACGATTAGATGATAGATAATTTCAAATATGTGGAACATAATGAAGACAAATTGACTGTGTTTAGCTCATGCATAATGTTCAGTAGGTTTAGGTTTATGTTTATTGTTTTGCACACATTCATAGAAAACAATAGAGCATAAATCATAACATATGTCTTTCAACATGGAAAGAGAAAGAGTGTGTGCTGGAGAGGTCAGAAACCCGTGGGGGGCTTTAGTGCCGCGCCAGGTCACTAAAACGTAATTCACAATACAAAGTAAAAAATAACAAACTAAAAAATAGGACATCAAACAACTTCAAGACTCAATGTGGCGGAAATTGAGTAATTGGGTAGGGAGATTGAATAATGACAGGCCGGGACTCAATTTGGTAAAAATAAAAAAAATGTACACACTCCCTAGCACCTACTGTATATTTAAACTAGACAAGCTTTCAAGTTAAACTCAAATGTTTAGATAGACAGCTGGTTAAAGCCTTCAAACAGGGAGAGATTTGGACCCAATCCACCAGGTGAAGTCAGTTGACTTTGTGAAAAATGGCGTGAAATCCTCGATAAACCCTCAATAGGCTTGCTTGACTCACTGAGATGCTAACATACATTTTTTATACCTTTAATTTCAAAAACTGTAGCAAACGCATCTCTACTGAAGTGTCCTTGAGCAAAGGACTGCAGGGTTCTGTAGCTGACCGTGACCTCTGACCTATGGAAAGGGACAGGAGAAAATAGCATTTATTTAACTTATAGAACTTTTTTTTGTTGTTCTATAAATCAGAAGAAACACGTTTGTAGTCTGACATTACATGCTCATGCTGTAGTCCTCAATCAGGTCTCAGGTTTCCTGCTGGCTTTTAACACACTGGATTCACACACTCTAAATATAGCGGACTTTAAGTCAGACTGGATTGCAGGGGAGACTTAAAACTACTGCGAAGAACACACGGAGACTCAAGTTTTTAGTAAACATTTTCTGTGCTCTAAAGCTCTCAGTCATTTTTTTACTTTTATGAAATGCGAGCTTATTACACTAATGGACTGATACTCTGGATCAAATGGTGAACTTGTTTGTCATGGGAGATTATGGAATTATTCAGGGATCAAAAGGCATTATCCCAGTAATGTAATCTTAATCACCACAGATATTTCTCTGCCGGTTTACTGCAAGGAAAGTCCAATATTTGGTTCAACAGTTGGCCATAAGTTGCTCCAGCAGAAATGATATACCACTTGTCTCTTTTAGTCGTCGTCAATCTTTTCGGTAAGTCCAAAAACATTCATAGCCTTTTGAGAAACTATTTATGTTGGTGGTTGAAACTGCATTTTAAATTTAAATTTAATTTTTGAATTTATTTTAAAGTGTGTTTCTTTCTTTTCAGGGTCCTCAGAGCTTTGTCATAAAATGTAATAAAACAATAAAAAGTTGTAATTACCATAAGAGAGGTCACTAATAGACCATAAAGATTTTTATACAGTATACTGTGTATAAAAACACCTAGGTTCTGAACACCCAATGTTTTAGCATGATTAAGCTTTATTTATTGGACTAATTTAAAATAAATTATATGCTTTGTTGGTGAAATGTGAACATGTTTCCCATCAAGTGAGACAAAATAAATGGTAAATGAAAATTCATCACTATGATAATACTCGTGCATGTTTTTCCTTTACTATATCTCTCCCCTCTTGCATCTTTGTCTCCTTTTCCCTGTGCTTTTAAAAAATATAAAATAAATGTTTTTTTCTACTTCTGTGTCTTCTTCCTCCTGCTCTTCTTCCCCTCCCTCTGCAGTGTCTCAGTGCCATGGCGGCTGTGCGGAGGTGGACTCCCTGACTGAAGCTGTGGCAGGAGAAGGATTCCTGCTGGGCTGCATCTCATGTAAGAGAAGAGAGGAGGTGCCTGCCCAAGCCACTGTAGACTGGCACTTCAAACCGCTGGGAGAGGAGGAGTTCCGGCATGTAAGTCCTCCAAAAAAAATTAACAGAAAATGGGTTTGACCCAAGGACAACATGAGGGTAAACTGTGCCATAAAGTATTGCCAAAGAAAAGCCCCAAAAAATAATCTTTAAAAAAAGAAGAAAAACAAAACTGACTAGAAAAACATTGGAGAACCCTTTTGCAATTATGGAAGCACTTAATGTAATCTGAAAACTGCTGCCTTAGTGTGTGTGTGTGTGTGTGTGTGTGTGTGTATGTATCTTCTATTTTAGAAGAACATGTCTAACACACACTGTCTATCTTTTGTAACTACTAAGGAATAAATATATATTATGGCCTACTACTGCCTACTATATAAAAATAAGTTATAGTATATAGAGTATCCCATTAGAGGGTATGTTGCATGCTCTTCAGTCCTTCCCTGAATTTCAAGAATATTCATAAAATTCTCATTTATTTCCATCTCTTAGATTTTCCACTATGACCACCCCAGTGCTAGCATCATCCATGAAGATTTTAGCGAGCGTCTGGCGTGGCATGGATCAAACAATAGCGATATTCAGATAGGAGCCATTTACATTTATAACGTCACCTTCAATGACACTGGGACGTACCGCTGCACAATCTTCCGCACCCTCAACCTGCCCAAGTATGACGAGCACGTCACTGTGGAAAAAGAGTTCGAGCTCAACGTGGTGGCTGTAGGTAAGGTGGGGTGTACCTGGGAAAAGGCTGAATGTCAGCAGTGGTAGAGGAAGTAATCAGATCATTCACTCAAGTAAAAGTACTTATACTATAATGTCAAAATACTCACAATGAATCCTGGTTAATGAGATTGTAAAAAAGAAAGTCCTACTACATTCCTACAGTCCTACTTTTCTCTAATCTTTGCTTTTTTGTAAATATTGGATAATTTTACCTCAGCAAGTTATTTCAATGAAACCATCTAAGTTTAAATGGATTTGTGTATGCAACAATAAGAAGATACTATTTTTAGTAGAAGTCCTTCTATTCAGGCTTATCTCAACCGTTTAAATGATTATTGACTTTAGAGCAGCTACATCCTCAAATGTTTGTAAAAGTCTGGACAGAAGACACAGTCTTTGGCCTGGTGGACATGCTTCCTCTGTAATGTTACATTGGATGTTCCTCTTTCCCAGCCAATCGGGAGCTGACAGCAGTGATCTCAGAGATTGTCATGTACGTCCTGATTGTGGTTCTGCAGCTGTGGCTCATTGTGGTTCTGGTCTACTGTTACAATAAGATTTCGGAGGAGCATGAAGGTCGGGAGGCCCGTAAAGCTCTCAAGGCTCAGGCACAGTGAGTCACTTGTCTTTTATGTGATGACTTACTAAGGTGATTCATTTCAGATTAATCTTTAAGCATTTAACCAACACACTGGGGTCAGGGGTCTTAAATAATGCCATACATTATTTACGTATATTATATGTATAAGATTGTTGGACCAAATTATTATTTTTAAATTGTCTTCACCACAATCAGTTTGCTTTAGCAGGTCTGTCTGTGTATGTGTCTGCATGTGTTTTGTCTTCCCTCCCTTCCGTCTAGCCTCTCTATGTTTTTTGGTCCTGACACGCGTACCCAGCCTCAGTGTATTGTTTGTAATTTCTAAATGTATAAAAAATACCTTCTGCAATGTAGTATTGTTTTTCCCTATGCTGTTTCTCACATCTAAATTAGGGATGGTCCAATACCATTTTTGGCTTCCCGATACTATTCTGATACCTGAACTTGTGTATCGGATCAGTACTGAGTACTATATATTTTATTATGTTTTAACAACTGTACACTACTCTCCCTGTACATATGTGATATGATTTCTATCTTTGTTGTCGGTCTGGCTCAGGTTAAACTCCTTGTAAAACATGAACTTACACAAACAATGAATGCCACAGAACTCTTATCATCCAGTTTGACTGTCAGTTATAACCAAAAAAGAACATAAATAAACTACTTAAATGTAGATTTTCTTTCTTTTTCTTTATTACGTATAGGATCGGTGTATAAACTCCAGTAATTCATGATACCGGCGATAGCAATACTGGTATCGGAACATGTCTTATCTAACTAACACTTTTTCTTTTTATATTTCCAGGCTGTTAGAATCAAAAGACAACTGTGATGGGGTGCAGCTAGAGTAACATTACCAGTGAGTTAGATTTATCTTTCACCATTATACAGATTTACTGGCTTGCACAACATCTGATTTAGGAAAATATGGTAACATGACATGTATGAAAGAATGTCTTCCTCTTTAACTGGCTTTTTCCATTTTGTATCCACCAGGTAAAAAGATCTCTGCAAGAGTCAAGCTTCCTTACTGTACCGTGGTTTTGCTAATAAAGACACAACTATTGTAAAACAGGTTGATTTTGAAAGGCTTGGTCACTCGGTCGTAGGTGCAACCTGTACGATCAACTGTAAAGACAAGCTGATGGTACAGATGGACAATTTCCCACCTTGTTATTAAAATATGTACACTTGATAGTTTGGGGATTTGTGAAAAAAATACTTTTAAAAGGTTTTTGAAAAGAAATAACCTTCAATGTATGGAACTGAATGACTTTTTAGTATTTAGTATTCATTAAAATAATATTCTTTAAACAATTAATTTATTTAATTACCAGAGCCAAACATCAGACGCTATCCCAATGGCTAATGATTAATTTCCTATTGATAAACTGATCAAATAATTCACTTATAGTGTCGATGGAAACCCATGGCCTTGGCCTGAAATGCCAAAAAAATCATGTTTTTACCATAATTTAAAAAAAAAAATACAAATAAGTAGTATGTGCTCTTAGTTCTTTATTTTAACCAGTCTTAATAATACCAAATGTGAGTTATTCAATGTCATTAATATGACTTGCTGGGTCTCTAAGAAGTCTTTGTATTTTGATATTTTAATATGCAAGTGAATCATAATATTGATATCACTCAGTGTTAAGCATAAGCAAGATGTCTTAATTTAACAGTGTCAACAGGCAGAAACACTGTTCAGTTCATTTAAACTTATTTGTCCTTTTCTATGGCTATCCAATTTTGTAATTGAATCGGAATAAAATAAATGTTTTTGTTAATCATTTTTGTCCACTGCCCTTGTTGCCTCTGAACAAATGACTTAATTGGTGTTAAGTTTGACAATGCTTCACTGTTGAAGAACTGCATACGTTTACTGGATGTTGCCTGGGATGTTTCCTGTGCAAATTATGTTTAATAATATGTTTTTAAAAATATACTTTGTCTAAAAACATTGTTTTTGGAGAAAATAAAACATTGATCTCTTGACTTTGCTGTGCCTGCCAATTCCACTAAAGAAAATAAGTAGTAGTAAATAACACACACACACACACACACACACACACAGTTAAAGGACATTTGGAGGTGATTGTGTTGTAACTCAATCTACTCGGAGCTGGGTGACAGACGGTCCAAACTACCTCCAGTCTGAAAGCAGCTTTGTTCTCCTGCTGCAGCTCGACACCGGCGCCGTCTTCTCCTCTTACTGCAAATTCAGCACATTAGAGATTTTTTTTTTTAAATAAATAAGACAATTATTGATTAAAACCAACATACAAGCTTTATAAACTGGGTTCAAACATCAGTCTTGAGCCACAAATCATGATAGAAAGTTATTCTTAGCATTTTATGTCCCTGATTACTTATGGGTAGACTTTTCACATGCAGTCATAATATATAATAAAGCCAATTTGACACATTTTCTAATGATTTACATGGCATCTTACCAGATCACCTTTCTTAAATGAGGTCTGACTTAAACACAACTTCCCAACTCCAAACATGTTCACCTACACTAAACTGTTCATTTGAGCTCATTGCACCATACAGGACAGTGGTTGAAGTCATGCTACGCAACTGCTTCACCATACTGAGCTTTTCACCTTGCCCTGTGACCTCGTCCATTCATTAAATGTGTTGACAAGATGAACATGCTGAATATCTCTTCTGCGTAAAAGCATGAGCAGGAAGGAGGGCACATAATGATCAGCACAAGGAGGGGGGTGGGGAGGTTGTAGCTTGTATTCAAGGTGTAGTTTGAGACCAGCTGCTTCTAGTTCTACTGGAGATACCTGACTTGCTGATGCTAACCACAGCAGGAATTGATTCCAGATAATTGAAAAGGTAGGTTTTTATTTCTACTGAACAAAGCTTGAACAGTTATGTGCATGCATAATTTGTTGGAATCCATTTATATACTGTATATTACCTCACCTCCACTCTCCTAACACCAGAACTAACTCAGAAAGGATGTGTACCCAGCATTTAAGCTCCTGTTTGTTGGGTAGGAGTCAAAGAGTTTTTTGCTGTCTTAATATGCTCTCATTCTATCAAAGCTTATTTTGAAGGAAAACATGTCAAATATTTTAGCAACTTGTGATCAGCAATTCAGAAATAATTTTTTTCTTATTTGTCTATTGCCTATTTCAATGGTTAGGCAGGTTTGCAGAAAGTTATGAAGTAATCTACCTAATGCAATAGTGAAATAGTGTAATTTTTTGCAGAAATAAAGTATGGTGATCTTTACGTTGACATTAATCTTTTGCTTACATCTCTTCCTCCTCAGTTGCAGTTTGTTGAGCATCCAGCAGAGGTCAGTGATGTCACACATCAACACAACAGAGCTGCAGTCGCTCCTGCTCTCCTTCCTGCAGCACTGCCTCAACAGCACCAGTATACTGTCTCCACAGATACCTCAGAACTACACTACCCAGCCAGCTGCGCAGACTGGAGCCCGGGCCCACGCTCAGTCTCAGGGCATGATGTATATCATCTTGGTGGTTGGCATGTTCAGCTTCTTCACATTCGGCATCATGCTCAGCTACATTCGCTCCAAGAAGTTGGAGGGCTCTCATGATCCGTACCACCAGTACATTGCCCACGACTGGACCAAGGTGATTACTCCGCCCAGGGCCGTGGCTCAGGCTCTGCACGGGGAAGCTGCAAGCAATGGAGCCGGCAGAAAAGAGCCCATCGTCATCTGCAACCCTGCAACGCTGGAGCAGCTGCCAGACTAGAATGAGACAGTCAGCTGTTTAAACATTTCCCACATTCAAAAATGTAAAACTCTGTAACACAAGATTTTTTTAATTTATTTTCAGATCAGTAATTTCACAGAAACACTTCATCATCAAATTGCCTCATGTTCTAAGTTTAGTAATCAACACGTGCAGTTTCTCACACTTTACAGTTAACATTGTTCTTACAATAATACCTGATGACAATCCTGCATATCTGGACAATAACAGTAGTAACACAGAGTTAAATCTATGGCACCATTGTCCCTGACTTTGATTCAGAGTGTTTAGAAAAAAAGCAAGTGAACAAGTCTGTCTGAAATAATTGCCCTTTGGACTGTAATGATTGGTTTGAGTGCAAATTAATTAAACACTTATCTCAAATAATTTTTCTGTTTGCTTAGATACAGAGTTCTAGTGTTTTAATCTGAGCACATGCTTCATCCAATACATCAGGCCTTGTTTGGTGTTTTCAGGCATAGTTACTGCGTTGGCTCTTTTTTTCTCTTCCTTCCTCCTCTCTCTCTCCTTTTCTCTCTCTCTCTGCTGGTCCAGTCTGTGTTGACAGGCTCCCTTCACAGCTCGGTCAATCTCTCGTGACAAACTGAAGTGAACCATTTGCATGTTGAGCATCGGTACAATGAGGTTGTAACTGTTCACTGTCTTGTTAAGTTTCACCAACTCCTCCTCTACAGAAGCACACAGTTGCTCCCATTGGCTGTTCTCTTTGGGGGTCATGGGGTCGCCGAGCCTGGCCCTCCCTTCTAATAACCTGTTTCGGATCTGTGCAATAGTCTCTCGGATGTCTCGTTGAGTGACAACCCAGGGTGGCTGGTAACCATTGTCTATGAGGATGCGGTTAAGGTTGTGGGTCATAGGATCAGCATATGGATTGTGCTCAAACTTGTTAAGGGGCTTTCCAGTGCCACTCAGGTTCCTGAAGTCTCCTCGGGCCATGGACTCCTGGATCAGGTCCTCCACAAGCCGTTCCACAGCCTGGGTGATCCTGATCTTTCGGCTGCGCTGACGTACGTCCCGTTCCACAAGCATCCCTTCTGCAGCGGCAGCCTTTTCGTGCTCCCTCTGACGGTAGTTCAAAACCTGCTCAGATGCCCGGTCAATACGAATCTGCCGGTACTGACGCTCACGCTGGCTGGGCGTGCCCGAACCCACACCTTCGTAACTGAGGTAGTGTCTGTGTGGAAATGCTGTACCTCTGGACTTATCCTCATCTTCCACTTCCTTCCCTTCATCAAGTTTCTTGGACTTGCTCTGATGTGCCAGCACAGCACGATAGGCCTCCTCAACACGAGCAAACAGCACTGCATCTGCAGTCGGAGCCCCAGAGTCTGGGTGGTAGAGCTTGGCGAGGCGCAAGTAGGCCTCTTTCACCTGAGCAGGACTTTGGTGCCCCTCGTCAGGCAGTTGCAACAGCCTGTAGCTCTCTTGCAGGCTGCGGCTGATCTGCGGCTTGGAACTGAGCGCTCTGGGCAAAATGGACTGTCGAGACAAGAGCAGAAACCGGCCATGGTAGAAGTCACTGCAGGAAACCAGGAGGTGGAAAGTGCAACTCATTCCTGGTACACTCCTGTGGATTAGAAAGAAAAAGTTAAAAAAGCCAACTAGTTAATAAATGATCTTCGATAGAAAGTTTACCTAGTCTGTCAGGTAGGCGATATTATTACAGAGTTTCCCTACGGGGATCAATAAAGTATTTCTGATTCTGATATTACAGAAATAACAAAGTACATCTTTTTGTCAAGAATCAGTGATGTAATTGAATAGCCTACAAGTAGTACAAATAAGCTTAAAAAAGACTATATAGTGTTGGCAATGAAGCAAGGGAATTAATAGGACTACGTTGGTTACAGTTCTGAATATGTATTGTTCATGGAGGTTAAGAATATGAGATGTGGTTGACGCTTTTGGGTTGCAGCCGATTACACTAAAATGACTAAATCATACCTTGTGTTTTGGCAATAGACCTGTTTCACTCCCACTGTACTGTTTCTTAGCCAGACTGGAGAATTTGTCAGCCTTTAGATTTTTTGGAATCTGGGTTAATTGGGTTTCCTCGTGGATTCACATTGTATCCTTTTTATTCTGACTTTGGTTTAATGTTAACTGTGTCTTAATATCATCTGTCTGCAAACCAAATTGGCAGCAATAAAGTTATTGATTGAGAGTACCTCAAGGTTTTTCACTTTTCCCTTGATAATGAATTTCCTTATTTTTACCACATTAATAATGCTGGCAGTACATTGTAAATAAGCTGGAGCTAAGCTCACTAGATAATAACTTACTGTCACAAATCACATTACATGCCTTTTTCAGGTGTATTTTCCTTCGATGGCCAGGGGTGAAATTGCAGGTTGGTCATTCACGTCGACAACTGTTAGCTAGCTATATAAAACTTGAGGTTAAGTTGTAGCTAATGAAGAAGCTTCCCTGCTAGCTGGTAGCCTACCATTAAGATTTCGTCGGCGAAATAATTCAGAACAAGATATTTTACTTCAACACACTGACGATTAAAAACTGAATGAAACCAGCCTTACATTTGTATTATAAATGTATTACATTTGTGAATGCAGTTAACGTTATATGACCTACAACTTTACACCCTACAGAAAATCAGGTCACCTGTCTCTGTTTGGCTTGTTGTTTTTACCCGGTTGATTTCTTTAACTGTCTATAGTTGTTACATATTGGAGCTTCTTCTTCTGCTACTTCTTATCGCCTTTCTCTGCAGTGTTGTACTACCGCCCTCTATCGTCCGTCTGGCGATACCGTAGGTATATGGCAGGAGGAATCCTGTTATATCTGTCACTGGTCACTGCCAAGGGGGTAAGCCCTGGTTAAGCCTCTCCTCTCTAAGCGTAGCTCCCATGGCGCCATTTTAATGCTACGAAGCCATCATCTGCCGTTAGCATCCCATTGACTGCCATTAATTTTGGCGCCACTTTGACAGTGAATAACTTTACATCTGAAGCGTTTCAAGACTCTATTTGTGCATTGTTTATTTCTAAAGAAATGGCTCCGTAGCAGACGTTTTTTTAAAAAATAGGCTAACGGTTGCGTCGTAACAACGCATTGAGATTTCTCTTTGCACAGCTACCAGAAGAGTTACAACTTTCATAAACGTAAACCGTTTACATCTGAGCATGCGTGACTCAAATCTGCACTCTATGGGCAGTGACAATTTCCATTATATCATCTAAACGACAAAGTTTGGACGGACTTCACTTATGACAGCTGAAGCTACATTGTGTTTCAAAGCGGTTTGTAAAACGGCATTTTTTTTCCTTAACGTTATTCTCACTTTCATAGTTTTCACTTCCTGTCAAGCTGTATTTGTGTTAGTAGTAGTAGTAGTAGTAGTAGTAGTAGTGGTGTTAGTAGTTAGTAAACACTGTTTACTAGCTAAGCTAATAGTACAGTAACTACTGTGTGAATACCTTTCTAACGTCAGTAATAAGCTTATTTGTGCAACAGGTATCTCTGAAGTTCGTTGACATGCCAGCTTAAAATGAGAAACTAGAATGAACTGCCAAATACTGTTTGTATCACACACACACAATCAGGAAGACAATACTGAACTTTGTACACTTGACATAACCTCGTAAATAAATTCATATTATTATCACAAAATATAAATTACGCAGTGATTTTGATGTAAATGAAGTTGAACACATAGGCCAAGTAGAAGAAGTAGAAAGAGCATTTGAGGAAAAAAGTGTGGTCTACCCAGCTCTTCTGTTTTTACCATAAAAGAAAGCATGTTTGCTGTGCGTATGGAAAAACCTGTAGTATGCATAAACACTAGTCAAAGAGACATTGAATCTATCATTAATCATATTCAATTTTCCCATGATTTTGTTTCAGCTGCGAGACCCTCGGTTGGAGCAAAGTTGGTGTAAATACCATGGCAGACGGTGGGTGCATCTTATCAAATTGTGTGGAAACCTAGAATCTGACTTTCAAACCTGGCTGTATTAAGACCTATCTTGTTCTAATCTAAATAGAGTAAACAGATTCAAGAAAGAAACAGATAAGTGTTGGTTGTATTGACTGGTTAAATAAATATAGGTGCACCTTGAGAAATAGGTTTAAAGTCTCTCTGCTTAATATTGTGGAGCAGGCCGAATGCGTTTTTGCAGAATCTTATTCCTTTTATTAAAAAATCCAAGTCATGAATTGTCTGTTTTTTGTATTTGATACATTTCAGTCATCTGCACTTTAAATAGTCTATAGAAAGCAGAAGTTGTATAGAATTTTGTAACGAAACTTCTTTTCAAAATAAATCTATTTAGTTGGCTTCATGTTATCTTCAAATCCAGTCAGTCATTGTAGTGATGTTTTCCCTCTTTCCTCAGAAAAACACTTTGTGGATGAACATAGAATCAAGCTGATCGAGAAAGTGAGCAACATTCCAGCCATTTTGGATGAGCTACTTTGTGAAAATGTCATCCAAAAAGACAGTTATGATCAAATCAGAGCTCTGCCTACCTCTCAGAAGAAGATGAGGGCGCTCTTCAGTGGGCCTTTGAAAGCCAGTGGAGTTCAAGGAAAAGAGATGTTCTACAAAATCCTAAATAAACATGAGTCATATCTAATGAATGACCTCAAGATGGAAGTGCCAGTGAGTAAATCCTTGTGACTCTCATATAATCACTGTTTTAAGACTGAATTGATGAATACAATTGATAATCATATTTTAAGTGAATATGATATAAAGTTTGTAATTGTTTGTAATTTGTAATATATAACAAAAATATTACTAGAAACTTCTCAAACCAGTACTGCTTCAATTATAGAGAAGTATTTTTCATAAAGATGTTGCTGTACCAATAAATCATTAAATTTGATCGAGCTTGGGAGCTGTAAGGGAGCACTAGTGCCACATGGAAATAATGTATTTAACTAAGATATAAATAAATGTTTTTTAGAAACTAATAGATCTTATAGATTAATGACAGAGAAATTAAAGGGAGACAAATTTGACAAGGCATGCTATCCAACAATGGCTTATCTTGTATGGCTGCAACAACAAAACTGAGTGACCATATTAGGTTTATGTATCTGCATTAATCTAATTTTATATTATTTTAAAATTTTATGCATAACATTTGTATTGCCTGTCCAAATCTCAGCCCTTGTGTTGACATGACGATGTGACAGTGTAGACTAATAAACCTGATTTCCTGGCAAAGAACTAAATTCTTTCAAGCCATACTTTAAAGCTGAGGACTGCTGGAGAGACACCCCCTAAATGAACTTGCTTTGTTTGGTGCTTTAATAACGGTGGTGAAGTGCTCTCTAACATTTCAGCCCAAAATCTCCCAAACAGGGAGCCCTGATAGCTCAGTTGGTAGAGCGTGGCGCCCAAATATAGGGGTTTACTCCTCGACGAAGCGGGCCCGTGTTTCCACTCCGACTTGCGGCCCTTTGATGCATGTCATTCCCCCTCTCTCTTCCCTTTCATTTCTTCAGCTCTCTTGTCAATAAAGGCCCAAAAAATCTTTAAAACAAATTATCCTATACATAGGTGTCCCACTGAGTTGAAATTGGGTAACTGTGAAAGCCATAGTCTAAGAATCACATAATTTTAACCCTCATGTTGTCCTCGGGTCAAATTGACCCGTTTTCCTACATCAATGTTGTTTTTAATTCCCCAAAATAACATGATTGATTCCACACAATGCTCTTTGGCAAGTACAAATTTCTACTTTCATTAATTTTGGGGTGTCTTATTAAATTTTATAGCATTTGGAAAACAAATTGAAGTGGTTTTGAAATAGTATTGAGTAAAAGTTGACATATTCCAGTCTGTGATAATCCATCAACATACTTTCCATTAATTTTAGTCTAAATAATTCCTAATTTCTGCTTTTCTAACTCAAACATTAGGTATCATTTCCTATAAATGAGGTTCGTTGACTATAAATTCCAAAAATAACTGTAAAACTAAAGTTAATAAGTTAGTGTTATGTAGTGTTGAAAATAAAAAAATGACAAATATTGAAAAAAGTGTCAAAAGTGTTGAAAAAAGGGACTAAAAAGTAAGAAAAAGTTAAAAACATTGATAAAAACGTCAACAAAAGTGTTGATTTTCAATTTTGAAGACAACACAAGGGTTAAATCATCCCTTGACCCATGCCCTGTATTGCCAAATTCAGGGTTTTCCTTAACAGAACAAATGATTGTTTATAATATAATATTCATCATTTTTTAATAATATTCAATCACAGTGTGTTAATTTTAGTTAATAAAAAAAGAAGAGCCACTCGTCAATAACTCTGGAATAATGAAATGTAAATATTAGTTTCCAATCATAGTAGTAGATCAAACAAATATACATCCTATCCTGCATATATCATACTGTATGTCCTCTTAATCTTCCAGATAGAAACAATGACGGCTAAGAAGATTCTTTTTGAAACGTTGAATGATTTGAGTTCAGAGGAGCTCCACACATTCAAGTTGCTCTTTGAATTGGAGAAAGAGTTCCCACTCTCAGCAAGGATACTGGAAATGTCAAATACAAAGGTCATAGTGGAGCTGATGGTGGAGACGTACAGCCATGAGTGTGTGGAGTTGACCAAAAAGATTTTAAAGAGAATGAACAGAACTGATCTGGTGCAGAGATTATCAGACATCAGCTCAGGAACCAAAGGTAAGGCAAAGAAAACAGACATATAAAATTATATATTGTACTATGTAAAAATAAGAATGTATATCAGCTGGGCTAAAATATGTTTGATCATATCTTGTGCATATTGCAAAAACAAAACTGTTATTAATTCATTATTATCTTACTGTTATAGGGGGTATAAATAACATAATATAAATGTTAAGAATAAATTACTAAGAGGTGTTTTCTATTTCTTTTCTCTTCAGAGGAACAGTGGCCTTCATTGACCCAGAGAGTGAGTAATGTCACATCACTCTGACTTTACACACTTTTATTTAATAGATGAAGACTGAAAATCATCTTCATCTTGAAATTATTGTTGATACAAATCAAATATAAATATTAGTTTGCACACATGCATAAACTGATTAAGCCACATAATGAAAACATGAGGTCTTAAGCATGATGTGATTTGCCAATAATATTAATATTTTTGTTATATCAACCTCCAGGGAATAATATTCCGTTTCAATAGGGCCTTTGCCGCTGTTGGAGCTCAGGCCGGAATAATAAAATAAATAATTGGTGTGTTTCTTTTAATATTTGATATTGAATATGTGCTATATATACAGTATATAGAAAATGTGCAATTGGTTAAACAGCAACTCTGTTGTAAAATCAAGAGGCTCATTGCAGTTTTTGTAGTAGTAGTCTCTAAAGAGATACACCCAGGATGTAAAATTATAGTCACAATCCTGTTTATAAAAATAAAATACTTAGAAAAATAAAACACATAGGATTAAAGTTAATCACATTGATGTTACTCAAGAATTGAACACAAATACACATAAGGTAAATAAGATCAATTGGACAAATATTAATAATTACATCATCATCTTGTGCACTTTTGCCCAATTAACATTTCCTCTGAATTTACCAGGTGGAAACGATGACGTCTGTTATAGAGCTGCTTTTGGAAACACTGAAAGAGTTGAAATACAATGAGCTCCAGAAGTTCAAGAGGATCTTTATGTGTCAAACTTACTTCAACAGACATTTATCAGACATTCAATGGATGTCTGAAAACTTAAAGAGGCAAGACATAGTGTTTTCATTGGTGGAGAACTACGGCCAACAGTCTGTGGAGAAGACCAAGAAGATTTTAAAGACTATGAAGAGGACTGATCTGGTGCAGAAGTTGTCAGACATCAGCTCAAAACCCAAAAGTAAGACAATAAAGTCAAAGCCAAAACATCTCTCATACGTTTATCTTGTTCTCTTTACATCATCAATATTGATTTATAATTACTTAAAAACATAGAAAAAAAGACATAAAAGATGTCATTTGGTGTACAAAATATATTTAATGACTAACATGAAAAATAAAATATTTTTGGAGAGCAAAATATAATTCTCTGTTGACATTTTTGTATTATGTGTATTTTTTTTAAAACAGTAATGTCACATGCATTACACACTGTTTT
This sequence comes from Percina caprodes, assembly GCA_013375575.1. Classification (NCBI taxonomy): domain Eukaryota; kingdom Metazoa; phylum Chordata; class Actinopteri; order Perciformes; family Percidae; genus Percina; species Percina caprodes. The sequence goes on from JABXJD010000014.1 coordinate 3,346,224, forward strand.
TATTTCTCCTCAGAAAAGCACTCTGTAGATGAATCTGCACTGATCCACAAAGTAAGCAATGTCATAGCTGTCTGACCATGCAGAGGACAGCTTTTATTCAATAAGATTCAGGTTTAAAATATATCATATGAAACAGAACCAAAACTGAGATGCCACCTTCATTTGTACAGTGGAAATAATTGAAAATTGTCTCTATGAACATATACTTTCCAGGTGGCAACAAAGAGTGCTTTTATTGAGCTGCTTTTGGAACCACTCAATGGTTTGAGTTCCAAGGAGCTAGATAACTTCATGCAGTTGCTGCAGTCCAGATTTAGGCTTAGGAGCATTCCAGACATCTCATGGAGACGACTGCTGTGGACTGTGGCAGACGAACTGGTGGTGGAGTTAGCCAAGGAGGTTTTAACGGAGATGAACCGGACTGATCTGGTGCAGAGGCTCTCAGAGACCATCTTAGAAACCAAAGGTAAGATATAAAAGACTGTCACAATACATCATGAATAAATATATATGATTAGAAAATCAGCAGCTTATTGCATAAAGCAATGCAACACTACCATGTAAGGGGGCCATGATAACATACCAAAGGGTTGAATCAATACCTCTCAAACAGTCTCAACAAAACCTTAACAATGTAAGCTACAGAGCGTTAGTTTTCCCTCATCTTGTAATGTTACTCCCGCTTTTAATATTTAATTTTTGAAGTGGCTAATTAAACAAATTTAATTTACTGGTGAACAATAAAAAACAAAAACAAACCAATATATGAATTTATTCAAAGATTACTTCAGAGGTGAATGTTTTGAATTTCAGATTAAAAGTAAAGCTGCTCTGAGGGTGTATACTACGCTCCACTAAGGAGTCAGATAGACAATGTGTGAGGTAGATTAGTGTTTTCTCTCTGATTCCCTCTGTGATCTCTGTAACCATGTCTTCCTTCTGCCTTCAGTCCACACAGCTGAAACTGAATTTGTACTACTTAAAAACTGGTAAACTGGAAACTGGCCAGGGGTATGGTGTCCGAATGTCTGACTTTGAGGAATATTTAGTTGTATGTTGTTCTGAAAAATAACCAATAATTAATACATTTAATAATAATAATAATTTAATACTGAACAGGATTCAGTATTATATTCAGGACAATTCTATTACAATTACCATTGTCATTTAATGTGTTGCAGGATCGTCAGCAGAGGCATTGGGTGTGAGTACCATAGAGAAAGGTATGTGCTCTATAACAAAATATAAAAGTAACAATACTAATTAATAAATATTATTCCTTCAACTAAGAATAACGTTCTTAAAGCCCTGTAGTTATTCAATTTACATTTTAGTGTAACATTGTTTAACAGTAAGTAGTCTTACTTGCTTAGATTCATCAAGTAAAACCAATTTGTATAATATTAAGTAGATATTATGTACATTTTGCAATTAATCCTTTACATTATAATAGTTATATTCTGACAGTGTCGGATTATTAAGCCTGATGTTAAATCAATCATTTATATTTCCTTTCTCCTCAGAGAACCACTCCGTAGATAAACATGGGCCTGCACAGATTCTTAGGGTAAGAATGTCACACATCTGGTGGTAAGTTGGTTCAGGGGGTGGGGAAAAACTCTGGACAGACCTGGTAAGCCCAAACTGGTAGTGCGGGTAAATTGGGAACGCCTGGAGGAGGCCCCTGTCTGACGGACTTTCAACTCACACCTCCAGCGGAGCTTTTCGTGCATCCCTGTGGAGGCCGGGGGCACCTCTGTGGTAGAAGTAGAGCTGGAGAATGATGGGGGATTGTCGTCAATTTCCCTGGTGGAGGTCGCTGAGGTAGTCAAACAACTCCACAGTGACAAAGCCCCAGGGATTGATGAGATTCATCCAGAAATGCTGAAAGCCCTGGGTGTGGAGGGGCGGTCTTGGTTGACACGCCTCTTCACCATTGCGTGGAAGTCTGGGACAGTGCCTAAGGAGTGGCAGACCAGGGTGGTGGTTCCCCTCTTCAAAAAGGGGGACCAGAGGGTGTGTGCCAATTACAGGGATATCACACTGCTCAGCCTCCCTGGTAAAGTCTACTCCAAGGTGCTGGAAAGAAGGGTTCGGCCGATAGTCAAACCTTGGGTTGAAGAGGAACAATGCGGATTCCGTCTTGGTCGTGGAACAACGGATTAGATCTTTACTCTCGCAAGGATCCTGGAGGGAGCCTAGGAGTATGCCCAACCAGTCTACAGTCTACCGATCTCTGTATGACCAAAGCAAGAGCTTTGTCCGGGTTCTCTGCAGTAAGTCAGACTCGTTCCAGGTGAGGGTTGGCCTCTGCCAGGGCTGCGCTTTGTCACCAATCCTCTTTGTAATATTTATGGAAAGGATATCAAGGCGTAGTTGGGGTGGGCAGGGGTTGCGGTTTGGTGGGCTCAGGATCTCATCGCTGCTCTTTGCAGATGATGTGGTCCTGATGGCATCATTGGCCTATGACCTTCAGCACTCACTGGATCGGTTCGCAGCCTAGTGTGAAGCGGCTTGGATGAGGTTCAGCACCTCTAAATCTGAGGCCATAGTTCTCAACAGGAAACCGATGGAGTGCCTTCTTCAGGTAGGGAATGAGTCCTTACCCCAAGTGAAGGAGTTTAAATAACTTGGGGTCTTGTTCACGAGTGAGGGGACCATGGGAGATTGGTCGGAGAATCAAAGCAGCAGGTGCGATTTTACATTCCATTTATCACACCGAGCTGAACCAGAAGGCAAAGCTCTCGATCTACTGGTCTGTGTCCGTTCCTACCCTCACCTATGGTCATGAAGGTTGGGTCATGACCAAAAGAAACAAGATCCAGGGTACAAGCAGCCAAAATGGGTTTCCTAAGGAGGGTGACCGGCGTCTCCCTTAGAGATAGGGTGAGAAGCACAGTCATCTGAGATGAGCTTGATGTAGAGCCGCTGCTCCTTCCCGTTGAAAGGAGCCAGTTGAGGTGGTTTGGGTATCTAGTAAGGATGCCTTCTGGGCGCCTCCCAAGGGAGGTGTTCCAGGCACGTCCAGCTGGGAGGAGGCCTCGGGGAAGACCCAGGACTAGGTGGAGGGATTATATCTCCAACCTGGCCTGGGAACCCCTCGGGATCCCCCAGTCGGAGCTGGCTAAGGTGGCTCAGGAAAGAGAAGTTTGGGGTCCCCTGCTGGATGGATAAGCGGATGAAGCTGGATGGATACTAAAGTTGAGATGATAAAATGTCTATGAAAATGAAATGCTGAATGTGAAGTAGGGTAAATGTTACAGAAACAAGAATATGTTATGTTAGATTACATTACATTACGTGTCATTTAGCTGACGCTTTTATCCAAAGTGACTTCCAATTAAGTGCTTCCAACCCTGAAGGTGCAAACTCCAGACAACAAGTAGTAAGTGCAAGGATATATTAGCTTTAAATAAGCAAAACCACAAAGAGACATATGAAAGTGCAGCTTCAAGATATATTTTTTATCTTTCATCATCATCCAAGGTACACTCAGAAAATGAGGTAAAAATAATCAATAAAACATATATTAGTGTATAATTGTCTTCAGGAATCATGCAGAAAAAACATAACTCGTGTCCTTTGAATTTTTCAGGCAGCAGCAATGGAAACACTGAAGGCCAGGACTGAAACCAAGGAGGAGATTTTAAGGAAAAGGTTATTATATAATAATAATAATATTTGCATAGCACCTTTAAAAACTACTTTACAATGTGCTTTGACAGCAGAAATAAAAGCATATACAATTCAATACACATGTATTTACATATCAAATCAATACCTATACACCTACACAACATTGTAATAGTGAAAAAGGAGGATGGGGTAGCTCTAAAGGACAGAGAAAATCACAATTCAATAAACATAATGAAATCAACAGGTGATATGGAAAAAGACAATGAGACAACATCACATGAAAGCAAGTCCATAAAAAGGTGTGTGTCTTAAGAAGTAATTCAAAGGAAGTCATTGATCGAGTTTGCATTATCTTTTTGGACAGACCTGTTGAAAGCCAAGTCGCTGTGATGGAGACGCCAGATTTCCAACCGTGGGTCATCAGCTCAGGACTCAAACGTAAGAGAAAGAAGATAAAAACTAACACAAATCACAATCCTGTTTCTCATAAATGTCTAATAAATAGAATTTCGAGTGAAACTGAGTTCAAACGTTAATGAGGGGGCATGCAGCGATGCAAGAACACCACATTCATTACCATACTTTAACTGCAGAAGGATTGAGTTGCCTTGCTCATCTCTCTTTGATCCTTTTTGATTTTCATAATGTCACTACTGAGTAGATTTTAGTGTGGTTTTGCAGTGAGCAAAATGTGAGTCGTGGGTTGGAACGGGAGATAATATGTATTAAGATGTCCAACATCTCTCTCTGTGATTGATTTTTATCAGGTTCAGGTTGCTTTATTGGTACCCATGGGTAAACTAGGTATTGTGACTGTAAGCAGTCCAAAAAAGTGCTGCCACGAGGGACTAGACACAGAGATGCACACATGTGACACGCTCACAATGCCCAATGTGCTTGCAATGATTTTATTTTTCTTCTTTTTCCGTATGTACAATACACTTAGCACTGCAGTTAACACATGTAATTGTTACCTGGTAAGTAGAAATAATTGCATAAGACTGCATGCTGCGGTCAACAAAAGTGTTCGCTAGCAGCTTGACAAACAAATATATCACTTCCGCTCAAATTGTCATGAAAATGCCTACCACCTACAATATCAGCGCATAACACAATAATCAATAAATGAGACCATAAACAACATAATGTGGCTCCTACACTAGGTTTACAGTCTAAGAGGCAGGACATCCTTAACATTTTGTAGACCACCACCTGCATGCAACACCCCAAACATTAAAACATGTAATAGCGACAGGAAAAACAGCAGACTAGTGCAAATTTGACTGATATTTTGTTATTTTAATCCTTCATATAATGCGTTATTCAAAAGCAAATAATTTTGATCAAGTTTAGTCTGATTTTGAATCAGTTGTAAATAATTTTCTGTTTTCTCTCTACTCAGCGATACATCAGTCTAAACCGCTCCACAAAGTGAGTAATGTTGCATCAGACACACTTTAAACAACAGAGCTTTCATTGAATTGTTACAGGATTAAAATGACCCTCATGTTGACAGTTAATAGGTGAGAAAGTATTGAAGATATTGCCTATCAAACAAACAGCCTCCACGGTTGCTGATTGATAGCCTATTTTTTTAGACGCATGTAATAGTTGACCAAATTTCCTGTTTTCAGTAACACAATTTTAGTTATTAGTCTTGTTCCCTTATAGACAAAATAAAAACCTAACATTCATTTAACACGCACAATCAGGAAACTGTTTGCTTCTGCAGCATCAGCAATACCTGAGTGCAGTTACGTCTTGATTATAAAACCATGGCTAATTGAGAGTGAACTACTGCCCCAAGTGGCGGGAGGTTCAAAACATACATAAACCAAACTGGCTCTTACAAAATCTTTTAAACCAGAAACATCAAATCAGCTGTAGAGGTGATGAGAACATGTGATCAGGTGGCTCATTCCTGCTTTCCCAGATTCAGGGAGAGTTAAAGGAGAATTTTGGTCAATTTTAACATGTAGCTCTATTGTTTGGAAATTTGGAGTGCTGTCAGAGAGAAAAACAAAAACAATCTGTGCTGCCTAAACCGTGTTATCCCCCTGCTAGAGTTAGCACTCAACAGGCTCATACAGGGCAAGTTTTAAACATGTTTTTAGCCTTATTTTTAGCCAAAATGTCATTACCAGAGCCTACTGATGTGCAGTGATTCCTTCTGAGGGACCACAGTGAATCTGACTGTAGTAAATGTGACAGAAAGGCAAGTTCAAGAGCTATGGGCATGTGCATAGGTAACTAAGCAACAGTGGGCTCTTTAATTTTTGACCTGCTGCAGTCGGCATACATAATGGATTGGATGAGTTCGACAATCGACTAGTGTGGTCTTCACTGGAAAACAGGAAATAAACAGAGGTCTGGATTAGCACAACTTTTATGCCTTTCTGTCACACCTACTACAGTCACATTCACTGTGATCCCTCAGAAGGAATCACTGCACATGGTTAGGCTCTGGTAATGACATTTTGAACATGTAAAACTTGTCCTGTTTTAGCCTGTTGGGTGCTAACTAGCAGGAGGATAACACGGTGTCGGTAGCACCGATTGTTTTTGTTTTTCTTGCTACTGACAGCACTCCAGATTTCCATCAACAGAGCTACGTGTTGAAATCGACCAGAATGTTCCTTTAAAGCACAATTTAGTGAAAACCAGTTCAAAGTATTAAATTAAATGAACCATATGGTGCTGTGATGTTGCCACAGAAATGAAAGCACAAATACTATTTTGTTTTCACAGTCATCTTAAAATCAGATTTCATCAGATGGACATTGCCTATTATGGTTAATATTTGTTGTTACAAAACTATGACTTAAATGCTTACATCAGTGCAAAAATGTATGTTTCATAACTGCAGTGGAGATATTACATTAATGCTTTCTGATTACTTTGAATCCATCAGGACGTAACCATGACATCACTTGAGGTGAAGCTTTTGAAACGCTAGAAGATTTAAGTTACGGGGAGCTCGAGCAATTCAAGCGTGGCGTGCTGCACACCAGAAAGAAGAAAGGTTTCTCAAGCATCTCAAGACAGAGAATGGAGATGGCAAACAGAGATGAAATGGTGGAGCTGATGGTGGAGCTCTACGGTCAGCAGTCTGTGGAGGTGACCAGGGAGGTTTTAGAAAAGATGAACAGGAGAGATCTGGCGCAGAGGTTGTTAGAAACCAGCTCAGGACTCCAAGGTAAGATAAAGAATACATAACTGCCAAATTACACAATCACATGTGGGAAGTACTTGCTGCAGGTTTTTTGTATTAAAATCCTTTGTACTTCATGGGTGTTACTGATAAGATGTCTAACCACTCTCCCTCTCTCTCTCTCTCTCTCTCTGCAATTTATTTTTGTGTCAGACTCAGGCAGTTTTTAGTTATTTTGCAATTAATCCTTGTTTTATATGAAAGCAACAATATCTAACTAAAGTTGTTTACAGTTTTAATTTTGAATCTGTAATTAATCCATTTCTGTTTTTTTCTCCTCAGAGACACCTAAGTCTAAACAGCTCCACCAAGTGAGTAATATTACATCAGGCACACTTTACACTACCCAGCTTTCATTTAATTGTTACGGATTTAAAATGATCCTCATGTTGACAGTAAAGAGATTGAAACCGTTTTCTTCAACCAGAAGCATCACATCTGCTGTAGACGCAATGAGAACATGTGATCAGGTGGCTCTGTCACTGTTGAGTCGAACAGTAGACTGCAGACAACAGGAATTTGAAGACAGCTCTTTACTACAGGTTTAGGTCAGGCAAGGCAAAAATGGTCTCAGCATAACAAAACCAAGGATCCAACAAAGACTGAACTAAGTCATGACTTACAGGCACAAATACAAACTAATCCAACGAGGGGATACAGTCCTGTTGTAGAGATGGGCAGAGAAACTCAGGTGATGGGAATGAGGTGAATAATGCATGAACACAGGTGTGGAAATAAACAGGCATGACAATGCTAAGACAGGATGTAAAACAGGACATGACACATAAAGAGAGTGACGTTACAAAATAATACAGGAAACAGAAAAGAAAACCCCAAACCAGACTTGTTGCTGCTTTTGGTGGCATAGAGTCAGAGAGAATTAGAAACAATTAAAGGGATATTTTATTGTTGGAAAGATGAATATATCTTTAAATTGGGTCACTTAAGAAAAGAAAGAAAAGACCATAAATTATTTAATAATAATTTATGGTCTTTTCTTTGTTTATTTGATGAATGTTCTTATTGTTATTATTATTATTGTTGTTATTTTGTTGTCTTTTTTCTGGCTAAAACTTATTGGAGGCTCAGTTGGAGGCTGCGCAGTAACGCTCAGCCATCACCAGAAAAGTGCTTTTATTTTCGAAAATACTACCGGGTTTCTACTGATACAAATGTAATGCTAAGTATCCCTTTAAGCACAATTACTCATAAATAGTTCATAGAAATATATGAAGTACAAGTATTTCATAAAATGGTCACATGCCTCATCATGCAAAATGTGCCTAATTTTGATATCAGTTGTAACAAACTCACATGACTTAAATGTATACATTGATGCAAATAAATTAATGTTTATAACTACATAGGAGATATTACATTAATGCTCTCTGATTACTTTGAATCCATCAGGACGTAACCATGACATCACTTGAGGAGAAGCTTTCAGAAACACTGGAAGCTTTAAGTTACGGGGAGTTCGAGCTATTCAAGCATGTCTTGCAGCACACCAGAATGGAAAAAGGCCTCCCAAGAATCTCAAGACGAAGACTGGAGATTGCAGACAGAGATGAAATGGTGGAGCTGATGATGGAGATCTACAATCAGTGGTCTGTGGAGGTGACCAGAGAGGTTTTAATGAAAATGAACAGGAGAGATCTGGTGCAGAGGTTGTTAGAAACCAGCTCAGGATATAAAGGTGTGAAAACCCCAGCATTATTCTAATATCAAAACTTTATATGCTAAGCATGGTCTGAAATATTTCACTTTAATGTTGCTTTTTTCTCAATTCAAATTGCATGTGCACACTCCATTTAATATATGTTTGTTTGAATGTTAAATTAGAGGCATAAACTATATGCCGTCTAATCACATCTCCGGTTAAACTGTCAATAAGTTATGAAATGTGACCTTCCATTTGGAACCTGTTTCAGTAACATTACAACATAGGGCAGGACTTTTTGTTTTTATTATGTGTTAACAACTACATGTAGCTAGTCTGTTCTTTAGTAGACTTTACAGAGTAGACTTCAACAGTTTGTCCTTCACAGCATATTGTCTTATTTATATATATATATATATATAAATAAGACAGCAGCAGCGCTATGTAACACGTAAACATTTGGAAAGTTACCATATGATTTTATATATCAAAACATAATTTAAAACAAATTAATTTGTGTTTTCACAAGGGCCTTCAGAAATCGCGAAACTTTGGGCTTGTGGCAACAGGGTATACCCTTACATTCAGGTAACACAGTCTAATAAGTGTTATTAGCCCATAAACATTATTAATTGGTCTAAATGAGCATTCATTAATAAAGAGATGTTTGTTGATGGTCATTGTGAAGTGGTGCATATGTTTTCTGAACTCACTCAAACTTGTTTTTTAAGTCTAAGAATGGATGCTTTAGTGAACGATTCTTTCATTTATTCACTGTCCGTGAATGGCTTTCCACGCCTTAGTATTACCTGAGCTGCCACAAAACTAGCAGCAGTTTGGAGATTCAATCCAATTCTTAAAAGTACATTCGATCTGCTCTGTTTTCTACAGCAGTTCCGAAATTTCTCTCATTCTCTTATGCCTAGCTGGATACTTTTCAGAAAATGTGGTATGCTTATTCTGGAAATGTCTTTTAATATTACTTTTTTTGTTGTTTTCTAATTTTATCGACACAGCTCATGCAATAATGTTAAGCCAGCAGTATTGACAGTGAAAGCAAATTAATTTGTCCTAACATTTTAGTTGGCTGAAATGTTATGTAGCGTGAATGGAGAGTCTAAGAATTACTTTAGGCCTTCAACAATAATAAATGAGTTTAAAAATGTAAAAAAAAAATTTTTCCAAATAATATGTCTTATCAAAGGACCAGGGAGCAACTAGAAAGGCACTGAACTGGGATCCACTGGGGAGGGACTCAAACCCAACTTCGCTCTGGTTCTCTAGTCCTGGCATAAAAGATTGTCCGCTGCATAACTGGACTGATCTTAAACCTGAAGTAAACAGTCCAGATGCAGCTGAGGCTCCAACTTACAGGTAAAAAACAACATCCTAAATACTGTGTCACAGAAAACTGGAACTATTGTAAACATGCAAGCTTGGTTTTGGGGGGATTTCACAGAAGGTAGTCTTTCTTCCTGCTGTTACTGGTTATACTAATGCAATTTGACATTTATAGTGGAAATACAATAACATGGTGCCCCTAATCAGTATATTTGTGCATATTTACAAACTCACTTATTTTATTTTCTACGACTTAGCCTACAGTCTGAAGCAGGAAACTTTCAATGCAGCGTCTCGGGCTTGCGCTGGGTCTGTAAGGAGAAGGTCAGCTTTAAGTACCAGTTCTGCTCTTGGGAGGGAATTATGGAGAGGATGGAAAGACTACGATACATGCCGGCAGGTTCCCTTATGGACATCACAGTCATTGCTGGGAAGTTAGATGAAGTGTACCTGCCGCACTGGATCTGCATAGGTAAGTGGCCATGAAGAAAATAAAATAACTTATCTGATAGTATGTGTAAATAAAACTGACGCAATCTTTTTCTCCTCACTAGTTGTGTTTGTATTTTGTGCAGATGACAACCCTAAAATATTTGACAAGTTCGCAGTCCTGCACATAGATGACTGTGGAGATGTTGTGGAAAAAGTGTCTGAGGTGACATCGTCCCATGTCAAGCTGTCTGAACCCGTTTTCTCTCCAAGAGCGACTCTGATGAAAATGGGCTTGCCTGTGAAAATAGACTGTCAAGTGTTAATATACTATATACCCAACACACCATACCTTAGACTGCATGTTTACCTGATCCCACATGATCATGGTCTTCAACAGGTTACTGAATATCTTATTACTTACTACTAGTCACAAATGGGTAACATACTGAGATTCCATACCAAAGCCTACAATTGAGTATTAAGGCCAGTGTTTAAAAATAAAATAAAAGCAAAATGCGAGTCTAAGGTTTTAATATTTGAAAATTTGTACTAATAAAGTTATTATATTGTATGTTGACAGGAAAAAAGTCTACCTCAAACAGTAGACTCTTTTCTGCCAAATTTAACTTATTAACAAGTTTATATAAATAGTTAATTCCTTAACGTAAGTGACTCAAACTGAACTGGCGATAACGGTCAAACAATACAGCGATGTTTGTTTTGATCATCTTTTGTCAGATATATTATGATGACCGTTTCCTCAGTTACTATTCTTTAAATCATACGTTATTTTATTTCCAATAGTGACCATACTACTCTATTGTTAAAACCATATTGTTTGTTCATGAATATACTTTAAATTACAGATAGCAATGTTTGCCACTAACCTTGAAGCATATTTGTGCTTACATTGATTTTTTTTCCAGACAGTTGACAAAAAGAAGGAGGAAAAAGGATACAAAAGAATCGAAAAGCCACGCCCAGACAAGTACCTGAAAATGCAGCAGGGTTTCAAACTTGCAGCAGACGTAAACGAGGCAAAAATTCTCCCGGAGGTACTGTTTGCAACATCAGTCAGCAGTTAAATCTGTGAACATAGTGAATACTGGTTCAGACCTAAGATACTTTAAGGTCATAGCAATAGTTCTGTTCTGTTTGTCAAGTGGGGGATCTAGTTGGAATCAGAAATTTCATGATTCACTTGTTTACTTATTTTGAATTGCAACCAGGCGCCGATGTGTTGGAATTACATTTTTTCTGACTTCTGCAATTATGGTCTAAAGTACCAATATGATGTGTGCCATAACAAGGAAAATACACAAGTGAAAAACAAATACTATTAAGGGAACTTACATGCACCCTTGGCTCCTTTTTTGAAGCAAAGGCTAGCAAACCGGTTCCTACTCAGGTTAAGTGGCTCAGAACAGTGAATTCACTCTTTGACAGATGGGGAGACCTAGCGCCAGTTTGTGCCTCTCATGTATTAGTGTTACATTCAAGTCACAAAGCTAATCATCGGTTTCTGTAAAAGATAACACCCAGAGGATTGACAACCCTTACTGTTCTGAAAGTATTTAAAATTGTCTGCTGACTAGTGTCAGTGTGTGAGCATACATATAAATCAAGTTGGTTTGAAAGCCATGATGTTTAAACTTCAGGTACTGTCACCTTAGAGTTCAGCCAAATACAAATTGCCCCACAGTGTTGTTGTTGTAAGCGTTGCCAACATTCTCAAAAAGGCCCCAAAAACTAGCAAAAGTACAGAAAAAAAAATAGTTACAAATCTATTGACATTTTGCCCACACATTAGCTACTTCAAGAGATCCAGAAATACTGAAGCTTTGTTTGGAGTGGGCCTTGCTTGCTGCGTTCAGTGTGTGCCAGAGAGCAGAGGCATGTTCAGTTGACCACACAGCAGCCAGACAAACCACTATCACGAAACAATTGTGTTTGACCAGAGACTCCTTTGCTCCTGTATAAGATCTACCTTGACTCTAACTTTGTCAAAGTCTAACTACTCTCGCTTTCATGTGATTTTTGTACACAGGAAATAACCCTCAGATACGATAGCCAAGATCCAAACTTCTATGAAGTGTTCATTGAGAATCCAGACACAAACTTCCACCTTACACTCTTACCCCTTAACAAGAAAAAGAAAGATACACCACAGTGTGAACCAGTATGGATCTGTGAAATTCAAAAAGGTCAGTTATTAAACATTACCTTCATACATGTATACATATGTTTTTTGAGCTGTAGACTAGAATTTAATGTTAATGTACAAAAACTCAAATACCAATAACAAAAAACATTACCTTCACTATATGTGAAACATAATGAATTATTATGCAGAAAAAGATATATAGATATATCTATATATATATCTATATATATATATATATATATATATATATGTATGTGTGTATGTAAGAGAGACGCACATTTTTAGGTCCAATTCCAATGCATGCTCAATATGGACTTGCGGCTCTATATATGAAATAATTTGATTTATGTTTTTACATGTCATTGATTACATGATAATGAGAGGAACTTCCTGTTTACTTCATTCCATAAATCAAAGCCCATAAAGGGGCTCTAGGCGATTTATGGTTTAAAAAAATAAAATACAACAGCAGGATTTTTATGGTGTTTATGTGGGCTCCACCTTGTCTCACTAATGGCAACTACTGGCACTTATAGTTCAAATATAAATGAACATTATTACATTAAAGAAAAAGAGAACCCAGTTTATGTACTAAAATTGTTTTAGTCATCTAAAGTGTCTTGTTATTGAGCCTTTTGTTGTGAATGCAATACATGAAACCACAATATCATAAATCTTTTCTGTATTTTATTGCAGTTGACTATCAAAACTCTGCTGATTCAGAAGGTAGGATGTTGCATATGAGTATTTATTTAAAAAAACTTTGAAAAACTTTGAAACTGCAGTCACAACGTGACAATTCTTTCTATTAGAATACAGACAATTGTAATTTAATTATCGTTTAAAATTTGTTCTATTTTTTAAACCAAAGAGATGACGGAGATGTAGGATCTGGAAGACTTTGGGATGACAGATGGAAATTTTAGCTTCATGTGTTGCAATAAACGTATTCTGCAGGGTTTATAAAAATAAACATTAATAAAAGGAAAATTTGATTAGATAAGTGTCCTAGTATGTACCTTAGCAGTATCGTAGATCCTGAGTTTGTTATGGGGAAGGAAGAAGGACCCAAAAGCAGAGGAGCAGCAGGCAGGAGGGAGCTTCAGAAAAGGCTTTATTGACACAGTCCAACAAAAAAACAGGGAGCAAAAGGCAAAATCCAAAAAGTCCACAATCCAAAAACAGGCACAGGGGAAGGCGATAATAAAACAGGGTAAACTCCACAGGTAAAACTCACAGGGAATGTCAGGCACGAGACAGGCACTTAGACACAACCATATGGACGCAACAAAAGGATCTGACAAAAGGATCTGACAAAAGACAAGGGAAGCACAAACATTATATACACAAGGTAATGGGAGGCAGGTGACAAGAGGGAAGGGAATCAGGTGGAAAACATCAAGTAATCGCAAGAGCGGGAAGACACAGGAAGTAAACCCAGAGGCAAGACGAGACAAAAAACAGACTTCAAATTAAAACAGGAAACAGAACGAGCAGACACACAGGGGAACACAAGACAGGACCAACAACACAAGACCGGGGAGAAAACTAACACAAACACAGGAAGGCCAAAAGGAAAAAACACCCAAAACCAAAACCCCAAACCACAACATGAGTTGCTGTTATTTTTTTGCTTTTTTACTTCACATCAGCAGTCAGTCTTTGTCTGACTTCACAAGTCTATTTATTATTATTGATATAAGTGTCTTAACTTAATCTTTTTTTGTAACTGAACATTGTTTATTCATTGTCTATTTTTTGTTGAAGAGACATGTGGACAATCCCCCAGACATGGTCTAAGTGACAGTAAGTTGTTTTCTATTTTCTGACCATGAAGCAGAACAGAAAAGCTGCTTTTAAACCAACCTTTGATTGGAAACTGTAGCCTGGTGGTTTCAGTTTTACCATTTCATGTAAACGTTATGCTAAAACAATATGTCTTAGTTCACCGTAGAAGCAGACAGACAGGCAGTGAGGGGAACAGTTCGGGTCAAAACCAGGACGAGCAAGTCACGGACAAATCAGTCAAAGCAAGAGCTTCTGAGAGATGAATGTGGATCTATATTAGCAGCTTCTGTTTGCCGTGTCAATGGCATTAAAGAAGAGACGCATCACTCTGTTGGAGTTGCTGGAACTACAGAACCACTGTAGAAAACTTAAAAACCCTCACAAAAGATATTTCACTGAGTCTCAAGACTCAAGACACAGACTGGAAATAGTACACAAACTTGACAAGTTTAATTTTTGCCTTTTATCAAGTTATTCATGGAATTAACAGCAGCTAATATGACCTAAAAACCCAAGAGAGTCTAATACAAAATGTTTATAGTCAAATGGAGCAATCAAACACTCACACAACATTTTCTATTTCCTTTGTCCTCAGAGAAACCCTCTGTGGATGCCCATCTATCTGCCCTGATGACCAAGGTGAGTAATATCACATCAGTCTGAACACAGCTTTCATTCAATAAGAAGAAGGTTGAAAATCCAGTATTTTAAATTATGATTCAAACCAAGCTCATGACTTTAATTGAACAGTTCTTGCACAACGGATGCATTGAGGTAATCTCTTCAGCTATAGTAAAGATCACATCCCTTTGTTTTATCGCTTTGTATTCATCAGGCAGCCACAGTCACAACGGATAGAGAGAGGATTTTGATTATGCTGCAAGATTTGAATCAGCAAGAGTTCAAACAATTCATATGGCAACTGGAGTACGGTGACATTGGGGAGGGCCGTGAACGCATCCCAAGCTGCAAACTGGAGAACAGTGACATGTTTGACCTGGTGAATCAGATGTGGACTATCTACATCCAGCAGTCTGTGGAGGTGACCATGAACGTTTTAAAGCAAATAAACAGGAATGATCTGCTGCAGATATTGTCAGACACCAGCTAAGGATCCAAAAGGTAAGTTGTGGCACAAACAAAACAAACATAGTAGTGGCATATTTAGTAGCACCATTTATACCATAAATGCTTAAATTATAAATCAGAAGCCTTTTAATGCACTATAGCTGTTTAGCAAAAATACAGTTTGACAGTCAGTCACGTAGCTTTTGAATTTCTTTATTTTAAATACTGGATGTTATTGTATTATGTTTTCATTTTAAGCTTTGTGCACTGTTAGAAACTACAAAATAGGCATTCTATAAATTATCAAATTGATAACCTTTATTAGTGCATTCACTGAGGAAAGTTCATGTTGGTCATTAAAGGCAAAATGAGTAAGAGCTATCTGTTGCGGTTTGCAAATGCAACATTCAAACTTGTCCCCTCCTCCCCGGCTCAACGACACCAGAAGAGCACACGCCGTGACCTGATCCTGCTCTGCTCGCTGCTCTCTTCTTATTTAGAAAAAGACAATATTCCTACTAACTACTAGACTTCCAAGTCTTTTATGTTTAAAGTAGTTGTGTTGTGAAATTGGAAAGATGAATATATCTTTAAATTGGGTAACTTATGTAGTAGAAATGTGAACTATTTTTAGAAATTGGTGCTTTCTAGGCCAAAGAAAAGCCAGAAAATGTGTTTTTGGCAAATGTGGATGAAAAACACCATATCCCAGAATGCACTTGCTTCACTACTCTATGAGTCCACTCCAAAGCATAGACTGTTAATAATATACAGTATATGCTCCCAAGCCACACCTACTATTTACAGATATAGACAGACAGTGAGGCATTCAACTCACTTCTAATGTGTTTTATTGTCATTTCAACCATATACACAAAACGTTTCACCGTGGCTCAAGTGGTGTTACACATTTAAAATGACATGTGAAACAATTAGTGCACACACATTATAGGTTCCGTAAAGTTTAGCTAATGCATTAACACTTGGAGTGATGTAAACACTGAGTATGATGAGTTTTTGAAATGTTTTTTCTCCTCAGAGAAACTCTGTGAATGAACACCTGTTTGCACGGATCCAGAAAATGAGCAGAGGCGCATCTGTGTCTGACTCTACACACAGTTTTCATTTAATGTATGCATGGTTGAAAATCATTCCTGCACCAACCCAAGGAAACCAAGAGGAAATGCACGTTTTTTTATTCATATCAGTCAAACTGAATAATGCAAGTTTTTATAACAAGTTTTAACATGATTGTAACTATTTTAAACATGAAAACATAAAACTCAGATCATGAGTTCTTTTAGCTACTGTTATAGCAACAGATCAGGTTTTTTTAGCAACACCATGTGTAAAAGGAAACATGAACCAGTTTACAGAATGTAAAGGGGTACAGGGGATAAAGGGAATAATCTTAAGCTCTCACAGTGTTTCAGTGTAAGCACATATCAGTATTTTGGGTACAGAAATTAAACCAAAGAAATTCACAATTGTTCTCAAAACATCTGATGTGTACGCATTAACACAGCTGTTAACACTATAAAAGGTGCTCTAAGCGATGTTGGGTGACGTTAGCTTGCCCCTCCCTCTTCCTCATCCCATTCCCTTTCCCTCCTTTCTGTGCTTCCGCACACTAACCCAACCCCCACCCCCAGATCCTTCTTGTTGGTTATTGGCTGGAACACTGTTTGTGTATGCTTCGTGGTGTAGGTGGGCGCAGTTTGTTTTTGTTGCTGTTTGTAGACCCTGGGCTGTCCACAGAGACCATGTTTTTTACAATGTGTTCTGGGGACAGGCGGCTCGCGGATAGTGAGGAGATGTTTGCTGTATGTGACAACAAATGTTGTAGCCTGAAACACACGTGACACTGCTTACAGAACCTTTAAAATGGGATGTAACCAGGAGTGATCTGGAGGAAAAGAGCTTACAGGTCCACATGATGATGTTTCTGAGGTTATTGGGGTAAAAAAAAATTATCTTAAAATGTGTATACTTGCCTCACATGTTTGAGATTCAAAGAGATATATCTTTGATTATTGTTGAGGATATATTACATAGTATATGTACTTTTATTTTTATTTTCAATTTCAAATCATTGGTCTCTCGTTTTTTGTAAACCTTACATAAAGCACTTTGAATTACCATGTTGTTGAAAGTTGCTATACAAATAAATGTTTTCCACTTACAAAAGCTGTTCTAGATTCCTGTGATTCTCATGTGGTTCTTGGCTTTTGAGTCAAAGCAAAGTGGTCTAAGATAAAAAATAGAAAGCAAGAATAAAAGATGTGCTACAAAACAAGGTATTTTTGATGACTTTTGACTTTCAGCCAAAAAAAGAAAAAAAAGGTTCTTGTCACATACACTGAAAAAGAAATGTTCAGTTCAATCTCTGGGGGCTTGTATGGGAAATCTGGCTTGCAGCATGTCAAAACCAGACACTGATTAAAAACACTAAATCTGACAGTAAAACAGATTGGAAGTATCCCACATACATACACACACATTTATTTATATATACACACACACTGCAGCAGTAGCAGTGTGAGGCACTATTTGAGTAGCAGGAAGCAGAGAGGAATAGGGAAACATTTAAATGGATCGCCTGATGTGAAAATGGCTGTGATGGGTTGTGACTGGCTGGAATGATGATTCAATTAGTGGCCTATGACTTCCGTGTCCTGCATTAACCAACGCAGTGCTTCATTTTATAAACTTTTCCAAGGCACATATTTATAATATACTATTTCAAATTTGGATTATCAATTGTTTGGGGGAATAAAGCTGCTGAAAAGCACAAACCACTGGCAGCAGTAGCAGATACATTGACACTGTGAGTAAGCGGCTCACAGTGGCTGTCTTCGCTGCCTAAGATGAGTATAGGTCACAGCTATCAAGTGAGGGTCACTGCCATTCAACACAGCAGGGGTGGCTCTCAAAAGGCTGGAATAGCAGCTATTCTTCCTGTGGGACAAATGTTTTCTTTCCATATGTTAAATGCCAGACGTGACTTAATTAAGTCTTTAGAAGCTAGGGTTGGTGTCAAGCAGTGGAATGCTAATTAAAGCCAGATCAGAATTGAATCAATCTGGCTGCAGAGTAGGCCTATACATAAAACAGAAGTAGGCCTACATTGTTTTCAGATCATTGTTTTTAACTTTTTAAAATCCAACACATCTCATTAGCAGATAAAATTGCTCAGTCGTCATGACGATGTTAAAAGTTGTCAAGCTTCCTAAATCGAAAATGGGCTTCCAGGCCAACTTTGTTTAGTTTTGTGGCAGTACCTATGATCCTAATTAGCCGAGCCACATGTTGCACCAAAGGGTTAAATTATCACTTAGGCCTAACTGCTGTCATTCGAAGCTAGATGAAGCGCAACTGTAAAAGTGAAAGTAAAATAAGAACCAGACAAACGTTGTGACTTAACATTATTGTTTTAAAAAACACTTGCAGCTTCAGTTGATCGAGCTGAAGTCTGACCACATTACACATGCAGTAGGCCTAGTCTACTCAACACTCTCATTCCCTTAATGAGTAAAATCGCTGCAGTTCCCCTTTAAAATAAAGATTCTAGATACAGATATTTAATGAGTAAAACGCTGAAAACAGCAAAACTCCCCTCAGTTACTGTCAGACAAGAGAAAAGATAGAAGCGTTTTCATGCCTTCTCCTCATAGTAACACTCATAACATTTAAGAGATCCCGCAGTTCTTCGTCCAAATGTCAGAGAAGGAACGCCTTTCGATACAGTCCAATCATAAAAATTGAGGACGGCGTTTGCAAGAAACATTCAGAACTAAGTTCTTATTGGCAAGTGTGAAGAGGTTTTCAGAAAGGTTAGGCACATTAAACACACATTTTTAAAACATGGAGGGAATGATGGGCACACATTTGAACTACATCAGTATATTGGCACCATAGTTTTAAGACACTCAGTCACTTCCAATGTAAGAACTACACATAGCAACAGAACATTGTATTAGAAATTTATATACATTTCAAAATAGAAGAATAGAAAACAGAATAGAAAAAAAATAAAAGTTATTGGGCATAATAAAGTTGATTAAACAATAAAACATATTTTGGCAAATGTGAAAGATCAAATGGGCTTTACATGCTAAACTTATGGATAATAATTTATGATCTAGCATGTTTTGATTTACATAAAATGATTATGTTAAAACAGACTCATTACATGCTCTCATGTGGTATGTTGGATAAAAACATTCTAGTTCATTTCTGACATGATTTTCTGTTAAATATTTGCAGAATCAGATTCTGCAAATGTTACATTTTTACATGACATCGCATCATTAAAAATGATTTCTTAAGAGTAAAATTAAAGGCAAAAGCTCTGATTAAACATACAGTGGAAAAAAATCATTTTAGAACGTCCCCACAGAGACATAGCATTAACATAATTAATGCCCCATTGTTATTGTATAAAAAATGTCTTCAGGTGGACGGTAGGTTTGGTGTAAAAATGGATTTCATTATAACAATCACTTCATTTTCTTGAGCTCATTAACTAGATACGGCTCCTTGTCCTCAAGGATGTTGTAGAATTTATCTTTGCAGACTCCACCAGCTTTCAGGGGACCAGAGTAGATCTCCCTCACCTTATCCTGACAGGTAGGTAGAAGCCTGATTTTATCATACATCTCTTGTTGGATGACACCCTGCTGGAGGAGCTCATCCAGAATGATTGCAATGTTGCTCACTCTCTCGATCAGCTTGGTTCTATGTTTATCCACAAAGTGCTTGCCTGAGGAAAAAGGGAAAATGTGACTCTCCAATGACTGACAGGATTTGATGATGGCATGAAGCCCACTTAAAGAACAGGACTTAACATTCTGTAACAGTGATTTCATAGCTCAATTTTTTTTGTGTTTTGCATTCATTGAAGCATGGTAACTGCATGGGTTACAGCTAATGTGGATGAAATGAAACCCAAGCAAGACTCGTAGAGCTGTGTTTTAGACAGAAGAAAACATTTTCAAATAGTGGATTCATCATTTTAGATTCAAACTACATCTAAAAGTCTTAATCTAACAGTTGTGAAATGACATATTCTCCAAATGCCATTGGGTAAAAGTAATACAGCTTAACTTTTTATGACGATATTTCTGAAGATACACTTATTGGCTGTCTTGCCAAAAGAGAGATGATGTCAGGAGACATTTAGCTTAGTTGAGCATAATGACTAGAAGCACATAAGAAAAGTTAGCCTGCCCAAAGTTTTGCTTTTTTGTACCAATTAAACAAACAAGATATAACGTGTTAATTAGCGAGCTTTAGCATTACGAGGCAGGATGTTTTTACTGTGGAAAGAGCCAGGCTGTGTTCCTTTGTGTTCCGTCTTTATGCTAAGCTAAGCTAAAGTAATCTAGCTGGCTGGCTATAGCTCTATTCATAATTTACAGACAGAGTGGTATCGACTTAAGTGTCAAACAATTTATTGAAATTCTTATCTATTCTTATCATCCAACACAACCTGTGCACCCACCGTCGGCCGTGGTATCCACACCAGTTGTTCCACCTGAGGGTGCTGCGGCTGAAAGAAATATAGGGAAAATTAAAATTGCATATGGTGTTTATGCACACCACTGTATACCATACTACTACTACTACTACTACTACTACTACTACTACTGCAATCAAAAAGCTTGCTTTCACTGTAAAAATAGAAGCCTAAAATAGCTACACTTTGTCTAACTCGTGTAGTATAAGTCTTGTTTTTCCAGTCGTAGCCCGTATCAAGACTTTTCTCAATTTTTGGATTTTCTGTTCAAATGGAAGCATGCGACAATAATAACATTTTCTCAATTCATCACAACACTGGGTGAGTATTTAAAACACGAATGGTCATTTTGAGGATAAGGAAAGTAGGAAAGTATTCCTTTAATGTGAAATTCCTAACCAATGCAAATAATTTTCTACAAAAGCTATTCTGTAATGTAGGTAAAAAACAAAAACATCAACAGGAGGATTACTTACTGTCACTGGAACCAGGTTTTGAGGACAGTGCACTAATCTCTTTCTCTGCAAAAATAAAATAAATGTTAGATAATATAAATAAAAGAAACACTAATCCTGTATTTCAAATTGCAATTAATAGTGACTTAATGCACACATCTTTAAAAAGAACAAAATACGGTGCTGGGTGGACTCAGTAGGCTATGTGTAGGCTATTTTGTGTACTTCTATCGTTGTAACTTTAAGATACATCGGTGTTCTTTTGTTCCTGCTGTGATGTGAAACAGTGTGGCACTTTTCCCATTATTAGTACCATTATGTAATCAATTTGAAATCCTGCTCAACCAGTTATCCAACAACTAGTGCAAACCTGATAACGATTCAGTACCATGTACAGTGTAGGCTGCCCTTCATATAGCACCCTAAATCAGTAATTTCATTATCGGATAATCTCTGAACAACAAACGTTAGTGATAACGTTTTATTGACACTATTAACACTATGATGGAACTAAATCTGACACTTTATAAGTCACAGTAATAACGAACCGTTTGACACAATGTTCTAACAATCAGCAATTTAGTTTACGTTTCAATTTGGGTTCTAATCAAGTTCACTAATCAAGTTGGTAATTTATATATAAATTAGATCCTACTTCACAACCACACTCCTGCTCTCAATCTGACAGTTTAGATAGGGACCTCCTCTGATTAACCCTTTCCTTGACTGGATTACAGGTGCATAGCATCGTCGACAGCCGTATTTGTACATTGTACTTCCCTTTCCCTAGTGGCCCCTTTTCAGGCCGTTATTGTAAATAAGATCTTGTTTTTTATTTCTTGCCTATAAAAATAAAGGTGAAATAAAAAAAAAAACACTGGATATTTAAACCTGTTTCAAGCCCTTCAAGTTGGCTAAAATCTATTTGTTTTTTATTACTGTAACTTTTAGTGGGACTTCTAAAATCGCCTATGCCTGCTGTATGCCCCAGGCAGCGTCTGTTCGAAAGTAAAAGTAACCCGGGTTATAGGCCTAGCCTATAATTAAGCGGGCTAGTTTAAATGATTTTCACTTTGATTTTCAACTTTATAAATAGCATAACTTAAATAGCATAAAAAAGCACGTTCTATTAAACGTGGTCAGTTGTCTCTAGTTTACCTACAAGCCAACTTTAAGGTATAAATGCCCAGCAGCGATCGTTCTCATTCTGCACCGCAACAGAGCCTAGACTGAGGATATTTACCTAGACTGTCTGCATAATTGGAGCACCCAATCTCCTTCAATAGCTCCACAGCGACTGCAGCAGCTCGATCCTCGGTAAAATGTGTAACCAGGACGTCGGCGATTTGTAAGTAGTTTTTCCCCTCCACCCTGTTGCGTCTGACGCGCGGTTCGTCTCTGCGGTCGACGAGTTCGGCGCGGAACTTTTCAAAGTTCTCCTGTGTCAGGTCCTCCAACGCGTCGGATAAAGCCTTTTTTATGGTTTTAGGGGCCATTTCTTACCAACAGATCCCGGACTGCTGTAACCTATCTTTTACCACAGATCGAAGAAGGAAGGAAGACGGACAGAAGCGGAGCGGGATGTCACTGCCGCCTTTAAAGAAGTTGAGCGAGAGCAATGGTGCCTTTAGGTGCTTTCGGAAATGTTAAACCTTTCGTTCATCCAGATGTGTAGGCTACTCATGTTCTGACCTACAGACAGAAACTAAAATCTGCAAAGCTTGCAAAACTATGAGATGATACAAAGCAGTAAGAGTGAATTGAGTGTCTTTGAGACTGCTGCTAACGGATGACGACAGCTGTAAACATATGTGACCCCTTGTGCCTAAGACCAGATGTTGACCAAAGTGATTATTGTTTTTTGACTACACATATAAAGATAAAATAAGTCACCTTAAATGGTTTTGTTGTTGTGACAGGTGAATTTGGAAATGTTCAAATATATATGAATTCATTTAAGGGGACAATTCACAATGAGTTCACAGTCACAATCATATTATTACTTGGTTATTGATGATGTCCTCCCACAGCGCATGTACATTAGGTAACCACCTCATGATTAAGTCTACTTTGATGTTTATTAGGGGCCAACAGAATACACACACACACACACACACACACACACACACACACATAGCTTAGTTTCTTTATTTAGATTTACGATTAGACACTAGTCAATCAAAATGCAATATAGCCTATATCTCGTGTGTGTGTGTGACAAATCCAAAGGTTGGTCTGCCGTGCCAGAAGTGTACTGAGAGAGAGAGATCTTATCTCAACATGACTCTTAAGTTTGCGAAGAGTTGATGTTAGTATTTTCGATAGGCTTGAACGCAGCACTATAAGGCGCGAAATGCGAACCCTGACTGGTATCTGCCGCTACACTGCTGTGCTGGGTCGCCACTATCCCCAAAACAAGCCGCTGATTGCGGAAGAAGAATGGTCAACCTAACCATTAAACAGGCTTTAAAGAACACCCTGCGGGATCTGAGTCGGGAGAACTTTCTTGACTTTTGTCACCAGCTGAAAGACCGCAGGGAAGAGCCGCGGGTCCTCTACAGGGATGTGGAGAATAAAAGCGTATTGCAGATCACAAACCTCCTGGTTTCAACCTTCACCGAGCGCGGAGCTCTTCCAGTGGCTTTGAGTTTACTGAAGCAGATAAACTGCAACCAGGAGGCTGAGACGCTGTGTGAGTAGAACTGTCCAAAGTTAATCTGAGATAACTTCTATAATCGTTGGATTTCAGTTTAGTTTTTTTTTTTGACAGGCTTAAGTGCCCATAACAACATTTCCATGAGAAGTATGGTGATGTTTGGTCGTTGCAGGTAGCCTACACTAAACCACGTTAAGCGTTTCACGTCCAGCGCGGTAGAATGTCCCCAATCGATACATTTCTAATAACAATGTAGCCTATTACACGCAATGCATCTTCCCTTAGTTGTACAGAGATTTACATTCAACTCATTTAGCTTTACTGATTTCGCCACTGTTTCCAGCAGAACCACCATTGTGACCCCTTACTGTAATAACATGTAGCCATAAGATATAAACTCAGGAAAGGATTGTAGCGAGTTTAATGGAAGATGTCCATGATATTGTTTACACACACTCGATACACAGACGTCGTCAATCTACCCCAGTGTCTGGTAACCCGACACATGTAAATAAACATGACTCTAAATGACACTAAACCAAGACTAAAACCTAGTGCAAAGGATCATGGGACTCTAGGCTATTGTGTGTAAATGATGTTCTGTTGGTGTTTTCGTTATGCTTTTAAAAGCATAACGAAAACACCAACAGAACATCATTGAACATCATGATGAACATCAGAACATGATGAACACCAACATGATGAACATGATGAACATGAGCAGTCAACACAACGGCACCCATTAACCATTAGGCCTACAGTATAAACACTATAATCTAATAATTTGATGCTTTGGATACGATTTTTGTAACGAAAACTATTTATCTATTAACTTTATTTCGTTATTTATATTTTTGACTCCCCCCCCACACACACATAAAGTACAATATAGTACAAATAGCACAGTACACCAAATCATATTTTTAACAATGTAAAAATGAAAAAAAAAAATGAAATGTCATTCTCAAGACTGTATTAATTGATTAAAGGTTTATAGTAAATCATTACTGCAGGTCAGTAGGCTACTGGTGAAGTCTATCGCACAATTTATGTGGCACAATCATGGAAACAGTTCATATTTTAGGATGACCTTGTATTGACCTTTCACCCCCCTGATATCTTTCCTCTACAGATTCAGAAACCAAAGCCTGGGTGGACGTAGTAAGTTCAACTTCACACAACGCAATTCAAATATTCTCATTTGCACGTTGCTCATTAAAAATGATACTCACGTTGATGTTTTCTATTTGTCTTCCTCCTCTTTAGAAAGATGACCCCACCTTCCGTAAGACCTCGAGCAGGGAGTTGGAGACGAAGCCCTCACAGGAGGCTCTGAACCATGCGGCCGGCCGGTGGCCTTTTTCATCTCCTGTGACGGGGAAGAAGCCAGAGGAGGTGGAGGCCGAGGCCAAGGCCCGCGTTCTCTCTGAGGGCGGTGACCCTCGTAATGAAAGGCTTGTTCTGAGCAGGTTTATGATTCAGTTCGGCCAGTACAAAGGTCAAACCTTCAAATGGCTGTTGGAGAATAATTTGAGCTACGCCGCCAAAATGGTGGTTTACCATGAGAAGCAGCGCCAGAACACGCTTCAGAGCCCGCTGACGGCCAATAAGGTACGGCAAACAAAAAGGAGATACTCTGAAATTTGTATTTGTAAATTTCTGTATTCTGAAATCTGCTAGCTCCCAAAAGTTCTTTGTTTTACGTTCTTCTCGTCAAAGCTAACATGTCCACACTCAGATATCCTCTGTCTCCTTGCAACACTATACAGTGTGCCTTCACCCAGGCTGCCACATAGCCTACAATGTGTGGTCAGCTGCAACACCATTCAGGTCCTAGACCGCGTTGGCTTCCCTTGTGGTCTGACATGTGTCTCCAAAACATCCAGGCGGTTGCATACTTGCTGTTGTTGACGTTAATAATGCTGAACGCTTGGGAGCTTGCAAATTTCAGTGTACATACAGCATAAACAACCTTTTCTTTTTTTCTATTTAGTGTGTTCATTTAGGATCCTCATTAGCTCCTGCATGCTTCCAGAGGTCCTTACAACTCTCTTGAAAATGTGGCAATGCAATAGATACACATAAAATACACATAACAACATCATAAACAATAGAAAATAAAAGTTATAAGACAGAAAATTAAACATATACTATCATTTTATGACACAACTCAAATACTCACATAAGACAAGGACAGACACATAGACAGCTCCATTAGTGTAGTTATCGGGCATTCCTTACATTTAGGTTGAACACATTTGTAAGACAGGTATATCAACATACTTTTGTCACATACTGCTGGTGTACACAATATCCAACTTTCAATGACTCAATACGAGGAGTCAACTACTTTATGAGTAGCTTAAAGTGCAAAACATATTATTCACTATCACTATCATCTCCACTGACTATGTAAACTAAACTTCTTTGTTCATTTAATTGTTGGTTTATTTAAGAGGGACAGTGTGCATGTAAAAATGTGGCTGTAATTGTCCCAGAGTTATCAAAAAGGCAGTTTTTCATCTGTAGTCCCTGGACAGATGTTATAAAGTCAAGTAGACAAAAGATTATTGACAACTTCATCTTAACTATAATTGCAAGTATTTTAACATTCTGGTTCACACAGTGTACGTGTTTTAAGGAGTTGTTTATGTGTATTAGTCTCAATTTGCCCGCTGAGGGATGACTTTTAAGCGTTTTTAATTCAAGTGAATTAAATATGAATATTGTAGCATTAATCGTAACACAACATTTCTTTTTATTTGAAGGATTCCTTGACCCGATATGCGATTGCTTACCCTGAGGTTTTGAAAGAAGTCAGATTTCATCGTGGGTACGAGAGATCCCTCCAGTCGGGCAAGAAAGGAAAGGCCCTGGTTGGCTTTGGTAAACACCGATCAGAGACACTGCAGGATCTGTACGAGTCCAAGGACAGGGACAAAATCAGGTAAGTAGTTGCGATACATCTTGATGTTATTAACGCTAGCAGACATTGAATGCCACCACTGTTCCATTTGTACACAGCAATGATGGAATGTAACTAAGTACATTTACTCAAGTATCGTACTTAAGTACAAATTTGAGGTACTTTACTTGAGTGTATTCTTTTCATGCCACTTTCTACTTCTACTCCACTACATTTTAGAGAGAAATATTGTTGTTTTTACTGCACTACGTTAATCTGACAGCTTTGGTTACTATTTACTTTACAAATTAAAATCTCTGTACAAAAAACAGTGCAGAAACATGCAGTTTATAATCTTCATATATATATATATATCAACTACCCAACATCATAGACCTACAAGCCGATTAAACACTTAAACTGGTTTGAATGTTCCAAAAATGTGAGGATTTTTTTTTCAATGAGTTCTTTTACTTTTTAATACTTTAAGTACATTTTGTCCATACTTTTACTTAAGTAAC
Organism: Percina caprodes; assembly: GCA_013375575.1. NCBI lineage: Eukaryota > Metazoa > Chordata > Actinopteri > Perciformes > Percidae > Percina > Percina caprodes. The sequence goes on from JABXJD010000014.1 coordinate 3,373,579, forward strand.
ATTTTCAAAGCAGGACTTTTACTTGTATCAGAGTATTTTTCCAGTGTGGTATTAGTACATTTATTTAAATAAAGGATCTGAATACTTCTCCCACTAATGGGACACAGCTATGTCAACTTCCTCCGGAACAAGAAGTCAACCTGTGACAAAGGGTCCAAAATGGAAATCGCCATCAAATACATTTTACAGCGTGACAAAAAGCAGGCAGCAGCATCCAGAAAGAGCCGTGCCTCAAGGTCTGTGTTTTATGATTACCATTTATGTATGTAGTGCACTATATGTTGTTAAATACTTCTTTGGTCCTGCATGTTTTATTATACATATCTACTGCAAAGTAACTGTCTTTGTCTCACATTTCTTTAGCATTTTGTCCTTTTAGTGCTAGTCCATCTCACCACCTCACATTAGGTCCTAACATTCCCCAAATAGTGCTTTCTGTCTAATCTCACTATCCAATTGTTTCTTCTTTTAAACTCCTGTGTTTTTTTATTGCACCAGAGCCCCTCCTAAAGACGCAGCCAAAAGAGGCAGCCAACCCAGGAAACATCAGAACTGAATATATTAAACCTCCCAAGTGAGTACTCAAAATCACTTGAGCTTGCTAATTCAGGGACTTGGTTTTGTTCCAACTAACCAGTCAAAAGATTTTGATGTTAACATTGGTTTGTTAGTACGTATAGACGTATTTTAATATCTGAGCCTCATTGATGTCAATTTCCAATGAAATCTTTCAAGAAGTTTTCCCACAAGAGATGCTTTAGTCCATTCAGACCTACCTCCTCCAAAAACCCTCGCTTAGCAGATGTGGCGCTTGTCCACAATGCAACAGTGCTTTTAAATGTACCGATTTTAAACACCCCCCATTTAGGTAAGAAAACTCCTATCAAAGGGATAGTTTAGATATTTTAAAATCGGGTTGTATTAGGTATTCAGTGTATTAACCCCAGTTTGGAGAAGCAGACAGGAGTATTGACACAAAAGCTAAGCAATGTTCTACTGTGTGCGGGAGCAGCAGCTACATGTATTTTAGCCACCTAAAATGAACAGATAACAAGTTTTACAGCAAAGATCAGCAGTTTGGGTCAAACATTCAGCAGTTTATGGAAGAGACAAAAAAAACAATAATATGAAAATGAGTGATTATGACAGTGAACAATGAAATGGCCTTCACCGTAGAGACAAGAGGAAAGCTTTATGAGCTAGAGTGTACAGAAGAACTTTTGCAGTGGAAGCCTGAATGGGCCAAAAGAGAGCAAAGGGAAACTTCTTTGGAAAAGGGCTGTCTGATGGAAGAAGATAAAGTGGAGAGAATTTTTTTGTAAGTGGTCCTTTTATAAGTGGCTACAATACGCTTGTGCCACTACTGCCCATACACCATATGAATATGTGTTCTTTATAAACATGTCTCCAAATCTTCAAATCTTGATGATTCATTCAGACCCACACAAGACGTTATACAACACCTAATGACAATTAAACTGAACTTAATGTGTACAAACGGTAGTATTACTTGTAGAAAATGTGATGATGTATACATTGGCCTAGCTCTCTCTGCCTCCCCGCAGGCCTACATGGAGGGAGCTGGATGACATCATTCCACCCGCTGTAACCAACGCTCTTTCTCTTTGGAAGTCAGTGGCCTGTTATCCTGCGGCCGAGAGCATACAGACTATTCCGACAAAAATAACAAAGGAGACAAAAGTTGTTTGAACAAGTTGTTTTCTCTATGTAAGCATTAATTTTTAATTATTTTTTTACTGATACAAATCAGGGCTCTAAAGATAACAGATGGTGTATGCTTTGCATAACACCTTGAGGCAAATTTGTGATATTGGTCTATAAATAAAATACATTTATCAACATTAATAAACCCCCTTTATTACAACTCGTGCTGTAAATGATTCCTTTTTCTTTAAATGGTATGTCCACTTATAAAGCTATATAAGGAAATATTTTCTGTAATTCAGGACTGTTTTTATAGAAAGATAATGTAATGTATACATAGGTCAAACAGAGGAGGGCCTGATTTTAGCCTGGATACAGCTAAATGTTAGACCCTCGCCTATATAATTACTTGTGTTAGTTTTTTCGGCAGTTGAAAGGGCATTTATGTAGACAAATGTACTGTGGAAACATACAGGACCATCATTGATAAATGCCAATGCTTTACAAAGACTAAGCCACAGAGGAGAAGACACCAAGAAAGGCTGTTTATTGCAATAAAAAAAAAATACAAAACATCAATCATTCTTTTAGGTTGGTTTATGCACATAACCCTTGTGTGATCAAATTCTTGCTGGCCAGTTTATCCCATATAATGCAACAATGTTCACGTCCTGGATGAGAGCACACGTGTTGATACATCGAGTGCTTCCCTGAGGAGGAAGAGAAAAACACTTATGAATGAAGTGTCGTTATTTATATCAGTATTATACAGCAATTTGCTTCATCCAAAAATGTTGCTTTGTGAAAGATATGCAAGATGTCAAAAACTGATAATTTAACTTTTGTGATTGTAATACAATGGATTGCACGTTGCATCGTTCCCTGTGATCACCTTCATACACTTGTGCGTCTGAAGGCAATTTAAATCCAGCAAGGAAATGGCAGACCCCCACCATTAACATACAATGCTACTACACAGAGGTAATTAATGAATGTAAAAACAGTAAATGTTCAGAAAAGAATAACAATATCAACAACAGGTTTGACTTCATGAAAATCTTAAGAGTTAACGGTTGACTGTTAGATGAATTGATTGAGATAAGTTTTAGTCATAGTTCAGATATCTCAATTGAGAAGGATGTCTTTGATATAAGCCATATGTCATATTTGTTCTTATTGTTCTTTTTAGGAACGTAACAGCCTGCAGCAGTGAAAATGTTCTGAGATGTTGTATAATCAATCAATGCACCGTGCTGGCTCCTGCTGAGGGTCTTGCAGCTGTAAAACATTTTAAGAAAAACTTAAACTGTATAGTAACGTTATCCTTTGCCCAATGCTTTACGTGTTAAGAAGTTCAGTACGCAGGAAAAGCAACTGAGATCAACTTACTGTCAAAACGAGACGTCTATTGTCCTCCTGTTGCCATTACTGTACAAACAAAAACATTTGTTAGCACTGACAGATTGTCTGCATACTCTTAGATTGTCATTCCTTTTCATTTAAAAATAATTAAATGAATAAACAGGCAGGTATACTCTAGAAGTAATGTCCAGGGAACTAAATAAACTTGCTGTACGAATAGAGACAACACATACAAGAGCCAGAAACAAAGTATTCAAACCAGCTTAGAGAAAAAGTACAAGATTAAATAAAATATTGTCATCGCATATGAATATTGTTGTTGCCACTGTTTTAGTGTGATGCGTTAAAATCAAAATAACCTGCCGCGTTTTAAGGTTTCAGATGGATGGATGATGACCGAACAGGGTTAAAAAATAGATGAATTACTCTTTATTATTGAGTATTACGTTACATTCAAATGGTGCTGCACTGGTTTCAACAACGACGCCGAGAACAACTGAAAAATAAGCCAGGCCCAATGAATTGGTCAATATTGGTCCTATTGGTCTATCTGAGAGCTGAACAATAAATAAATAAAAGATATGTCAGTAGGCTACAGATGTGTCAAAGACATGTTTGATGTAAAATAGAAACCATGTCTCCATTCCATAAATGATCTACCGAGGAGAAATGGAAAGTTAGTTTTGAATGTCCCGTTAAATTCATTATCACAATTCTTCTCTAACCTAATTTAAGGGACGTGGACATAGTTTGACATTTTGGATTGAAAATGATTGTTTATGCAATATTGCTAACACATTGTTATTCGATCTTACAAACTCTCAAACACAAATACCTGCCTTAACAATCCAGTATTGGCTCTATTTGTGTAATCTCCTCACACATGGGCCACGTAGGAGTAGACATATTGGCAGGTTTAAAATGAAAGTAAAAGTAGCCTCTACTGTAGGCTATCTTTTTTGTCGATGAGCAAAAATCATTGGGTCACTGACAATTTATGCTATATGGTTTACAAACAGCATGATATAAAGTCAGCCTATTAATAATGTAGCTATAGCCTATAATCCACTTTTGTAATTAACCGCTGAAATATATGCTACAGAATTCCAGTAATCTCACCAAGTCTCTTAGCTTCCTCGTTGCAGGCAATGTCATTCAATATCTCCACAGATACTTGAAGAGCTCCGGGCTCTGTGAAAGTTGAAACCAGGACGTCTGCGACTTCTAAGAAGTGTTTACCCTCCACCCGGTTGCGGCTGACGCGCGGCTGTTCTCTGCGGTCCATAAGCCTGTGGCGGAAATTTTCAAAGTCCTCTTTTTTCAGGTCCTCCAACATCTCCGCTAAAGCTATTTTTATAGTTTTGGGAGGCATTTCTTAAACTATTATCCTAACTGAGAAGGGGTGTGAAATTGCTGTTTGGATTGAACGCGGTCGTATTTCCCCTCGATGAGAAGAACAATTAGGTTAAATGTGTAGACAAAGTTGGACTAGTTTAGACCGTAGACTGAGACCTATGGACACATCCAGGAAGGAGGCATTCAGGGCCGATGTAAAATATCGAAATTATAAGATCCCAGGTGACACATTTGACTGAACTTCACCTGTCACCAGCAATAAACCACTAATAATAAAAATGTAGATTTAGTGCAAACATTTATTGTAATAGGAGTAATATGACAGACATTGGCTTATAGAAAGCCTATTCCCAGAATTGGACTTTAATGTAGGCTATTATGCTCAGCATACTTAATTAATGGATAATAAGTCAGGGTATTCATTTATTAATTTCATTGTGTCAAACAACTGCTATGTATATATATTTTGTTTTAAGATTATTTTTTGGGGCAATTTAAGCCTTTATTTACACTGTACAGAAGAAGACATGAAGGGGAGTGACATGCAGCAAAGGGCTGCAGGTTGGAGTCGAACCTGTAGCCGCTGCATCGAGGCGTGAACCTCTATATATTTGTGCGCTTGCTCTACCAACTGAGCTAACCCAGCCACATATGTATTTTTATTTGGATGATTTAATACATCCAAATACAACACAATACCCTCTATGTACTGTCTCCATTAGTTAAAAAACAACGGTGTGCATGGACTGTTTTCCAGAGAATAAAATGGTATGTATACCATATATCTCTACTGATCACCTCAGGTTTTAGGCTTCTTGAGTCCCACACAGAATAACGAGAAACGTTTTTACAAACTCAGAAGCAATTGACCAATAAACGGGAGAAAACGGTTGAACAACATTTTTGTGTAACAATCTCATTCTCTACTTAAAACGGAAACCATATGCAAAGTTAAATATTTGGAATTTTGGTGAGGTGAGCCAGGGCTCAATGGGTTGTAAACACACCGTACCACCTCGGATGCAGATATTTACGAGCAGCACACAAAGGAAGCTTTAGATAGGAAGTGAAGCCTGTGGCCTATGCATTATGCTATAGCTAGCTACTATAGCAATATAATAAAGTATACATTATTATTATTATTATTATTATTATTAAAACAATTCAATAAAAACTGCTGTATTGAGGAGCAGGAACACATATCTTAATGCTTTTGTAAATAAACTCTTCTCACAAATCTATGTTTATATACAGTGTATTTCTTTTATTACACATCCATGGTTTATTTACACAAAACAATACACAAAAAAACAAAACTTTCACAGTGAGTGCCTGAAAGTAATCTCAGTTTGTTATTCTCATTAGCAACAGAGGTAGAAATGAGTTTTGTATTTAAAAATGATAATATAAATGCACAAAACTCTACATAGCAATCATATAGACACTATTTACAAATCAATTCATTTTTAGAAACATCAGATGAAAATATGGGCACTGACAAGTATCTATTTATAGTGCTTAAAAAGCACTTGTGCTGCAGTTATTTAGCCCTGCTTCATGTTTATGGTTCAGATATTGGAAGACTTTCTTTTAGTTATGATAAGAAAAACTAACATATTGACTGACTGCATGAATTGAGAGTTTTTGGTTATTTTTATTCCCTGAAAAAGCATGTATGAATTTGCTGTCAGCGACAACATGACCCAGTGAGGATACTGTTTTTCAGCGGGGCTTTAAGAGGCAGTGTTTACTTTGTAGGCTGTAGTACTCCATTAAAATGTGCTGGTTGCTCTCAGCGACCAGCACCACGAGTCCTGGCACCCATCCCCTACTGTGACGCCCATGTCTCACTTGTGTGCTCTGACGTTGCTACCGCTGCAGGTACCCCGGGGCACGAATGCCACGACTCAGTGTTTGTGGGCAAAACATTCAGACTGGTCAGGACCTCCTGAGCCGTCTTTCCCAGCATGCCCTGTATGTCACAGACAAAGCGGTAGACGTAACGCTTGCCCGCCGTCTTGTGGATGATGTTCTTGTGGTAGTAGTAACGCAGGCCACGGCTCAACTTCTCATAGTTCATCTTGGGTTTGTTCTTGCACTGGCCCCAGCGCTTGGCTACCTGTGGGATCAACAGAAAACACAGAGTTGGAGTTAGGGGCATCTTACTAAGATCCTCCTTAAGTAAAAGTGCAGATACAAAAATGTAAAAAAAAATATATATATATATATACTTCATTACAATCAAAAGTCCTTCAAAATTTCACTTAAGTACAAGAAGTAGTATCAGCAAAATGTACTGTGAGTACCAAAAGTATGTAATAAGCAGCATTTTACTGTTGTAGCTGCTCGAGGTGGAGCTAGTTTGAATTTATTTTTATACAGTTTGGTAATTTAGTCCCCAATCTAGGGGTCAGGCCCCTCTAAAAAGTCACAAGATACATGTGAGGGATTGTGAGAGGAATAAAGAGTCACCAAATTACAACATCACCTAAATTAAAGGTTCCATGACATGGTGCTCTTTGGATGCTTTTATATAGATCTTTGTGGTCTCTTTCCCAAAATTCAGCCTTGGTGCAGACTTACAGCCACTAGAGCCAGTCCCACAATGAGCTTTCCTTAGTATGTGCTATCTCTGAGTCTGTAGCTTTTGAGGGGTGGGGGGGGCAAGGTGGAGGTTGGGGGTGTGGCCTTGACCAACTGCCACTTTGCTCGTTTGAAAGCCATGATGTCTCTTTCTCTCTGGGCGGGCAAAGCAGAGAAAGGGGAGGTAACCTTGCCCCTTATGACCTCATAAGGAGCAAGATTCCAGATTAGCCCATCTGAGCTTTCATTTTCTCAAAGGCAGAGCAGGATACCCAGGGCTTTACACCTATCACCATTTCTAGCCACTGGGGGCCATAGCCAGGTTGGGGGAACTCATATTAGATGTTAAAAACTAAATTGAAATTTTCATGCAATCAGACCTTTAAGAATTCCAATTTGTCCTTTCCAAGACGCAAGAGGAAAGTTTCAACAATATTTGTGAACATGAGCTACTACTTCTCAAAGCCAAAAACCAGAGAAGTAACTTCAAGTATAAAGTATGTAGCTGCTCCAAAGACAATGACTGGGAGACAGGATTTTGTGGAGCCACAGAATGTTTGTTTTCTTTTTTTATACCCAAATGAGCTTCATTCTATTTAGTGTGCTTAGTTGTGAAACAGAAAATGTACCCATGTACTCAGAACCTCCCCTGGGTGCTCTCAGTATCATCTATAACATCTTTCCCAACTCATTGTCTATGTCTATGAATCAGTTCCACACTTCATACTTGACAACATCACACATTTGAGTTTTAGTACTTTAGTTTTTGGATTCATGTTATATATTTTGGATTGTTAGACTAATCAATATTTAATATTTCCATCTGAAATGTAGTGAAGAACAAGCATAAAGTAGCATAACTACTCAAATACTCAATACCCAAGTAACTCAAAGATGCACTTACAACACTTAAATGTACTACATTACTGCCCTCTACTGCCATGTACTACTCCAAAACAAGATATTTCCTCACCTCTGTGGGGTCGGACATCTTAAACTCCCAGCCATCTCCGGTCCAAGAGATGAAGGTACGGCAGGCAGAGTCCAGAAGTAGCTCCAGTAAAAACTGCCACAGCTGGATTGGACCAGAACCTGAATGAATGAATCAGTGAATATTAATTTGGTTATAGAAGGAGTTTACAATAGCAATAACCCGTGGTTGAAGAAGTATTCGAATCCTATAGCAATATAGCTGCGTAAGTGCAATTCAAAATTGTACTGTAAAAGAACATAAGTATTATTAGCAAAATGTACCTAAATGAATAAAAGTAAAAGTACTAGACTGTCCCTGTGAGTGTCTACTAGTAATACTAGTGAATTATTATGTGTATTATTATGTGTAAGTAGCATTTAGCATTAGGCGCTAATGTGTATGCTTTATGAACAAGTCTATAAATCATGAACTGTTCTTTGTTCTTGTAAATAGCAATCAGAGTTATCAGAGTTAAAGAGAAAAAAAAAAAAAAGCAAACCTGGATAAGCTGACATTCCCGTCATCTGGCCCTCCCTCTCTGGCCTCTGGGAGTGTGTGTTTTTGCGTTTGACCACACGGGCGCAGTATTGCTCTGAGGAATGAGGGCCGTGGTTGGAAGGGCAGGAGGCCGAGGGCGGGTGGTGTGGGGGGGCATTGAAGCTGGGAGAGGAGTATTCAGGCCAGAAAGAAGACGACTGCCTCTGTCCGTCAGAGTCGTACAGTTCAGCTGAGTGACACGAGTAGCTCTGGTCTGTCTCACCTGGAACAAAGAGAAGGATTACATACAATGAACTGCACAAATTAGACCACTGGTGGGGTGTTTGTTTTTAACATCCACAGATGAAATGTCTTACTTTGTAATGCATTGGATCCTTTTGCAGTTAAAAAGGGGCTGTGGCTTCCCTCCATGGCTGGGCTGAACTGTCCGTTCTGGGGAACCAGATTCTGGTACGCTGGTGGAGACTCCTGGTATCCACTTGGTGACTGGTCTACTGTCAGCCCACCTGCATGTCAAAAAAGAAAGTTCCAAAGAAAGTCACTAAAACAAACTCCTTTTAAAAACAAAACTTATGTAAAATACAGTAGGAGTATAAGCTCACCATGTGGATATGAGGCCCACCAGTTGATCTCCTGGTACGAGTCCAGGTTGAAGAGAGAATTGTCACTGGTGCTCACTACAGGAATAAAAAGGCAAAGAACGTGAGATAAGTCAAAAACACCAACATACGACTCATTATAGCAACCGTTAAGGTATGTTTATTTTCTATTTTGAGGTTTCACCTTTAGTGTCGTATGTGTGAGAAGCTTTAGGTGGCTCTGGGTAGCTGCTTTCTGTGACATACTGCTGCTGTCCGGGTGATTTACTGTCTAACAGAAAAGACAGGTCTTCACCAGGGTAGTCTGAAGGTTAAACACAATACAGACAGATGGAGTGAGTAAGTGATGATGACAGCAGGATGGAGGCACAGTTCATGCTTGTAAAAAGAAAACGCCTAACGATGGCCTCCCTAGTGGGAAGATATTGGTTTCCATTTATTTCATCATAGTGTGAAAATTCACATGCAAAGACACTTTTATTTTTTTTTTTAGAAATCAGATTTATTTTGATGCATGTTTCGATGTAGTAGTACAGATGTGAGGAGGCCCTATTTTTAGATTGAAATCTCTCTATATTTCTGATTTCTGATGCATTATGTGCTGCTGGAAAGGTCAGATATGAGAGACATGATAGTCACCTGCTAAACAGTATTTTATTTTGAGTGCAATAAATTGACACGATTTTTGTCAGGATAATTACCATTTGTCTTTTTAGTATGATTTTTTTTACAACTGTAAGTGCCTTGCTATTTGGCAGCCGGTTGTCAAATCTTAGATGTTGGAACATCATTGAATGCACCGCCAGGGAACTTGTCCTGTTCATGGCAAAACTAAAACATTAAGATAACTCAAGCAGGTTCCAAAGTCTTTGCGAGTGAATTTTCTTACCATGCTAAAATAAATTATACCAGAAATGTGAAAATGTCTACTGTGTAGTCCAAGGTATGGCATGGTCCTTGTAGCAGGAGGTTTATTCAAAGGCAGCTTAGCAAAAGAGTCTTTAAAAGAGGAAAGTTGTGTGAATTTTTAGGTTTGTGGGGTTTTATCTTGACGGTGGATGTTGACACAAAACAAGCAGTTTGTTTACTGTCAAATCAGCACCCGGCACTCCTTTTTTTTCTTTTTTTCCAGCTCAATTGATGGAGGCAGCTAGGAGGAAACAAGGGAGGGAGGGGGAGGAAGAGAGAGGAGGAAACGCCAGCGGAGGGAGTGTGACAGAGTAGTGATGGAGGTCTGGGGAGGGGGGACTCTAAATCTGTTGAAGGAGGAAGTCTGGAGGAAAGGATTAGGGAAGACTGAGAGGGGAGTGTCTTTAACCTGACCACCCTGTCTTTTTGTCTTTGCCTACCTCAGCCCATTCAAGCACTATTCCTCACACACTCGCACACCCCCCACTATCCTGCCGCCGGGTGTCAAGGTCTCATTGAAAAAGCTCTGACAGATGTGATGCTACAGTCTGCACAAAATGTTTCCTCTGTCCTTCAGACGCTCAGGTTCAGAGGAAACAGATAGATCGAGCAAACATAAAAGAAAAAAAAACTGTCTGGGCATCACAGCACCATCAAAAGTCGTGATGTTTAACTTGTGCTGGAAAAAATATCAAGTGCCAGTAATTCTCAAAACTCACCATAAGATGCAAAGTCAAAGCCAGCTGGCACTTCCTGTGTCCTGAAGTCTTCTGTGTAAAACCCAGTCTGGCAAATCTCCATCTGTGTTGAAAGACTCATGATTACAACTTTAATCATCAACTCAAAATGAGTGCTCAATACCCAGAGGCCCTAAAAACCTGCACTTGCCCTTCATATTATTATATTTTCATGCATTATAATATACTTTAATAGATTAGATGTTGTTATCCAACTAATGCACCTATGATGCATTTAGGTGCTGTGGCGAAAAGTAAGACATGAGATACAGAAGCAACCTTTTGTTATTATGTATTTAATTCACATTCTTCACATCTTTTTCAGGATGATTAACATTTGTCTGTTTAGTGTCTTTTAATATCTTAATAACTTAACTTGCGAGTGCATTGCTTTAGTCATTGAATGCACCACCAAGGATTACGCAGTCACAGATAAGAGACTTACAATTACTTTCATTATCAAAACTTATTTTTCTAGTTTTTAGTTTGTAAAATTGTCAGAAACTATAAAAACCAGCCATTGCCGCTCACATGAAACCCAATACTTGCCTTTATTAATTGGGATGAATTCATCATGAATTGGGAATGATTACAGATAACGGTTAGGTTACGCTCGACGTCATGAATACATAACAGTTTTCTGTTAAATTAAAAGTGAAAACTTACCTTTATTTTCGAGTCTTTGCCGTCTGTGTTTCGCTCTCCAGGTTTGATGATAGTGTCCCAGTACATCTTTTTCTTTCACTCCGAGATTTACACGCTTTATTTAGCGGCTACACGTACAACAACGAGTGGTCAGTGTCCGCTCGGACCGGTCCCTTTATAAGAGGAGGTGGGAGGGGCGCGTGCCAGCTCTGCGTCGTGACCAGGTTTGTTTAATAGAAGGTGACGTCAGACGCATCCTCCCTTTCTTCCCCCTAGCAACAAGCAACTAAACATTCATTCATAAAATACACTGACACCGTGGGCTAATTGTTGGGTAAGATGCATCACGACGAGCTTGAATCGATTAGTGCTGGAAGAAGAATGAAGAACTTTGAGTTGAAAGTAAAAGTAGGCCTAGATTATGGATTAGGGCCACATGTGAATTTTGATAAAATTCTGAAAAAAAATGAGAATGTCCCCTGTTGTAATAATGCTGTATAATATAATCAGATTATTATTACTATCACATGTGGCCTGTCCATGTGGAGCTACTTTAAACGACCACTTGCTAGGCTACTTGGTAGAATGTAACATTTTCAAACTTCATGTTTTGTGTGTAAACTTTTAACTTGTCAGATAAATGTAATGAACAATGTTTCCCGGTGAAATGCAATGCAGTATATGTATAAAGCATCTTAAAATGGAAATACTCAAGTAATGCAAGTCAGTCAATCTACATCAAAATTGTACTTTAATTAGCCTACAGCACTTTGGTACTTTTGGCTATTAGTTACTTTCCACCCTAGAGTGTAACATATATCTTGCATATAGCTCATAAAGCGACATATGTCATAAACTGTATGATTATTTAGGCTAATAATACAACAGTAAAATCAACACTCTTAAATATGACCTATTCTAATAACCTCTTAGGCCTATAGAACAATGTGGCTACTGTAGATTAATCTTATCCCAAACAGCACAATAATGTCACTGAGTCCCACTGTATACAGTCCCCCAAATAAAGCTATAGGCCTACCTCCTATTATTTCTGAATAGTTTAGTTAATTTGTCAGGGACAATGCTCACTGATAATAATTAAAAACTGTAAGGCTAGTTTGAATTTTTGTCCCATGCCAATGTTAAAAAGGCACCTAAAAGCAATAAATCAACTAGAGCCAAAACTATAGTCGATTAACCGATCAGTTGATCAACAAGCAACACTTTTGATAATACATTAAATGTTAAAGCGGTTTCTTTAGACTAGAAAGTTAGTCGGACATAACAAGACATTTTTAAAACCAACTTTTCTCACTATTGTTCAACTTTTATAGATCAAACGATTAACTGATTAAAAGACAAAATCAGCAGATTAACTAATAAGGAAAATAATCTTTAATTGCAACCCTAAACACGCCACATCTCATTAAATTTCTGTAATACAATATAAAAACAATTTCCACAGCTCAGTGAAGGCATAGACACTGCCACAGCAGGCAGTTACACAAAGTTAGCCAATGCGTTACTATCGCCGTACGCCTAAAAATCCAATAAAAAAGGATTAAATAAAAAACTATAAGCTGGCTGAGTAATTGGCAGCCAAAACAACAGCTGTGTTATTTTTATCATTGAATGGCCTCAACAGATTTCAAAGCTGCGGTCACTCTGATTGTCCGGACTAAATAACTGAGCCACCGTCTGGGTGTGGATGAAGTGCACGCTTTTGAAATCAGAGCAGTCAGTTTTCTAATGAGGTGGGAGGAAGAAAAAAAGAAATCTCTGTATCTTCAGAAACCATTCGACGAAACAATGGCCCGTAAAAAAAAACTGAAGAAAAAAAACACACAAGTAGCCTGCTCGCCGAAGAAAGTCTGAAATCACGGCGTGAGTGGCTGCAGCAGATAAGGCCGAGCCCAGGACCTTGTATAAACAAACAAGACACACGCACGCACCCACACACACACACACACACACACACACACACACACACACACACACACACACACACACACACACACACACACACATCTGGAAAAGTGGAGCCGGGTGAAATCGTGCGCGTCGGTGGGAGACGGGAGTCGTGATTGGGAGCCCCACCTCAAGACCTCAAGACAAGGACACAACCGGGATAAGGTTACACAACACGAGGTGATTAACAACCGTCTGCAGTCAACTATCAGCATCCACCTGGGGTAATTACACAGTGGGTCACAGCTAAAAGTAAACCGTCACGGAGAAAAACAAAAGCCCAAAATCTGCCGGAAATTTAATTACGTTTTAATAGAGTTGCCTAAACGCTTCATAAAAAACATGTTTTTTAAAAATAAAAAGTCTCCAGATTGAACATACAGTACTGTAACCTTATATGTGACACCTGATAGGTTGTGGTGGAGGAAGCATTCAGATACTTTAATAAGTAAAAGTAGCCTATAGGCTAATATCACACTGTAGGCCTGCTTACATGCAAAAGCCTTGCATTGAAAATGTAAGTAATCACTCAAAGTAATCAAAGTGCTCAATGCAAAAAAGGGTCTCCTGTGATTGTAGTATAAGAGCCTATCATTAGATTATTGTAAAAGCAGGATTTTTACTGTTGTAGTTGGTTGAGGTGGAGCTTTATTTTGAAGGCCTAAATGCCTTGTATCACTGCAATTCATGACTTTTTCATTATGGATAGATAGATTTGTTTGTTAAAATTCAGAAAAGTGAGAAATGCCTTCACAATTAACCAAAAGTCCAAACCTCAAAACTATTAAAAAATATAAACAATTTGAAAGTAGCACATTTTTTACATTTGTGAAGCTCGAATCACAACAATCATGCCAATGACAATTATCAAATAGTTGCCAATTCAATATCTGTTAATCGACTAAGGTTTTCAGCTGTGCTTGTATATTTGTGTTGTGTAGTTTGATTTGTAACCATATTTTATTAGCTCCTAATATTTTTTGTATGCAAAATGTTAACTAATCGGTCAAATGTAGCCTAATGAAGTAAACACATTTCCCTCTGAAATGTAGTGGAGTAGACAGTTGCATGAAAAGAAAATACTCAAGTACAACCTCAAGTTTATACCTCAAGCACAGTATACTTGAGTTAGTACTTAGTTACATTTTACCACTGCCTGTGTCCACAGGTTGGAAGTAACTGATGAAAGTCTTGATAAGTGATGACTAGGCCATTTCATTTGACTTTAACTTCCTTTGGTCATTTGAAGTTGTGAAGGTTATTTATTTTCATTTTCAGAAGAATTGAATGGCTCTGTTTTTGTTCATTTTAAAGCAGCTTGTCTCACAGCTGAAATAAAATGATCTTTGACAGTGGTAAATATAACATTCTGGAAGGAAAGTCTGTCCTAAAACAACAGTCAGGTGCAAACATGAGCATTAAAACAGGCTGACCTTGCTGTTGGCCTAATCATTCCTCTGGTCTGGCCCCTAATACAGATACATGCATAATGTGAGTGAGTGAGTGAGTGAGTGAGTGAGTGAGTGAGTGAGTGAGTGAGTGAGTGAGTGAGTGAGTGAGTGAGTGAGTGTGTAAGGGGGGGCAGATATGTATTCAAAAGGGTATCTGATATTAAATGAGGCTTCAGCAGTCCAAGTTAGACAAATCAAGTGTTTTTAGTGTAATATTTCGCACTCAAGTTTTTAGGCAGTTTTTGTACTCCCAGTAGGCCTATTGTTATCTAAGCTGTTCCACTAAAGGATTTACATCCTAAAGAACCTCAGAATTGTGACTTTATTAAAGACTATATATGCTGGTGTCTAATGCCATGTAGAAATACATGTATGTCTATAGACTATACAGTATATGGCATGTCATGTCTCCAAAACAAACATCTTGTCTATAGGAATTTTTGTCACTTTAGAGGCATTCAGTGGCCCCTTTCATTTTCACTGTGGTTAAACTATTGCAAAATTCTAAGAATCTGTTGTTTTTAATGAAAGATTGTGAATTTGTTTTTCCTTCTGTGCAGTAAGTGGTGGTTGCAGTGTTAAAGAGTGACTTCACTTCCCAATTTAGTGAGAGAGAGAGAGAGAGAGAGAGAGAGAGAGAGAGAGAGAGAGAGAGAGAGAGAGAGAGAGAGAGAGAGAAAAAAAACTTGTCATCCGGTTATGGTCTCTGAGCAAAAAATTGTAACTGCAATGGTTTGCGCCATAGAGCCAATGCACCCCTGCATGTATTGAAGGGAGGTTAGAAGGCAGAATAAGCTGCAACATTTACAATAACGACTAAATGACAAAGACTGCGAAGCTGCTGCAATGGACTGTACGATAAAGGTACGTGTTGAATCGTTTTTAACGCTGCTGGTGAAAATGACAGGCGGCCACCCACACCAGAGTCTGCTGGGTGAGAGAGTCAAGGCGGTGATGCGAGCTCCCCACTCTTTCCTTCTTGTACAAAATTTCCTCTTCCTTCCCGTTCGTGGTTGTATGTCGGCTCTATAATAACACAACTAACCACTACATCTTTACAGTCAGATAAAAACACTAATTGGTGGCCGGTTATAGGCGTGAAACAGGATTTCCAAACGCGTTTCGTTTTTTCTTCTTTTAAATGCTGTGTTTAATGGGAGCTCACCTCGCACTATCCACGGGATCGCAACATAACAGAAATAACGCACAAAAAGCGAAATTTCGGAACATTTTGGTTGACAAACTTTAACGAAGTATAAGTTAATGAGGGGATGCTGGATGATTTTATTGCTGCGCACAAGGCAGGTGTCCCTGAAGGCGCCATGGATCGATTTGGATACAGCGAGAGCCCCTTTTTTAAAACATCAGGAGGATCCATTTCCATCAGATGACTGGTATTTCACATTTCATACTATCGCAGCTACATCGGTTTATCTTCTCCGGATTACCAAAGAGAAGCCATTGTTTCATTTTCATTATTTTAAGAAATGCAGAAATAAAGGCCTTCATGTCAGTTTTTCAAATCATGAAGTAGCTTTTTAAATTAAGTTTGCACTCAAACTGGTTATTGCGCAACGAAAGAAAATGCAAACATCTGTATGGGATAATGTCGGCCACAAAGATACAAATTCATGTTTTAACGAATCTCATTTAATACTAATGTGCAACATTGGCCTGCAAGCTTTTATTTTTTATTATTCCTGCATTAAAATAGTCTTGCAACTTGCTGAAGAATCTCTCCTAACTTCGACGAAATATTAGCACCGATATTCTTCCACTTCTAGATTCGATTTATTATAACGAAAAACTTGATATTTCAACCAAAATACATGGTATTTATCAGCCAATTGTAAGTCTAGAAAAAAATGGCATTTGAAAGAGGGGCCTCGGTGGTTTGAGGAACTTGTAGCCTGCTTAATGTCTCTTGTTTCGTTTCGAAAAAAATATTTAAATGATGGCTATAGCCTAGGCTGATGGGTTTAAAGCCAACCAGTTACATTAGTTTCGTTATTAAGGGTGGTCCTACATAAAAATAGTGAGTAATTAAAGGGCCAGTGCAGAAACATGAGAATATCCTGAAACGAACATTTAAATCACTATAGCCTATACGTAGGCCTATATATGTATTATAGTTATGTCAGTCCTTTGGTGTTTTAATTCTGGCTCCCTTACGGGATTTTATGTTGATTAAACGCAATTCTTCAGATAGTTATTCTCTAGTAGGTTCTGTGTCGCAGCAGATTGGGTTTGAGGTTATTTTAAGTATAATTTATGGCTGCAAACGGGAGCACTTGTCAGGTGTCGTTATCTGAGCTCGGCAGGCTTCCTGTCTCAAACCTCAGACTTTCCGCACGCATTTCCGCTCCGTGGACTAGAAAAAAAATGTCGAAAAGCAACAAAGCCTCTCTAGAAAGAAACGAAGTGGACAAACTGAGGCGTTGCATTGTTTTAACTCTCCATTGTCCGCTCACACAGGCTGGGAGGCGAGGGAAAGCGGACCCGGCCTGCAGAGGTCCGCGTGCCGCTGGCTCCAAAAAAAACGCACTGTTGTTTGTGTTGCAGAAAGAGCAGCTGCGTGGGCCTTTTTCAAAATCAGCTTGCCTTAACTTTTACTTCTGCTTTCTGTCACTTGCCTCAGACATGGCGAGTAGGCCTACAGAAAGAAGGCTGTGCTTTTGCAATACTTTATCTCTGGCTTGTTGTTGTAGGCTACAACTTGTTTTGTGTGAGTTCACCGTTTTCAATCCATTTTAATATATTTTTATAGCCCTGATAGGAGTTGACACCCATGTTTATTAAAATATTCTGGAAGCAATTCATGGTACAAATGTAAACAGGATCTCAGTAAGACCTTAGATTTTATTTGCTAGAAACATTAACTGTGATTAATAGTCACATAAGTTCAGTTTTAAGTTTAAATATGTATCTCACATACAATCTCCATCAGTCCAGGGCAAACAAAATGTTTAGGATGAACAAAAGAGCATGTATGGAATGAGTTTAACTTATGAGGCTGCACTTCAGCTGTAGGAGGGATATGTCACCATATCAGCCTCTTTAACGCCTACAAATAAGACATTTTTTGATGTTTCTAAAACAGACTTTACATATTATGAATTGGTGCATACAAGAAAGATGATGGTTAGCCACATCCTTGGTTGCAGATTAGGGCGGTGGTTCCCAGCCTTTTTGGCTTGTGGCCCCTTTTAACAAAACAAGCTCCCTTGTCACAGGTCAGTTGCACAGGTAGGCTATATGTTGTAACCAGTTGAACCAAAGTTTAATTGTTTTATTTCACAAGAAAAACAGCAAAACTTAAGGGTAATTTTATCCCTCAGATTGATCCTGTTTGAAATTACTAGTAGAGCTTAAATTATTAGTTGATTAATCAATTGGTCATTTTTCCAAGCAAAAAAAACACAGAATTGTATGGTTCCAGCTTTTCAAATAATATAATTCATTGCTTTTCCATCCTATAGAGAAATTGTTTAAAAAGAAAAAAACATTTCACATCCTCAGCTTGGGCTGTTTTCTGTTGTTTTACTGACCAGATAATTAATCAAGAAAATAATCAGGTTAGTTGATACTGAAAATAATCAGTTAGTGTCAGCCCTATGTGGTTTCCAAAATAGGCTCCAGGCAGAAATAGGTCATTCGAGCTGCTGCTCCACATACACATTAACTGTAAAATCATATCCAACAGCAAAAAAAGTCACTCAATTTTCTTTCTGAGCAAATTTTGTTATTAAATTCAATTCAAAGTCCCTGGCATTCAAAGGTAAGAGCCCTTGGGCTTTAAAACATAACTGCCACCTTATATTATCTTGTACAGGCTGTATTGCAATATCCCTTTTTAACTTATACAAAAGAAATAGAGTAGACAACATACTTGGAAAAAAAGTACATTTTAGATTATCTCCATATGCAGTTTCAAAGCTCTGAGTCAACCATGGGGGTGTTGTACTTAGATTTGGCCTTTTCCTGGAGTTAAAATTAACGTGTTATCTTATTTAAAAAGTTATTTCCTACAGATATAAGAAGTATGAACGTCCATGTCGTAAACATCACACTCAAGGTTTGGGCAAGACTGCATGATGCAACCTGCAAAGCTGCTCACTTAAAGCCATGACTGAAGTGTAAATGTAAGGACATCGAGGCACAAGCAAAGTGTCAAAAGATCATGTTTTTACGTTGTTTTGTGTCACTGAGCAACAGGCTGAAACACACTGAACAGGAAGTCTGTTGTGGCATTAGCGGCCAGGCCACATTTTGGTATATTTGTATCAGAGTGTGAGAGAGAGAGAGAGAGAGAGAGAGAGAGAGAGAGAGAGAGAGAGAGAGAGAGAGAGCGGGAGTGTGAGTTTGTGGTTGTGAAACCATGAGCTTGACACTGAATGTACCAAACAGAATGTGATGAGCGGCTGCAAGTCATGATAATATCAACAGTTTGAGTGTTGAGCACAAAAATCACCTTTAACCACGACATACTATTCACAATCATGTCTTCTTATGAGAATTTGCTGTTGGCAGCCTTTTTCATAAGCAAACTGTTTCACTTCTGCACGAGAACAGGGCCTCTGAAGGCATTCAGTGTGTGAGAGAAGAAGGGAAAGAGAACAACACAACAGAAGTAATACGACGCAATCAGATGAAGAAAAAGAAAACGGGGAGTGTGGTCAACAGAAAGCTAAGAGGGACAATGTTAAGTCTTGTGATAAACTTTTTTAACAAAAATTCTAGCTTTTAGTTAGCAGGCGAAGTTAAATATCTACTATATATATTACTTCATTTTCAATTTTTATTTAAAATATTTAACATTTAAGGGGAACTAACCCAGTTACACACACACCTGTTTACAGGTCTTGGGGAGTCCTGCATATGTTAAAAAAGATGTTGTGTTTTATGGCTCCAGACGGAGCTGCGTTTCATTTGATAAAATGCTTTAAGTGATGTCACTGGAGTCAGCGTTGGTTGGGGCTGAAGACTACACATTTGGAAATTAAATAAAATCTGAGGGAGTGGAGTTAGAAAGAAGTGCTCCTCATCTCTGCTGGAGGCTACTTTAACTGTGGCCTTAGCATAAAACACCCGGACCTCGGAATGAACTGGTGGCAATCAAGTAGCGTTCTGGGTAATGTTGGTGCCACATTTTAACAAAAGGAGAAAAATGCATAGAATAACAGTCTTTTTTAACAGTCCAGCCTGAGTTTGCCAAAGTTAATGTGGAGTACAATGCTAAATCTTTTGATTTACAACATTTTATGTTTTTTAACATCAGTGTCTTTAAATCTTGAGCAACTAATATCAGGTTTTATTTGTTATGAAAGTTTTTATTTTTATTTTTTTTAAAAAGGACATATCCATTAAACATCAACAAATTCTTTATGCAGCAGCAGGTTGCTGAAATCCCTCACAATGCTGACTTCTCTATCAGTTTGTCTGCAGCTTCGAGGAAATGCCAAACTGTGTGGCATGCATTAAGATGTGGTTTACAATGCTCAGGCAACAATTGAGCTAAAAAAAACACAAGCAAAAAAAAACAAAAAACACAATGCGAAGGCGGCACTTCAATCAAGGCTATAGTCTTCTTGCTGTCCAATGAACCCGACCCCCTCTCTTCCCCTGACCACAAGCGTTTAGGGTTGTTTTCCAGCTTTAAAATGACACACATTTTTACACTGTGCCCCCCTCCTCCACCATTTCCTCTCCCTTGGCCTGTGCCAAAAGGTTCCTCTGCACATGGCGGCCAGGTTTCCTGTAGGCCACTGAAAAAGCACGGCACTGACGTACAAGGCCCAAAGACAATGCTCAACTCCTCTAAACAAACACGCACTTGCACCCACTTAGATTGCCGTGGTCGCATCGCACAGGCACACTCTTAATGGGAGCAGCAGACACATCAACAGGTCCGGTGTTTGCTCTCCCGAGTGCGTGGGATGAAAAGTGCCATCATGGGGTGGTTTTGGAGCCTCGCTGTAGGTGCTGAACACAGGAAGACTTGACTTAAAATCTTGATTACACTTCACCTTGAGCTGACACCCCTCCCCCCTGCAACCCCAATCCTAACGACAAAATAAAACCGTGGTTAAGGTTACTGATCTTCAAGATTAGACAGTCTCCCGACTGCCTGAGCAGTTTACGTCTCGTTAGTGATCTGATAACTTCATATCTCTGGTTGTCCAAATTCTACATACCTTTACATTTTTAATCAACAACAGGCAATTCCACTGAATCTTAAAACTTGTTTGTGGCAGCGGTAGTTTGGAGGCTAAAAAAGAAAGCATTTCATTAGAAGACTGCCTGTTTGAATCTTGACAAAGCTAGGGAAAACTAAGAAAAGTGAAGACTAAATGGTGCCAACTCTAAAAATAAGCTCTAAGCAAGTCACAAAACAATTACGTAGAACTCATTTATGAATTGAAAGGTATACATCAGCATTCTGAAAATGCATATAATACTGCATTACATACACACACACACACTCTATAATTTCTCACTCAAAGTATTACGGTCTTTAAAAGTCTTTAACAAGCTCTTTATCTTTTGTTAGTGAATGAATCTGTAATGACTTTCTTTTTTCTTCTATTTTAAGCAGATATGATTTGCTATAATTTCTTTTGGTACATCCTCTGCTAACTAATTTTGCTGATTGACAAAAATGTAGTCCTTTTTTTGGTGTGCTCCTTTTTAAAATTGAGATTTGTTTATAGCACTGTAAAAAAAAACAACTTAAAACTTAAGATAAAAGTTAAATATTTCCATTTTTAGTCTGTTGTGCTGTTATTAATCCTACAGCTCTTATAGCTAATAAGGGTTTACTTCTGATCACTGAAGCATCATAGGTGGAATAAGAAGAGTCTGTGTGTGGAAAAGAGTTTCCACAGGTTGTGACCCAGCACATTAATGGCAGACACTGACCGCTGTGGCTCTGTTGGACAGGAAGCGCTGTCCGCGGTGAGTGAGGATCAGCCCATATTCGAACCGCCCTACACTGCAGTGCACATGAAGGCCGAAATGACGTCACCCGGCGGGTTCAGCCAGGCCTCCAAGCAGAGTCCTGAGCCCACCGAGCCGGAGTGGGTGGGGTCAGCAGCGCAAAACCCTGGGAAAAGAGGGGAACACGTCAATGGAACCAGGTGAGTCAGAATAGGCCGAGGCCACGGGGGAGCACAGGTTCCCGCATTATCTGACTGTAGATTTACGGTCCGTGTTCTGGGCTTTTTCCAAACGCTAAAAATGTTTAATTGTTCTCTCACCAAATGCAACTGTGTTGTTTTCATTACCATCCCTCATAGGTGGAAATGTTTGAACTCCAAATATGGTAATTTTGTCGTTTTAACTTGAACTGAACACATTACATATCGCCAGTGATGGAAAGTAACAGAGTACATTTATTTAATTTCAGCTTATTGCACTTTGAGTATTTCCATCTTCTGCTACTTATACTTCTAAGCTACTACATTTCAAAAGAGAAATACTGTGCCTACATTTTTGTGAAAGCTAAAGTTACTAGTACATTTTCAGAGTTATGATGATCTCACAAAATACCATAGATTGCGTAAAGACCAGTGGTTTGTAACATTTCTGACAAAAAAAAACAAAAACAAACACTGTCTCTTGTCATATTAAGATTTCTATGAGTTGTTAAACGTTCAAATGGTCCAATGTTTCACAAAAAAAACAAAGTAGAAGTGTGTCACAACTTTGGTTTGTCTTCTCCCTTATTAATGATCTCACAACCCTTCAGATTTATCTGGTGACCCATAGGAAGGACCGGACCCCTAGTTTGAGAACCACTGCACCAAACTACCAAACTGTATTTAAAGTAGATAAAACCAGCTCCACCTCAGCAGTAAAATTCTACATGCAATCTAATAATGTCATATATATAGTAACAGGGGCCATGTTTCTGCAGAATGAATACTTTTTCTTTAATTGCTCTTGGCTAATAGTTCTGTACTTGGTGGTACTTTTACCTAACTAAAGGATATTATTACATCTTCCCACACTGCTATATGGAAGATTTTTTCAGTTTTTTTTAACTGAGATATAAAAACTAAGTGGTGGGATCAACCAGTTACACCTGGCAGTTACTGTGTGTAAATATTTACAACAACTAATCTCTAGGGAAAAACTAGTGTGAATGATGCAACCCATTTTAATTTAGTGATACACTTAGTTAACACGGTCTTTTAACTAGGCTAAGTTTGAACTTCTATTAAGCTGGTGCAGTCGGCTCCAGGTTAGCGCCAGACTATCTCTTTATAGACCTTTTCACTGGAATTGTGTTGGTGTCTTGGACTAATTTGTTCTCCTTTCAGCTACAGATATTAGCAAACACTGCAAGAGGAAATAAACTTGCACCCAATACAAACTGTGAAATCTATTGCTGGAACAGCAGCCACAGTAAACGTCTCATTAGTTGAAATGATAGCAGTACTTAGAGTTGGATAAATGGAAGTGTACAGTCACTGAAGAATATATACATAAATAAGATATTTAATGATCAAATTAAACTTTGCTCCTGATTTTTCCTTTGCCTCTTCTAGCCGCGAGTCCCCTGTGGACTGCAGCGTCACAAAGCGCTCTAGACACATGAGCAACGATGGGCCCCCGATGCCCTACCAGGCCTCATACTCGGAGCCTCGCGTCAGCCCCCAGACGGTCACCCCACCCAGCAGCGCTACAGAGGAGAAGAGGGTCATTGTGCCGGCAGGTGAGCTGAGTCACTTAACTTCACAAGATATTGATATTGCACAAGCACACACTGGGTTTATGCAATATCAATAACTGAATCAGAGATGAGCACAGCATGCGTTTCCTCCCTAAACTACTACTACACCTACGACTACTACTACTACTACTACTACTAGCCACTATTCTCCAGTGCCACAGCAGGTTTCTGGTCTAGCATGACATCAGTGTTTAAAATGAATGCTATTCAAAAAGTGTGAAGCCTAAAGTGTAAATTTGGCACTCAGGACTGTGATGTCAACAAAAGACAGCAAGCAGTAATAGCTGTGTGATGAGGTGGTGTGGACAATTTCATTTTTAATCATCTTGCTGCTTTCCGTAGCTACAAAAGTTTTTTCAGGCAATGAAAGGATTTTCATAATCCCATATAGACATCAAAAAAAATTTAAAGGATGAAACAATACTACATTTTCCCGTCTCAACAAATCTCATGAAAAGACCAAAACGTGTGTATGTATCCTATTTAACACACATAAGAAGTGCTATCTGTAGCCAGAGATTGATATATCTTATTCCTTTGTGCCATAGAGCACAATTGTTGTCCAAAAGCATTACAAACACATCAATACTCAAACTAGCTGTAATCTTCTGAAAATAATCCCCAAAATGCACTATTTACTCCAGTTTGACTAGCCAATAAAAACTACAGTGCCCAGCTGTTTTAGAAAGTTAAGCCTTTTTAAAAACATTAAACTATATATTTGTGTCCCATTTTTTTAACATGTACATCTACAGTAAGAACAAATAAGCTTTCCGCTATAATCCACAGATGGATTAAGGCATTTTCATGCAATTTGTTGACAATATGGAAAGTATAAAATGCCAGCCTTATCCTTTACAACACAGAACACAGAATCTTCTTCAGTTGAATATGAAACTGGCATCAAACAGGAAGGATGCGTCACTGCTTTTTAATACGCAAGGCAATATTTGTCCAATAATACTCCAGTAATACACCAGTAAGTAACACTATGGCACCAGAGTTCAAGTCAAAGTTAAAGAGCATTAATCTATGTTGCATGTTTCAGCAGAGCAACAAGTAGTGCTGAGTTTTGGTCAAGACAGACTTTTGCTACAGCTGAACTGTGGGCAGTGGATTTCTTTGTGGAGGAAAATTAATGATATACAACTTTAGAGTAAAGACAGTGATGTGTCACTTCTAGACTGTCCATCCATTTCATCCTTGCTACGAACCACTGGTCCAACCATCTGAAACTAACCCGATGACATGTTTTATTTTCTCTCTCATACAGTCACGATAATGTTATCTTTTGAGACTCGTTAAAAGCAGCACATTTCAGTGAGTTAATTTCACCTGAGACGGTGTTCCACAGATGGGCAGTGGACAATTTCAAACTCAGCTTTGTGGAATCCGACGAGATTCGTTACTGAGTCACCAGCACTTAAGTTATTCTGCTTCATAATACACGGATGTTGCATCACAGTGGCATGTGTTAACCAAGGACAATCAGGACATGAGGGTGTGGTGACTTTGTTCACGTCCAAAGACCTGCCTAATATTACGGGCAATTCACAGTCATTGTTTGCTGCTGGAAATGAGCTTACCTTCCTGAATCCAACTAGTGAAATATTGTAGTGCTGTATCAAGAAATCAAGATTAATTTCAACCCAAAATGTAGTTCTTAAAAGCTTACAAGTGTCTCATTCTAACAATAAGGCTTTTTTTTTTTTTTTTAACCAACACTGAAGTTTCATAAAGTATCTGGGCAAAGGGAAATAGTGCCTTAGATTTAGTACTAAAGCAACATCTTCTCATATTATAATAAAAGGGTAGTCTAAAAATCAAGTCAAAGTGCTTAATACATTGAATGAACTGTGTTCCACTGTTATGAAACAAAAACCCTTCAAATTCTCTCTAATTATTTTAGCTTTAATGGCAGTTTGTTTGGAATCCCCATTTGGACAATATATTTGTAAAATGATACAATACAACACAATATTGCCCAGTCCTGGTGCACATGAACTGTAAGGGTTGTCAAAACCACCACAAATAACCAATATGACAATTTGCATCTTTCCTGAAGACTACTAGGCCTATTGTGAGCTTAGCATTATTGGTAATAATCTGTTTACTTCCTGTTACCTTCACGGGAATTGCAAGAGCAGGTGGTGGTCTGTTGAGATCATGGCCAAACAGTTGGCCACAATAAAATTTGAAAAACCTTTCAAAACTTTCATAATTTAATAAGTAACTTTAAATTGTGTGTCAATGTACATTCGTCATCACTGCAAAATTTAAAAAGACCTTTTATAGTTAAATAACAAGACCGCTAGATACTTTTAAAAGTGCTTAAATTATGCTCATTTATCATTCATTTTCAGGTTTATTATTGTATTTAGAGGTTATATTAGAATAGGTTTACATGGTTTAGTTTTAAAAAAAAAACAAAAAAAAAAAACATTTGTTGTACAGCACATTGCTGAAGCTCCTCTTTTCACCCTGTGTTGATCTCTCTGTTTTAGCTATAGAGAGAGGCATCTCACTTCTGTTCCATCTTTGTTGGGAATCGCACATGTGCACTACCTAAGTAAGGACTACTAGACAGTCAGGAACAGAGTATGAGGACGTGCCACGCTAGCAGCTAGGCTAGGTGTGTTACAAAGTGACGCATGTTTGTCACGGAAGTAAAGGCTGGACTACAACAGAGCTGTTTGGAGCATTTGATGAACAGTGTTTTCTGTTGGAGATGGTAAGTCCCTTTGGGGTGGACTTTGGGCTTTTTCACTTTGTAAATCTATTACATGCACTAAAAGATATATCACAATAAAGGAAAGGGAAAAAGCATAATATGGGCACTTTAAGGTGCCACAACAACCAACAGCTGAAAGACGTTTTTTTTAAACTAAATATACAAAATGCACACACATTTTGACTAAACCAGGCATCGGTTTTCACAGAGTGAGTATACCCACCCAAGCACTCACTTCACAAATCAGTATTAAAATCACATGCATCACAACTGGTACTCATATCAGAGTAGTTTCATGTGTTACTCAGCACTTTCATGTTCTACAAACAAATTGTGTTTGCCCAGGAGTTCTTCAGTCTATTTCTGTGTGACGCCTCTCCATCCATCTATCTATCTTAAAAGGCCATATGACATGCTGCTTTTTGGATGCTTTTATATAGCCCTTAGTGGTCCCTAATACTGTATCTGAAGTTTCTTTCCTGAAATTCAGCCTTGGTGCAGAATTACAGCCACTAGAGCCAGTCCCACAATGAGCTTTCCTTAGGACGTGCCATTTCTGTCTGTAGCTTTAAATGCTATTGAGGAGAGTGGAGTTGGAAAACCAACTCATTTTCATTTAGGAAACCAACAGAACAGCATCTCTTACCGTGTAAAAGACCAGATATGTCCAAACACTCAAAAGCTACAGCAAAGGATAACGTTTCATATAACAAAATTAATCATGGAAGCACGCCGGTCTCAGATTTGTCTTACAGCCAGCCACAACTGGTGTTAAGAACCCCTCCAGACATGTTTTAAGATGATCTGCTTAAAATAACAATTTGTATCACAAATGTGTTCCATTCACTATGCTAAGCTAACTAGGGGTGATGCTGCCGGTGTTGCACCAGACTAAAACAATGCATGCACAGAGACAAAATGCATTGGGCCGCAGCCCGCCGCACACCTATCAACAGCTAGGGGAGACCGTGATAAGCCCCATTTCAACAAACGGTGGTGTGTTCCTTTAAACTGAGATTTAAGATGAGAAACTTCTTTCAGCAGATGAACATTCCAGGGTCAAACTCTGCACATAAATCATTCTGTGCAGTGAAGGCAACGAAACAATTAGCACAACACAAGTTTTTTATGATAATTTCCCCCAACAAAGTTAGAGTGTTTTAAATCAGTATTTTTCTGATAATGTTTGTGCTTCTGATGGCAGATCCAGAGGTGTGGACACAGGACCATGTGCGGCAGTGGCTGGACTGGGCCATCAAGGAGTACGTCCTGGAGGAGGTGGACGTCATGCTATTCCAAGCGCTGGACGGCAAGGCACTATGCAAGATGACCAAGGATGACATGATGCGTCTCACATCTGCCTACAACGCAGACATCCTGCTCTCGCATCTAAATTACCTCCGGCAGAGTAAGGCTCACCTCATGTCTGAGATATCTTTCCTTCTCCTGCTGATAACATTGTTCAGATCTCCGTGGCTGATTATTTCAACAATGCAAAAGAGAAAAAAAAGAAAAAAAAAAAAAAAAGAAAGTGTGACTGGGCACAAACATTTTACCTGCATGTAAGCAGGACCTGGAATAAAATTTAAAAGATATGTAATGTTGAAATGATTTGACAATTAACAGACTAGTAAATGGATATTTTTTTAAACATTTGTTGGGCTTTTTAGGCCTTTATTTTGACAGGACAGCTGAAGACATGAGAGAGAGGGGGGGAATGACATGCAGCAAATGGCCGCAGGTTTGAGTTGAACCCAGGCCCGCTGCTTTGATAAATGGTCACCCAATCTACCAACTGAGCTATCCAGGTGCCCAGGAAATGGATATTAACATTTCTGACAAATTACAAAACTGTTACATTTTTAAAAGTTTTCTTTTTTTTAAACATATGTAGTGACGGGTATTTTCACAATTTTCTTAAACCAACCACCCACCCACACACACACACACACACACACACACACACACACATTGCCCCAAAAATCTTTCTGCTCATAAATTTGTTTAAGTTTTAAACTGGTACAAAAAGGTCAATGAAAAGGATGTGGACCATATAACAGAAACATCTTGCAGCACAGGGGCACTTATAATGTTTTCTGTTAAGGCTGAAAGAGCATGATGTCATTTGAGGCTGAAGTCTTGCCATGTTCTTAACTTAACTTTCCTGTCTTCAGTAAGTGACCTCTGTTCCTCTTTACTATCGCAAGTTTCCTGTATTTGGCATACATGTCATGATTTCTGATACTTGCCGCATTACATAATTCTGCAGTGTTGTTGCTTCTGCAAATCAGTGTTACAAATACACCTAAAGAAACAGTCAACATGTTCTAGGTCAGTTTTCAACTGAACATTGCAACATACAAGGGACAGATAAAATGATAGCAATATAATGTGATCCAGTACTACATCAACACCTCAAAAGATTTATGTATAAAAAAAAATAAAAAATAATTCACTATTCATGCCACTCAAATTTTACTCTAGAAGGACGGATTTTCGTCGTAGAGATGTAAAAATATAACCAGGACTTTTTTTCATCTTTGCTTCAGGTAGCCCTACGTTCTCATACTCCACAACTCCCACCAACACCACACCACCACCACAACAACCCAGACTACAGGTGAAAGCAGGTGAGATCATCCACTTTCAAAGGTTTGGTTCTTTCACTTGACCAAGTATTTCTTCCTCTGCTCATTATGCGATACATGACATGCCCCCAAAAAGTGAAGAAGTCACTTTTTCCGTTAGGGACTATAACATCTTACTCAGCAAGATTTAAATACATGATAATCTATTTGTTTTAAGCAAACAATTTCCTTTCAGCTTTTTGTGTTTCGTTGCCACCGTTATTCACTACTCAAACTGTCAACATTTCTGGGTGTGATTCAAAGCTCTGAATTTGGGGTCACAAAAGAGCTTAGTACATGAATGATGTAGGGATTTAAAAATAATGTGTTAAGTTTCAGAACTATGTTGCATAGTTTCAAGAGTCAAAAACATTCATTGGCACAAAGCTGGCCTCAGTTGACAAAACTTTGACGACTTAACAGCCAGTTTCAGACAGGAAACAGCTGCACTGGCACAGGAACTAGGGAGTATGGGTCCTGCTCCTGGGACCTAATTCACAATCTTGTGAAGACAGGGGTGGCCTGAACAAAAGAAACATTGGGTCATCTTCAGACTTCCAAACTCTTATCTTCTTGGTCTCCATTTACAGACTTCCTTCCCACTATGGCCAAACTGTCCCTCTGGCCACTACAAAGCCTTTTAATGCCACGCGCCAGTCAAAGTCTAGTCTCATCCTGGTTGTTTTTGTGTTTGTGTGTGCAGAGAGCAGTTTTGATGAGATTAGCTGCAGGAACAGCTGGCCTGCAAACACCATGAGTGCAGTGCCAAAAGGTATAACAAAAACAAGAATTATAAAATTAATAACCATGACATTTTTCATGCATGAGCAACTTTTGGTTTTACATAGAAATTGACTTTTAGCCACAAATGATAAAAGTATCTTACATAAATTACTGTATTTTGGATTTGTAGGTCCCTCCATGGAGCACCAACACACCTCAAGAGTTACAGAGCCTCCTCCAAGAATTGTACAAGGTATGAAAGCCCCAAATATTTTTATATTCATTAAACACTGACCTTTAGAAAGCAGGTCAATCCCTAAAATCTCAGATATGTAAACAAGACTAGGTGAACACAGCCATGCTACCTGCTCTGAGGCTGATGGGAATGTCATTAGGTTTTGGGGTATTTCATCATAAACCAAGTGATAATTATGGTTTAAATGAAAAGATAATGGACCACCAAAGTTGTTTCAATTCATCCAGTAAACATGAATGTCCATAGTGGCGCTTGAGAAGTCAGGGGATTACCAAAGCCAGCGAGATTCATCCTCTGGGGGAAAATGTCATGGACTGACAAACTGACATTGCCATCCCTAGAGCCAAGCTGCTAGCATGTTGCTTTGACTTAACCCATCTGAGTGACAAAACTGTCCCCCAGACATCCTTTTTAGTCAAAGCAGAAACTACAGCAACAATTGCTAGAAACAGGTCATTTTGTGTTTCAAAAAAAGAAAAGAAAATTCAAGCAGGCTGAAAATCACCGTGGTGTTCTGTCAAGCTTAAGCTATGCGCAGTGGGAAGGTCTGCTATGGGCTAACACCACAGGTTCACCATTGATATATCTGAGCACCAGACCTGTTTGAATAACTTCACAAAACAGAAATGTGAGATTTACATATTTGAATCAAAAGGAGCACTTGTTGTACTGGAACACCAGATACATTAAATTGTGATGCATGTGATGTCAAATCTAATCTTGAATGCACTTCTAAAATCTACAAGAAAATGTAAAAATTATTTCTTCTTTTCTTCTTCTTCTTCTTCACAGATCCATATCAGACATTAGGGCCCCTTAGCAGTCGACTTGCCAACCCAGGTAAGACTCTAAACCATCAGATAAACCAGCAAGGATGACACAAATGAGGCCTTTACACTGTCTGCTTTGGCAACAAGAGAGAAAAGCAAGCAAGGGCTGGAACACATGCACTTATTTTCCAAAATGGATTAAACATCAAGCAACACTTGTTGTGTCAGAATTGCATCACGCTTACACAGACAAAATCTGGCTTCCCTCTCACCAAAATGACTGTTTGCCCTGCTGTTTCCTCACAGAAGGCCAAGCCCTCAGCTCATCCAAGAACCGAACAGGCAAACAAAGTCCATACAAGCTCCCTGACCCCAGCGCTCACAGGCCTGTGGGTAGGTTTCCGCCCCGATGTCTTGTCACATTCTCCAAGCCACACAGTGAAAAGGTCACATTTGGTAGAAAAAAAAGAAAATAAGCTGATTGAGATGTTAGATATGTGTTGCAAGTTACAACTAGGAAAGAAACCTGCCCAACAGAACTCCTAAGGACTTAAAGAGAAAAACTGAGGAGCTGTCCAAGGTTCTGGAATAACTAAATACATCAGTTAAAAGCTTTTTGTTTTAGTTGCTTTACTCAAAACTCGCCATTTTTAAAAGGCTAACAGGTGCTTGTGGCTTGAAATGTACATAAGACGATTAGCGCCTCCAAAATGTTTAAATATTACCAGTGATTGAATAAAGATGCTTAGACGCAAAGATTTTACATAGCTACTACTGGTAATTGTGTAAATTCTGTCTTCTTTGTGTAACCAACCAACTTAAGTTGGTACCCAATTCCTCAATTGTTCCTCATGTCTCCAGGTTCAGGGCAGATCCAGCTGTGGCAGTTTCTGCTGGAGCTGCTGTCCGACAGCAACAACGCCGGCATCATCACCTGGGAGGGCACCAACGGCGAGTTCAAAATGACCGACCCGGATGAGGTGGCCAAACGCTGGGGTGAGCGCAAGAGCAAGCCCAACATGAACTATGACAAACTGAGCCGCGCTCTGCGTTACTACTACGACAAGAACATCATGACTAAGGTGCATGGCAAGCGCTACGCCTACAAGTTTGACTTCCAAGGCATCTCGCAGGCACACCAGAATCACGCAGCAGAAGGGGGGATTGTTAAGTACCAGACTGAGATGTCTTACGCCCAGCCCTACCACAGCCACCAGCCCAAAATGAACTTCATGGGCGGCCATCCTGCACCGATGCCCGTCTCCCCCGGCAACTTTTTCAGCCCACCGTCGACGTACTGGAACTCACCCAACAGTCCCATCTATCCTGGGTCAGCCATGACCAGACATCCCGCCACCCACTCCCACCTGAGCTCGTACTACTGAGGACGATGCATTTCACAGCTGAGCCAACGGGATAGAGAGGAACCCAAACGCGTAAAAAAAAAATAAAAATAACATTCACTCCATCCAGGATGTACCTGAGCTGAACCCTGTCTGAATTGAAGGTTATATGACGCTTCGGTCTGTTTTGTAAGGGCATTATGATCATGTCATCTTTGTCACATTCCTTCTTTTAAAAAAAAATAAAAATACAAATGGACAAAACATGTGGATAAATTAACTGTGATGAATGGAAAGGATTTGTATTGTACTCTTGCCAAGATTTGTTTATGAATATACTGATGACACTGTATTAACAGTTACTCAGATGTTATGAAAACCAAGTTTTTTTTGTAAGTACCTCGTTTGATTTGTAACTGTTGTAAAGACCAAAGGCATAACCTTTACCTGTGTAAGTAGCATACTGGTTTTGAAACAGTTTATCATTTTCAAAACTGCAGTTATCACATTTAATGACCTGACATTTGTAAAAGAGAAATTGTACAGAATGGTTACATAGCAATATAACATTTACTCATGATGTAAAGCTAATAAATCCTTGTATCTGAAAATTGGCTCTGGAGAGTTTTATCATTTACAAATTATGTATGGGATTTTGGGATATTGACTTGGAGTTTGTTGTGTCTTTTTACTAACTGACAAATAGCTTTTAAAGTTTACGGTTTTTTGCTTTCCTGCAGAGAGTTTGATGAGAAGATTGATATCATATTTGTCAATATTAAGATACAGTCAGAAGTGGGTTAGCTAAGCACAACTTAAAACAGCTGACTTTGTCCAAGTTAAGCTTATTTCACCAAAAGATTAAACTATTCCTTTAAAGAGATGATTGATATAGGTTTAACGACAACTAAAGGTCAGTTTTTAGTTCAACAGCTAGTCTAACAACCACTGTCTCAAATGTGTAATAATACATTTTATATAAAATATATTACATTGACCACTAGATCATGAGATTGTTAAGTCGTGTAATGAGCCACCTTGTCTGAAACTTATCACTGTACAAACATCAGCTTTATTTGTCAAAATCAAAGAGGTCTTCAAATATTGTGTGAGGTTGTGTGACGTCCTCCACCACAACAGCAGAGCCTTTCACGCGCTTCTCCTCACCTTCCATCTCAACCCATGTCACTCCTTCACCTCCAACTAGCCACTCCAACTCCTTCCCGGTGTTCTCCATCTTACCCATCAGAGTCACTGCAATCACTTCAGGCTGTGAAGTCGTCGTCCATTTAGTCACCTCCCTGGTCATCTCTGGTTGTGGTGCTGCTGCTGTTGTAGTTATTGTTGTGGGGGGGACTGTTCTCCTCTTCGAGGCTGTAGTGGTTTTCACTTTAAGCTGTACTGTCAACGGCCTGCTGCTCATTATTTTGGTCACTGAAATTTTTTTAAAATATTTTATATACACAATATGTTACAAAATTACAGCAGAAATTACTATTGAAAAACATTTCAACATATTAATGGCAGAGTTATATTTACACTCGGGGGAGGACAGACATACAACATAATTAGAGACGTAGGTCTGACTCGTGCGGGGATTGACTCAAAATAAACCATGGTGCCCATGTTCATGGTACTGAAGAAACATGTCCCCCTTTGCAACAGATACGTGTTCATCCATCCATCCATCCATCCATCCATCCATCCATCCATCCATGGCTTGCATAAGTTTACACACCCAGTTGATTAAAAAGAGAAAAAAATAATTTCTGCAGCCGTATCCTTTAATCGTAATAAGACATGTTTTAGTATGGAAAACAAAGGAAGCAATAACTCACCTTTGGATGCAGCAGAGCTACAGTTGGAGTCGCAGCAGGTGCACACCGAGTCTGGTCCATGCAGCTCAATCCATCTGAGAAAAACCCTTGTGTGTCAATTGTACAGCAAGTTTAAACTTTGTAGTTGTTAATTATTTTCTTTAAAAAATAAAAATAAAAAAAATAAAAAAACACTAACCTCCTTGTTTTAGTGTCATAGTTGCAGGACTTTGCTATAGGTGTGGGGACATAACTGCCAACAGACATGGAGCAGTGCATGTAGAGCTGCTATAGGAGATTAGATCACAAGAATTGCCATCAGTTAATTCTTTTGGCACTGTATTCAAACCAAAACCAGACAAATTGTAGTAAAGAAATGAACAATTTTTGCTCCAATAACTGAAAACACTGCTCACCTGTCCCATCAATCCCGTGAACAAGAAGGCATCCACAGAAATCTCACAGCATTGTTTTTGTATGGGATGAATCTGGAGCGATTGTCCTTGCTTTCAACCATACACCTTTATCAGAGGGAGATAAAACCTGACCATTACATATGCTATTTATTTTTAAACATACATATTTTTTTAAAATAAAATCTGAGTGACAAATCTCATGGTCTTCAGTTTGTGAGAGCGTGAGGTGTAGGGATCGTCTGTTATTAGTTTTGCAAGGCCGATATTAATACTGATTAGTAGTTAATGAAACTAAAATTTGGAACTGATTAGCATATACAGTGAAAATGAAAATCTTTAAAAGCAAATTTAAGATTTTGGAATATTACAAAGTCCAACACAAAACTTTGTTTAAAAGCTTTAAGTAATTATTTAATAAATTTGAAACTTTCCACATAATACACAGTAAAAGATAGATAGTGTTGTGGGTGGGACATTAAGTCAGACTCAATGGTGAGTGAAACCAAAGCAGATGGACCAACACAAAGCTGTAGCGGAGCCAAAGTAGCACACTTTCTAATTAACTTTATCGGTTCTCAGGCAAATAAACAGCCAATACAAATAAACTGCAAACTGCCAAAAAAAAAAACTCTAGTAAGGTGATTACCCAAAGTTTTTCACAACTGCAAATTGAGGCGTGGAGGTGTGGGACTTCTCAGGAGTTATGTAACACAAGTTAACATACAATCTTTCGTTTTCGGAAATAGACTTTGCATTGGCCTCAAAGTACATGGGGTACCCGAGCAGGTACTGATCTGACGGAGAAAGTCTTTCCCACAGAGCTGAAAGACAGAAGGAAGAAATCAGGCAACAAGAACAGCAGCAGCTTCCACATTCATCATGATTCAGTTACAAGAAATTCAGGTTCCCTAAATTCAAATACAAGAACTAAGTGATAAGGAATGTAAACAGGGTTTGTTTGATTGAATTCAAAAGGCTGAAAGTATTGGGTTTTACTGGTTGGGGCCATCAAAAGGGCAAAAGGCCAACAATCAATGTTCTAAATGCATTCTTCAATCTAACTCCAATGCTTTTCAACACCTTTGAGAGCACATAGAAATCTGTTGGTAAGATATGTTTTATAGGTCTTACCATTTCGTGGAGTCAGAATGAATTTAGCGCTGTTCATCGGTGTGAAGATCTTGCGCATCTGCATCTTTGGTGTGTAGCCAATTTTGTAGGAGTATTGGTACCTTAACAGTTAAAGACTGATTAATAAAACAGTGTGCAGTTAAAGTAAGGGTGGGAATCGATTGGCACCTCACAAATCAATTTTGATTCAGAAGCCAACGATACATTTCCATGCGTGATTTAAAATAATTCTATGCGTTTCCTTTATTTTCATGACATTGTAGATTATCACTAAAGGCATCAAAACCATGAATGAACAC
Organism: Percina caprodes; assembly: GCA_013375575.1. Lineage (NCBI taxonomy): Eukaryota > Metazoa > Chordata > Actinopteri > Perciformes > Percidae > Percina > Percina caprodes. The sequence continues at coordinate 3,409,172 of JABXJD010000014.1, forward strand.
GTGGAATTATGTACTTAACAAAAAAAGTGTGAAATAACTGATAACATCTTATATTCTAGTTTCTTCAAAGTAGCCGCCTTTTGCTTTTTTGATAGTGCTGCAAACCTGTGGTGTTCTCTAAATGAGTTTCATGAGGTAGTCACCTGAAATGGTTTTCACTTCACAGGTGTGCCTTGTCAGTGTCAATTAATGGAATTTCTTGCCTTATTAATGGGGTTGGGACCATCAGTTGTGTTGTGCAGAAGTCAGGTTGATACACAGCCGACAGCCCTATTGGACAACTGTTAGAATTCATATTATGGCAAGAACCAATCAGCTATGTAAAGAGAAACGAGTGGCCATCATTACTTAAACAAATGACGTTGGTCAGTCAGTCCGGAAAAACTGCGAAAACTTTGAATGTGTCCCCAAGTGCAGTTGCAAAAACCATCAAGCACTAAAACAAAACTGGCTCACATGAGGACCGCCCCAGGAAAGGAAGACCAAGAGTCACCTCTGCTGCTGAGGATAAGTTCATCTGAGTCACCAGCCTCAGAAATCGCAAGTTAACAGCAGCTCAGATTAGAGACCAGATGAATACCACACAGAGTTCTAGCAGCAGACACATCTCTAGAACAACTGTTAAGAGGAGACTGCGCAAATCAGGCCTTCATGGTCAAATAGCAGCTAGGAAACCACTGCTAAGGAGAGGCAACAAGCAGAAGAGATTTCTTTGGGCCAAGAAACACAAGGAATGACATTAGACCAGTGGAAACTGGTGACACTGTTGGGGATTTATTCAAAATTGAAGGCATACTGAACCAGCATGGCTACCACAGCATAATGCAGCGACATGCCATCCCATCCAGTTTGCGTTTATTTAGGCCATCATTTATTTCTCAACAGGACAATGATCCCAAACACACCTCTAGGCATGGTGTAAGGGCTATTTGACCAAGAAAGAGAGTGATGGAGTGCTGTGCCTCCAGTCATTGGCCCTGAACCCAATCAAGATGTTTGAGAACTCCTTCAAGACTGTCGGGAAACCATTTCAGGTGACTACCTCTTGAAGCTCATCAAGAGAACGCCAAGAGTGTGCAAAGCAGTAATCAGAGCAAAGGGTGGCTACTTTGAAGAAACTAGAATATAAGACATTCAGTTATTTCACACTTTTTTGTTAAGTACATAATTCCATATGTCTAGTTTTGATGCCTTCAGTGATAATCTACAATATAAATTGGTCATGAAAATAAAGAATGCATTGAATGAGGTGGTTTCAAACTTTTGGCCTGTAGTGTAGGAGTTTGTTAGATAATAGTTTTTGTCACACACAAGTTTTAATAAATGTTTGTCTATGGAGGTTTTTATTTTATAGTCATTCCATGCTTAAACATTACACATTCTTGTGAAAGTCATCTTCTCTCACAGTAACCTTCCATTTCAGAGGCCCAGTCACATTTAAAGGTGGATAATTGGCTTCTTACAACATGAAACATGAGGTAGTGTAGATGTGTTTAACCTAATTATTTTATGCATATCTTATTAGAGATAGATATACACATAATAACAACTTATTTACAAGACAGAAAACACGCAAAAATGGCAAGGACAAAATAAATACATTTTGTGTGTATATATATATACACACACACACACACACACACACACATATATATATATATATATATATATATATATATATATACACACACAAAATGTATTTATTTTGTCCTTCTGGCCATTTTTGCGTGTTTTTTCTGCACTCTTGCCTAAACTCTAAGCTTCCCATTATCCCATCCTCTTTCAGTCACTGTTTCCTGATTTGTACTTGTCTGGAGATAGTAACTTTTAAATAAAAATCAACACAAAAAAATAATTAACTTATAAGAATTGTGCATCAAATTGTATTAGAGAGAAATGCAATGCATCTAAGAATTGATTATTTTTCCCACCCCTAATTGAAAAAACTTGATGCAGAATGCTTTCTGGTCTGGATCCAGTCTTACCTGTTATAATAACATGCAACAGGCAGGGTGAAAGGCACAGCTCGCCTGATTGGTCCTTGGAGCATTGGTGGCTCATACTGTAGTGTGTTTGAATAGGCCAGCTGGTTATTTATTATCTGCAAGGAAACAAATCAGCTAAATTATCAATCTGATAATGAGTCTGACAATGCTGACATGCAGATGATTTAGCATGTAGCGTACTGTATAGGTTTACCGTGTTCATTGACAGCATTCTGACATTTGCTAATTGGATAAGTAGCCTAAAGCTGAGGCTGACGGGGCTGTTATTATATTTACAGCCTACTATTGATCAAAATAAAATGTTGGCCTGATAACGTCGTTAAGTGAAAACGTAAGTGTTTACAAAGTCATTGTATATGGAGGACCAGGTCTACCATATTTAAAAATTAATACAGAAATAAATAAATGCTCAATAAATAAATAAGCTGTATTAATTTTTAAATATGGTAGACCTGGTCCTCCATAATTGCAAACATCCTAAGGTGAAATAAATGTGCGTCAAGACAATCCAATTGTTGTTAAGACTATGACTGCATCTAACAATTATCGTCTGGTTAGGCTTCGGTCTATCTTCTTGATACTAAACTGACTGGTATAGATAACATTAAAAAACTGAAAATGACAATCCACGGCCACAGTATGGCTAAAAACGTTAAATCTCACCGTGCGTCTGGTTCCACACATGCCAATGTCATATTCAAAATACAGGTAATCCCTCGTGAATTTACTGGCTTGGCATGTCCCCAGTTTGAGTTGAGAGTCTTGATCACCGGCGCCCATAATGCTCCTCTGTACCTGCACGAGCATCTTGTTAAACTTGCACAAAGTCTTCACAGAAACACTTGAAATGCTGGGCGGACTGGTGCTATGCCGAACCGGGAACAGGATCTCCCGGACGGGCTCGGGTAAAGGCTCCAGTCCGGTGCCTTTGGATGGAGAAAAATGCTCCTTATGCACCAGCGGCTGCCAGGAATCCACAAACACGGGGAGGTGGAGGTATGGCGACGGCAGAGTCGGTGTTTCTCTTCTCATCACCTGATTCGTTTGATTTAAAGCCTCAAACACTTGTAGTGTTCCGCCATCAGTGAAAGACAACAGCGGCAACAATAGTGACAGGTAAATCCTAACCAGATGGTTCATGTTTTACATTAAGTTTAGAAAATCAACCTTAAGAGTATTTCACTGATGATGTTCCAAATCAACAGGTGAGAAAGCAAAACAGAAACAAAATGGCGCCACTTGCTCGTTGTTTAAAAAAAAACCTTGATGGTATAAGTCACGCGTCCTGCTTCTAATAGTGATATTTACCCACCTCAATTAGTGTAATTGAGTAATTGAATTAGAGTTAAGTGAAATAACAAGTTGGTTGATTTTTTTTTTTTTAATGTCATTGTATATTCCCGGTTTAATGCTTATTAAAAACATAAGTGACACAAGGGCAAACGGAACAGCCCTAGGCCTAATTAATGTTATTAGTAACACCTGTGGCCAAAATACGTGCTGTGAAAAAGTTATAAAAAAGATAAATGGTATTTAACAAAAATATTTCATAGAAAAAATATTTGTCTTAAATCTGAAACTTCTGCCCGATGTACAAAAAATATGCTTTGCCAACTTTAAAATGTTTGTAGTTACACATATTCATTGTTCTAGCTTTTGACTGAAACACAATACCAATATATACAAAATGTGATTTTATCTGATCAGGAGGTTGCATCACTGAATTGTTGTGAAAAATAACCTGATTAAAAATATGCACATTTTAAAGAAAGTGAAGATAAGTGAATAAAGATAATTTATTTGATCGGTTTGTATATTAATACTACATAAGGAGAATAAGCCAAACATATTACATCCTCACTATCCACGCCAAAACATTTCTGCAACCTGAAAGGCACGTCTTAAGATGTTAGCAATAATTAGGGAAATGTATTATTTTTCAATCTCACAAACATGGGTAAACAAACCTCAGTTTAGCACAGATTAGTGCTCAGTTACTAAAAAGACGTTGAGTGTCATTACATTAGAGGGCAGAAAAGGCACATCTGCTTCATATGTGTTTAAACAAGTTCTCTTCCACATTACTTTAAAATGATCTGTTCACCAAACTAAGTATGAAATAAGAAGCGTGACTATCGGGCCAGTCCAGTAGGGGGTAGCAGGTGTCGCAGCTCCATTGCACAGGTGTGTGTTGCAGCATTCATTGGTGAAGGTGAAGTTGAGTCCCAATGTGTGTTTTTCACCCGTGACCCCACACAGGGAGGGCAGGATGCAGCTCTTCTCATACAACACCACACAGAAGTCTCCTAAAAAAAAATCATGAGTTTATTAGACACATGAATTTGGGAGAGACTCAAACTCATAATAAACCACACTGACACATCCTCCTCCGTGCTGCCTTTTTCAGTTCTTTTTCTCAGTTTTGATTCATTTACATTTTGTTCAGTGACTTGAGGCACCTTCTTCTCACCTTTCTTGCCCACAGCTCTGCTGGACAGACAGACCTGTCCGGGTGGACACTTGAGAGGGAATCTGATGCAGTCCAGAGGTGAGATGGTGGGGAACACACAGGTGTAACAAAAGAGGGGAACTGGAAGGACAGACGTGTTTGTTAAAACCCAAAAAAATCTGAAGAGTATTTAGTTGTGCAGAGGGGATTAATGTTAATGTATCCTGGAGTGATATCATGATTATGTTCCAAAACATGATGAAAAGGACGGAAGCTGTACCATCCATTGCTTTGAATTTAATTAATTTATTCCTCATATACATTTTAACTCAAAAATGAGCTAAAAAAATTGCTGCTTGGATATTGGATATTTTTTTTAATAATGGCAATGCATAAATATATACACTACCGGTCAAAAGTTTGGGGTCACTTACAAATTTCCATACTATTCCATTATAGACAGAATACCAGCTGATCTGAGTGGGTGGCTGATCTTTAATGCAATATCTACATGGCCCATGATCAGCAACCATTCATCCAATGTTCCAAATGCACATTCTGTTTAATAATCTGATATCATTTTAAAAACTAACTAGAAAAACATTGGCGAACCCTTTTGCAATTACGGAAGCACATAATGTAATCTGAAAACTGCTGCCCTGGTTAAAAAAACAATTCAACTTATCTCAGCTGATATGCTGTCTACAAGTGACCCCAAACATTTTGAGATATATAATATATTATATATATACACACACACATTATTATTGTTGCTGTAAGTCAACAGTTAGTTGATTAATTGGCTTAAACTATTTTGAAGACATCGCCTTTGGCTATGGGAAACTGTAATGTGCAATTTTTACATTTTTTTTTTCAACGTTTAACTGATTAACACTGTGTTCTATTAATTGGGAAGATAATTGACAGATTAATCAACGTAAAAATTGTAAAGTATTTCTTTTGGCAATAGCATGGATGTTTTGTGCATTCACACACACTAGCAAACACATAAACACACACAATGTGTTGTTCACTTACCCACAGCTGGAAGTAAACAAAAGAGAAACAGAGAGCAAATCAGCTTCGACATTACTGACTGTTTCTGTCTTACAGGTAGAAAATATACATGCAACTTGATTCTTCAGCTCTCGGTCTCTTTCTTGTTATTTTCTAGAACAAACCAGCTGTCTTGAGCTTTAACACAAGAAACCTGTTGAAGTCTCCGTCTTTATGAAAGTCAGTTTCCAATCAGCTTTATCTAGGATTTTTCTGCTTCCTCAGCCGGCCCAGCTGCAGAGATCTGAACGTAAATCTCTTCTGGTTTCTCTTGATATTGTTGTTTGTTAACTCCAAGCATCTCCACACCCCAATACTTCTGATTTAATTAGGCTGTTAGCTTCCCGGTGATAGCCATGACTTTGCAGCACCGCCCGGGCTCACTCTCAGGCAGAGAATAGTCCCATTCAGATTTAAGACAGTCAATAGGGCTTTGTGAGGAAACTACCCTCTAGTTTAGGAAAAAGTCTATTCAATTTCATCTTATGTCTATCTTATCTTATCTTTTATTCTAAAGGGTTATTTTATGTCCACTTTTTTTACAGAATGACAAGACATGGAGTGTACTAAGGTAAAACAGGGCAGGTTTATTAAATCATGTCTGATTTAATAATGAAAGACGTTAAGTTTGGTAGAAGTGCTGTCAAGTGACCTGCAGTCCCATGACTAGAAATCTGAGCAGGATGTAAGAACAGTGCCACAGTTATGTTACACAGTTATGACACAAAATGTTACATTCACCTGTGTAGGGCTTTGTTTCACAAAAATGGGCATTAGCAGTTTACATCTTAAAACAAACTACAGTAATACTTTAATGAGTAAATAAATGGTTCTCAGTCATACATCTGATAATGTTGTAAGATGAGATAATCACATTAGACACTACTAAACTCTTTTTCTGTTTCTATTTTCAGCTGTATAAAAAGCATTGTTCCTATCATGGTCATGTTTTACTGCAGTAAAAATCACAGAATAAGACCACAATGAAATATTTACGGCAAATAAAAACTTATTTTATTTTTAACTTTTATTTCTCTTAACTGAAATAACAGTTGGCTGTGGTCTGCTGCATCAGAAAGATATACAAGTTATCAGAAAATACAGGCTTTTGAAAGTGATTTTTTTTTTTACTTTACCGCAGCTTTCTTAAATTACCTGGGCCAAACTCTCAGCATTTGGTTGTACTTCTTTCTGACCAGGAAGTGTAAAGTTATCAACAGTAGAGTCTTACAGGTTGTTTTGTAACTTGTAACACTTCAACTTCAATTACAGTTCAGTGTTTGAAATGTTACTGCACAAAGGTAAATAACTCTGAGACTCCTGAGAATTACACCAAAATGTGGTGGTTGCAGATTTCAATCTGAAACCATGGTCCTTTATCTACTGATATAACAGCCTTCACTCTCTTCTGGGAAGGCTTTCCATTAGATTTTGGAACCTGGTTGCAGGGATTTGCTCATTTGAGGCCTATATCACAGTGGGCATTCCAACTCATTCCGAATGTGTTGGATGGGGTGAAGTTCAGAGATCTGTGCAGGCCTTTTTTATGGACTTGACCTTGTGCATGTGGGATTTTGAAAAGTGAAGGGCTTAGCCCAAAACTACATGATTATGTGAACAGGGCTGTCCACATACTCTTGGCCATATACTGTTGCTCTTATCCCATTTTACTAATCTTGAACTAGTACATCTAGCACACGGCCCTAGTTCTCACAACACACAGAGTTATCTCTCTCTACTTGCATGTTTGCTGCAGCCCTACTGATTACAAGACAAGGGGATTTGGCTTCTGCACGCCTCCTGTTGGAGGAGAGAAGGCATGGCTCGCTTGTCGACCTGCTGACGCCTCATGCGGATGACGGCTGCGTCCACCTGAGCTGCCCCTCTCTTGCCATGCTGGTCGTCCAGCAGCTGCAGACAGGTGCGCTGCAGCCTCGCCAGCTCACCCTCCGAGGATATTAGACATCGCCTCAGCACTGCACTGCCCTGAGAAACATACAGGAGATGCATTTAGCCTGGGCTGGTTTGTTTGAAACACCCAGCAGGCGACGAAAGGGGAGGTTGTTGTTAAACCACTGAGTGCTTTTTTAAATATGTAGTGTGAACTTCTACCAGCAGTGGAAGGGTGAACCTTGTTTGTTAGCTATTATTTCCTGTATTAAGGTCAGTGTATGTTTTTGTCAATTGACCATTTTAAAATTTTGGTACCACTCTCTAACACAGCATACTTTTAAAATGTATAACTTATTTGTTTTTAGCACCTGATAAACTCACTACACTACTTGCTCAACAGCAAGTAACAGACAGACACAGCACAGTTAGCCAGCTGGTGAACATTGTTCCCATCACAATCAAGCCATTGCCAAATGAATTGCTACAAAACTAAGACTACAGTATCAGCCCAACACAACTAGCTCTGTCTTTCTCACTATGGCTGTGTTCAGAAGATTGTGTCGTCCGGTAACTTTCCCGCGCAGAAGCTCAAGTGAAGATAAGGACCTCTTCTGAAGAGTCCACGTTTTTTGAATCCTCCGTGTCCTCTTTGCATACTAGCAACCGCGTGGAGAATGGGGGGGCGCATGAGCAATCACAGATGGTTGTATCATATGGACACGCCGACAGTTGTGGTCATAACTTAGAATTCCTCATGGGGAAGACAGAAACTATGAACTATAGCTTTAATAGGTTATTTATTAATGAATTTAGGTCACGATGTCAAGCAGCTTTTTATACCAGAGGATAAGTTGTCAAACTAATCATTTATAAATGCATTTGCACATATATGGATAGATGTTTTGGAAGCAGTAAACACCTGTATGAGATGAGCAGCCTCAGGTAACTGGGTCCCTGGGTGTCTGTGGTAAACCTGCACCAGAGGCCTGTTGAGCTTCTCTCTGGACAGTATGTCTCCTCTGTACTCTGGACCCTGTAAACAGAATAACATAAGTAAAACATCATCTTGTGTGGCCGGGTTGGCTCAGTTGGTAGAGCGGGCGCACATGTATAGAGGTTTGCTTCTCGGTGCAGCGGCCGCAGGTTCGGCTCCAACCTCCGGCCATTTTCTGCATGTGATTTCTCCTCTCTCTCTCCCATTTCATGTCTTTCATATCTGTCCTGTGGAAGTAAAGGCCTACAAATGCCCCGGAAAAATAATCTTTTAAAAAGTAAAAATAAATAAATAAATAAATACCTTCATCTTGTAAACATTGTCTCTGAATCTCCAAAATATTCACTGAACCTGTTCCACATACAGGTAAAAGCCAGTAAATTAGAATATTTTGAAAAACTTGATTTATTTCAGTAATTGCATTCAAAAGGTGTAACTTGTACATTATATTTATTCATTGCACACAGACTGATGCATTCAAATGTTTATTTCATTTAATTTTGATGATTTGAAGTGGCAACAAATGAAAATCCAAAATTCACAAAATTAGAATATTGTGTAAGGGTTAAATTTTGAAGACACCTGGTGCCACAAAGTAATCAGCTGATTAACTCAAAACACCTGCAAAGGGCTTTAAATGGTCTCTCAGTCCAGTTCTGAAGCCTACACAAACATGGGGAAGACTTCAGATTTGACAGCTGTCCAAAAGGCGACCATCGACACATTGCACAAGGAGGGAAAGACACAAAGGTTATTGCTGAAGAGGCTGGCTGTTCTCAGAGCTCTGTGTCCAAACACATTAATAGAAGGCAAAGGGAAGGAAAAACTGTGGTCAGAAAAAGTGTACAAGCGATAGGGATTAGTCAAGATTATTCACAAGGAGTGGACAGCTGCTGGAGTCAGTGCTTCAAGATCCACCACCAAGAGACGCTTGAAAGACATGGGTTTCAACTGCCGCATACCTCGTGTCAAGCCACTGTTGACCATCTCACCTGGGCTAAGGAAAAAAGTGGACTGCTGCTGAGTGGTCCAAAGTCATGTTTTCTGACTTTTGCATTTCCTTTGGAAATCGAGGTCCCAGAGTCTGCAGGACACAGGATCCACGTTGCCTGAAGTCTAGTGTAAAGTTTCCACCATCAGTGATGGTTTGGGGTGCCATGTCATCTGCTGGTGTCGGTCCACTCTGTTTCCTGAGATCCAGGGTCAACGCAGCCGTCTACCAGCAAGTTTTAGAGCACTTCATGCTTCCTGCTGCTGACCTGCTCTATGGAGATGGAGATTTCAGGTTCCAACAGGACTTGGCGCCTGCAGCGCAAAATCTGTGCCTGGTTTACGGACCATGGTATTTCTGTTCTAAATTGGCCAGCCAACTCCTGACCTTAGCCCCATAGAAAATCTGTGGGGTATTGTGAGGAAGATGCAGAATGCCAGTTGAAGGCCACTATCAGAGCAACCTGGGCTCTCATAACACCTGAGCAGTGCCAGAAACTCATCGACTCCATGCTTAATGCAGTAATTGAGGCAAAAGGAGCTCCAACCAAGTATTGAGTATTGTACATGCTCATATTTTTCATTTTCATACTTTTCAGTTGGCCAACATTTCTAAAAACTCCTTTTTGTATTAGCCTTAGGTGTGACACACGGAATTTTGGATTTTCATTTGTTGCCACTTCAAATCATCAAAAGTCTGTGTGCACAAGTTAACTTTTGAATGCAATTACTGAAATAAATCAAGTTTTTCAAAATATTCTAATTTACTGGCTTTTACCTGTACATACTAACTAACCTGCACTCTGCCGTGGCTGTGACGAATACAGTTAACTTCCCTCTGCTTGCGAAACATGGCCTGCCTGGTGGCTGCAGACATCAAAGTCAGACTTTGCTACAGAAGACAGAAATAAAAAGTTTTTTATTATTCTGAAAACAAAAGGATGGAAGGGTATTTCTGAATTGCATTCAAAGAAGTTTAGCATGTTGTTGTACTTTGTTCTACCTGCAGACTGATTGTCTCCGCAATTTTCTTCACCAGGCCATCATTGACGGTGCAGTGAATATCTTTCTGCCTGGTGATGGCATTGTTTAGCATCTGTCTGATGTTTTCCCTCAGTAGCTGTGACTGGTTGACTGTCAAATTGGACAACTCTAAAACCTGTTTACATTCTGCACAGAGACAAATGTGATGTAAAGATCATTTGTTTCATGGTGGACAAGAACAGAAAGTATTTAGAGGTGCCATCCTAAAATCACCCTTACTGAATCTCCAGGTACAATGTTAAAGGTACTGTAGGTTAGTGATGAGAGTATGTGTTAGGAAGTATTCTATGAGAGACAGATTTTCAGTGCATAAGCAATTAATTTAATTAAATGAAAAGTCCAGTGTGTGTTTGTGTACTGTATATATGCAAACCGCAATTTTGATCTGGCATCAGCCAGGCATCACCTCTGAAACCAGGTTTCAGATTTCCAATAACATTTACACTGGATGTGTGTAAAAACTTTAAACTTCTTTCTTTTGTGTTGCTTTGTGTAATTTCTCCCTGAGAGCTGCTTTTCAGCATGTTTGCCTGCAGGGATTGATTCAGTTTAACTTTGTGTCCTGAGTGTACCTGGTGTAAAGGGGCTGATGGGGTCTGCTTTGTTGAATGTCTGAGCAGCGCTGCTCTGTGCTCCAACTGAGCCGCTGTGAGGCAGCAACTCCAGGACACGAGCCCGTTCACCAGCACAGTCCAGGAGCTGCCTGCTGCTCTGACCCAGGGCCTGGAAAACAAGAGAAAATACACATATATCCCTAGCCCAAGGTAACCCCTTTAAATGCCTTGTCCAAAACCCAAGCAGGTTAAATTTACAACCACGCGAGTCAAAAGAAAAACTAAAAAAAAACTGAGAACAAGAAACTGTTGGATGTCTTTTCCTTTAAATAATTACTCAAACGATTAATAAATTATCAGTTGCCAATTCATTTTCTTTAACTCTATAATTGATTAGTCAACAAAACGTTTCCACTCTAGTACATATGCTGATGAGATCATTGGCGGATTCTGATGTTCAGCCTATAGAAATCTAATAATTTATCTACATTTCAAACTGAAGAAGGGTTTGGCTACCAGGTAGAAAATCCATTCCAAGTTCCTTTGTCCAACCTATATTTTCTTTGTAGTTTGTTGAACTGTTTTCTTATGAATAGAGCTTTATTGTAAGACTCTGTCATAATAGGTCTTGGCAAGTATGCATTAGATGTAATGCTATGTGATTTTACTTTTCATTTCTATAATTTGATCTCTGTTCAAAATTAGAAATGGTCCAGTGGTTGTTGGTGCATGGCTTTGGCAGTGTTGTGTTTCTTCCATCACTCATGCCAGTGAAGGGGGGGTACTTCACCTGAAGCTGGATCAGTGTGTTCCTCAGCGTTCCCTCCAGATCCTGTTTCAACTCGGCCAGCTCTCTTTTCTCACACAACAACAAGTAATCAGCTCCATCTCTCTCCTGTAACAGGGCAGACCTGTCAGCAAACACATTCTCATCTCTTTGGCAAATTAAGTTCACAATACAAAACTTAATGAATGAATCCATCTGGTGTATCATTTACACCACGTCTGGTGTTGGATTACTACTGAAGGGATTTAAAAAAGATTTTATAATAGCAGTACTTTGAGTAAGAGAAGTTTATTAATAATGTGTGAGGTGTGTGGGATTTTAACATTTTATGAAAGTTTGAGAACCATTCTGAGCATGTTTCTGCATGTACAATCACCTAAACATTTCCTGTGCAGAATATAAACTAAAACATTGACTACATTTTGTTTCTTCTGTCCTTACATTAACAAAGTCCAAATCTAGAAATGGTTTACGGCAAATGTCCAAGCCTGATTAACAATTATAGTGCAGTGTGGTGAAGATGAGAGCAAAGAGACGGGAGTAACCTACTGTCTCAGCAATGGCAGGCCTCCTGGTCCTCTCCTCCGAGCTCCTCCTGTTGACAGTCAGATTAGTCCTGAGGCTGCAAAGCATCCTCTCCAGGTGACCCCTCTCCCTCTCCAGCTTGATACCCTCCTGGGTCACCCTGCCGGCCTGCCTGCGCAGCTGGCCCTCCACTTCCCGCACCCTCCGCATGTACTCACCGGCCACGGCAATGCTTGCCCCAGCACACTGCTCACGCAAGCTGGTAGGCGGGAACGGGGCCACAGATGTCCTCTGGGAGCCACTCTGGAACTTTAAGAATTAAGATTTTGTTTACAAAACGTATGACCAGCCTATAAATGATGATTACTTATGGACTACACTTCAAAACAGTAAGTAGTCCTAGCTCAAATTAACCACCTCTAACAATGACTACAATTGTGTTGTGTTGCCTACATGTTAATGCATCATGTTAGGCATATAATGACTATACTTACTTTTGATACTTAAGTAGATATGTGGACCTTTCTATGTAAGAGTACATTTATACTGTGGTAAAAATAATTTTATTTAAGTAGCCTAAATGATAGGAATACTTCTCCATTGAAAACAACTCACCTCATCCTAAATTGTTAAAAACATTAGATCATATTTTCAAACTTGTAGGCCTATATGACAATGTTTTTGATGCAGTTTTGTTAATGGGTGTGAACAATAATCTGCAATTTTTTTTACTGGTACTAGGCTACATGTTGTTCCTTGTGATTGACAGATCAGTGAAGTGATCTCTGGCCTCAGTTTTCAGATTTAGAAAATATGGGCCTATATAGGTCTATATCCTATCTGTATGCACTCTGCACGACTTTGTTTTCTCACCATCGCTCCTGCTGTTTGGGGCCTCGACATCTTATTTTTGCAGATTAAGTCACGACTCTCCCCGCATTCCTCCCCTGTGATCTTATCTTCGGTTGTTTCCGCTGTGCAGTCTTTGCGCTTTGGGGTGAAACCGGCGGCGGCGCTGCAGCTCTGAGGCCGGCTGCAAGTCCCGCATCGCCCGGCCCGAGTCTGCCGTACCAGGCGCTCCGCCCGCTGGATCGAGCGGACCGTCCCATCGCGCCAAGACTGCGGTCCGATGGTGACAGAGCCGAGAGGCACCGACTGGACCTGCATTTCACATGCACTTTCTTCCTAAAACAAAGTTAACAATATTTAACATCACCTGTTACATCTCTGAAGACGGTAAACCCCCTAATAATGCTGTGTGTCCACTGTGAAGCATCCAGGGCGAAAACTTTGTTTAAGTGTGAAGTCCATAGCAACAGTTCCTCAAGTAACTAGAAACTCAAAGCTATTTGATTGGACAGCGAGAAGAACGCAGGGGGCACTGTCATTCAACACTGACTTTTTAAACAATTGCCCATTCATGTTCCAGTAGGCCTAGACATCCACAGAGTTGAAGTAGGCCTACATCTACAGGTTGTATGGGCATGAAATTCTCCCGGTTGAATATTCAGTAGCCTACAAAACATTAACAACTAACTATGTTCATTTTAACAATTGGATGAGGTGGAATGTTTTTTTAAAGGAGAGGTGGCCAATCCATATCCTTAAGAAGTATCTATAGGCCTACAATATTAGCCTACTACATACTTTTACTTACAAGTAAAAGTCCTGCATTGAAGTCCTATTCATAGCCATGCTGTATATAGTCACATTTTTTTACAGATACATTATGTTAAAGCAATATTTTACTGTTTTAATACTTGATTTAGCTTGAGAATTAAAATATTTTTTTAAATCCATGAAGGACAACCCTCCTCAGACAAATTCTAAATCACCAAATTTGGAGATACAAAGTGACTAAAGTGGTCCGACATATAGTGGAGTAAAACATACAATATAGAAAAAATTTGCATAAAACGGAAATGCTGAAGTAAAGTACAATTACTTCGAGTATGTACTTACTTATATTACAGTACTTCGTTGCATTTCAATACTGAGCCTGTGCTGCATAAAAACTTTGAGGGAAAAGTTTACTACGACTCCCAATTTGCATTTCGGCCAGAAACATCCAATCACAGAGCTAAGAATTCTGTTACACTAAATGTACTCAAACATTGATATTATTCAGGCACTAGATGTCGCTCTCCCCATCCAATTCATGCATCGGGCTGGCTTCTTTTCCATAGCAACTATGGGGGAGGCTCATGGGTATTGTAGTATTTAGAATAGAAATAAAATAAATGACAAAATATATATCTATGATTTAGACCTCTCCACCATGACAAAATGATGACGAAAACAGGATTTCTTAGAAACAAAGTTGAAATAATTAGAAGTGGTGGTCATAACAAACCTATATAATCCTGAATATTATCCGAGAGAGTTGTGTTTCTATGGTTAGTAAAATGTAATATCATTTAAAGAAAATGGGAAAACAGAGCAGAGAGAGAAACACTTCTGGATCCAGCGCCATAATGGTTCATGAAATAACAGCATCTGTAGACATAAGGAATTTGGATCAGAGTGTTTAATTCTCTTGAGCTAAAAGAAAATATATTCATTAATAAAGACCCTGACTAACACAAGACATGTAAATGTTGAAAATAATTGAGAATAAAACACATAAAAAGCAGAAAATTAAAGCAGTTAAAAATATATTTGGTCCTAATTCCATTCCTGCCCATAAATACAAAAAAAGACAGTTCTGTACCGAGAAAGTGAAAAGAAAAATAAAAAGACAGCAAAAAAAGTTAAATTCAGATCTTAAGCAATTTCTTACCAGCTCCTGTCCTAAAGGAAATAAATGTTGCTCATACCCACTAACAATCACACAATTTAGAAATGTTTCCATCAGCATTCCCACTGCACTAAATGCAATCTAATCACTGCCTGACCATTAGACCCATTACATTAAAAAAACTAAATACAGTAATCTGGTGATTTTTAAATCATGTATTGAACATCCAGCTATAAGAAGCTAGACTTGACATCTCTTCTTCCCTGCACAAAAACTGACTCTCTTAAGTCTGAAATTACTGATTCACTCCAGAGAGTTAAGTAGTAATTGTGGAATATTACCAAAACAAGGCAGGTCTGCAAATGCAAACCTACAAAAAAAGTAAAGATAAATACTATAAATAGAAGTATTGTACACCATGATGAATTTGCCGAGGAGGCAAAAAGGTGATACAAAAAGTGCAAAAGTAATCTTGTGTGTCTGTGCAGTTAGTCTGCATCTTGTCAGTACAGTAGTCGTCCTCTGTCATTGTGGGTGTTTGATGGCTGAGAGATGTTCACGTTTGTTCTGTAGGTTCTGCTGCAGCTCTCTGAACAGATGGTCCCGCTCCTCAGCATCCAACAGGATTTGCTACATTAAAGAAAATTAATAGATCTCAGCCAGCATCACAAGTATTCATAATAAAGCTCAGATTGTCATAAACATAACATGCTCTTTACAAGTACAAAAATGTGCCTTTTCTGATTGTTATTGGAGTGACTTTAGGCAATAATTCTGTGGAGAGAGAGATAGTTGGGGCTGCAGCTGATGATCTTTTGTCATTATTGATTTCTTTATCATTTTGTCCGACCAACAGTCCAAACTCCAGAGAGATTAAGTTTACAGGGAAATCAAATAGAGAAACAGAAGTTCCTCACATTTGAGATGTTAAAATCCTTAATTACACATTTTAAAGTGTTCATTATGCTTTTTCCCTTGCCTTTATTGTGTTTTATATCTTCTTGTGCATGTAAGCCCCATTGTAGTCCAGCCTTTACTTCCGGGAAATGCGCATCACTTTGTAACACATGTTATAATGCTCGCCTAGCTGCTAGCGTGGCACGCCCTCACACTCTGCTTCTGACTGGCTAGTAGTCCTTACCTAGCTACTGCGCATGTGTGACTCCCAACAAAGATGGAACAGAAGTGAAATGCCTCACTCTGTAGCTAAAACAGAGAGCTTAATACACAGGATAAAAGAGAAGCTGCAGCAATGTGCAGTACAACACAAATTACCTTATAATTAATAAACCATGTAAACCTATTCTGATGTAACCTCTGAATACAATTATGAACCTGAAAACTAGCATAAAATTAGCACTTCAAGATACTTTAAATTGTAATTATTTATGTCTTCTTTAGGAGAGATACACATTAATGACTGAGGGGTGGGAGATATAGCCTACTGTAATACTTTACAATAAAGAAAATGTTTGAGTTAGTTTTGCTATACAAACTATACTGCATTCCTTGTCAACATGCATGCACTGAATATTGAGACTCAGATTCCTGTACTCACCTCTATGAGTTTGTCTCTCTTCTCCAGGCTATTCCTCAGTTTCCTTTCCTCTCTCTCTCGGTCCTCTCTGTTGTTCTGCCAGGCTCTATCAGCCTCCTTTTTCTCCTTCTCTTTCTCTCTCAGCTCCTGCCGAGTTTGTCTGAGTTGCTCCATCAGAGAGGACACTGTTTGAACGTGACTCTCCTTCTGATTCTAGTAAAAAACAATAAATAAATAAAAGTTTTTATGTGCCAGTTAGCCTAACTTAGGTAACAATCTGCCTACCAAAGCATTTAACATTTCTTTGATCTGCACAAAAACAAAAGTGTAAATGTAATTTTTGTTCTACCTTTGTTTAATGATGACTTTATTCTAGCCAAGGGCCATTGTGTCATTATGATTGTATTGTATTGTGTTTATTTGATTATTACTTCCAATTTCCAATGGTTGCAGAATGGTTGTGGTTCGGCCACCAGGTCCAACTGACAGCTGAGGTCACGAGTACCCACAATATCTCGCAAATTCATGTAGAATAGAACCACAAAAACAACAATTTGTTTCCATCCAGAGGAATAGAGGGAAAACAACTCTGTGCTGTGTTTTCAAGGTGTAGTGCAAGGACATTTTGAAAATGAACCGGGTGTTTTATTTTGTTTCTGTGCTCGACCTCCTGTCCTGTACTGTCTGCCGTGTCCTGAATTGCTGCGGAGCTCTCCGGCATCCGGTAAAAATGGAAGCTCTGCGCTTCTGCTAGGCAGGGCTGCGGCTCGCCAAAGGTGTGCTGGAGTCGCAATGCAGCCGTTCCACAGTCAGTGAAAATACACACATTGACTTTAATGGAAACCTAATGACATTGCCGCTGTTCCAGAGCGGATCCGCAGCTGTTCTGCACCCGGTGGAAATTAGGAGTTATTCTTTACAATATTTGATTAATTGTTTAACCTATTAAATGTCAAAGAAATATTTCTAAAATGAGCTCCCCATGATATCGTGAGAGATCTTGTTTTGTTCAACCAAAAATATTCAGTTTTAAATGAAAACAGCTTGGATTGAAAAATGACCGAAACAATTAATTGATTATCAAAATAGTTGCTGATTATTTTTCTGTCCATCGCTTATTTGCTTATGCAGCAATTATGGTCTTAAGTAAAAAAAAAAAAAAACAGAACTAATATAGTTTCAATCATCTTTAAAAGTGTTTTGTTTTCAAGAATTTGCAGATAAAAAAGGGAAAAGTAGTTCTCAACTCACAACATGTAGGCAGCTTTTTGTTTTACAAATTTTCTCTTTATACTTTCATATCCTCAACCTCATGCTAATGGAGCATTCCATTTGTACTCGGAGGTTGAATTTTCCAAGATCAAAGTCGGAAATGCCCCATGAATGCGGATTTCCGAATTGGGAACTCGGACAACCTCTCACTACTCCGAGCTTAAACTCCAACATGGATGCCCCTTCCATCAACAGACCTGGCTAGAGCTAATCCAACAATGAAAATCCGACCATTACCAGCTCCGGCTTCCGAGTTCCAAGGTAAATGGAACGCAGTATAATATCTCACCTGCACCATGTCCTGGTATTCCTGCAGGGATGTGGTGAGTTTGGTGACCTCCTTGCACAAGGTGAGACCATTTTCCTCTCTCTCCCCTGCCAACCCCTGAGGAAAACAACATGCGAGTAACAGTTTCCCTTATTTAATAAAACCGAGAGAAGGAAAGCCCTTCAACTTTAAAAAGGTGGAAGGCATTAACACTTATGTCATTTAATATCTCTTTGAAAGGTATTGGAGCCATGCCACTACCAGCAGAAGTTACAGCATTGTGTACGTATATTACCTGCACATCTTTCTGACGGCTCTCCAGCTCCTGGATCAGAGCCTCCTTCTCCTGCAGGACAGCAGCGATGGCCTGGTCCCTCTGTCTCCACAACTCCCTTTCTTTCTCCCCCTCCCTCAGCAGCCGCTCCTTCTCCCCCAGAGCCACTCGCAGGTCCTGGAGCAGGGACAAAAATGCAGGTTTATCTAAATAAAACATCAAGTGTATAGGCCAAAGTACAACTGTACACAATCTATTATGTATGTATGTATGTATGTATGTATGTATGTATGTATGTATGTATGTATATACATTGATAATATCCTGGTTGCACTGCAGCACAGTGTTGAGTGTGTTGAGGTCTCTCTCTCGATCTCTTCCAGACTTCCTCAGTGCCTCGATCTCTTTCTCCATGCTCTTCTCCTTCTCAGTCACTTCGGACCTCAAAGTTTGCAGGACAGCCTACAGATCACAAATCATCTAATTTGAGCAGTCTTATTTAAATATGTCTGTAGAACTGAAACAGTTGATGAACCAGCAGAAAACGTAGCGTATGTAGTATCTCGATAATCATTTCAAGGACCAGTGTGTAGGACCTATTGGCAGAAATGGAATATAATATTCATTATTATGTTTACATTAGTGTATAGTCCCCTGAAAATAAAAATCTGATTTTCGTTGAGCCCTTCATATCTACATAAGGAGGAGGTCTTCTTCCACGAAGCCTACCTTGGTGCACCAACATGTTTCTAAAGTTTTGAACTGTTGGTCGGACAAAACAAGACTTTTGAAGACATCACTTTGACTTTTGGAAACTTAACAATGCTTTTTTTTCCCTATTTCAGACATTTCATTTCATTTCATAGACCAAAGGATGAGTCATCAAATCTTAAAAATATTTCCCAGATTAGTTGATAATGAAAATTACAATAAATGTGACTGTGGTCTGGAAGAACCTTCTTTACTTCTCCAGGGCCAAGTGGAAGCAAACGTCTGATGTAACTTTGTTCAGTTGCTGGTAAAAAGAATTTAGAAACTCTGCTAAGTCTTACCTGCTCTGCTAATACAAAAGCCTTTAGGGACAGGGACAGCATTAAGTGTGATGACAATCAGAAAACGTCTGCTGCTCATGCTAATAACTGCTATGCTTCAGTGAGTGGGTAATGTGTGTCATCATAAACAGACCCAACATTAAGCAGGTCAATAATCAGGATGGAAAGGACAGTGTCAGCTCTAACCTTGTTGACAGATTGAGTTTCCTTCAGATTCTCTGTCAGCTTGTTAGCCAGCTCGGTCCCTGCTCCCTCCTCCACACACAGTCTTCTGATCAGACCCATACACTCCTGGAAGAGAGAAAACATCCCGTCTGTTTAGTGCTAAACAGCTAACACACTCATTACAGCACTGTTAGAGAAAACATTTTAACTGTAGTTTTTACTCTGGTTCAAAGAGCCATGGCTCTTTAAAGTGCAATGGTTATAAGATTTAAGCATAAATCAAAACAAAAGAACCATAATAATAATTAAAAGTGTTATGCTGAAGAGGCAGAGCCATATGCATGCAAATAAGAATCACTGCAAAGATCAGCCAATGCAGTCATAAATCTACAGCTCCAAACAGACAGCCACATTCATAACTTATCTACTCAACCTAAAACTTTAAATCTGTAAAAATCACAAGACTCAGACTTATTCATCTGAAGACAATTAAATCCTCTTGAAAATGCCATTGACACATTTGTTCTGGCAATAGAAGGATTTAAGGGACATGGTTCACTTTTTTATAGCTTAGGTTTGCCATCTAATCAATGTTCACTGCATAAAAACAGCTTATTTTTATGTAAGCATAATGTATTTTTGTCAGCTAGATGCATGCATGTTTGAAAAAAAAAAACATCTGGACGGTTTGCATATTTCAAAAGTACTATTTGTTGGACATTTACATTATGAACAGTTTTTGCTTTCTTGGTGAAAGTAAGATGAGATCGATACTGCTCTCTATGTTTGTATGGGAAATATGAAGTTACAGGCAGCAACAGGTTAGCTCAGCTTAGCATAAAGACAGGGCGAAACAGCTAGTCTGGCTCTGTGCAAAGACAAAGCCATACTAGCTGTTTCCCCCCTGTTCCAGTCTTTGTGCTAAAATAAACTAAGCTAAGCCAAGCCAACAAGTGGCTGTGGCTTCAAATTTAACATGGTATTGATCTTGTCATCCAACTCTCGTTACAATAAGCGGATAAGTGGATTTCAAAAGAAAAACACATGTGAAAATGAAACCTTTTGTTAATTAGTCACTTATTGATAATCTTTATTCCATTCGTGCACGCTTTGTTAAGAAAGTCCTTCTGGTCAGCTTTGTGATAGTCCTGCTTGCTTTAGCCATATTTAGCTATCACGTTCATCCAGTGAGAGACTTGCAATGAGGGCAACAGTCCAATAAAAGTCCTGCTGTAAATCATCTACCTAACAAATTGCTAAAAATAAAAGCAGTCATGATCAAAGCTTAAGAAAACATACTTCAGTGTCACTGGCACAAAGTTAATGTAGTTTGGCACTGTCGCTTTAAGGGCGTACTTCAAAAGACAAACAACATTCCTGGGAGCTTTGAGTCAGAGCTCTGGCAGCAGAAGCTCCCACTGCTGTGTGCGTGACTGAGTCCTGTCTCCCCTCATCACCTCACCCACCTGGATCAGAAGCTCCCGGCTGTGCAGGGAGTGACCAAGGCTCTGCAGCAGGGAGCTGCCACCCTCTTTCTGGAGCAACTGGAGAAAAGAGGAAAACAAACACAAATGATGATTTCATTTTGACAGTCAACCTGTGTTAATGACAAGATTCTGGAGCACGGCTGAGTAAAATATAATTTACAATCACAGTATCATCTTGTGTTGTCCAAGAAACACAAATTCATTACATGTATTACAACGTATGACCAACATAAGCAACATATTCTAATCAGACAACCTGAAACCATGATTCGATTCAAAATCATTGTTCAGTTCAGATCAACTATGTATTTTGTTCCCCTTTTTCCTAAGTTGAGCAGTTGCATCACTGTTCAAATGCACTTTAGCAAGTACAACAGTAAGTGAGGGCATCACTATTGATTCAGTTCAGTAGTACGTTTGCGCCGTTTATAGTCCCAGCTGTCACGTTCAGTTCAAAACAATCCAATATAAGCACTTCATATGGTTAATGTTAATAGCTTAGCAAGCTATAATTTACAACAAAGTTGTTTCTGTGGCTTTCAGTCTTTTAATGCCTCATTAAAATATAGTAATGTACTGTGAATTACAGCTGACAAATCTGTTGATGAAAGATTTGTTTGTAGATTTACTGAACACTTCTAATGTTTAAACCTGCTGCTAATCTCACATATTTTACAATAATTCTTAGTAATATGAAACTCTGCTGCAACGAAGGGTGTTGTGTTTAGATGATGAGCAGAGATCAGGTCATGAACTCTTCAAAGTAGCCAAGATGCTTTTTTTAATGATATCCTCCATCATAAGACTAAGCCCAGGGCAAAATCCACTGGTCGGGGAGGATTCCAGAGACACGCCGTGTGTGTGGTGTGTTTGTCTTTATCTGCACCTGCAAACGAAGAAACGCAGACACACCCTTCAACAGACACAAAAACACAGTACACCCACCCTCCATTCCTTTCATTACGCTGCTCAACATTTAAAGGTGTTTGTGGAGCTGTTCTGCGGTTTTGCACTGTGTATTAAACATGTTTTTCTTATGTGAAAGAAAAAAAGGTTAGGAGGCAGTCTTATCTTATGAAAGCTGGTAAAAAAATAACTGGGAACATTTTGTGTAACATAACTTCACTGACATCTTTATTTTATTTCCACTTAGATTTCTTTATTTTTAGATTAGATTTTAATTCCATAGCTTTTACATGTATTTGTTTTTTAGCCCAATAGTTCACATATTCATAAAAACATATTTTGAGAAACACTTAATCGCTGTCTTGCCTTAGTTAGCTGAGAAGATTGAAACCACTCTCATATTTTTATTAAATAAGACTACAGCCACCAGCTGGTTACCTTAGCTTAGCATAAAGACATGGGGAAAGAGCTAGCCTGGCTCTGTCCAAATGTTAAAAAATAAAATTAAAATCGGCAGCAACTACCAGCAACTCTAAATGTGAGACCTGTTTAAATGTAGGGGAACGTGACCAATGTTTTAAAAGGGCCGCTGTGCAGTTTTTTGCTCGCAGGTTTCTCTTTAGAGATTCCCCTACAGCTTTGGAATAGATTTTTGGCAGCTCCTATGTTTACTTGTATTTGACTCCTCGCTCAGTCCGTCTGCCGTATTCCTTTCTCCCCCACCCCCCTCCCCCTGTTTTCCAGCCTTTATGCCAAGCTACGCTAACTGTCAAGAGCTAAATGGCAAGAATGCAAAAAAATAAAAAATTGTAATATAATATAACTGTCTTTATTGGAGTAAGTGAGAGAGAGCACACTGGATACATACAGGGGCCCAGTCTTCTGATCCATTGACTTCAGTTGTTTTGCTCCTCCCATGTTTCAGCTCAGCCTCCAGGGTCCTGATATGGGACACAGCTTGGTCCAGCTGGCCACGCAGGTGCCTGACCGCGTGGTGAACCTGGCCAGTTGTGCTCTGAAATGACAAAATATTCCATGATAAACATGAGTTGTGTTATTTTTTCGTAAAAACTAAACGTGTAGTTCTAATCTTATTGGACTGCTGGACTGACCTCAGTTGCTCCCGGATTACCTATTGCAGCACACTGTGTCAATATTTACAGCACACACAGTGTCTGTTCAGAGTTCTTCTATTTATACATATAGTACATTTTAATGGCATGCTCCAACAGTAATAAAAACACTCACCTGTTGATGAAGAGGCATAAACTCATCCCTCAGCTCTGACAGGACATCCCCGTCCTCTTCATCCGTTTCCTCCACTCCATTCTCCACCCTCCCAAAGTTCAGCACCCTGTTCACTGAGGGTGACGCCACCTCTCCAACTTTTCCTGAGTACTTCCTGTCCAGCACTGGGATCCTACTCCCGGATGGCGAACTGACCGGCTTTGCTTCAATATTTCTCAGCTCCTTAAGCACAAAGTTGGCCGACTGAACACTTGCTGAGTCAAATGGGTCGTTGCCATCAAGCGAGTCCAGAGACTGAATGGACTCCGTGCGGGACGATGCTTGTAAGGAGAGAGTGGACCCTGCCAGTGAAGACGGGCTGGAGCTGAAGGATGGCATCCTCTGCCAGTGCAGGGGCATGCTCCGGGATTTGTCCCGCGACAACGCCAACGGAGAGAATGGCTGGAAAGGCAAGCGGCGAGGAACCCCACAAACAGACTCATAATCCGAGTCGGATACCCGTAAAGAATCACAGCCTTCACATCCTTTGCCCTGTTTGCATCTTTTACCGGTTCTTATAAAATACGGGCACGTGTCCCACTTCTCGGACCAGCACTCATACTCTGAGAGTGCCATGTTCTCTTTGAGCATCTCCCTGTAGCCCTCCTTTACCATCTCTCCATCCTCCTCGCTGGTGCTGCCCCTGCTATGAAAGTCCCGTGGGTGTCTCTGGTGGTAGCTTTGGCGCACCCAGTGTCTGATCTTGTCCCTCTCCTGCGTTAGCTTCTGAAGCCGCTCGGACGAAAGCACCCTCACCCTGGCTATTACAGAGTCAAACCTGAATACCCGCTCAAGGATGCACACACATTTGCCGCACACGAACTCCCCCTGCCCGCTGCCTCGCGGGACAGGCTGCCCCAGTATGTGAGTCAACACAGGGAGAAGATCCATCCCTTTGGACGGGGAGTTAAGGGATAACTGGGACTTGGAGAGAGACACAGAGGAACCCAAAGATAATGTGCTGCCTGTGAAGAGTAAAAGCAAGTTAACTTCCCGTTCTGTAATAAAGACTTTTTTAAGGCTATATGCTCCAGACTCACCCCAGGGACTGCTCTGCGAGGACCGAGACAGACTTCCTCCTCTCAGAGACTCTGTCGGGGTCTGAGGCTGACCAGTCTTTTTATTTTGTCCGCCAAACAGCCATCGCCGTTGGTTTCCCTGGAGAGCTCCGCCACACATTCTGCACAAGTCATTTTTTCCTCTGGAGGACATTGCAAACCGAGGGCTGATGCTTTCCCCCTTAATGTCTGATAGATGTTAGAAATTCTCTGTGAATGAAAGCAGAAAAAAAAATAAGGGAGACATTTACAGCAATCTGGGAGTCAGGAACCAACAAGGGTTCACAGGATGACATTTTGAGCATGTGAGTGCCTCACAGAGCTGCAAACCTGGTCTAGTTTTTCACCTCTTTAAGTAAGTTAGGAAAAATCATTCTTGAATTAAACTAATCATGGTTCATGATGTCCTCAATAGTGTTATGGGGAATTAAGGGGTTTTAACCCAAGGTTTCATTCTTCATGTACACACAAAAACAGGTCAGGAAAAGTTTGATATACTGTATTTTAGTGTCTCTAGTGCTTTTGTTTGATGTCTTTCATGCATGATGTTTATTTGCCGGTTTATTGCAGCTCCCAGCTGCTGGCTGTTGACAGTAGCTTCCACCAGGGCGGGACACGTCGACCTTGAGCCACGCTGACAGTGAATTCAGTCAGACTGTCGATGAATGAAACTTTCTCTTCCAGTCTGTCCATAGTCTGGCATTATCTCCACCGCGCTGTGTCAGCGCTGGAGTAGCCTGGTCTCTCCATAAACCTTTCCCCCACTCACAAAAGAGACACCCTTCAATTATTTTTGACCAGATAACACCACTTTGACGAATTAATTTTTATATAAAAACAATATTTTTGCTGCATTCGGAAACCGTGAGTTAAACCCCAAAACGCGACAAATGACACGTATCCACGACATTTGACTGTTTAAATACAATTGAAAGATTTTTCCAATTCTTCCGGGAAACCAAAAACAACATGCGACATGTTTCCAAAGGGAAACTCAAAGGGAACCAGTGTATCTGGTTCTATTTTTAACACTGAACTGCAGCGATTCAACGTGAAAGTGTAACGTCAGCGTGTAAAAAGTGGAGCAGCAGCAGCGTTTCAGAAATATAACAGAGCATTCAGTCACCGCCCTCAGTTTGCTTCGGTCTACTTTTAACGTTTCACAAACACACAATTAGCTTTAATATAAACGGTGTTTTAAAGTCTTACGTTTGAGTCCTCCGGGCTTCAGTCGCTAGGAAGAGTTAAAAGTCCGACACGCGAGGAAGAAATCTTCATTGTCTCCTTATAAATGGGGCAAAGTCTCTCGCACACAAGTGTAACGTTAACGTAAAGTCTCTTACATAAAAAATCTCCACCCGGAGCTGAGCTGGAGCCGCGTTGCACCACACCGGAGTATGGAACGCCAGAAGAGGAAGAGAGGTGGGTGTCACCTTGCACGCGTCATCGGTCTCATACCTGTTTGAGCGCGAGCACACGGAGGTGTATAGAGGTGAGGTGTGCAAACACTGGCTGGGAGGCGTGACAGTGGTGGAGACCCGGATCATGTTCACACACTCCTCCCTGCACAGTAGAACTATTAACCTCTTCTTAGTAGCCTACAAAACAATAATTAACACATTAGTGGTAACGCTGTGGTTATTGAGTTATAGAGTACCAAAACAAATGTGTGAATAAAAGTAATAAAAATATAAAGAGAAATGTGGAAATACAAAGTCGAATAACAAATTACAATTGAACAATTATAAGAATGTTCATGTATGTGAAGAGGTTCTTGCTCTTCTACTTTTTCTTTCTTTTCTGTATCAACTCAGCTGTGTTAATGTGATACACCATGCTGGCACCAACATATGGTTTGGGAACCATTATAACAATGGCTTTATACCATACATGTCCTCTTTCTTTTTTATAGCTTATATTTGTTTACATTTTGGCAAATCCACACCATTAAAAGTATGCCGATTTTTTTTACTTGCAGTATGTTTGCATTGTACCATTAGACAACTATTCACTGTCTGCATTACTGTGATACTGAAGAAAACTGCTTATTAGGCAAGTTCTGAAGCATTTTTCCAAGCAAGTAGTTACAGATTAGTAGTAGGCCGACAGATAGTTATGATTTTTAAGCGAGATGCGATGGACATCGCAGATAATGATATCCTCAGGAAGTCACACTGAATCATATCAACGTGTGTTCCATGTGTGATTTGACAGAGTTATGAGTTATGTTTTTTGACTAAAGTTTACCTCACTTTGTAGCTCTGCCCCAAAACAATTTCATGATAAAATGGCATCCAGAACGATGAGTTAAATTACAGGAGCACAGTGTATTGTTCATTCCCCATCTCCTCCTGTGATGTTGTGATCCCTGTCCTACAGTAAAGGGGTTTATAATTCATTTGTATGTGTACAATCTCATGCTTAATGTATGACTTCATTGTGACTTAGTATCTAATAATTCTGATATACCTAACTTTCTTATCTAATAATTATATGAGGAAAAAGTCATAGTTTTAGATTAGATAGATAGTTTGCCTTTTTGATTTTGATTATTGACTTCATTATACTTCTATAAAAACTTGGTCACACATTGCAGTTATAGACTAAATCAGCTGAAAATGGTTTCTTGCATGTTCTCATTTGCAATAAACATATTTCTTTACACAAATAACAGTCCAAAATCTGAAAAACCATAAAATAGGCTATATTCTATTAAAATATAATTTATTATTTAGTTGAATTCCCTTTTGTTCTATTAGCTCACAATCCATAACTCAACCCCTATTAATCAGTTCATTAAGGAAAAATCAATTGGTTTATTGATTGATTACAGCCCCGACATGCTTCTTTTATCCAATCATGTGTAAAGGGTGAAATAATCAACATTTACTGTCAGAGCCCAAAGAGGACAAGCTGCATAATCTCTCAACAATGAAACAGGGTAATTATTAAAGTGCTCAAAGATAACTAAAACAATCATTAAAAATGACTTACTTTATATCATTTAAAATGTTCAGTTTTTATTGAGTACTTATATTTGTCTCTGTGTAGACTTAATTGTAAGGCCGTGCTTTGTGGCACTGTTGTATTTATATTTAAATGTGCTTTTTTTTTGTGTTATTGTACTTAAATGAAGAAGCAGCATCCTTAATATATACAACATCTACAGTCTTACAAGTTTTAACAGCACCTCTGCAATGTAATTAATAAAAAATGCAAAGGGAATTATGTAGGCTACTGGACGACAATACAATGAGGAGTCTTGCGGGGGAACATGATGGTTTGTTGGTTACGGAGTGCGATTGTTACAACCCAACACCACATTTCCCAGAATTGTAGACTTAGACTTCTCTTTATTAATCCTTTTGGGATGACTCCCACGAGGAAACTAAAAATTCCAGCAGCAGTTTTAGCAAGAAAAAAATAGATAAAAAAGACAGTATAAAGACAACAAAATAACAGTAATAATAATAACAATAAGAACATTCATCAAATAAAGACAAAAAAGACCATAAATTATTATCAAAGTATCAGTGTTGAGTCCAGTGTTAAAGTGATAAAGTGACCAGGTGTTAATTTAAGTTCAGGTGTGTATGTACAGTGGTGTGAAAAAGTGTTTGCCCCCTTCCTCATTTCCTGTTCCTTTGCATGTTTGTCACACTTAAGTGTTTCGGAACATCAAACCAATTTAAACAACAGTCAAGGACAACACAAGTAAACACAAAATGCAATTTGTAAATGAAGGTGTTTATTATTAAAGGTGAAAAAAATCCAAACCATCATGGCCCTGTGTGAAAAAGTGATTGCCCCCTTGTTAAAACATACTATAACTGTGGTTGTCCACACCTGAGTTCAATTTCTAGCCACACCCAGGCCTGATTATTGCCACACCTGTTCACAATCAAGGCATCACTTAAATAGGAGCTGCTTGACACAGTAAGGTCCACCAGAAGATCCTTAAAAGCTACACATCATGCCGAGACCCAAAGAAATTCAGGAACAATTGAGAAAGAAAGTAATTGAGATCTATCAGTCTGGAAAGGGTTATAAAGCCATTTCCAAAGCTTTGGGAATCCAGCGAACCACAGTGAGAGCCATTATCCACAAATGGCGAAGACATGGAACAGTGGTGAACCTTCCCAGGAGTGGCCGCCGCCCAAAATTACCCCAAGAGCGCAGCGACGACTCATCCAAGAGGTCACAAAAGACCCCACAACAACGTCCAAAGAACTGCAGGCCTCACTTGCCTCAGTTAAGGTCAGCGTTCATGCCTCCACCATCAGGAAAAGACTGGGCAAAAATGGCCTGCATGGCAGAGTTCCAAGGAGAAAACCACTGCTGAGCAAAAAGAACATCAAAGCTCGTCTCAATTTCTCCACAACACATCTTGATGATCCCCAAGACTTTTGGGACAACATTCTGTGGACCGATGAGACAAAAGTGGAACTCTTTGGAAGGTGTGTGTCCAAGTATATCTGAAGAAGGAACACTGCATTTCATAAAAAGAACATTATACCAACAGTAAAATATGGTGGTGGTAGTGTGATGGTCTGGGGCTGTTTTGCTGCTTCAGGACCTGGAAGACTTGCCGTGATAAAAGGAACTATGAATTCTGCTGTCTACCAAGAGATCCTGAAGGAGAATGTCCGACCATCTGTTCGTGTACTCAAGCTGAAACAAACTTGGGTTCTGCAGCAGGACAATGATCCTAAACACACCAGCAAGTCCACCACCGAATGGCTGAAGAAAAACAAAATGAAGACTTTGGAGTGGCCTAGCCAAAGTCCTGACCTGAATCCTATTGAGATGTTGTGGTATGACCTTAAAAAGGCCGTTCATGCTCGAAAACCCTCTAATGTAACTGAATTAGGACAATTCTGCAAAGATGAGTGGGCCAAAATTCCTCCAGGACGCTGTAAAGCCTCATTGCACATTATCGCAAACGCTTGGTTGCAGTTGTTGCTGCTAAGGGTGGCCCAACCAGTTATTAGGTTTAGGGGCAATCACTTTTTCACAGGACCATGATGGTTTGGATTTTTTTCACCTTTAATAATAAACACCTTCATTTACAAATTGCATTTTGTGTTTACTTGTGTTGTCCTTGACTATTGTTTAAATTGGTTTGATGTTCCGAAACACTTAAGTGTGACAAACATGCAAAGGAACAGGAAATGAGGAAGGGGGCAAACACTTTTTCACACCACTGTATGTATGTATGTATTGTATTGTCCTCTCTGCCCTATTTCCTCCTCCCCCCCGATTGAGGAGTTGTATAGTCTGATGGCATGAGGGACAAAGGAGTCCTTGAGTCTGTTGGTCCGACACTTGGGAAGGAGCAGCCTTCCACTGAACAGGTTCCTCTGGGTGCTGATGACGGTGTGCAGGGCGTGGCTGGCATTTTCAGTAATGTATAATGAATGTGTAATGTATAACATTATTTGGCGATACTTTGAGGAACAACTTAATTTCTTTTGAATGGTAAAGGTGAAAATTAGATTTGATGATGTTTTATAGTTTTAAAAACTCTCAATAATAATAAAAAAAAAAACAGACTGATGATTTTGAGATTAGTTCATACAAAATACTTTAATACAGAAGAAATTTCACATATTCTTAAAAGCACAATTAAAACCAAGTTACATGAGGCAGAAACATAAGCACACTCCATCATGCCTATAAGTTTCACCCTAAAGAAAGGATGACAGATCAGTTTACATTGAATTCTCCCTTGACAAGACACCATCAACCATAAACCATCATAAACTACCACCAGATGGCAGCAGTTGATTGACCATTACACTGTAGATGAATAAGGTCATTACTAATGGTTTACCACAATGCGTGGCTCACCGCAGACTATCCCCCACAATATTTAGGACCATTGAAGGATGTTTCTATCAAGGGAATTTCAAAGCATTAAAAATGCAAGACCGTATTTTTCTGTCTATGGAAGCCTTTTTTTTGTTCAGAAGAGAAACAAGAGGAAGCATTTGTGAATTCTATTTGTATATACATATTCATGTGAGCCACTTCTCTATGCAGGTCCTGAACACTGTGTAGTTTGAGTGCCATTGAATGTGCTTCACTCCAGAGTGAACGCACACCGACACGTCGCCTCGAGCGTCCAGCGTCTTCAGCCCAAACGTGTCGTTCTTGTAAGACTTTCAAAAAGGGAGCGAAGAAGAGGACATGTTATTACAAAATGTCTACCGTTTTACAGAGACCCCAAAATAAATATGAATATGGGTAATTTTCCAGACACAATGGTATGTGTATATACTGTAGATATTAGTTTTGCAACTTACCTCCTGGTTTCTCATTTCTACAATGTTTTCGTTGCTGTCATAGAATCCAAAGTGGCTGTTTTTAGAAAAGAGGAAACAGTTCAGGTAAAGAGGTCTCGAAACTTCTGTTGCAGTTTTGACCAGAAACAGTTCACTCAACACACATTTTGGAGATGTTAGAATAATTTAATTATTAAGAGTGAACAGAAACCACTGAAGTTGTAATAAAGTTTGTTTGTTTAAGTAGAATCAGTTTACAGCACTCTCAGCAGGAGTCCAGAAAGTGATTAACGAATAAGCTTTGTACAACAACTTTTGTAATACAATGTAAAATGGGATAAGTCTCTATAGTCACAATAAAGAGTCAATGTCAGTTTATCTCAATCCAAGGGCGCCTGTTTTTTTCCTCAGTGTCACACCGTGCTCCAGACAGGGATAAAACAGTGGCTAACAGATACTAGATGATGACAGCAGTAACAGTGCTTTATCTTGTTGTAAAGCAAACAGTTTTAAAACTAAATCAGAGAAAAAATATGTATCAGAATTTTCTAACAGGAGACTAACTACTTAATTGTCTGGAACCTCAGTATCTGTCTAAGCCAAGGGTGTCATTTCCACTGGGAATGACTTCTCAAAAATCCTCTCTCTGTCCTCCTCACTTTTAAGGTTTCAGTCTGATGTAATCACTGAGATGTCTCTAAAAAGTACCTTCAGAATGTCAAGCTGCCAAAATCCAGAGTGGAGATAAGAAGAGCGTGTTCATCGCCGCTTTTAAATTTTACTGTAGGCTTTTACAATCTGTCCTCTGATTATTAATGGTTGTACCTGACTCAGCGGTAGACCTGCAGGCAGACTTAGTTGTCAAAATACTTCAAACTTCAAATTTAGTGTATGTCATTTATAGTCCGTGTTCTCTTTAAAGCTATTGACCATCAATCAAAGATTAGGCCGTAAAGGACAGAAGAGCATAAATATGTACCCATAATACAGGTTTTAGGTCTCTATTAACAAAAACCCTTAAGTGGAGTTAGTATATTGAATTTCTTCTTTTTTATTAGGCTACTATTAATTTGGAAGCCATAATAATATGTTATTTGCTACGAATATGCTGTATATAAAATGCATAAATCCTTCAAATGTTTAAAGGTGATGTTTTTTAATTTGTATGGTGAAGGACCTCTGACTTCATGGGGAATATTCATGTGTTTGGATTATTCAAAAGCCCTTTTTAATTCCAGTTGTTCTTAATGTTAACTTTTCACATGATCAATTAATGTAATAACAATTATTTTAATTAATTTAGAAATGCTTAGGTTGTCATATTCATTCTGTTTGGCTATTAATAAGGGAAGTACATTCAGAACTAATCATATACCTAGAAATAAATTGGTTAAAAAAGGGATATAGGGCTAATTAATCCTTCTGTTATGAGCACAAGTATATTATTGTTGTTGTAAGAGAAAGAAGGCTGTTATATTTTACCGGTCAAAAGTTTGGGGTCACTTAGAAATTTCCATTGCACTGAGAATACATTGCATTGTAAACAGAATACCAGCTGAGATAAAATGCATGGTTTTTTTTAACCAGAGCAGCAGTTTTCAGATTTCATTATGTGTTTCCATAATTGCAAAAGGGTTCTCCAATGTTTTTCTAGTTAGTTTTTTAAAATGATATCAGATTATTAAACAGAATGTGCATTTGGAACACTGGATGAATGGTTGCTGATCATGGGCCATGTAGATATTGCATTAAAGATCAGCCACCCACTCAGATCAGCTGGTATTCTGTCTATCATGGAATGGTATGGAAATTTGTAAGTGACCCCAAACTTTTGACCGGTAGTGTATATTCACCACTAATTAATTAAGCGTATTTATCACAGACACATTGAGTTGTCGCCACTCAACCAAAAGGTTTGCGGTTCAATCCCAGGCTCCTCCGGCCACATGTCTAAGTGTCCCTGAGGAAGATACTGAACCCTAAGGTGCTCCCCGAATGATGTATGCATAGCTGTCCACTGCTTCTACTACTTAAAATTGGTCAAATGCAGTAATTCAATCTTACTACATTGTACTTTGAGTATGTGACAAATTAAGAAAGTATAAAACTTTGATGAAACCTGGACTGCCACGGTGTGATGACGCCATCATCTGGTCCTCCAATCAGCACAAGCTTCTTGATACTCAGGAAGTTCTCTCTCCATACTGAGGAGGTGAAACAGGGAAATGCATGACTTTCTTTTTACAATGCAGATTTCTACTGCACGTCAACACACATACAGCACATAATAACAATAACGCATTCCACTACCTTTCATGTCGTTGTGAGGTCTGTCACCATTAAGCATAGCCAGAAAGTCGTTGCTCTCCAGGTAGCGGGGCCGATGGTGAGGGTCTGTGGAGAAAAGATAAATAAATATCTGTGGTACCCTAGTATCTTTTCAAGTAGTGATATAATAAGCTACCACATACAAGTAAAAGGTAAATATTTTCTGATTTTCAAATCATATTTCTCACCGTTCCAGTAGTTGCAGATAGACACTTTCTGTCCCACTCTGTTGTAGCAAAAGTGAAACACTATCTTTTTTGTGCAGTCAGGAAATACCCTCCTCAGGTATTCTGTGTCTGTGGAGAAATCCAGTATTGTGAAATTTAGGATTTATTAAATACTGTCTGCAGTTCTGGTAAATTAACTGGGACTCCTTAAATGTCATGATTCACTGGAGGACAAGGGTTATACTGTACAGATACTGCTTAAAAACATGAAATGAAGCTCCTTGACCTCCATACTGCCCAGCCTGTGGTGATGACAGCGAAACAAAGGTGTGCACGTTGTGGTTTGGAGCCATGGAGAGAAGTGCTCGACAAATTAGACCACCTTAGAAAGAATAGGAGAAGACATAATATCAAGAGAGTTCCAACAAACCAGTGGGCTACATGAGCTCTGGTGCAGGGATCCTTCAGTGTTTAATCCCTCTGGAGAGATGCATCTTGTATGTTAAGAGTGGATAAAATGACAAGTGGGGGCCTGCAAATGCATTTGTTACACCAAATTAAACAGGTTATGGGAAAACTGTGTATCGTTATCCTTTTTTTCCCTTAGCAGCTGTGAGGCTGTACTTAGGAACAGCATGGCTTTCAGCTACATGCTAAAAGACGCTAGCATTCTCATAATGAAAACGCTAACATGTTTAATGGGTATAATGTTTATCATGTTAATCTTTTGTCTGTCTTGATTTTCTTTTTGTTTGTTAGCATGCAAAAAATAATTAGTGTAATGTAGTGCTAATTTCTGTAAATGCATGTATATCTGGGGCTGATTTTTGGTCTTAGACAATTGGATAAACTGACAGACTTTTTGGCCTGATGTTGGTTTAATGAAAAAAAAGTCTACATCGACGACATTTCATTTTCAGGATTGTTCAGGTGCCGCTGGATATTCCACCGGATGTCCCTAATTATCCGAGATACATGCCTTTAAAACCTGTTGTGTTGTGCCAATGTGTCTAATAAATGTTGAGATAGGCTATTTCACAGGATAAGTGAAAACTTTGACCAGCTGGTGGCGCAGTCTGATACATCCGCTGAGAGCTATGAATGTTCACACAATTTACAGTGAGGACAATCTGCTGTTTGTTAAAAGAAGTGCTTTTCTTGACAAAACATTTGTTTTAGGTTTAATATGGATCTGCTGGGAAAAGGAGATTTGACTACATAAACTGCAGAACTGTGAGCCACTTGGGTACAAAATGGCATTTTCATTATACTAGTAATGTGGAAGTGAAACATGAATACCTGCAAAAATAAATACTTGTGTGTAAAGCAATTGTATCTACTGTACTGCTGTGTGTGTGTGTGTGTGTGTAGTATCTTTGCTTTTAATCAGGTACACCAAGCTTAATCTAATGCAATCAAGAGTGCTCAACAGTGCTGCAGTAACTTCTCCTTTCATGAGAGATGGTATAATTCAGCTTCATTTTGGAAGATGTTTGTGATGCTTTTGAACTGTATTGCATTATACAAAAAGGTGTTTATATTATTTTGTCTACCTCATAATGAATTGAATTTGTATGAATTGGCTCACACTGCTGCTGCATCCCAAATTGACCCTAGATAAAAGCTCACAGTTTTTGTTAAAGAATGGCAGTGGTGTGTGCATACAGTGTGGTGAGTGTGAGTGGACCTTGTGAGAAGCACACAAGATGGATGCCATCAGTAACATTTTGCACAATGGAGTCAAAGGCTTTCCTGAAGTCTTGGACCTGCTTCCACATCGGCTGCAGACTGGCCAGGTTATCATACAAGTCAATCACTGTCACCTCGGTGCCTGGATGCACCTGTGAATAAAAGAAAAAAGGAAAAGAGTAAAAGACACACAGTAATCACTGATTAAATCAACTATCGGCCTGATTATGGATAATGTTATCAGCCAACTCAGGTGATGTGGGCTCATATAAAAAAATGGTCTTACAAAACAAAACTGATCTTGAGGAATAGAAAAATGACAGGGGAACAGAAACAATTACCTTGAAAGTTTTGTTTAATGATTTTCACTTCACTTGAAATCTGACTTCCTTTTACAATAATCTGTAATGTACAGTACCTACTGTAGATATAAAGTCCAAAATTAGTTTAATTAATGTCTAGGATATAAGTGGGAAGTTTAACCACTCACACAGTTGAAATCATCAAGTTTCACTTGTGAGTAAATATGACAGGAATATAATATGGAAAAGCAGATTTATAAAGAGTTTTAACCAAATGCATAAACAGGTGGACCCAAATTTACATTGTTCTTAGCCAAATTATATTTTATCAGTGGTGTGAAGAAGTACATTTACTCAAGTAGGCCTACAGCTTTTAGGTACTTTGCTTCAGTTTACCCTACATTATACTTTTACTGTACACTCGAACTTTAGTCACTAGTGTTAAATCATTTTGAATGCAGGTGGCAATAGCCTATTACTTTCACTTTTAAGTAAAATATCTGAGCTTCTTCCACCACTGATTTTCTACAAAGAATTACTTCACAGAAGTCTCTCCCAAAGTAAAAAACAACAACAACGACGACAACATGTTATTTGCACATGTTCGCTTTTGAGATAGCCTACCTTGTTTATGTGAACAGCCATCGTGTTGAACTGTTTTGGTCCATCCAAAATGCCATGAACGATGATGACAGGCTTGTACCCGTAAATGCAAACCGTTGTCAGGAGAAGCAGCAGCAGCGGAATGAGCACCGGGGATTCTCGGATGATCTGCAGAGTCTTCATATCTCTACCCGGTCCCAGGTCAACTCTCTGGCGAGCAGACTGGAGGATCGAGAGCAGGGACCCCAGATAGACTTTTGCCCCGAAGTGATCGGGTCTTAAAATACCTGATGAGTAATTATCTATCTCTTTAAACTTTTGTTTGAAGGCATATGCGCGCTTCCTTCTTCATCCCTCCTGTAACAGAGTTGGGTTTTCATTGTGTTTGAGATCACATCCGTTTTCGATGTTCAGTTATACGTAGAGGGCTGATGACTCAAATGTATTTAATTGCATTGGTGGGAGGTAACTTTGTAGCTTACATTTACTCAAGCATTGTACAATTTTGAGGTAGGCTACTTATTTTTGTGTTTGCTACTATTTAATTTTTAATTTTACTTTTTACTTGAAAACTTTAGTTGGAATGCAGTTGCACAGCATTCCAACTATTGTTATTCGGTTCTTTATTTATTCTTCCTTATTCCGCAAGTTTTTTGGCTCTCTGTAACTTCTGCATACTTTCAGCTATTTAAAACCGTTCAACTTTTACAATCTTCAGCTCTTTAAGCAGGGACTTCTTCTACTATTTTTCTACTATTTATACTTTTTCAAATATTAAGCTTTTAAACATTTTATTTAAACATTAAAGTCAATGAGAGCAAGCTTCACATCCTTCAAATCTTCTGCTCCCAAAATTTTTGAAATATGCAAATTAATTAATTAATGTATTAATTTCAAAAAACGCTTTTGCACACCTTTATGACGGTGAGAAATACAAAATTGAGTGGCATACAACACCACTGTTGTTGTTTTCCAGATGGCCGCATGGTGGCAGTAAGCGCTGCAGCCTCTGATGCAGCTTTATTCTTCTTCGGTGAATTTTACACGATGTGTTTCCGCTTCCGCTCTCAGCGTGCATTAAGCTAAGTTAGCATACATGTTTTGATTATTTTATTTATGTGGTGTTTTGTTTGTAGAAAAAAACAAACCCACAAATTAATAATTTTACATGGCTACGGAGGAGTGTAAATATCCATTAAGCGTCCTTACCGGGAATTCGTGAGCGACAACTAGCTAAACAACATCTCATTAGTAACGTTTGTTAGCTAGAGTTAGCTAGCTCGCTCGCAGCCTGCAGCTACTGCCATAACAACAACGTTGTTTGAGCATTTTGAAAAGCGGTAAGTGAAGTTGTTTAGCCACTTTTGTTTTTCAAAAATGTGTAATAATAAAAATAAGACCAATTTGTAATTCATTATAAAATGCAGCAAAACTCAATGTAAATGAGTCAATTCGTAATTCAAAAAGTGATGGTCTAAGCTTTGGACGTTTTAAGGTTGGCTAAAACTAAGGTCTTGCACTAAGATACTGATAAATGAAAACACCTTTAGATGTTTGGTTGTAGCCAGAAGTTTCTCTAACAACACGTCTTACATCTACACCTGCAGGGCATTGTGTTTTTCTTCCAGGCACCATGGCTAATCTAGAGCAGTGGGTGAATGACCGTCTCCATGACATCCTCGGGTTGAGTGACAGATATGTGTCTCAATTCATGATCGGCACTGCACGGAAAGCGTCCAGTCCTCAAGACTTTGTGACTCGCCTCGAGCAGACTGGCACGATTGACATCGAACCGAGTGTGGTTGCCTTTGCGCAGGAGCTTTTTGACAAGGTGAATTCAGTCGTGCTACCATGTGTGGACTATACATGAACTTCACATTAATTCAACAGTACAGTAGTTGCTTGCATTTTCAGTATGGGACATTTTGGTTATGAAACCTCTGACAATCTTTTACCTCTGCATGTTATAGATTCCTCGCAAACAAGTTGTTGAGAAACCAGCCCGTGCGATGGAACGGGAAGCCATTGAAATGGACAGGAAGAATCGCACGTATACATTACTGGAGGACAGCGACAGTGATGGAGACGCTGTGATAGAGAAGCAGAAAGGGAATAAGAAAAGCAAGGACAAAGACAGAGGAAACAGGAGGAAGCACATCAGACAGAAGAAAGAGAGTGAGTCGTCAAGTGAGGATGAAGCATCTAAAAGGTAATCCAGATTTTTTGTGCTGATTTTATTATGCTTGTATAGTTTTCTTTACAATTTGTTGTTTGTTTCATGGAATAGCATGTGTTTGTGTATAGTGGTAGTAGTACAGGAAACGCTGTCTCATAGCATTAATTGAAAACAGCTTTTTAGAGCTTAATGATTATTATTTAGTTTCTAACATTAGGGGCAGTTCAGGCCAAGGGGACCACAAGTCTCTCAATAAGGAAGATGAAGAGGAAGAGTGGGAGAAGGAAGAGCGAGAGCGACAGCATGACATTGAAGAGAGAGATGCATTTGCTGAGCGAGTGAAACAGAAAGATAAGGACAAGACCCGCAACATAACAGAGAGGACTGACAAAAAGGTGGGAGACAAAGGAAATTACAACACAAATTTGTTCAAAGATGATCCATTATGTCATGCTGGTAAATTCCTTTGCCTTTTGTCTGTTATGCTCCAGGCTTATGAGGAAGCTCAGAAGAGGCTGAAGATGGCTGAAGATGATCAGAAGAATATGGTATATATAGTTTGAGTGCCTGAATGCATATTGTTTACATATACTGTATATCTGAACAGAATGTCTATCACATGAAGACTTCTTAAATACTGTGCTCCTGGGCAATACATTTTTTTTTGTTTTGGTGAAATAGCGACCGTGATATCTGAGTTTGATATCGGAAATGATGGTGGAGACTTCACAGATGATGAGTCAGAAGATTTCAGATAATTTGGAGCTTTATGCAAACAGTGAACAAACTTTCATGACAAAGAGAGCTGCCTTTTGTACACACACAAATGTCTATACAAGAATGACCACTGGACATCAGAATAACTGCGTTTTTATATTCTTCTTGTCTTCACACATGTCAGTCTGTCTATTTCTGTGGGACAGTTACCTTCAAACTACTCCTTATTTGTAAGACACTTCTAATAGTTTTACACATTCCAATCTATTCCTGCAAGCTAGTGTCACCTTCAAGCTGACCCTGCCATGGAAGATCTTGAGAATATTTTTAGATACATTTGAACACCTGCATGCATGAATACCAACCTATCAAACAGTAAATTCAGTTTCCAGAATTCTAACGTGTACTGAAGTTCCTGATCCATCATCCTTCTCTGTTCTCCTCTAGTTGCCAGAGTTAAGGAAGCGCTCTCGCTGGGATTATCTAAAGAAGAGAGAGGCAGAGAAGCTGGAGGACCTGGAGGCAGAGATCAAAGACGATGAGTACCTTTTCCATACAGAGGAGCTGACTGAGAGGGAGAGAAAAGAGTTGCAATACAAACGCACCCTTCGTGACCTGGCTAAAGATTACAAAAAAGCTGGTGCCAAGGAACAGGAAGAGAGGAAGAACAGATACTATATGCCAGAAGAGAAGAGAAGCAAGGTAGGAACGAGTGATGTCACATACTGACACAGTGTGCAGAAACGGTCACCTACTAACATGTGCATTGGTTCAGTTGTTAAACTTTTTCCATCCGTCCTCTCCCTGTGACCAGGAGATGCCGCAGAGGGACCTTGAGCTGGAGGAAACTCCCATGGAGCTGGGAGGAGAGCAAGGCCGCTGGGAGGAGGAGAGGCTGAAGACGGCCTCCCTCAGCTTTGGCGCCAAGAGGGAGCGAGAGCAAGGGATGAGGCAGGAGCAGGAGAAGTACCAGCTGATCCTAGAGGAGGAAGAAATGATTGACTTTGTCAGCACTGCCATGACCATGAAGGGAACTCGGACTGAAGAGGTGGGTTGATTGGTACTTTCTACTTCTTTTGTTATTATTTAGGTATCAAATTTAATTTCACTTTCCAAGTGATGAAAACACTTTGGCTGTTTTTTTATCTTGTTCTTCTTGCCACAGTTATCAGTCTGCAGTTGTATCAGTATCTATCATTCAAAATGGAAATGCAGTTTTCTTTTGAGATCCTGAATCTACTTGAAAATGAAGGTCTTGGGACGTACAACTGCTAAAAAATGTTTTAAAAAGTTGTATAAAGCCTTTTGTGGCAGTGAGCTGCGCAAACTCTCCAAAGTCTAATAAGTGGATTCAAGTTGAGTCAACGTTGGTTATGGCTGAAGACTACAAGATTGAAAATGATGGTGTGGAGTTAGAAAGATGTGGGACCTCTGTAGTCTGCTCTTCATCTCTGCTTGAGGCTAGAGGATCAAGGCTACTTTAGCGGCTACAAGCATAGCAGACCCCAAACTCTAAACAAAATGTCTACCGTGGAGTTGCATTGTGTGTAATGTAGGTGAAAGTTGGATTCGGCAGCATCAATTTTTATCATTTGTTTGTGCTAAATCAGTGGAGTACAATTTTTTTCAAGACTCCACCCAAAAGTGTGTATTATTGCAGTGATGTACAGGAGCAAAGGCAACACCATGACAACAATATTTTTGTGGCAATAATAGAAGGTGTAGCTTTGATGTGATTTAGTATGAAGATTTTTTGTCATCATTAGTATGAAGATTTTTTGTCATCATTGAAGAAAATACATATGACTGAGAGGGCCACTAGAAAAAGAAAGTATAGATAAAGTATAATCCCTGCAACAGCCATTGTGTCCATATGTCTTGTCAACATCTCCTAGATCAAGAAAAAAACTCCTTCTTGCTTATTAATATTGCATATTAATATGAAAAGATAATGCCAGTGAACAGTAGCAATCCTTTTCCTTGGACCCTGTTGTGTTCAGGAGCAGCAGGTCCTGGCTCTGTCCCAGGCGGAGCTGAAGAAACAGTCCATGCAGGAGGTCCGACGCAGTCTGCCCATCTTCCCCTACAGAGAGGACCTGCTAGCTGCCATCCACGAGCACCAGATCCTGGTCATTGAGGGGGAGACAGGCTCGGGAAAGACCACCCAGATCCCGCAGTATCTCCTGGAAGACGTGAGTGCAGAAGCTAATAATAATAGTATCATATACTCGCATATTAAACATGTTACTTATAGAACCGTGACCAGTATACATTACAAAAGTCCTCTCAGAGGCAACCAAATTTGCAGCAAGTCAGTGTGACTGCATAGTGAAGAGGATAATCAAAGTTTGAAAACTTTCCCTCAGGGCTACACACAAGGAGGCATGAAGATCGGATGTACACAGCCTCGCAGAGTGGCAGCCATGTCAGTGGCATCCAGAGTGGCACAGGAAATGAGCGTCAAGCTTGGGAATGAGGTGATCGTGGAACATAAAACATGCTGATACCTTTTTTTTTTACACACTTTTATTAATTCTAGTCAAACAAATGGATTAAAACTAAAATCTGTACACCATAATCAATTTTTTTGTCTATTGCTGTTTATTTTCTAGCATTCTTTATTTATTTCAGATTCTTGTTGACTGTCTTGAATCAGTGTTTTCACATTAAGTGTATTGCTTCATCCAGGTGGGTTATAGTATTCGTTTTGAGGACTGCACATCAGAGAGAACAGTGCTTAAGTACATGACAGACGGCATGCTGCTCCGAGAGTTTCTCACCGAGCCCGACCTGGCCAGCTACAGGTAATGAAAATAAGGGAATCACTAACTGGTCTTCACTGGGTTGCTCTTCAACCTGTTGAGAAAATTATGTTACTATGCTGTTAATTCTCAGGCAAAAGATTGCTTTTGTTTATATTTTCATTTGGGCATTAGGGTTTGCAGACAGATATTCATTACAATTTCTTTTAAAATTTGTGGTTTTCTACATTTTGTGTTCCTGATCACTTTCCCTTTCAATTTGAGTCAGGTGGTCTTTGACATATCGGGCACTATTTATTTTATTAACACTTACCTTCCCCTGCCTGACATCCCAATTTCCTCAGGTCATTTGTTGCCCATAAACTTACCACATTTCCTCTCTGCAGTTTTAAATTTTTTAATTAAGATGTTCATGCAGATTTATTGAACACCTGTAAGTATTAATGTATGTGCTCAATCCTCCCATCTCCCTCTCTCTCCCTCCAGTGTGATCATCATAGATGAAGCCCACGAGCGAACACTTCACACAGACATCCTCTTTGGTCTGATTAAAGACATCGCCAGATTCAGATCAGACCTGAAGGTGCTGGTGGCCAGCGCCACTCTGGATACAGAGCGCTTCTCCTGCTTCTTTGACGACGCACCAGTTTTCAGAATCCCTGGCAGGAGGTTCCCCGTTGATATATTCTACACTAAAGTAAGAACTAACATAATATTTAAACACTGATCATAGTGCATATTACAATTTTTAAATAATTGGTGAATTCTTGCTGCTTGATGGAAAAACACTTGTGTCTGTTTTTTCTTGGCTACTTCAAAAGAAAATATTATTCCCAAATTTTTTTGTTTTGCATTCTTACATATTTATGGAAATTTGTAAGTTTACAAAAACTAATGAACAATAAAGAAAATTTGGTTCTTGTGAGTAAAGACATCATCCTTGAGCCAGAGACAGGTATACAGCCTTTTGGTCACCAAACCCATAAAAGTTTAAAGAGAAATGTTTAAAGTATTGTAAAGGCAATCCGTCAGCGGGTCAAATAAGTCTAGATAACCTCTGGTGCCAAAAATCAAACTGTCCTGTTAATGTATGTTGTGTATTCAAGGCTCCAGAGGCCGACTACCTGGAAGCCTGCGTGGTGTCGGTGCTACAGATCCACGTCACCCAGTCTCCTGGAGACATTCTGGTCTTCCTCACTGGACAGGTATTGTTTCTATCGAGCATGGGATTCTTCAAGACTTTTGTAACAGGTTTGGACACAATTGTAATAGGAGGTTAATCCTGGTGGTTCCCTTCACCTTATTTTGTTAGTAATATCTGCATATGTTCTGTCAACTTTAGACAAAATAATTGTCAGATATACTTATTAACTTCACAATTTGTTCACAAACAGATAAGAATCCTTGTTTACCTCTTTATCACCGTAAAGAAGAAGTGGTTGTAACTACAATGTTGCCAGAGGATGCTTTAACTCTTGACCTGTTTGGTTTAGTTCAGATTGTTCAGGCTGATGTAAAAGTTGCCATCAAGACTGAACAGGAAAAGTGGTTACAATAGAGGTGATTTCCACTCGTGCCCTTACTGTGTATTTAGTCATCCTTAAACATGTTTGTTCCGGCAATATTACGGTAAAAACGTCTCTTTATTTCCTTCTTTTCTACTTCTTTTCCTCATTTGTGAGGGAAAGTCTCCTCTAATAGTGCTCATTATCAGTTATTTCGTCATGAGATCAGAACACATAAACATATCAGTTTCAGTAGAGTACAACACCTGTTGTCAATCTCTGAAATCTGAAATCTTTCCCCAGCTGGCTTTATGTAGCACCAAAAGTGTCCAATCAGTAGATCACCTGTCAGTCCTTTAGACTTGTTTACAGTTCTTGGTGGGTTTGTAAAAAGCCAGAGTGAACATGCGCTTGGTCCGGGCCAAATTAACCAAACTACAGGTAGGAAAGCAACCTTATAGTTATATTGTTTACTTGACCAGTATTCACTGAGGGATGAATTCTCTACAAATAATACATAGTTCTTATTATGTATCTCTGTGTGTTGGTTGACTCTTAAACCTCTTGTGTTTCTTGCAGGAGGAGATCGAAGCATGTTGCGAGCTGCTCCAGGATAGATGCCGGCGACTTGGATCTAAGATAGCAGAACTGCTGGTTCTTCCCATCTACGCCAACCTGCCATCAGACATGCAGGCAAAGATCTTCAACCCTACTCCACCTGGAGCCCGTAAGGTGAGACAATGTCTTATTCCTGTGCAGAATACTTGGGAAAGCGGTTATTGTTTCCTAATACAATTGCCCTGGATGTATTAGGCCACTGTAGGATTACTGTTTCATCTTGGCAGACACAAATGAAGACAATAGCTCTCTGCTATCTGTTGAATGTATCACTTGTGTAAAACCCAGATCAAATGTCCATGTTTTTATTCACCAATAGAGGCTGCTGTCCTACAATGAGATTTGTTATAGAGACATGTCCTAGTTTTTTATGTTTGGTAGATTGTTTTGATGTGTTATCACACCTTTGTTCCCTTTGTTTAAAACCTGGATTAAATATTCCTTTTACTTTGTGTGAGCTGTGTTTACTTACTTTATATCTCCCATCAACCCCAGGTGGTGGTCGCTACCAATATAGCAGAAACCTCGCTGACCATAGATGGCATCATCTACGTCATTGACCCAGGCTTCTGCAAACAAAAGAGTTACAATGCTCGCACCGGCATGGAGTCGCTCATTGTCACACCCTGTTCCCGGGTAGCTACTCACTGTTTTTATTAGAGTTTAACAAGCAGGAGGTCTATGTTAGAGTGAGGGTGTAGTCTAGTGACACACATTTTTAAAATTCACCCACTCAGGCTACATGCTGTGATATTGTTTAAAGGCTAATGTCCAAGCATTTTATGTCTGCATTGTTCTCTGTATTATTGGTTTCTTACCATTTTGCCAACTC
Organism: Percina caprodes; assembly: GCA_013375575.1. Taxonomy (NCBI): domain Eukaryota; kingdom Metazoa; phylum Chordata; class Actinopteri; order Perciformes; family Percidae; genus Percina; species Percina caprodes. The sequence continues at coordinate 3,453,496 of JABXJD010000014.1, forward strand.
CTGCTGTGTGTTTCTGTTTCGCTCTCAGGCTTCGGCCAACCAAAGAGCAGGCCGTGCAGGCAGAGTGGCTGCTGGGAAATGTTTCAGGCTTTACACAGCCTGGGCCTTTAAACATGAGATGGAAGAATCAACTGTGCCCGAGATTCAGAGGACCAACTTGGGAAATGTAGTCCTGCTGTTGAAGAGTCTAGGTGAGGGGCCGTAGCGCTCTTGGATAGAATATAATGACTAATAAAATGATGGTGTGGTATTATTTGGTGGCTGTGCAATAAGCTAATACTTTTTCCTCATAGGTATCAATGACCTCATTCACTTTGACTTCATGGACCCACCTCCACATGAGACTCTGGTCTTAGCGCTGGAGCAGCTCTACGCTCTGGGAGCACTCAACCACCTGGGAGAGCTCACCAAGGTACAAACGCAGGGCCTGTGTTTATCAAAGTTCCAATTACACTTATTAGCAGCTATAATAACTATTTATATAATATAACATTAATAACAATGTATCAAATGGCAATGTGAAAGGTTTTTTTATTATACAGTACTTAATTAAAACTAAACTAAAACTAAGTAGCCAGGTAGATAAGCCAGTTTGTGATTGGTTCCCGCAAAATTATGAACCAAAGCAGGAGAATTAAACGTGCAGGTTCCCAGACCGAGCTGCAGGGGGAAAAATCGCCGGCAGAGTGGGCGGGGTTTACCCAGTTTACAAAAAATAATCTTTAAAAAAAAATTGTCAAATTTGTCAACACAACAAGCTAAAGGAAGCTAAACACTAAATCCATTTTTGAGTTAGTAAATTATGTGTCACTTTCAGTCATTTTATTTTGATATCAGTTGATCTTGGACCCATTTTATAGTTCTTTTTTTTATTTATAACGGCTCAGTAAATTTGCCTTCTCAACCCCCAAATTAATTAAGTTGCCACAATTATTGCCCTATCAAGAATCTAGAACATTTTTACATTCTTTACTTTAATCACATCTTTGACACATATAATCTATATCCATCGACACTCTCGTCATCCGCATATTTGCAAGTCATACTGTACATAGCCGATGCTGTTTCCTGGCCTCCAGCAGTCAAGAGCCACTTCCTTGATAAAAAGTGCTGACACATGAGATGACTCACAACAAAAAGCTTTTATTTCAAATCTCGTCTTGTTAATCAGTGATAGTCAAGGATGTCAGGATGTTTTTTTAGAAACTGTGGCTGACTGCATCATTGGGAACTACTGTTTTACAGGTTATTGTAATAAATGAAGGCGAAGTCTTTCATTGGTTAAACGTCTTTGTTTGCTCTTGTTTGTCGGTTGTTCAGTTGGGTCGCAGGATGGCTGAGCTGCCCGTCGACCCCATGTTGAGCAAGATGATACTGGCTTCCGAGCAGTAAGTCTCCAGTCTGATAAAACCATAAGTCCCCACTACTGTAGTATAAGATGTATTAAATCAATTAGAGACATTGGTTTTCTTACACATCTCTTCCAGACTTGTTATTGCGGAAACAAGTGAAGCGGTAAAAGTTATCTAATGTTGCTTTAAAGATGCTCTAAGCAATGTTGGGTGACGTTACTTCTTGTTGACGTCAGAAGTATTTTCAGACAAAATGAGACTTGCTTGCCCTTCCCTCCACCTAATCCCGTGCCCTCCCCCTTCCTTCTGTGCTTCTGCGCACTTTTGACTGGTACACTTCCTCTTTATACTGATATGGGTCGGTACATTGCTTTGGAAGAAGAAATTTGAATATTATGTTTGGTACTGCCCCTTGTATTTTTACCTTTGTGACCATTTGTTACATTATATAAAAAGATACAATGCAGCTGCTGGAGTGGGTTGCTGGAAATGGATGTGGCACATCTTCTTAAATAGTTTTTTGAAAAAGAGACCTTTGCCTTTGAGAAAAAAACTTAATGAATGCATGGTAGTTCAAGAAGGAAACATTATATAAGTAAGATGATGACTATTGTTTTGCCTTCTCTGTACATTTCTCTGCATTTTTATATACTTTTATTTCAATTTTTCCTTCCAGGTACAAGTGTTCAGAGGAAGTGTTGACAATTGCGGCCATGCTGTCAGTAAACAACTCTATTTTCTACCGGCCCAAAGACAAGGTGGTGCACGCTGACAACGCCAGGATGAACTTTGTGGTGCCAGGGGGAGACCACCTGGTTCTGCTCAATGTGTACACACAGGTATAAACACAGCTGGGTAACAGGAGCTGAAGATCAGTTACCAATTTATTAGGCCCAACTGTTCAGTCTAATCCAGTCCAAAAAAACTGCACTATTGTGCACTATGTTGATGTCAATTGCTGTGTTCCTGTTATTAATTTGTGTCTGACAGCTAAAATTAGGTTATCTTACCTAATATGCAAATATTTGGTGTATGCATAGTTGTTAGTGCATTGTTTTTAGACTAGTTTAGATGGCTCAATAGTAATCAACAACAACATTTGTCAATTAGCACTTTACTCAAATTTCAAAGTTGAGAGAGAAATATACAAAGAACAACTTTATCCTGTAGGAATAGGTTTTTGCTCTTGTTATACATCTGGCAAACCCTCCGATTCATTTTAGGAACAATTTTTTCAGTCTTGAGATATTCTTAACTAGAGCCCAGATGTTGTGTTAACTGCACTCATGATGTCTTTCTCGCTCAGTGGTTGGAGAGTGGTTACTCCACACAGTGGTGCTACGAGAACTTCATCCAGTTCCGCTCCATGAGAAGAGCCCGGGACGTCAGGGACCAGCTGGAGGGTCTGATGGATCGTATTGAGGTGGAGGTGGTCAGCTCCCAGGGAGACAGCTTACCCATTCGCAAGGTCAGTGATACTGAGAAAGTTCCTCAGTTTTACAACAGTTTCCTAAAAAAAATCAGTATCAACGTGGTTCCTGATATTAATAAAGGGTGAACTTATACTGTTTGTGACTCTGTGTGAACATTGCTATTAGTTGGGCATGTTACGCATACATGCAGACAGTTGAGTTAAACTGAAACTGTCTTAGTGATAGGGTTTGTAACAACTCAGTTGAAGGCAGAAATAAAATCAACACAGAGCAAACCTGTGGCACGCGAGACACACTTAAAAATTCAAAAACATGGTGAAGATGATGCCTTTTCTAAGAAGACATTTGTTTCTTTTATGCCTCCGCGCTGTGGTTAGCTATAGTCGGAGGCATTGAGTTTTGGGTTGTCCAAGGAAAAGGGCCACAAGTTGGAATCGGGTCCGTGGCCCCTGCGGCAACGACTGAGCCTCTGTACATGGGGCGCTCAAACAGGTGAGCTACCCAGGCACCTCTGCCCACCCAGATTTATCCTGTTGGTCACAAGCTCGCTTCTCTTACCATTAGGCTTAGCTCCGCTAACTAGAGTGGGGATTAAATTATGTAATTGTGCAACTTTCCAAATGTTACCGGACCGAATGGAATAAATTCTAAGAGCAAAACGAGTCATTTCACAGGGGTTTTGATGCTAAAAAGGGGATCCACTGATTTACAGAGTTTAGTTTCGTCATCTGAATCTAGGGAAAGAGTACTTTTGGGCCCCCAGGAATCGCGTGACGGACACATAAGTTGTTATGCCACTTTTTGGCTGCTGTGTCAAATAGGCTTCAAAGCCCAGCACACTTCCTGGGTGTATGGTTTTTGGCTATAATTTAAGAATTCCTGCTAATTTTGACCACATTCTATACAAATATCTCATAGGATAAAGTAATGATGTTTTGTAACTTCACTTTGTTCTGCAAAAACACTTTTCTGGCCATTATGCTAAAATTCAGGAACAAAAGGGGACATTTGGTTGGATGCTGAGTTGGTGACTCTAACCTTGTAACTGTGGTTTTTAAGATCTTCTGAGCTGCCGGGTTAAAAATGTGTGTCTGTGTGTGTGTGAAGCATTCACAACTCACCAAAAAATACCTTTGATACCCATTATTAATTCCTTAGCTACACTTAATATATGAGTCTGGACAGACATGAATGTAAACTGTGACTAGTTGGCGGAAGCATACAACTGCAGGGTAGTAATTCTAGTTTGTTGTAGTAGACTCCACCTCAGGCTTAACACTGGCTCAAGGTTAAGCAACTTAAGATGAGTGACAACGTTTTAAAAGTTGACCCAGTGAAGGGAAGGACTAATAATACACAAGAAACGATCATTTTTTGGAATGTCCTGTTCCCTCAAATTGAATATCATCTTGTAATCATCATTTTGTCTCCATGACAACATGAATGGTCACCCTCAGATGTTACGCTATAGAAAAAGTACAGAACAGACGCTGTGTTATAGCCTTCTCAAATCAGGTGTGTGTGTGCGTGTGCGTGTGTGTGCGTGTGCGCGCTCCTCTAAACCACTTGAGATAAGAAAGGTTGTTTGTTATATCAGTTGGGTTACACCTTTTTCCAACACATGCTGCCTTTACTGTGTCACAAATCCTGCCTCCAAAAGCAAATTCTGTAGTTATTTTAAAGTTCAATAAATATAAAACATATAGAGACTTTATAATTATTTCAATCTAAAGAAACTATCGCTTCAGAAAGTCTTGATGTTATGTTTCACACTTGCGGATTTAGTATCATTATCCTGGTCTTAAGCAAGGGGGAGGTGACGTCTCCGTGCTTACATGTAAAATAAGGAAAGTGTATTAGTCATTTAAAAAGCTTATTGTGTTTTGAGGCAGAATGACAGACAAACCTCCACGTGATGTGAAGATGAGAAAGTTCTTACTGCTGGATTCAAAACTAAAACTAGTTCTTAGTTGAATTTTCAAGAAGACGCTTCTAGCATCCCGAGTATTAACGGGGCATTATAATCATTTAAATGGTAATATTTGTAATACATTTTACATTTTTTAAAACTGTTTTTAAGTCATGTAATGCAGCATTTAATTGTCACACCAGCTATAAGAAAAGCACTGATAACTGGTGACCGAAAAGAAATACTAAAAATGTTTATGGTTGCTTGCCAACGAAAAACCATGTAGCTTTTGTGAAAAATGTGTTGCCACAAAGCTGAAAACACTTTTTTCTTTGACATTTTGGAGAAGCATGGTTTTCACAGGACATTGACAATATGCTGTACCTAGTCTCGCTTTGCCAGACCATCCTCCACAGCGCTGTGAAAAACGAGCTCTGGTTTATTGGCATTTCGTTAAACCAATCTCAATCGTCATGGGCAAAATAGCCTCGGGAAGGAACTTGTTTCGATGGAACATTTGTTCAAAGGTTGTTTTAGTCGTGCAACAGAAAACTCAGATTGGACAGCTGGATTTACCCTGCAGAGATCTGAGGAGCAGTTAACCATAGTCCTCATAAATTCACCGGAGTTTCAAATTCTAACGAAGTTTCAAATTCCAACACAACGAAAGCGTAATGTGACGGAAATCCCGCCCAAAAGGGTGACATCCAGCGGAATTTTCACGGAGTTTGAACGTCGTAGATATAGACTATGCTGTACCTAATAGACTAAACAAGCCAGCTACAGCATGTTTGCATTTATACATTGCTTTTTGATTGTTAAATATCTCAAAACTGACCTGTGCTTTATTACATATAAATGATGCATTTACAATTAGACTGTAGGAATCAGCTGTTGATAAACCCCTTTCTTGTCCCACTCCCAGGCGGTGACTGCAGGATATTTCTATCACACGGCACGACTGAGCAAAGGCGGCTACAAGACGGTGAAGCACCAGCAGACGGTCTACGTCCACCCCAACAGCTCTCTGTTCGAGGAGCAGCCCCGCTGGCTCATCTACCACGAGCTGGTCTTCACCACCAAGGAGTTCATGAGACAGGTCTGTTTGCTCAGGTTGTCATACTGAAATACTCACCTAAATCTCTCAAATATTTGCAGTTGTAGTTGTAGTAGATGTAGTCTGTTTTCCAGAAACTTATCTGCCAATGTGAAAGACAATCATTAAACACAGAAAAGGTTATTCAAAATGTAAATGATTATAACATAGTCACACCTTTCATTTATTTCCTTATAAAGCCTCCACAGAATAACTGCTTGTAGGAATGAGACAGCACATTCATGAGGAGGTGTGGGAAGTGTTCCTTTACTATATCTAACTGCTTTTATTACCACATATTGATTAATCTCTCTCCCTCCTGCATGCAGGTTATTGAGATAGACAGCGGCTGGCTGCTTGAGGTGGCTCCTCACTACTACAAGAGCAAAGAGCTGGAGGACAGCAGCAGCAAGAAGATGCCCCGCAAACAAGGAAAAACAAAAGAGGAGCTCGGCTGAAGAAAAGGCAGTTGCTCAGAGACAGATGGTGGAAATAAAACGTGCTGGGGCACACTCCCTTCCTCTCTTAGGGAAGGTTAAAAGTAGAAAAATGCCATTGATTATATAAAAATAAAGAGGAAGATGCAGTTGGAGCTACATGGTTCTAGCCTGGCTTCACATGTTTGTCTTCAGTTGTTTTCTGCTGTAGCCTGATATGGCATTTTGGATCAAATTCAACTGCATAAACTAGCCTGAACACAGACTCAAAAGACGGGACCGGTGAGAAGTGGGGGGGGGAAACTCAGCGACTGGTATCTTGAACCAGCTGCTCCACAACAAGGAAACATTAATGCACTTGGATCTGAGTTTCCTGCATTACAAACCTATCTAACAGCAGTACTGACTCACTGGGTGGGTTCTTCAACTCCTGTAAGAACAACACTGTTGCTTTGTTTTCTTGGTGCTTTTGAAACCACCAGACTCTTTGTTGACTTTTTTTTAAATTGTGTATTTGTAAAAGCAGCACACTGTTAAAGTGTGCAAATTACTGAGGAGCCTCTATGAAGCTGAAAAGACTAATTTCTACAGCAATAAAGTTTTACAACCACTTTTTTTTGTCTGTTGTTTTGCAGCTAAGTAATTAGTCATCACAACAGTATTTACAACCTTTCAAGACTCAACTCAATATTTCTTTAGGCCCCTATCATCTTTTTGTCATGCTGGTAAAGTTGTACAACAAAGGGACTGGGTTTGTTATTCAAAGATATTTTACTAAATCAATTGAAGTATATAAAAACATAAAATTCTCTTTACTTTTAAATATGTTAATATTTGGAATACCACCAGTGTGTTAATTCTAAACTTTTAAGCCAATCCAAAATGTTACACCATATGTTATCCATAAGAATTCAGGGGCCCTCATACAGCAGCATGTTTTTGTTCAGAGTAACAAAGCAGTCTGTTTGAGGAAGATCTTTTCAACAAGAAGATCTTTTTTTTTTTTTTATGCTGTTCATATTGAAATTAGCTCTGGCCTGAAGATGCATTCTGTTGTCATGAGATGTTATCTCAGTAGGTGTAATCTCGGTCATTCAAAAAAACTTGGTGGAACTGGGACTGTGCAGTGATGACAGTTAATGTTAGGCAGCTGTTCTTGTTAGGGTGTTAAACCCACAAAGTGTTAAAAGAGCAGTGGAGGTATGACATGTATGAGGTGCAGTGTTGACAGTGCTGAATCCTTGCTATGCAGCAATAGTGGAATTATCACTTCAGCTTTCTAGATTCATAGCACACATAAAGTCTGTAGGGCAAAAATAAATATGCATGTGGCTCTTTTACATATCTGATAATGAAAGCTTGGTTAAACTAATGGCTGAGAAATATGTATTAGAATTTTGTTAATTTAACTGACTAATAAGAAAATACAGCTGTAATCACATGCAGAGCTACCTTAATGGAACACTAGAATATCAGTAGTATATATGGGTTCTGATGTGTGTGGTTATCTAAGCTGTGATCTTATGTACACGAGACAATAAAAAAAAAAAAACACTGGCTCACTACAGCTGGTACAACTGGTCTGACGAGAAAGAAGGAGGAGGAGGCAGCACCGAAGAGGAGGGTTCACAGGAGGAAATGCTGTGGGTCTGTTAGATATGAAATGTCAAGAAAGCTGCAGACATAAGAGGACTACAGGGACAACAGAGAGACCAGAGATAAATTGTCTTTTTTTTCATTAAGTTAAGCAACATTCAATCTACCCCAGCAGGTCAGTATGTGTGTGTGTGTGTGTGTGTGTGTGTGTCATACAAATAATGTCAAGTTATTTAATGTCTTGTTCTTTGTCATAGGAGCGTTTTTCTCTGCTGCTCTTAACCTGCAATCTTAATTAGATTGAAAGCTTCTAAATCCTTAAAGAAATTATGAAAACACCTAGAAACACCTCAGGTTGTTGCAAATGTCTTCAAATGCTTTTCTACACGTTGAAGGACATCGGTTGCTAAAATGTCAGTTGTGTTCCTCCTTCAGGGTAAAATCTCTGAGTTAATAACTGACTTTGTAAGATGAACGGGTATGAGGGAATGTTTGCTATGACATTTCAAAACAATAAAGCCATGTCACAGAACAGTCTCACCATTTGTTTAGTTTTACTTTACAGGTTTCAACCCACTAAGTCTGCAGTATCATAAAGATCCCCATTTATTTAAATGTGTTTAAAATACTTCTCATGTTTGCTGATGGTTCCGGTGCAGGAAAGACTATAAAACAAATACAGCAACTTGTTATCAGGGCAAAAACCCCGCATGTATGTTGAATAAATGAAAACAAAATCAACAGATAGCTTTTCAATTGCAATAGAGATAGCAAAAAGATAAGCCATTATTGCTTCATCATCATGAAACAGCAATGGTGACTGTTAAGGTGTATTCAGTCTGTTTCCTGTTCTGCTGATTTCTGTGAGCCAGTAAACTTATCTCAACTTCAATCTTCCACAGCTCCAGTTGAGAAACAGAATTAGATTCCAGCCGGCACTCTACCTTTAACACCATTCCTCCAACATGAACGATGACGAGGAGAGACACAGCCATGGAGCCAGGCAGGCCCCCAACGTCAAACCCAAACTCAATCAGAAAGAACGGAACAGCAAGGAGGACATGTGGAAGAAGGTTAGGCCTGCTGAAGTGAGGAGATCGAGGAGTACCGACTCGGAGAGGGGGGAAAGAGGCAGGAGGAGAGAACGAGACAACAGGCACCAGGCACATGGGAGTCAGCGGGGGAGGAGTGAGGAAACCCGGAGCAACAGGAGGAAGGTGAAACCCCCTGAAGATGACGTGGAGGACACTGAGTGTGCTGTGTGTTTCTGCAACTACAATAACATCTTCAAGACCCCCAAGCTGCTGGTGTGCGGGCACACCTTCTGCCTGGAGTGCCTTGCTCGCATCAACGTAACCTCTCCTGAGGTCAAGACCCTGTGCTGCCCCATATGCCGTGAGCTGACCGAGCTCCCCCACGGCCAGGACCTGCCCCGCCTGGGCAACAATGAGACCATCATAGGCAAACTCCCACCACACATGCATAGGGCACTGTCCATCCGCTTCATGCGTAGCAAGGGCAAACTGCTCCTGAAGAACCCTCCTCCCAGCAGCCAGATCAATTCTAACATCTTCAGCCTGCCTATAAAGAGCCACGATGGCCAGGTGACAGCAGGTGGTGACCACCACTTGAATGCCATGGAGCAGGAAACAGCCCCGACCACTGTGGTGAACGTAGGCAGGCCTCCAAACAGGGTCAGAGGTCGCATGAGCAGGTTGTTCCGCTCGAACCAGTGCTACTACGTTGTGGTGGGGTCCATCATCGCCATCACTGTGGCACTCATGCTGGTGGGGATTCTGGCCTTTGTGATCATACCGAATGTAAGGGTTGTAGGGAACCAAAGTGCACTAAGTATGCCAAATATGGGCAGTACTAGACCCTGAATTGGTCACAGGTGGACAGGCTGTAGAGATAAGACTTAAGGGGAGAAAGAGAATATTACTTCTTCTGATTCTCAGTGATCATTTTGCCTGCTTTTGTTGGTGGAGGAAAACATAAGCACTGGAACACGCTCAGGTCAGTTCAGCGAAGAAAAGGAATGAAGGAAAACAAGGGCACCAACATTTTTTTTTTAAACAAAGGACACGCCTACTTAGAGTTGCACAAAGGCAATAAACAAGGAAAAGAGGGCAAACCTGCATGTTTCTGTCTTTTTGCTCTTTTATGAACATGTTTGTAATGTTTATAATTAATGTGAAAGCCAAATATAGCCTATAACTGTATATTTATGGTCAGTTAACGATCAATAAGTTGTAAATGTTGAATTGCACTAAATCATCAGGCTGATTTTCATAACCAGTTTAAGGTTTGTTTGTAGAACAAATCATAAATAGCCAAAGATGATGTATAGGCTACATACAGTAAGTATTTTCTTTTTCCAAGGGATTTTATTACACATAAGTAAAGCATTTTTTTGAGACGGGGAGCTCATGGTTCAGTATTTCCAAAACATATGGTAACAACTTTATTCATATAAACATTTTTTGTTCTTTTCTCTGTGTACAGTATAGTGAGGTTTCTGTCCATTTTCATGACACTTTTCCCAAGTAAAAACAGATTTTTACAGATTTTTTACATGTCTTCTTCAAACACTCTAGTGGTCTAAACGGACTAGTTAACAACTTATTTATTTTAGCTCAGCTGCACATGTTGGTTGCTTAGGTGACAAACCTGTTTGACAGCATGTCTGTCTTTATGTTCATGGCATTGTTTCTGCTCAGTGATGTCAGCTGTGATGAGGTATTGAGCTGAGATGAGTTATGTATGTAATATGCCATCCAACTCTTTAGTGTGGGGCGGACAAAACGTGACACACAAATCAGTCAACAACAAACTGCAGGAAGGACATAAGCAAATATTAGTTCAGTAAAATTTAAGTCTGTTTTTCCTGCAGTCCTTTAGCTTATTGGCTACACTTTTCAACTTAGGCAAGGCAAGTTCAAAATAGCAAGATAAATGTTGCATTATGATATATGGTAAAGTAATGTGCTTCTATATTCCAATAACTGGTAAACAGTGGTTAAACTGACAAAGACCATACACATATTACACTTGCATGCCTGCTCCAAAAACAGTGGGGGAATGTAAGTATAGTAGGCCACAATATTCAGGTTCTTGCACTTTACTTGCGTGTTTTCATTTTATACCACTTTACTTGTACTTTATCCCACAACATTTATCTGAAAGTTGCTTTGGAAATCAAGATTTGACATAAAAAGCATATAATTTAGATCCTTTAAACATACCAATACCACAATACAAAAGTATTTCATTATTGTATGTTCCATTACTAGATTGTTAACGTTGATGCATCAATGAAAAACAAGTTTTCTACTTTTTAATTATTTTAATTATTTCCATCAATATGTAATACATATACCAGCATACTGTGTGGTTTCATACTCCAATCAGAGTACAACTCCTACTAGTAACAGTGTTCTACGCCACAGAATCTTAAACCACACTCATGCATGCTCACACTCATACTTTAACATACACACCGCCCCACACAGTTTGACACACATACCCAACAACTCACACACACACACACACACACACACACACACACACACACACACACACACACACACACACACACACACACACACACACACACACACTGTCCTGCCACACCTTGTTGAATTTTGATCTTTTGTTCTGGTCTTCAAACATTGATTTTTCTATAATTACTTAAATAATAGTTCATAAGTCCCTTCCATTTATATAGTAATGGGGTCTCTGTATCCTTCCAATACTTTTTTATATACCAAAGAGGAGAAAAGGACCATCCATCCAATGGGGTATTTTAGCTTGCCTGTATTTTTTAGGCTCTGCTCGGCTCTGTGAATTCAATTTTGATTTTGAAAATGTTGGTCATTCATTTTTGGATCTCTAACCAACCCTTACAAACCTTCTCACATTCCCAGAAAGCGTGTATTATTGTCTCCTTGTGTATACCATATTTGATACAAACAGGGGAGAAAGAGGAATCAAAATGTATTTATTTTTGATTTAGTGTAGTATATTCTTTTCATGAGTTTGTATTGTATAAGACACAGATTCTCACTGATGGTAATGGTATTGGTTATATTTAGGCAATCTTTCCAGGTTATTGTAGATTTATTTATTTTAAGATCCTTGTTCCAATCCATTTTTGGAGTGAATAGTTGTCTATAGTTAGCCTGTGCTTCTTTAAGGTGTTTGTACATTTTCCATATTCAATTCTTGTTTCCTCCTGAGTTTAGGAAAAGCCTCTGAGTAGCCAAGAGTTTCGTAGGGCTATTAAAGTTCAAGTCAAAGTTATCTGTTTTCTAGCTCTTTAATTGAAGATATCTAAAAAGTTTCTTATTGGTTAATTTAACCCTACTGCCAATTGTTCATCATGGAGTGACAAAGGAATAACAACTATTGGAGATATGACTTCTCATATAAAGCCATAAGAAGCCTTTTACTGTTGTAGCTGGTCCAGGTGCAGCTGGTTTTAACTAGAAAAGGTTGTGAGATGATTAATGCTCTAGACAGGAGAAAACAGTTCTGCTACACAAGTTTTTGTTGTATTTGTATTTTATTTATGCTTTTTTTATTTTTGTTTTATTTTAAAAAACAGTTATTTAAATGAAACCATCTGAGTTAGAACTAATAACCACTCATGGACGTCTGAATCATGGTGAACCAAAGGCCCCAACCAGACACTGCTTTGTGTTGAAACCACCAGTTTAATTGTTCAGTCTATAGTAATAATTGCTACTTATCATAATACAGTATTTACCTCACATTTCCCTCTGAAATGCAGTATAAAACACTACTAGGCCTACAAGAAAAGGTTTCTGGATTCAGGTGCATCATATTTTATAAGCTGGAATGTTCCTACATCCTACTGTGTTTTGAGGTAGCCTACTTGTACTTTACTTGGGTATTTCCACCCTCGTTTCCTAAAGACACACCCACCTAAGCCCCCTCCCGGACTATCGAGGCAAATATGGTAGGGTGCACCAGAGCAGAAAGACCCCCCCTCCACTCCTTACGCAAATAAACCTTCATACGTTATGTGACTGCTTGGATAGAGGTTGAACATTAGGAATCTAAAAAGAGAAAGTCCTGAAAATAGAAGCTGCTTGTTTTGGATATTATCGATCATGCACCATGGCTTCCACACCCTCCACTTCTGCCTTGTCTGCTGTTCTCCGGTGTAGGGGAAATATCTGGACCAGAAATCCACCGACGAAGCGGCCTGCCACCTCGGCGTCCAGCCTCGGTCTGACCGGCGACTCGCCAGCTGAGCGCACCCGGTCAAAGCAGGCGTCAGCTTGGGAGCTTTCTTTCCAAGGAGACCGTGTACTGGTGGAAAGAGTATATAAATCCCCCCATGTGGTTGGCAAAATGTTGAGAGAAAAAGATTCCAATGAAATGAATACATTAAGTCCCGCTAAATGTTTGCAATCCGCAGGGGACGCGCGTTCATCTGTTGTCCAAAACGCGCTGGTGCGTCAGCAGGCAAGCAGACTGATTTCTAACCTGCCTGGATTAACCACGTGCACTCAAATAATTCGGAAGATTAATTACAAAACATATGCTCCACACATCTGTAAAATAATATTTGTTCAGAAAATGAATGAATTCCCAGTTTTGAACGTGCTCATAACGTCTCCACGTGTGATGGAGAATGCAAAACAAATGCCGTCTTTCGTGTTAACTGGCTGGTCAACCCTGAAGAGTAGCTGCATGTCTTTGACTGCTCTGGTGTCAGAATTTATGCTGGTGGTGTTGTGGAGGTCCAGCAGCAGCCCTGATGATGCGCTACAGCATCAAAACATAAAAAACAATGCCTTGCAGGTGAGCAAGTGGCTTCATGTAATACTGTTAAAATAATAACAAATCATGAATGCTACTATATAGTTACTATATCATTGTGTACGTCCTCTTTCAGGCCAATGGACACATCCATAGTCCCACTGGCATCACCTCTTCCAAGGACAACTCTGGCTCTGGACAAATGATCCCGGAGGGCAGACCTGACTGATAGTCCAAGGCCTCAGCACCAAAAATGCACACTGTGATCTAACCTTATTTATTGACTTTTACTCGGCTTTGAAAATGCACAAAGCACATTTGGACTTTAACCCAGTGACACAACAAATGGTTGTTTTTAGAACAGTTTTTTTTTTTTTTTGCTTTAAGGAAAAGTAAGAAATTCTGCAACAAGAAATACCTGAGAAACATCAGCCACATGCCTTGTTTAGGACATTAGTAAGCCTCCTGGTGGAGAGGTAACATAATGGAGGTGCATTTTATTTTTGAGTTAGCTAAGGAAAAACTTATTTTGCAAACATGGAATGGAGTAAAACTGAAAGCAGGCCTGTTACATCTCAGAAAATGGAAATATTTAAATCAAATTTAAGTAAAAACTAAATGTGGAGGAGTTATTGAAAGATTTGTATTCATTCTTTCCTCTTGTGTTTTGAAGATGTTTGTTTAATTTTTCACTCTGAATTATAAAAAATACAGATCCGACATATATTCAAGGTAACATGCATAAATGTGGCCTTCTTTTATTCTTTCCAGCTTTTTTAAACAATGTCCTTTATAGTATAAGTATAAAAGTCATGACGGAAGAAGTAATTCAGATCTTTATTAAAAAATAGCAGTATAGCAATGCCTTTTATTTCCTCATAGTGCTATTACTACTTTTATTTAAAAGATCTGAGTGTTTCTTCCACCACTAAATATGAGGCTATACCATGGCTAGCCGTTAGCTTAGCTTAGCATAAAGACTGGAAACAAGGGCAAACAGCTATGGCTCATCTGGCTGTGTACGAAGATAAGATCCACCTATACAAGGACCTCTAAAGCTCATTAATTAACACGTTTTATTTCATTTTTTACGTAATAAGCTATGTGGGCTACAAAAGTTAATGGCAAAAATTACAATTCACCAGTTAAGCCCCAACTAGTTGAGACAAGTAACTCTGCTGGTTGCCTAGCATGTGGCACTAGCCCAGAAATAGTTTGGCCCCATAAAACGTCTTTACACTTCTTCTTCTTTCAACAAATGAGGTATAATATGTTAATGAGTGAGTTTACAGTGCTGGTAGGCATGATTTGTCACATTTGGACAGAGAAAATAGTATTTCCCCCAAAATAGTACTTTTCCTTTAAGTAGGCTACAGAATAGGCCACTTGATTTTTATTTTTTATTTACATTACATTACAGTATGTCATTTAGCTGACACTTTTATTTAAAGTGACTTACAATTGCTATATATATGTCAGAGGTTGCATGCCTCTGGAGCAGTTAGAGGTTAAGTGTTTTGCTTAGGGACACATGTATCTCAGTGGGAATTGAACTCTGGTCTACATATTGACCACATATTGTGTCATATCCACTGCACAATCACTGCCATCATTTAACCTTTATTTAAGCAGGTAGGCCATTGAGAACAGATTCTCATTTGCAATGACCAAGAAAAGCATACAAGACAACATATAGTTTCACATTCAACATAGTACAAGAATACAGAATAAAATAGGCTACACAATTACAGATTGAATAGGCAGTTCAAGCCGGCGCAAAGTTACGTGTAAGTAAGTTGATTGGTATGCAAAAGTGCTATGGTGATAACATAATATACATGAAATAGACAATCTATAACATTGCTGAGAAGTAGTAAAAAGAGTCAGAATACAGTTAGTACAAGATGTAATCTATTAAGAGATATGGCTTAGTAATAACACAGTAAACATGAACAGACAGTCGAAATGCTGTATATAGTAAAGAGGCAATATACAGTTTATATACAGTATACATGATAATGCAGTCTATATGAATGTTAAATGCTGAGATGAGGTAGAGAGTCAATGTACAGTATGTGCAAAGTGTGGACTAGATAGTGATGTTAAATAATCATAGCACAATACACATGAATAGACAGCAATATTTAAAGGTTGAAATGTAGTAAAGAGTCAATATATAGTTAGTGCAGGTTGTGGTCTGAATATCAAAGTAGGTGTGGATGTGCAAAAACAAAAAAAAACAAAAAAATTGTATGACAACAAGGTGTTGCAACAGTGGTGGGGAGAAATACAGTTATGTATGCCAGGGCAGGTGCAAGGTGCAAAAGCGCTTAAACGTGCAATGGGGCTTGTCAGAGTCAGTGGGATAAGGTGTATAAAAATAATACATAAAAGATGTTACAGTTATAGTCCCCCACTGCTGCTGAAATAAGCTTGTGAAAGAAGTAAATCAAGGCTTCTCAGAAATTTTACTCAAATCAAAGTAGCAATACCATTTAAAAATACTCTTTCACAAGTAAAAGTCATGCATTCTAAATCTTGTTAAAGCAAAAGTACAAACTCTTGACACCAATCAATTACTGGATTATAATTAGTAATGCATTATGTGTACATCACTTTATTGGTGGGGCTAATTACTTTTATACATGTATGGTGGCTTAATAATAATAATAATTAATCATAATTCATTAGCATAGTTAATTCTGTATTCATTATCTGAATCTGCAAAGTGGTAACTGGTATTAAATAGGCCTAAGTGTAATGGTGTATAAAGTACAATATTGCCCTGAAATGTTGTAGAAGTACAAAGTATCATAACATGGATATACTCAAATTAAATAGACTACAAGTATTGTACATAAGTAGGCCTGCAGTACATGACTAAATGTAGACCTATATTAGTTAGGAAACAGCCTAATGCTGTTTGGGAGGTTGTCATCAGTGTAGATAATCAAAACCACATATCTCCACTAAAGTAGGTCAGACCGTAGGGAGTTGGGTTGGGAAGCGGAGGGTCGCCGATTCAAGTGTGAATTGATGGCTGGAGAGATGCCACTTCACTTCCTGGGCACTGCCAGGTGCTCTTGAGCAAGGCACCGTACCCCAATTGCTGGTCCCACTGGCAGCCCACTCACTCTGACATCTCTCCATTTGTGCATGAATAGGTCCTTAGCATGTAGTGTGTGTATTTCAGGCCTGTGTGTAGTGATACTAACAAAGTGTACACAGAGTGTAAATTGTAATTTCCCCACAATAAATAGTATAAATTAAAATTAAATTAAACCAAACACTTTGCCACTGACTTCTCTGCAGCTCAAGCAGAAAATGTATGTTGTTACATAAGATAGGATCTCTTCATTAACATATTTCGACACCGCAGTGTGTGAAAGCAGACAACACATTTTTACATAGACATCAAAAGCTGCTGTTTCTTAATTAGCTCTGCTGAGAGCCGCTCGGACGTCTAGAAGTGTTGCGTAATTTCTCAAGGTGACAGTTAAGGCGGGACTTCCCGTGACTGCTCGCTACCCAGGAAGTCGTCGTGTTACTTTTCCTCCTCCTCTTCCAGTCTTGTGAGAAACAAGATCAACTAAAGCGGCGTTAAGTTGCTTTTATAGCCGGGAAACTAACAAGAGAACAGTTTCACCTCGTCTCCAAACCGTCCTCTCGGCTCGTGTTGTTTAACTTTTCTGCTTGTCATCGAAGAAATGGCCACAAAAAACAGACACGCTTAAAAGGTAAGGGCTAATTTCAACACGCTCCTCCTCAAGCTACAGTATTTAACTACAGTGTATCTGGTATAACCTGTCTGCTGAGCACTAGGGAGGACAGCGAAGTAGAAAGTCGGTGTTTATGGTTGTTTTTTTTTGTCTAAATAACACGGTTTGGCGTATATTTAGCGAGGCAGCCACAGGTGATAAAATAAAATCGATCAGAGATAGGGTGAATCATCACTCCAGTTCACATGAAGCAACTTCCTTGGAAATAGACAGTAGCATTTAGAAGCTGATTCATTGGTTTCATTTTTTAAACAATGTTGTTACACACGTGTTACTTCCACTTTTATCGCAAACTTTATTTTCTTTAAGTGCATTGTGTTCCCTTTTATTGGAAATGTATGTTCTTAACTAGCAAAGTTAGTATTTTGCTCTATTAATATATTGTTGTTTGTTCCATTTTCGTATGTGTATCGTATGCACCAAACACCGCAAATTCCATGCAAGTGTAAACTTAATTTTGGCAATAAATCCTATTCTGATTCTGTTCTCATTTCAGATTTAAGAGGATATTAAAAGTTGAGGATCTGTCAGAATCACAACTTTACTCCAAGATGAGTCCTGGCCATCATATTCTATCGATCTTCAGCATCATTGACACTGTATTGTGTCCATATAACTTTAGTAACTTCCCAGTGAGCCAACCATGTGTGACTCCAGATCTCTGATTATGTGCTTGTGATGATACACAGGCTGCCTTTTCCATATCCCATACCTATTGTCTGTAACAAGGACACATCTTTCAATTCCGACACTGTCCTCCTGAACCCACCTTCCTCCCTTTTAGTTTCTGGGCAATGTTTCGCAAGAGAGGCTCTCTTATTCTTTGTGGTGCGTTCCTGTTTATCACCTGGAATGCCATATTGGTGCTTCTGCTGTGGGGCAGGCCCTCACCCAGCCAGCCGGGCGAGACGGGTGCCGAACACGGAGAAGTGGCTGAAAGGCCCACTAATGACATGATGGGAGATGTGCTCCGAATGGCAGACACGTTTGAGGCCGAGCTTGAAATGCAGAAAGAAATTCTGATGTTGATCAAGAATCAGCAGTCACTGTGGGAGCCGGCAAACGGAAACGGACCGAAGGTTGTTGTCCCACGTCAGCCTGTGATTCCCGTGTTAGTAATCGCCTGTGATAGGGTCACCGTGAGGCGCTGCTTGGACAAACTCCTGGAGCTCCGTCCTTCAGCAGAGCTTTTCCCAATCATAGTGAGTCAGGACTGTGGGAACGCCGAAACTGCTGAGGTGATCCGTTCTTATGGAAATCAAGTAGTTCATCTGAAACAGCCGGACTTGTCAGATATCGCTGTACGACCAGAACATAAGAAGTTTCAGGGTTACTACAAAATCTCCAGGCATTACCGCTGGGCTCTTAACCAAGTGTTTAAGACCTTTTTTCATTCCTCTGTTGTGATTGTAGAGGATGACCTTGAGGTAAACATTTCATCAATAAGTGGCATCAAATTGCTTTTTTTAAGTCTTTAATGAGATTCAAAAGCCTATGGTTACATTTAAATGTTCATTATTTTTCAATATAAAACAATGCATATAATGGATATTTTTACTATTTAATGGACTGTTATTTTATCCTTAAAACGGTTAATTTCACTTGTTGACAGGTGTTATGTTAACCTAAAATGACATAATTCATCTCCTACCCTAGGTGGCGCCAGATTTCTTTGAGTACTTTCAAGCGTTGCTGCCACTCCTGAAGTCCGACCCCAGTCTGTGGTGCGTGTCAGCCTGGAATGACAATGGCAGGGATGGCTACGTGGATCCAGGAAAGGCTAACCTGCTATACAGGACAGACTTCTTTCCAGGTCTGGGGTGGATGCTCCTTAGGGAGGTGTGGGAGGAGCTGGAGCCCAAGTGGCCTGCCTCATTCTGGGATGACTGGATGCGTCAGCCAGAGCAGCGCCGCAACCGTGCCTGTATACGTCCAGAGATCTCACGAAGTTTAACCTTTGGTCGGAAAGGAGTGAGTCTGGGTCAGTTTTATGACAAGTACCTGCGATACATTAAACTGAATACCGAATTTGTGTCTTTCACCAAGTTAGATCTGAGTTACTTGAAGGAGGAGACATACAGAGAACATTTTGAGAAGGAGGTTTACAGTGCTCCCGTGGTTACATATGAAGATGTTAAGCAGGGGCAGCTAAAAGGAACTGGGCCCTTCCGCCTTCAATACTCAAGTAAGGACAGTTTCAAAGTGCTGGCCAAAAACCTGGGAGTGATGGATGACTTGAAGTCTGGAGTCCCAAGGACAGGATACAGAGGAGTTGTCAGTTTTATTTCAAGAGGAAAAAGAATCTACTTGGCCCCTCCTTCAGGATGGACCCAGTATGATACCACCTGGAGCTGATTATCCAGAAGACAGTGTATGTGCATAAGCCTTTTTTGTAATCTCTGAATGTCAGTTGGGGAAAACATTCCAGACCAAAGACTGATGTCCTTAAAGTTTCTCTTTGAGCGAATGATATGTAAGTCTTTAATAATGCTGAATGGATTGCCTCTCTTTCTGGTGTTGCCAATGCTACTCAGGTCTTTTTCATTATTCCAAAACAATCTTATAGTGTAGGATACAGCCTGAACAGTTTGCTAGACACGACTGCTGTAAATCACCAGATATCTATTTTTCTATCCTGCTAATTGTGCACATGACATCCATTAATGTATTCAATGCAATTACCTAATTTGCCACTTTTGTTTAAATTATTTGCAATTAATTGAAGTCTATGTGAGTTGTTTATGTCTGGTAAAAATATGGAAATATATTCTGTGGTATGGTTGCTTATGGTGGTGGTGACTGGTCATACCTGCATTATAATCTGTCATTTGATTATCATAGTCTTCTATAAAAAACACAATTATGTCACATTTTGTTGAATGATTGTCCAATGTAGTACACCTTGCAGGTTTGTAACCTGAGTTTGTATATTTTGGCATAAAAAAAAGCAATTTGCTTTTTGTCTACTTGCTTAATTCAGTTAGCTTTTACAGAAAGAATGCCATGTTTCTCAGTTCATATTAAGTCAAGATAAAACTATTTATCACAAAGGAAATTTTTTTGCAGCAATTGCAGTACAAAGTGGGAAAGAATGCAACTATACAGAGTGCAAATAAAATATAAACCGTAAAGATGATCAAAAAGGTGCAAAACCCAAATTTACACAGTGCCAGCAATGTAAACAGGTGGCCACTAAGTGCCATCAATATTACTGGTTAACAGTACGGTACAAATTTAAAATATACACGTCAAAACAGCTGACCGTAGAGATCATGAACATACAGGTTGGTAAGGTGCAACCGTATATAAATATATGAATATGTCAATAATTATTATTTTAATTATGCACCATACAAATAGGCCGCCCTACACGTTATTGTAGGCCCAGTTGAATATGCAACTGCATTCTATACGGGGGTCCCTGCTTCGTCTTCCTTGGCCTAAAACACGTTGAAGCCCCATGAACTAATAAATTAGTATTACAGAATAAATAATATCTACTTTGGAAGTTACTTAAGAGTAAATCTTTGCAGCCATTATTCAAACCCACCAAACATTATTTTAAATTCTAGTACAGCCATGATATAGCTACGATCAAGGTTTTAAAGACAGTACACAACATACAGTGTAGTAATATTAATGAGATATCCAATTTCTAGAAAGATATGTAAGGCGTATAATATGTGTTTGCAGAAACGTTACTCGCTCAATTTCATCCCGCATCTGTGCTAGTGTTGTCTACGGTGGCCGACGTTGCCCAAACGTTTCAGCGCATCCGTTTTCAGAACTGATGCTCCTCTGTTTACTTCATTTGTAACGATGCTGATGTGAGACAGAAACTGCTAGCTAGCTAGCTAGCCTAGCTAAAGTAATAAAGAACCGGTAAGAGATGGAGAAAAAAACACATGTGATGGGGGGACATACAAATTGGTCTCCTCTTACGTTTCATCTGAGTATAGCTATTTGTTATCACCTATTTGCTGTTAAGTAACTGTCACATTCTTACTGACGGTGAGCCTATTAGCGCGCTAGGGTGCAGGCTATGCTAGCTTTGCAGTGGGTTCGTGTTTCGGTGTAATCCGGTATGGCAGATTGCAAACTCAGCAACACTCGCCACCACCGGAAGTATTTTCTAATTTACCCCTGCTGAGTAACACAACCGTTGTTATCGGGAACCGGACTTTTAGGTTAATTAGCCACCACGTCTGCTGGCGAAGCAACCTTAGCTAACGCCGCTGCTAGCGAAACTGTGTGGCCTGGAATGGAGCCAGGCGACTTGCGAGAGAGCCCCGCCGGATCCGGGGAATCAGACGTGGGGGATTGGAGGGAGGTTATTCCCGGTGGGGACGAGGAGGTAAAAGCTGCCGAAACTAACCCGACGGCGCTCAGTGACACCTGCGAAGAAGTTGAAAATGAAAAACAAAAAGGAGTTGGTGAGCAGTTACACAGCCCCTACGAGGAAGAACTGGACCCCAGAATCCAGGTATCAGAAACTGTTGTTCGCCTTGTTAATGGTTATTTAACCTCCATCAAGCAATATTAACATATTAATCAGCCAGGATGTAGGCATTGTTAACAGTACCTTGTTGGGTAATACTGGTATGATTTTGATTAAGCCTAACGGAGAGGTTTGAGTGGCTGGTTATGGTTCGAAAATGTTCGATTCTGATACTGTAAATTCGATACCTGTTCATGTACTTTTTTCGATATCAATTTTAATGAAATCCATTTAAACAAAAATAAATTACAATGTTATACTTTACTGTAAAACATTTGTTATTTTTTTAGCTCTTTCACACCTATGTGACGCACACTGTAGTCAAGCCTCTCAAAATACAAAAACACAGTGACCCCAGTCTCTGTGCACATGCCTTTACGGCTTTAACTAGACAGCCAATAAAAACCATTATGAGGTCTTGAGATTTGGCATTGAATGAAACAGGATTAATTTTATACTCAATACTATGGATGCAATTTGGTCATAAGTGTCATATTTCAGTACCCAGCCCTATAGCTATGTGTCTATGCTATGTGCATAATCTGTGCAAATCTGGTTGTCAGATCAAAAGTGAGTATCTTGTCAGTTAATTGCCTCTGACATGCCCATTGCACCATAGTAACATATCTAGTTAATTTTATTGCAGCCCCAATGTGCCTCCTGTGCATTCAACCATTCCACCATTGCATTTAAATGTAATCATAAAATACGAGATATAAGCCAAAGCTATGTTCATCCAGACTGTATGTGTTTAAAGAACATACAATTTATTTTTTCCAGTTGTTAATAAGGGTGTAAATCAGCACTTTTTTTCCCTCCACAGGAAGAGTTGGAGCATCTTAATGAAGCCAGTGCAGAAATCAATAGACTAGAGCTGCAGTTGGATGTGAGTAAAACATAAACATTTCTTAGTATACGTTAATACACTTTCCACCTAATTAGGGCATTTGTTCAGTCTTCCTACACGTCTGAAAAATATGGAAAACAGATGGAATGAAACACGTTGACATTGACAAAACTCATGAGGAATGTGAAAAGAACATTAAATAACACCCTAAGAATAGCTCAAGAGTCTTTCTCTGTTGAATATTTTGTTAGTCTACTCAGATGGTGCTTATCAATATGATACTTTTGTTTTCAATATCTTTAAGCATAAGGTCTGGAAAAGTCAGAAACCGTTAAATGGAAAATGTTTTAGTGCTGATAGTTATACACTCAAGTGAATTGATTGCTCACTTGCAACAATACTCCTATGTGGAATCTAATCAGTCATATCTAATCTTTCATTTTCATGCATTAACCATCCAGGATGCCAGATCAGGGTACCGGAAAATCCTCACAGAGTCTGCCAGGAAGCTAAATGCTCAGAGCTCTCAGCTTGGTGGCTGCATAGAGAAAGCAAGACCTTACTATGAAGCTCGTCGCCTTGCGAAAGAGGTACACACAAACATCATGTGTGTCTAAATATATTTAAATTTGTACCATGTGTTTAAAATATTGTTGTTTAAAGTAAACTGGAGTATGTACTAGAGGTGTAAATCACAAGTTTTAACATGATAGAATATTGTATTTGTACAATATTACAATATTTGCTGATATCAAAGTCTTCCATGATACGGTTGGGATTTTATTCAATTTAGGGGCTTGAGATTGAGACATCATATATCCATTTAACACAATTAGTTACATTTATATTAAGGCACAAAAAGCAACTAAAGTATGATTTGACAATTTTACTACTGAACTCTTCCAGATATTTATATGAAAAATAAACTATTTTTAATAAAAAATAAATATTAATGGGAATTTTAAAATAAAGATAAATAGTAAATAAATTAATCCATATTGGGGTATTGTTACACCCCTAGTATGTATGCCTTTAAATACAGTATACTAGAAATACAGCTAACTATATTGAGATGCAAGAGATCACAATACTAGAATAAATGTAGTGCCTAAAAATGTTGTTAGTTCTAGCCTCAGTGTAAGCAAGGCCATTTGAAGTGTCCTTAGACTCGGCACACAGATTCAAGAGTGTAGAAAAATTGGGATCTGATTGTTCAGACAGCATTTAGGGGTGGTCAGGGGCACATTTCTCCACATAAGTAGTGTAGTGTTACTGCAAATGCATTCCTGGCTGCAATAAAGGATTTTTTTTAAAGGACTTTTCCTAGTGCCTACAGTATAGCCTTACAAACCCCCTACACACTGTTCTTTACCTATACCAAACAACATAGACAAGATGAAGATCATGTCTTTACTATATTACAGCGATTTCAGTTTTTAACATCTTAAAGTATATCTGAGCTGGAACAAGAGCTCTGATCAGGAGCAGTCATTCAATATGCATGTAAGATTCATTCTATTGCCAGGTGAAAGCTGCAATCCAACTTTACTGGCTGTAACCATACACACAATCCAAATACTTGTTCTGCTACTGCAGGAATTCTAGAAATATTTCTTATATCTAAAAATTATTGTATTTATTTACCTAACCGTTTATATACTCATTGGCTGGATGGACTCAACCTCATTACATTTGTAAATCAAAAACTACAATTTACAAATAAAATTTCACAGGGATCTAACTATAATTGGACTTAACAGAACAGGGGATGTGTCCTTGTCATATTCCACTGCTTTAGGCTGTATATATTTTTTTGTCTGCTCTCTGTAGGCACAGCAAGAGACCCAGAAGGCAGCTTTGAGCTATGAGAGAGCGGTCTCTATGCACACAGCTGCCAGGGAGATGGTCTATGTAGCAGAGCAGGGCTTGATGGCTGATGGCAAGAACACCCTGGATCCCACCTGGCAGGAGATGCTCAACCATGCTACTTCCAAGGTAACAGAGAGGAGGAGACAGGCTGTACACATGCTATTAAACAATGACACCAGACCTGGGTTGAGTGGGCCATGTACAGTAGGTCCAGGATGGTTTCTAGTGTCTCCAATGAGATGATGCATGTTTTAAAGCAAGGTAAAACATTCACTGAAAAGTACAAAGAGCAAAAATATTGTCTAAAACATGGTGGATAGTGACATTGGAATAAAACTCATGTTTGACAGTTAAAGAGTTCCTTTTATACTCCTTTTCAGCATCTTATTTGTACTCTTGGGGTCTACTACAATAGGTTTACATGTTTTGAAATTTAAAAAAATGCTATGTTTCTCATACTGCCCATTGCTGCAGTGCCTCCACCCTATGTCTGAGCTCTTGGCCCGCCTTCCTGCAAAGCCCGGTCAGGCTCTGATTGGTCAGCTAGCCCACTCTGTTGTGATTGGTCAACCAAATGTAAACTAGCCACTGGGTTGGCTGTGCTTACTCAGGCCGCACCTATGGGCAGCACAAATGAAAAAATGGACTAGCTGTCTCAATCAATGACATCATTAATTGAGGAATTTCCAACAGGAATGTGGGCGAGCCATTTTAGGCGGTTGAGAAAGTGCTCTCTGTGGGAGAGAAAAGCTCCATTTGGAGTGAAATGTTTTTTTTTTTGTACTTTCTACATCTATTGCAAACAAAGAGACAAATCCATAAAAAGCATTAAAGGGGCTCTTTAAATACAGATCAAACTTCAGTGGAGACAATGATGGAATGAAGTGTGTGTGTGTGTGTGTGTGTGTGTGTGTGTGTGTGTGTGTGTGTGTGTGTGTGTGTGTGTGTGTGTGTGTGTGTGTGTGTGTGTGTGTGTTCTCCTACTCCTGTGTGTGTCTCTCACAGGTGAACGAAGCTGAGGAAGAACGACTCCGCAGTGAGAGGGAGCACATGCGGGTCACACACGCCTGTCAGGAGGCCGAAGCTCGGGTTCAGATGCTGCAAAAGTCCCTCAAAAGAGTCATTGTGAAATCCAAACCTTACTTTGAGCTCAAGGCCCAGTTCAACCACATACTGGAGGTAATGCAGACATACAGAGCCCAGTAATTCCTCTGTTTATGAAACCTTAAGCACAGACAAGATGAAGAAAATCAGTTTTTCTGTTGCGTTGTAAATATGCTGCTGAGTTGGCGAGAAATGCTGTAACGTATTCTGTATGTTATGGCTTTAGTGGAGGTCACTGGTAGATCATGGCATAAAATCAATCCGGGATGGCTATTGTAAGGATTTTATCGATACGATACTGCTTATCAATACCGATACTCTTATCGATACTACTTCTATAACTTGGTGCAAAGAATAAAGAGATGAAAAGAGTTAACAGTTATTTTTATTTTTCAGAAATAAGTTAAACTGTTTCCTGTATACAGAATCAGGCAAGAGCAATTGCTTCAAATGTCTGGTCTAACAACAATAAGCAATACAAAATCAGTTGCCAGAGCAGTTCACGCTACGTTTAACTGAGCATAATAACTTGGAGGAGCAGCTTGTTATTCAAATGAGAATAGATGGTCCACCTTAAAGGTCAGTCAGCCCACATTATGTAAGTGAGCCTGGATCGCTTTAGCTCTTTGCTAACGTTGGGTCTAACCCTGTCACTTTAATCAGTGGGTGGAACTTGGCTTGGTCTTGACAGGTTGAAGCGTTTATTCTTCGACAATTAAACTTTACACACACTGCACTGCTACCTTGACAGCTATAACCTCACTGTTTAATATTCATCACTGACACACACACACCCCACTACGTTCACAGCTATCTTCATATTCATTGTTACACACACACACACACACACACACACACACACACACACACACACACACACACACACACACACACTGTCTCTTTTTCTTTCTATCTGCCGCTCACTTGTTTACATTATACACACAAACACAGTTTGAGTTATCCCTCAAAGGAGTTTGCTACCTGTTGTATAGCCTAACACATTTTAGTTTAAAAAAACATACCATACTCGGCAGCGTGACATAAAAAAACAATAGCAGTACCCCTTTGTCCAGGAGCTTATCAATATTGCGGTACTGACAAATCCAGAATCAGTATCAGTTTAGTACTGGTTCTTAAAAATAATTGTTATAATTGATGAAAAAAGTGTCTGTGCCCTCTGTGTGACTCCAGGAGAACAAAACCAAAGTGCTACAGCTGGAACAGCATGTAGCCAAAGTAAAGACCCGCTACTCCATCGCTTGCGAAACTTGGAACAAATTAGCGAGCAGATCCACGCTCAGAGGGGGAGGGACCAGGCCAAGGGAGGATGCACCAGTGTCTGCGGTGGGCGGAGTCCCCCCGTTGGAGCAGAGTCTGACATCAGAGTTAAGAAAGAAGGCGGAGCCTGCGGCAGTGGTGCGACGGTGAAGGATAGAGTGGCTGCAGCCATTGACCTGGAGAAATACAAGGACAAGGAGAATGAAAAGGAGAGGGAGCGGGCGGGGTCGGATTCCCTTTCGGTCTTCAGCCTGCAGACCATCGCCTCCGACTTAGAAAAATATGACTCCATTGAGCACCTCGGGGACCTCAGTGATGTAGGGAGCGTAACCGGGGATGAGGGGGAGAAAGAGAAAGGCGGAGTGATTGATAGAAGAGACAAGCTGGCGGAAGCGAGCGCCAAAGAGCGCCAGCAGCAGTTCTACAAGCAGCACCACCGAAGCTTCAGTTTGTGAGGCTGTCATAGATATAGCATATAAACACTTCAGAAGTAAAGTATATGAGTTATCAAAAAAGTACAAAATAGGGCAAACATCCCTAACACATAGGTACCAACCAAAGTATAAGATAGTAAATTGGCTGCAAATGTAAAACTGGTGTAATGCAGTTATAGATGTATGATATATGATGGTGTAAATAAGCACATGTATGTTGACTGACAAAAAATTCTAAAGCTGACACTGATCAATAGTTAATATTGCAGCCTAGTTAGAACACTACTGAATCTAAAGAGCTTTCAACCCTCCAGGACAAATATACAGTATATTCACTCCCTCTGAGGGATTCTGGGTAGAATTTGTTCCTTGACATATAGGAACAGCAAAGAATGATCTTACGTTCACTAATCGTAATCTAATTTGGTGGGAATAGTTGCTCCCCCCTACAGTCTTGTCTAGTCTCAAGGTAGAGGGGTTGCAGGGTTTCTCCATACACACTGAAATCCACACTCCTATTCACAACTCATCAAGTTGGTGTGCAGGAAAAAATGACAAAAACGATTCACTGTCAGTGCAGAGTGAAAGCATGTTTGAATTCACATTTCATATATTTATTTCCAGTAACATGCTGCAAGCAGTGCTTTATATTTGGCACGAGAGAATGCGTTTTTTGAAAATTCCTGAAAGGATGAATGGAGTCTGAAAGACTCCTACCACTCCGACAGCATGCACTCCTAGTTAGCTATCTAAACAGACGTTGATGACATGTATTCAGGGCTATATGCTGACACAAAAACTAAGATTAAAGCTAAGATGATGAAGCTGTAGCCAGGTTTTCTCTTTTTATGTTGCTATGCTGTAGTCTTGTGGTGCAAAAGCCTTGTCCAAATGTTTTTATTATTTGGATATTTAAATTTATGAGTGTTTTTTTCTTTTTTTGGCAGCAAATGCATTTCCTCGTTAGTCGTTTCAAAAACAATTTGCCCTTGTAATTTGAAATGTGCCTTGACAAGTAACAAATTTAGCATTAGTAGCAATTAGCTGTAAACTCATCTTTGGTTCTGTTCGGAACCATTTAAAGAACAAGTGTGTGCCCTTTTTATTAGTCTTTTCTTTTTTTTTTTTTTTTAGAACATTTTAATAAAATTAGTCAGCCAGGTGCCATTTCTGATGAGACTTGAAGATTTATGATTTATTTTTTGTTTAGATTTCTATATTTTCTTTTATATTGTACTTTGATATGTCAAAGTGTAAAATGCGAAACAAAGTCAAGACAATGACTTGTAAATGTATGTAATTATTACAAAGCTGGAAAATATTGACATGTATAGTAACATGAATTAACTGATTTGAATGTTTGATTGTTCTTGACATTCACAGTTTGTCATGTGTATTTCAATCATTGTCGCAGTTTGTCTGAAACACCCCACCGTCACTTCTGTCTTAATAATTAGTCTTTACCCTTTTAATGGCATTTGTTATTTAGTCAGAATGGCACTTTCCAATTTATGCATTGTCATATCTATAATCAATAAACCAGATCATACTTCTTGGCCTTGTGTGATTGCCATATTTACCTATTTATTTGATTTGTTGTTGGACTTGTAGAATTAAATGTAGAGAGGCAGGTTATGATGTGAGTTCTTGTTTTACAGATGCAGGAAGAGGGATGGTGAGAGACAGAGGGAGAGGTTATGTCTTTCCCAGCCTGCCTTCAATTATTCAGCAGATATATAAATATGAAGCAGGATCTCAGAATAGATGGCAGAAGAGGAGCAGAGGCTGGTGGAAAAACAAAAGAGGAAGATAAAGGAAGCAATGGCCAGTGTTGTAGAAATGACTGATTGCAGCTTCGTAGACTTAACACCAAAGGGGCTTTAGAAAAAGGCTTAACAATATAGTCACTGTTAATACCACAGACGGCGCCATATCCGCACCTCCATCCGTGTCTAGTCTCCTGCCGTGATATAATTATTAACGTTGGGATAAATTCACAAGCTTATCATAAACCAAAAGCCTCCTGGTAAGATTCATTGTGATATTTTACGGTTGTGGGCCCAGACCTTAACGCGTTTCATCTTGGGGTAGGAGGGAGATACATGCGTGAGAGGGACTGTTACGCACGGTGCGTCTCCATCATGACGTTGTGAATTAGCTCAAGATTGTAGGGGGAGAGAAAAAAAAGGAGGGGAGTGTGGTGAATCGGTGTTTCGTCGTGTATGGGTATACGTTGTATATAGTGCATGTATATTTTTTTGTATGGATTTTGACATTTCTTACCTTTGCCATGCGTAACTGCAATACATACAAAGACGCCGAATGAAATACGTTTTGTTTTTGTAACATTTTGTTTGCGAACGGAGCAGCTTGCACATTTATAGCCATATTAAGATAGCCATAACATCGTTGTAAAGATGCATATTTTTACCAAATAACCCGACATTGGGCTTTCCCTGGCGGATCCACCCCGGAGGACGTACTACTATCCTGACTGAGCGCATCGCAACTAATAGTAAGTACACATGCTAAAGCTTTGCTTCAGGGGGCTAGATGTTACTATTACTGTAAGTCGCAATATTAGACTACATTTATTCAGAAACATTTCCCAGATATGCAGATATTCTAGACAGATGCAAAATTCGTTCTTCATTTTGTATGCAAAGGCCATTCATATTCGATAGGCACAGGCCAGATTTGTTTTTTAGTTCCTTCTTGCAAGAATCCTGCTTGCGTTTTTATGCTTTAGAAAGAAAGGATAACGCAATTTAAAATATACAGTCGGGTTTAACGAGACGATGTTATTCCAGACGTTACTTTTAAGATCCATTCAGATAGGACTCTTTAATATGGTCGGCCTTCCTCTACAGGCCATCACGGATTCCCTTGTCAACAGCCGACGAGTAACTACGGGCAGCATACGGTTGGTGGCACCCTTACTGTGACCCTCACGTCTCAATAGTTTATGCTCAGCCATGCACAAAATACAGCATCTGAGTCTATGTGCGTGTGCCCCGTGTGGACCTGCACAGAGCTTGAAAATAGCTACTGCATGCTTCTCTAAATGAAGCTGTCTTTGGTGCTGAGTGAAGCGGATCATTCCTTACCATGGCAGCTTCCGGTATTATAACACACACAAGGAAGTAGGCAATGTCTGTGCAACATTAAAAGTGAATGTGGATAAGCTGTAGGTGTTTTTGTAACAAGGTGTTTCCACAAGGCTGCAGTGTTTTGGAGCAGAGAAAGCGCTGTCCGTGGTGCTGAAGCCTTAATTGCATTTAAAGCTTGAGGCTAGTCGACTGCCCCCCTTCCTCCTGTCTGCTCAGTGCCGCTGCAGCCACAGCGCTCATAGAGTTAGCTGGCTTTCTGCTGGATAGGCTGTTTCATCTGTGCTACACTCACTCACATAGTTTGCTTTTATCCGGCTCAGTGTGTGATCGCTGATATTAATGACTCCTGCTGGGCTCTACTTTTTTCTCCTCCTTTTTTTATACTGCCTCCCCTCCCCTTCATGCCTCACAGGACAAAAGCACACACTACGCTGCCAACACACAGCCCCACGTACACACATACACACACACATAATAAACACTGGTGGTGTCTACCTCTGCTTCTGTCAGAGAACTCTAAAAATACACTGGATAATGCTAATGAAGTATCCAGCAGAGTTGGTCTGTCTTCCACAAGCAAGCTTTGCTGCCATCTGTCTCCCTCACTGTGGTGCTCAGCTTTGTTATGCCCCCCTTCCCTATACCACCCACCTACCCCCACACACACACACACACACACACACCCTTCACTTCCTTACTGCCTTGTTAAGCATAAGTGTATGTTTGTTTGTGTCTGTGAGACATCCTCATAAAGCACCATTTATTATTCAAAACTGCAAATGAGCAGCTATATATAGTGTGTTTATCATTGATACAGTCAGTTGTGTTTGTGTGTTTCCCTTCCAGTACTCGAGGCGCTGTGGCTCATGGGACTCAAGTGTCTTTTGACTTTTTGCTGATAAGCAAATCACACTCATTCTGGCAGTCATGTAATCTGCATTAGGTCATTTCACCATCCTTGTAAAGCAAATGGTGTCTTTTTGCACATTAAGTAGAGCTAAGTTAATGTAATAGTTTGCCCATACATTGGAACAATACATCATATTTGTTATTTGTTGGTATTGCATATATGGTATTGCATATATTATTTACTGTTTTCATTTTAAATTCAGGGGAACTCCTTTAATTTTACATATCAAAGTCTGTTTACAGATCACGGGAAATGTTACTGCATAATGTGAAAAAAGTTGTATAATGCCTCTAATTGCTCCAGAGGGAGCAGTGTGAAGTCTGATAAATTGCCTCAAGTGATGTCAACATTCAAGTTGCAATGTGGGTAGTGTAGGCCCCATGTTTTGTCAAGGAAGATGAATGCATGTAATTAAAAAGAAATATCATCTATGGTTCTGCTGCATCAACCTTTTTAACTGTCCATTGTGAGTCTGACAATGTTGCATATAAGAGTGCAATGCTAAATCGCTGGAGAATTGTCCCTGAGTTTCCCCTGCCAGTGAATAGGAGTCATTGTGCCTTTAAAATCTGCCAACACAAAAAAAGCACCTTTCTGCCTTGCAATGGAAAGCTTTTGTTTCCATGGTCTAAAAGCTGTTCCAAATACTTTTCTTCCCTGACATTAAGAGAACTCTGAAATCTATTGAGTGTCCCTTGGCGTGAAATGTTTCCATGGGCAGCCTTCCTGCAAAAATATCCGTATCATCCATCAAAACCTGAGCTGAAATTCTATACAGGGCTCTTAAAAGGAAGCCAAGCTGGCTACTGAACCTGGGCTGTCTACACTGTAAATACAAATAGAAGCAGGGAGAGAAAAGTGGACTCATCCTCCCTGTGCAGTCAAGCACGTTGAAAAGGGAGCGTTTTTGCCAAAAGTTGATGCATCTTTTTTTAGAAAGACAAGCAGTGGACCGAAAATGACTATATCTGAAGACTTAGTGTAGCAATAATACTGTAAGAATATTTTCTCAGTAACATGTTTCTCTTCGTCTCTTGTTTCTTGTTGTCTTCTGTCTTTACCCCAAACCCTCAATTTCCCTGTCACACTTCCCTACCTTCTTTTTAAACCTCTATCTTCCTTCTCTTTCAGATCCTGAGATGGCACAACTATTGTTTCTGATTATTCTCTTTGCTGCTCCATCTCTCGTTGTGCCCATACATAATTCATCAAGTGGAGGTAATTTGTTTGTGTTTATTACTAAAAAATATGCAGGAATCTTTGAGTGTGTGTTCATAATATGCCTTAATGGACTGAAGTAACTCCGCAGAGATTGCTAAGTGACCTGAATGAAATGTAAATTCTGCAGCATCAGTTAAATTGACAATATGTCATGTTGCTGCAATATATCTACATTATCTGGAGACAGAGCTTTTCCATCTCTGCTCTTGTCGTCCCTCATTCTTCTTACTCTTCTCTTTTTTTCAGGCTGCGCTATCATCCGGCCTCCCAGGGATGGGGGGATCCGCTACAGAGGCCTAACCCAAGAACAGGTACACAGAATGCTGTTACTGCTCTGGACCTAAATTACAGTAACAATACATTTTTGAATTGAGGGGAAATTTAAAGGGGAACTATGCAGTTTTTTTAGCATAATTTACCTTAACGGAACAGCTTTGGAGTCATTGGAATGGTTATATGACTTTTTTCAAGTTGAATGGTGGCTGTCTCGCTCCCCTCTAGCACTTGTGAGTTGAAAAACCACCCTTGCAACTTTTGGCTGGTGAGTTGCCGGCCTCAGCATCACAAAGTATCGCGTGATATCAGGTCTTGCGATGTATGAATTGCTTCATGGCACAGCACACATGCACCCACTTAGGAACCAGCTAGCTATATGAACAAGGAAGCAATAGAGTTTTTTACATTATTGTCATGGCGGAGCTGGCAAAAAAGAAGCAGAAGCTGGGAAAGCATTGTCGGAGGAACAGAGAAAGAGGAAACGGCAGACGGACTGAGTGAGGAGTCAGACCCAAGTAAACATAGAAGCTGCCAAAAATCTATTCCAAAGCTGTACAGGGAGCTTTATAGAGAAACCTGTGAGCAAAAAGCGAGAAAACTGCGTATTGCCCCTTTAAAGCGCACTCTACTTAGAAGAGGGATCAAAACCTCGACAACTGAGCCATTCAAGTGTTTGAAATCTGAATGCATCACTCTGGACATCTGCACACTTATCAACCACACATACTGTACAATACACACACACTGTACAATACACACACACACACGCACACACGCACGCACACACACGCACACCTCAACATGAAGTTGAAACATAAAGCTGGGCAATCCTATATCCATCCTTTCCCAACTAGAGAGAAGTTGTAATTCAGAGTGTGACAGCACATCAATTAAGACAATATCGCCATGAAATGTATTTTAGAGTGTAACCTTATTGTCACAGCCATATGACACCACTGCAGGTGCATTGAGGCAGAATGTAGAGGGTCCCTATGTGAATAAGAAAAAAACTGGTATGACAGAGAATACTGCTTTAATTACTATCTCTGCTCCCAATCTCTTCCTGTTCGTGTTTCTCTTACAGATCCGCAGTGTGCAGATCCTCCCTGTGGATTATGAGATAGAGTATATCTGCAGAGGAAACCGAGTGATCGTGGGACCCAAGGTCAGGAAGTGCTTACCCAACGGCACATGGACGGACATGACGCTGCACAGCACATGTTGTAAGTCCTTTTGGGTCTAATTCTCAACCCTCTTTTATCCTCCTTCACCCTTCTTCATCTCATCCCTTTTCCCAACAATTCAGTGGATAATAATGAGTTCTTTTGTGTTCAGGATTGGAGTCATTTTTATCGACAGTGAAGTGAAGTAATACAATATCACATGGAGCGGACATGAAACCAAACTGCAGCCTTTAATTGTAGTGTAGTTAATTGTAGTTGGAAACAAGTTGTGAAAACAGCATTGAACTATCCCCTTTTAAGTTAATATGTTAAACTTGTTAGCAAACAGATTTTTATTTACACATCCAGCAGTTTGAATCATCCAATCATTTGAAGTCCTGCATCTCTCTGATGCATGTAAGTCCAATATGAACTCTCTGTTAGCTCTGTTTTTGGTCTTTACCAACTCCTGAGAGAAATATATGACTTTTTAGCAGCTAAATGTTCCCCAGCTATTTGCTAACTGTGTCTGGTTCATGCTTGGTACTGAACAGGAAGTGTACAGTGGGTTTTTACAGCTTTTTCTTGCTGTGTCCAAGCTGATGGAAGCGGCAGATTCAGGTGCTAATTCTCAGAAGGCTAATCACTACAATGTATGCATAGAACACTTTAAATATTTGCCTTTTATGCTCAAATTAAAAATTTCAAGTTACAATTTAGAAGATGTTATGTTGTTAATATCAAAACTCTTTTGGTTGAATTTGAATTTCATTCTTGACCATGGGAACAATATGTGTGACCAAAATAATCTCAACTCAAATGTCCATCAGCCACCTTTTTTTTGGAGCTTTCAACCGCATCTCATGGGACCTGCAAAAAAATGGAATTAACATTGAAAGCCCTTTCCAAAGACCACTCTTGAGTCAATGATCAGGGTTACGATCTCACTCTTTGACTTGTTTTCTCATGGTGAAATCTAAGCCATTTGCTGATGAAGACTGTAAGATGTGGTTTAAAGCTTTGAAGAATATAGTAAGTGGACCTTTGATCTGGGACTATTTTTCCACGCATTTGAATTGTTGAATGCTCAAAAACTATTTCAGTGAAATTTGTCTCTTGCTGTAACAGGTAATATGTCCCAAAACCTTTCTGATCTATGGTTTAGGTCTAAAGATTTGTTATTTTGCTGTTTTCTGCTGACAAGCATTTTTCTCTTAATGCTCTGAGATATGTGAGCCTGATGAAGAGCTATATAAAAAAATCATGCAAATGTGAACGAATCTGATACCCCCATAGAGGATAGTTTGGGTTGATTCTTGTTGGGTAACGATTTGGAGGGCTTACATTTAGATTATGTTGAGCTTGCTTAGCATCCACATAGAATCTAGTATCTGTGTGTGATATGCAAGTCCATCTAAATTTGCCTGCAAACCAACAATTTATTATTGGACTAAGGCCTGAATGTAATTTCTACTCATATCACATCTAAAATTACCCTACAAATACTGAAAATGAAGCTAGAGATTCAATCAAATCCCTGTTACTGTATATCCTGTTTTTGTTATTCACAGTTAACATCAGTGGAATTTATTTTTTTCCAAGAATACATTCTCAAAGCAGGATTTTGGTTCTGGCTTATGTAAGAGCACGAGCTGCAATGTGCAGATTGGAGTTTCATTATGTGCTCACATGCTGGAAGGAAGATTCAACAAACTCAGCAGCTAAACTAATTAAAATGAAGAGCTTGGCCATTTTGTCAAAATAAATAAATAAACCAAGATAAACTGGAGACTGTAAGCCTCCATATCAGGCACAGTAAGAAATAAAACAAGAAAAAAAATGTAAGTTATAACATTTTAATTATCACAAATGCAAGATAAAGTGTAGCCTTTCTTACAAGTAACTAAATACTAAACTATCTGTCAAAAGGGGTTCCTCGAGCCGTAGACTTTCTTTATTGTGTCTGTGTTGTAGTACTTGAGTAACAGTGGCTGCCTACCGCTCCTGATAGGATGGGTTTAAAATGCAAAATCTGATTCTTACTTGTCCTGGGCATATGTCACAATAATAAACGTCACTTATGACCACAGACAAAGAAGTTACTAGCAGCTTTCAAATAGTTAGGGATGTCAAAATCGGCCAAATACAAGTTTGAATATATTCAAATAGACCTATCCGATACAACAGGAGACATAACTACAGGTATATTTATTTCAACATAAACGTTTATTTAAAAAACAGATCTAGCCTAACATTATACTGTACCTACACAGTACAAAATATGTTAATAAAATAATGTCCTATATGATGTAAAACTTAATTGAAACACCGTAGACCTCTCTCCCTCTCTCTCTCTGGAGCGTGCAGGTGGCAAGACACGATGAGAATTACACCGTGAGCACATACCTGAATTTGGTCATAACATGGGCTGTGTTTCATTCATTTTTTAACATGCCCTTCATCACTTATCC
The DNA here is from genome assembly GCA_013375575.1 of Percina caprodes. Classification (NCBI taxonomy): domain Eukaryota; kingdom Metazoa; phylum Chordata; class Actinopteri; order Perciformes; family Percidae; genus Percina; species Percina caprodes. The sequence continues at coordinate 3,490,069 of JABXJD010000014.1, forward strand.
TCAGTCCTTGGTATGACATCATAGCATACGTCAGAGCAGAGGGAAAATGGGTGGGGCAGGAGCGGGGGAGTGAAATGGAACACACCTGCCCTTCCAGCCCAAACTATACGGATCAACTGCCAGTTGTAGCCAAGTGCGTTCCATTTGTACTCGGTACTCGGATTTTCCAAGGTCAAAGTCGGAAAAAACACTGAACTCGGATTTCCGAGCCCAGAACTCAGGCAACCACCAACTATCCTGAGCTAAAAATCCAACATGGCTGCTCCATGCATCAACAGTTCTTCTGTGTTATTTGTGTTTCACTAAATCAGTTATACATGCAGCGCTGCCCATATTCTATCTGTGGACATGTTATGTTGTTTTTATGTACAAAGAACAGTGTAATGCATTGATATAAACTGGCATTGCTAACAATGGCTACAGCTAATGGAAACAATGAAAATCTGATTTGTAAATGGAACGCATTCAACTCGGTTGTGACGTAATTCCCAGCTTTGGCTTCCGAGTTCCGAGGTACATGGAACGCTCTACCAGCGCTACTGCTTCATGTGTGTTTTATTATCCATTGTATTTTCTATTAATTATAGTATTCCAACCCCAGTTTACATGGTCATTCTAAGTTTTCTTATGTCATGCAATTTCCTTATTGTACAGTAGGCTGATCTTGTATAAAAGACGCAATACAAATATTTATAAAAAGTATTATAACTGCTTTTTACACATCTTAAATACCTGCAGACTAATTTCAGTAGGGCTTGGTTGGCTGCAGGAGTTTCAGATTCAGAAATTAATCATATTAATGCTTAGGCCTAGCTTACATCTTGCAGTGACAGAATTTCTTCCATACATTTACAGATAATGGTGGAAAGAAATCACACATACAACTATCTAGTAAATGTAATATATACAGTAAATATCAGTTGACATAACTTCAGTAAAATACAACAATAAGGAAAACTAAAAAGTTGAAATGTTCATCTTCTTCACCTTTGGTGGTCAGCAACAGGAGGATTAGCGGTTGTACATCACTCTCACCTAACCATGGATGTATTTTTCAAAGCATGTTTACCTCTGATAAATGTTTGTGTAACTGCAAATCAATCCCCCAGTTATTATGAATTTATCTTTCTATAACTCCTTTTGTCTCAGCCTCCCTTACTTTTGTGCTTCTTTTGGTTCCCAGTGTTGCTGTGCCCGCGGGTGTGGACCTCCCTGGAGAACGGCCGGGTGACGGTAAAGCCCCCCGGGCCACCAGTAGAGGGGACAGTGCTCCATTACAGCTGCCATGCCGGCTTCATCCTGGAGGGCAGAAACATCAGCCATTGCACTAAACTGGGCAAGTGGGATGCGCCTAAACCCACCTGCCTCTGTGAGTTTCTAAGCAATTGTGACTCCATTGGATTTGACTTTACGCTTCCAATTACAGTAGAATTAAGAAAAGTATGTTGCATTAAGTAGGAGCACTGTAACTTAAAGCAGTTTTGCCAAACTCTGTTTTAGTTTGTGGAACATCATACAGTATGCATCTACTTGATCTTAGATTGTATTCAGATCTTCTAGGTGCTAAAAGTGTAGTTAAATACGAAGGAGTGTGTCCAGATAAGGAATTGTACACAAAGGTCAACCAATGTTTGAGTCTTCTTCTTTTGAGTAAGGGCCAACCAACCATTTCATATAATACACAGTGATGGGTAGAGTACTTTGCATGCATTATAAATGTCAGTGCTGAATGATACACAGAATCCAATGATTTCAAAAGCGTCTTTGTAGAGCCTCTGTAAAACAAATCTCCATAGTCCAAAACTGGCAAAAGGTAGATTCAACCAGCTTTTTCCTGACTTTCTGTGTAAAGCAAGAACTGTTTCTGAAGTAAAAATCCAGCTTTAATTTCAATTTAGTGGGTAACCTCTCAATATGCAAATTAAAGACACATCTTCCTCCAATACAAGTATAACTAAACTAATTTCATTGGCCTGCCCTGTTATGTGTGGAGCTGAGGCAGGGAAGGTCCATGCTTATGGGTTCTAGTAAAAAACAGGCATTTAGTTTTCTTATCATTAAAAACTAACTTTAATGCATGCCAGCTTATAACGCTAGTTGTCGGGGCACGCAAAAGTAAAAAGAAATCGCTATTTCTATACCACTAACAAGGCTCAAAATAGCACCACACTTCCACAGTAGCACCAACAAGGGTCCCTACATGTAAACCGAAGCATACAGACAGTTTATTAAAAAGATAGTTTCTAAAGACAGAACCGTTCGGTATACAGGCAGGCGCCACCTTGGGAAAACAGTAACGACCATTCAAACGACAAACACTGTGTAACCAGTAACCAGTAACATAGCACAAGCACGTTAACTCTGTACCCATATGTTATTAACCCCTAGGTTCCTTTTGCGCCGGAATTGTCCTTTAAATATGAGGAGAAAGATGCTTTTCTTATTTGACACTAAACTTAAAGTTTTTGAGTTAATGAGATAAAACAGGCAAATTAAAGACATTACTCTGGCCTCTGCTGAATATATTAGGCTTGCTTCGTTTGTTTGTTGTTGTTTTTTTACAATATTATGACATTTTATCATCAAAATCGATTGATCAGTTAATCTTTAGTGAAGATGATTGCTAATTCCAGCCCCAGTAAATGTATTTAAATCCCTAACAGAATCTATATTGGCAGGAATGTACACTGAAACTAAAATAAACAGAACACTTCATCCCCCAGACATGGCTCACTTAGGTTTTTCAGCACAAAAATGGGAACACAATGCTATAAAGATAACAGATAATTATAAACACCTGCTCTCCCAATGGTGATGCATGGTTGCTAGGCAATAAATAATCAAACCAATCAGCGTGTAATCTACAGAGGGAAGTTTGTACCATTGGCGCAGGCAGGTAAAACGAATGATGCATACAAGTGAAAACCTGATTGAGCTATATACTGTACATAATAGGATAAATACTCAATGAATATAAGATGAGCGAGTGTGAGTGGATATTTGTGATATCAACACCCAAGAGTGTTCCTGGTTACAACAGTCCAAATAAATGAGGATTTAAGCAAAAAAAAAAAAAAAGAAAAAAAACACATAGATGAAACAAAGAACTGGAAGAAATGAGACTGCCAACTGGTCATCAGTGGAGTTGGCATGACAACCAATAAAGTTGCTATGGGAATGGTAGTATTAAAAGGGATGAAAAAGGGAATTATTAGCACAGACTGGGCATCTGAAAGTAGGTGACATATTGTATAATTTAAAAAAGAGGCTAGAAGATGTATACATTCTCTATGGTTCACTCATATGTGTACCTATAATGCATTCTGGTGATGTTTAATTCTTCTATATTGTTACTAAAAGATTTTCTATGGTACCTACACTATATACCTATATGAGATTTAATTGTCTTTTTTTTTTCATGGTGTGCCTGTGACATATTTTAGGATTACATAATATCTATCACAGCATCCAACCAACATGCATGTCTCAGGACAACTACAATGTTGTGTCACTGCCATCTAGTGGAGGGAAATAATTTGAATTTTGAGTTTTACTGCACCAAATCTTTATAAACTAGGCCACAGATCTCCACTAAGGCACACCTTATCTCACAATGTTAATGGATTGTGAATTTTCCCAGTCAGGAACTCATTTTTTTTTCCAATTACAACATAAATGCAGCAGAAATGCCCTATCTTGCAATGTTATTGAAAGTGAAAAATAATTTGAGTATCCGCCATGTAATTTAGATCCGCTTCTACATTTAATGGGTTCTTCGTTGGCCCATTCTATGTGTAGTTTTTCTGAAATCCTACTCACAGACAAAAAAAAAAAAAAAAAACAAGCTGAAAACATAATCTCCTTGACAGCATAAGGGTGAATAATTTCATTAAAAAACATCAGTATTTTCCATCAAATGCTGAAGCAGAATGATCTTTTACTTGTGTTCTGTTTCCAAATAAATTGTGTTTTTAATGAAGTTTTTTTTTCTTTCTTTTTGTGTTTGCTGGCCAAAGACGACAGAAACTACACAGGTATGAATCTTTCATTCTTATTATCATGCCCATGCTAGCAAACCCTACTACACTGTAATAGTTAATTATTTCAAAAAAAGCTCAATCTAGAGGGACTTGAGAAGCAGAGGGTGGCCTGTTTAAGTCCTGAACAGACCAAGTACAGAGTGTGGACTGGTAGATGGGAGGTGTCAGTTCACCTCCTGAGCACTGCCGAAGTTCCCTTGAGCAAACACCGAAGCCCTCACTGACCCTTCATTCTGAAATCTCTCCACATTTGGTGCGTGTAAATCAAACGAAATAACAACAGAATTTAAAAAAAGAATTAAGTACAATAATATTATATGGTGATTAGGTGGTGACCTCGAAAACATTGCACTGCAAAACAAGCTAATACACAAGGTTCCTCTTCCTTTTAAAAATTAAAAAATCATTTTACACATTTCACTAAAAGTGTAGTCCTTAAATCAACATATACAGGAATTTCAAATAATAAAACATGACATGGTTAATGATGATGTACATGAATGTAACTGTACACGCAGAGATATTTGATCTTTAAATGCTTCACATAGCTTTGCAATCCTGTGCTGCAGATGTAATGTCTACTGTTGTCACAAGAGGGCAGCAGCAGCCTAAAGCACAGACAAGTGGCTGTTCTGTAACTGAGGGTTAAAATCAGGCTGGGAAAATCTGAAACATGTTCAGTCAAAGATGTTTTTCTGCTGTGAGAAACAAGACTTTTGAAGTTGTGAACTCAGTTAAATAAATAAGTTTTAATATCTAATATTAGAACTCAACATATTACAGGGCTAACAGCATTTCCCAGTTCCTTGCCAGCCCATGAACACGATGAATATATTTCTACACCTAATATTTATTTTATGAATCAGAGCACTGAGAGAAGATTTTATTTGCTCATAAGTATCATTAGTGAGGTAGCATTTTCAACTCATCTACACTAACCCCCTATGTCTTCGCCAAATTAAAATTTCCAATGGTTTAATGAAAATAGTCTATTAGTTTGTTGCTAGTTGTTTTTGTTACATGCCTACCAACTACTAAGAGGAAGAGGGATTTAAAAAAAGAAGAGGGTTGTCTGTGAGTTTGTCACTGTGCAAGAATAAATATAATCAGGTATGTGATATTCTGCTGACTTACCCCAGTGTATGTAACCCATACAGCGCTATTAGACCTGTGGTTCTGTACAAGGTTGCAGCAGGTCATTTCTGAAAATGAAGTAATGTCCCTGGGAAAAATTTTAAAACAGGTTCAAAACATATACTAGTGCAGCCGTTTTATCGGATCCCAATGAATACATGTGTTACTGTTGCAGGATGGCTCACCCTACTGCACAGATATGTCACCAAACAAATTAGGAATTAGCCAGATATTGAATCATACACTTACGCTACAATACTTGGAAGCAATATGCACGCACTAATCTTAATATATAGTTTTCATGCAAGAAATTGATTCCAACTTTCCAAATATCACTGACAGACTTGTCAAACACATAATTAACAAAGCAGAAGAAAACACTGTTTCCTCAAATAGAAATTTCCATCTACTGTCTCAATACTGACCTCCTTCTGGCTCTGCTCTCTCTGTCTTCACTCCATGTGTCATCACCACCCACTTACTGCCTCCTCAGCGGGAGAAAGGTTAATACCTTGCTCCTGTCTGTGTCTGCTCTACCCTCCATCCTGTGTGTGTGTGTGTGTGTGTGTGTGTGTGTGTGTGTGTGTGTGTGTGTGTATGTATGTGTGTGTGCACATATGCAGTAGGATTCTCTAGCTCCTGTTTTTCTCCAAGTGCAGTAACAACAACAAAGGTACACTGTCAATACAAACAAAGCCGCGAATAATCGGGACATGACAATCTAACACAGTTTCTGTCCAAACTTTGTATACGCATGTATATGTACATATATACATATGTATTTATACATGTAGTCTGTATTTTATTTTTAGATTATTCTTTTTAATAATCTAGTTCATCTTTTAGGATTATTGTATTGTAAAATGCAGAAGCACTAACAGGCATTAAAGCAAAAACAACAATGCATTAGTCCATCTCTAAATGTTCAATTTTTAATGGAGTAATTTCATTAAAAAAAATGTTACAAAAGCTGGAATGCAAATTTGTTCATTATTGGTGGATTAATACACATTTTGTTGACTACTAGAAGTATTTACAGCATTAGGACAGTGTCTGTGGGAGTTACTCAAAATAAACTACAGTAAGTGCCTGTGCTTATCATAGTCAAAGGACATAAAGGCTCATTGATGTTGTTTTTAATAGTTTTTTGACAACGACAAAGCTCTATGGCACAAAGGAATATATATCTGATTTGTCAACAGAGACAGTACTAGTACTTGTTTCTTCATGGGATTTGTTGGAAATAAGACAAACAAGGCCACCCTCTGCCTTCAAATGATGGGTTGTAACTTGTATCATTGGATTTTAGCAGTGCTTTAAACTTGGCATGTAAGTTATCTGTTCAGTATCACATAATGTCAAAACCTACAAACCATTGAATAGCAGGTGCTGTGACGGGGTGGTGGTGGTGGGGGGGGGGGGTTGGGGTCGATGACTGATACTGCCCCAACTTTAAAACATGATTCCCACTCTTCACCTAGTAAAAAATGTAAATTCGAGCCTTGCAGGTGGCAATAATAATTTTTTTAATCTAATGAATACAGTCTAAAACATGATAGTTATGTAGCAGAAGTTTTTTTTTCATATTTATATTCATAACAATACATTATTGGTTACCAAATGTTGCTATAAAGCTGTGCTCTAGTGGCAGGTTATTGTTTACAGTCAAATGATGAACTTATTATTATTAACTCCCCTCCACTCTGATACTCAGGCATGATATTTAACTCTAATAACAGAGGTGCTGCAGAGTATTGGAAACCAGGTGTGCTGCTGGACAAATTATATAATGATGATACTGTATTGAAGTTAGAGCTTTTACTGCATGATGAACTGTATTTTCATAGCCTGCTGGCCAACATTTATGCTCCCATACATTTTTGTAATTCGAATAATACTGTCCCTGTTATGTGTAAATACAGCCTGAGCTTCCACTTTGCCCATCTGGTACAACAAGCAAAGACGACCACAAAAAATGGATTATGAACTACTCTTTGACCAAAGTCTGATCTTGGCACAAAGAAACTGGATCGGCCTTTTACTGTCGGCATTATGTGAAAATAAATTTCAGCGTCTTGGGAATTTAAACACTCTGATTGATTTTACACAATATATTTTGTCTGGGCATTTTTCACAATGATTTGGATTGCTCCCGGAATAACATGCACCTTGCAGGTGGAGGACAATGTGATCTGGTGATTGTGTTAAAAAGGCAACATTCAGAAAAGTATTTTCCTCACTAACACCTCTGCCAGGAGGAAAACGGGCCATTATCCTGAAGGATGCCCAGTGTGCAAACTGCAGACACACAAGCCTACAGTAAAAGGCCCTCATTATCGCAGCTCAGCAACATGTGACAGCACTCAACACACAGTCTCCATTGCATCGTTCCTAGACTGTGCCACAGTTCATCCATCTTCGTCCTCTTAATGTTGCATGTGCCACCACTAGGGTTAACACTGCACTGCCCAATGCTGGTTCGTCTTGCATGTGTTGGCTGTAGGATCATGGACCGGAAAAAGCATAGAAAGTTCACAGCTGAATAATTAATGCGTTGGACGGGTCGCAGGGTGGCAGTGAGGATGAGGAGGTGGAAGTGGAAGGCAAATGCCAGCAGATGATCACTCCACTCACCTCCGCCTGTGAGGGCTTGTTAGCAGCTGGATTGGAACAGTGCTCTGCTACATGGAGATATCCAGATAATGAGATTTGGGTAATGAACCAGAGTTATATAATGGTCATATTCCATTGCCTAACTACAGAGGGTTTTTAATTTAGACTGGAGAAATAATGGTGTTCTTCTCAATTGCTGCAATGAGTAATTTTCAAAAGGGAACTTTTACACTACCATTGCGTTGCAATTAGAGCACTTACACAGGAACCACAAAAACATGACCATGACCATGAAATGGAATAAAAGCAGAGTCAATAATCCAAAATAGCAAAAATGAATCGTTGGCAAAGTATTGTTCTGAGATAACGAGCTGGTAACCTTTAGATGTGACATTTGTCACAGGATTCATTGATATCATATGATGTTGGCAGATGTGTCTCCAAAAACATCAAACATACATTTAAAAAAAAAAGACTATATGATCATTCATTTGTAACTATAAGGGCTTAAATGCCATTGTGCCTGATTCTATGTGTGTACTTTTGTACTATGTGTCAGACGGTGTGAGTGCATGGTTGCGTGTCTTTGTGTGTCAGAGTTACAAATAGCAACTGTGCTGGATATGAACAGAGGGTTCAAACAGGTGTGCAGGGAGTTTAGTTGCTGTGTTATCTACACAAACTACCACCCTGTTTCCACTCTTGAAATGAAAGCAAATAAAGTCAGCCATGATTGATACTGCCTGCTACATTTTTTTTGATGATTTCTCCAAGCAGCTTCAGTAGCATTTTTTATAGATTTGGCCATTGAGAGGATATAGAGATGAAATGTTCTATAAATTAGCAGAGGTGGTTACAGAGCAGAGTTACTCACTGATCATGTGTGCTAGGCCAGTAAGCATGGAGTTATTGATTTGCAGGTCAAACAGCACTTACTGTAGGTTTCTATGTTAAAACCAGGCTAAAGGTTACATTTGACCATTGTTTCATCGTGCAGGTTAGCTATAGCACCAGCTCTGAGGATGGCAATGTCGGTCTGTCCATGCACTACTTTGGTCTAGATATCTCAGCAACTATTAGATGGCTTGCCATGCCATTTTGTACAGAGATTTGTGGTTCCCAGGGGATAAATCCTCCTGACTTTGGTGATCCTTTGACTTTTCATCTAGTGCCACCGTACGTTTTTTTGTTTGCAGTAAAATGGTTTAACAACTGCATCAATTGACATGAATTTTGGTAAACACATTAATGTCCCCCACAGGATGAATTGTAAAAACGATTGATTGAAACTTCTTCTTTTTTTTTTTTTTTTTAATAAATCAAAAGAGGGAACAGACTCATGGATTCCATAATTTCTTTTGACATTTTATGTTTTTGGCCATGCAATTGCCCAATAATTGTATTAATAAATATCAGAAAAGACTTACTCATTGATGTTGTGGTATTGATGCCTTATTGGTACCATCACCCAGACCTGCTAATTACTAAATTAATGCTCACTTTGAAAAGATAAATCTGACTGTCTGGGTATTTAATAGTTGTTTAAATGGGCTTTTAACTCAGACAAAGTCCTTATTTAGCCTCCTGCATTGATCAGAAATGATTATGGATGCACTAGCCTACATTGTAAGCCAGCAGCTGCAGCAAGTGGTGGGAGTAATAAGCCAAATGCAAAGAAGAAAATGTGACAAATGGAGGCTGTGTGGGACTCTTGTGGAATGGATGCAATGTTTAAGTTAAGCACAGCGTGTAACTCATTAGAAAATCTTTGAGGAGATTTTGCCCAGAGCCCCCTTCCAACCATCTCTCTCTCTCTCTCTCTCTCTCTCTCTCTCTCTCTCTCTCTCTCAGCATATATCTCAGACTTATCCTGGCTCACTCTCTCTTCTTTCTCTCACACACACACTTAGCCTGCCGGTGCTGCAGTGGATCAGACGCAGAGCTCTGGCGCGCCTGCTTTTCCAAGGCAATCGTTTCATCTGTTGGAATACGGCTGCGTTAAAAGGGGGGGCATGCTGCGTGCTATTTCCGCGGCTTCAGCTCTCAGTTCACACTCCAGTTGTTTTTTTTTAGCTACAGCTCCCAATCCACACTCATTTGACCCGGTTGACGTGTTCTGCGCGGACTCCAGTGTTAAATTCGCAAGTCCCTTATGCGTAAAAGTCGTGAGTAATGGACGCGCTGTCCATATTCATGATTGATTGCAAGCAGAAAGCAATGCGTTAGTTTAGTCACGCTAAATGAGTGTGGAATTGCATAGATATGAGTAGGATTGCAGGCTTGGAACTTGACTGATGAGCATCTCGATGCGAGCAGCAGGGTGTCCTCACATGATCGCTACGAGTTTTGCAAAGTAAAGGTTGACTGAACAGTGTTTGACTTTGTACCGAAAATATCCAGCAAGCCATTATTAACCATGACTAGATTAGGCGACTAGATTATTTACTCGATTCGCTAAACCCTTGAAAGAAATGTAATTAGTTGGTTGATTTTAGTATATCTACCAAACTCATCGTCAAATCCAAACTCAATCCTGCCTAGAGGAGCCGGGCACGTGTTGAGTTCACTTACGTTTTAGTTGAAAAATTTGCACATAAAATAAGCTTTTCCCGGTTTGGCTCCGCTGCAGCACCGTGGCCAACTTGCTCTCGTTCAGCTCACCTTGAACCATGCTGGTGATTTGCAGAAGTCCTCCGCGGGTAACTCGCGCAGCCCGCGGGCATGCAATGTTCCTCATTCGGGCATCTCTCATCGTGCTTCTCCTCCTCTGGCCACGGCCGTCCGCAGGCAAGAAGAAGCTGTACATCGGAGCGCTGTTCCCCATGAGCGGAGGCTGGCCCGGCGGTCAGGCGTGTATGCCCTCCGCCCAGATGGCCCTTGATCTGGTGAACAACAGGAGCGACATCCTACCCGACTACGAACTGGAGCTCATCCACTACGACAGCATGGTGAGTGCATGTGGAGGAGAGTCAGAGGAGGTGCGCATATAAGTGATGTGTGGTGTCAATCAACGAGGGATCTAACCCTAACCCCTAATTTATCTGCCTCTCAAATTATTACGAGGAATAACTGATTTGTGTCATTTTAGGTGTGCTGAATATCATTTGTCACTGTTGCCTCACTGTTGTGTGTTTCATCAGTTTCATTTTGATGCCTCCTCTTGCTGTGAAACATGTTTTTTTTCAGACTTTGTTGAGCTTATTCTATTTTACACCCTGGTTTCTCAAGAGTCATGGCATAACCTATATTAAACTTGCCAAAAACAACAGGACATTTCTCCTTTTGCCTTTTCCCCAAGACTCAGCTCTAAAAAAGGAGCTTTCATAAAAGGTCAACCCACTGATAACTAACACTCAAGTCTCCACTCTGCTCCACAAAGGGGGCTGCCATGCACAGTGCAGATGCTAAATGCACAAACACACCTCCTGCTTGTTGCTCATAAATCATTAATCATGGTGGTATTTTAAAATGTCAGCATTATCAACCATATAAATCCAATATCCGCCCCCCGACTGGTTTCATTTCCCCACACTGCCCCAGATTACCACCCACTACACTGGCATAGACTATAATCAGAAAGCACATTATTTATCTTAGTAAAAAAGCTCTATTTACGCCTTGTTGCTGCCTGTGCTAATTGTTATTCTGAAAGTTCCCCCCCAAAAGGAACCTTATTTCTCAACAGCGGGATGAGTGGAGACACATGAAAACATTTACTGGATTTCCCCTCTGTCTCCTCTCTTCAGAGTTATTATCAATCATGCTGCAGGACAGATGCCTAGAGAGTGGCCCGGGCACCATACAGTTAACTGTATTGGGACTGGTTAGAAATTTGCTACGAGCTTTATTCTGATTGGTGTACACGGCTCTGCATTGGAATCCTGTTAAACAGAATAGCAGGGAGAGAGAGCGAATGTGTGTGTGAGCCTCTGTGTGTGTGTGAGAGAGAGAGAGAGAGAAAGAGAGAGGGAGAGTTGGCATGGCAACACAGTTACTCTTGAAGCAAACCACAGAAACAAATAAGGTTTCAGCTCTGTGAAAATATGTGTGCAAATTCCTAAGCTGTATGTTTGCAAAGCTGATAGTACAGTGCATGCTTATTCACATTCTGTTAGGCATACACCTTGTTCTTTGCAATCAAATGCAAAACAGACCAAATGTGTGTGTGTATGTGTATCCTCTCATTACAAGTGTAGTGAAGCAGGCAGCTGATCTAGCTGCCATAAACATAAAGAGAAAGCAATGGCATGAACAGATTTCATAGGGATTGGGAAACATCACTCCTTGTGCTTCAGAAGTCGCTCGCGCCTCTGGCTCAATAAATAGATGCAGATCCTTTGAATAGAACATCTCAAAGAGGCTGGTATAACATTGTATGAGTGACACTGGATAATTCCTTGAATTAAGTCAGGGGGGAATGTATTGCTCCTGCTCAGGGTACAGTGTGTTTGGAATGAGTTTTTTTAACCTTCTTATTGCAAATGCTTTTCACCTGGCTGGAATAGTAATGAGGATCTTATTCGCTGAGAGGCATAAAAGCAATTATCAGAATAAGGATTAATTAGGCATGATATTTACATGCAATTATTACGATTTATCTCCTTATTCTTGTTTGGTCAGAGAGAGAATCTCCACCTTGTGAGCACAACTCTTTGTTTAACTGTGAGATTAAGACAAGGGCGTAACTAGCCCTTTGTTTGCTTGCATCTCAAGATCAAGGTTGGAGAAGCGTAATTATGCAGCAGAGTCTCTTGACCTGATTTTATCATGATGAGGAACTTTAAAGTTTAACAGCAGTATTGAATATGAGACATGCATTAAAGTTTCAGTCAAATTTGGCAAACTTGGTGCCGAAACACACATTCACACACAAGTGTGTGACCATTAGGGTTGGCAGTATCAAGCGATGTCCTCAGCTTGTTCAACATCATACAATATTCATGAAGCTCAACACTTAATCCCAGCCTGTCCCTTTAATGGATGCAGATACCCTGTGGTAGCAGAACGGCTTGTTTCTCTGGCTATTCTGGCGACAGCATCAGACTATTTACAGCCTTCTGAGATCTACACACGCACATACGGACAGTCGCATACAAACACAGGCAGTACATGCAGACACACACTCTCCACGCAAGCCGTTTCCATGGATATATCAAAGCACAGAGACTGCAAACTTTGATCAATTATTAACAGTGATGGAGTGAGACAGTGGAGATACAGAGAAATGGTGAAACAAGGTGCTTCCCTCACTTCTGCCCTTTATTTTAATTGGCAGCCGTGACACTATTTCCCCATCCACTGTGGCATAACTAGTATTCATCACTGGTCCCCATGCATGTCCATTGGCATACAAGCCTGGAGTTGGTGCCAGATGTAATTATGAGGAAATTAGGAGATGTAGCTGTGCATGCTTTGAAATACAATACATAGACTTTCCCCCAGGTCCTTATCTTATCCCCTCTTCACACTCTTTTTATATTATTCAATCTCAAGTGTAATTAGAGTGTATTTTAAAAACCTCCCGCTATCCACAGCCCAGGGAACCTCAGTTTCTTTCAAAGGTTCTTGCAAGCTGGGTTTGACTGATTGAAAAGGCTGCATAGACATGTTAACATCGACACAGATATTGGTTTGGGGAATTTCAGCACCAAGGACAGCAACAGAAGTGATAGTTTACTGTGTAGACATGTAGCTGTAAAAATGCATTTTATATACAGTACACACTGTGTGTGTGTGTGTGTTTGTGAATGGCATCAGGGGACGTCAATCCAGGCGCTCTCATGAGCCAAGCAAGGCTAGAAATTAAAGTTAAAATGGTGATGAATCGAGGGGGTTGTAGAAGACAGACCTCCAAGAATAGCAGAGATTCCTCACCCTTTATGGCATACCTGCCAACACCCCTGTTATCTCTCTCTATTTAATTTCCTACAGTCATAGAAACACAAGGTTCAGGTGTGGAGTCTGACACTGTTCTGTTCAAGAATAGACATTCATTACTCCCGAACAGCCGCATTTAATAATAAGTAATTCATTACTATTTACACTCTGTTTTGTTAGTAATCACTAAACACAGGCCTGGAATACACACACATGCTCAGGACCTATTTATGCACATATGGAGAGATATCAGAGTGAGTGGGCTGCTAGCTGGACTAGTGCCCTGAATGGTTGGGGGGATAGGGGTATAGTGCCTTGCTTAAGAGCAGTGAAGTGGCATCTCTCCAGCTATCAATCCACACGTTTTGGTCCGTACGGGGACTTAAACCGGCGACCCACCGGTTCCTAACCAAATTCCTGAGCTACTGAACTGAATAAATGTAATGTAAGTGCAAGATGTTGATTTTGCTCCTATATTTGATTTCACATTAATTCCATTCATTTTAATAGCAAAATGTAGGTCTTTATTTGAGCATCCGCTCCACAATCTTACAAATTGAGGGAAATTTGACCCTTTAGGTTCAAAGATCTAAGGGAGACTTATTTCATATTTGATGATTGAGGGATTTCAAAGCTTTTTAAGGGCATTCGTCCATTAGTAATTTGGTTTGGCAATCATTTACAAACAAAAAATTTACTAAACATATCAAGGGATAATAGCTCTTTGTCTTGGTGAAAATACTTAACTAACGTCTACAAAATCATAATCTGCACTTCTTTATTTTATTCTAATTTCTACACGTTGTAGAAAGTGAGTCATTTGGAAAATAAAAACTAAACAAGCTATTATTAAAGGCTGTGAGGTTGGATTGTAATGACATATTAAATTATTCCAAGATAATAAGCATAGGCGATGATTGCTCATCAGAATAGATTTAAAACACTGTAACACCAGAAAGCTAACTAGCTTCTTCTCAGCTTGCATTCAGCCCACAGCAATAGTGATAGAAAACACAAACAACCTTTGGGAAAGACAGTAGCCTATTTAAAAGAGGTCAATCTGTGTCTCCTTCACGTGATAACACAGAAAGTTGTTTTATGAGGAAGAGGCAAGAAGAGCTGATTTTACCAAAAAGGAGGATGTGATCTGTGAAAAAACTGGTGTAGTGATTGATCGGAGGGAAAACCTGCAGCCTCTTTGCCCCACATTGCATAAGGTTGCCTGTTCCTACATGACATCAATATCGTGAAGCTGCTTTGCCAGTCAATATTAAATGCAATTAACCCAGTGAATTGTAGATGCTCAGCAGTGTATGGAGATAAGTAATTTTACAGGCATGCACTCCAAAACTCTCAAAACAATATTGTAATATTTTGTTATATATTTACAGATTTGTATTGCAGTTGGTCCGTGAGTCCAAAGACGTTTGGGATCAAGCCACCCTGCCCTTTGTTGTGGAGTGTTATATTAAAACAGATTATCTAGCTTTAACCTTTAGACCCTTGGGATGTATTTGGGCATTAGGTTTTAAAGGAGTTAGTACACTGTTTGAATGCCAGACAGCAGTGGAGCATTGTCATGGTGACATTCTTTTTGAAAATGACCACAGTGACCAAAAATACAGGGCTTTAACCTTTCATGGACTAATAGTCCATGAACGTTTTTCATAGGTGCCATCAAATAATAATAAGAATAATATTAACAAAAAATGTTGTTCATTACTGTGACAACATATTATTAACTCAAGGTATACCTACTGAAAAGCTGTTTCCGAAGCTTTTGACTATCTCATGGCCTTCTCGAAAGGTAACTCCACCGATTCTTAGAAAGAAGTGAGCTCTCTAGACCTCATCGCTCCTCATCTCTGCTTGAAGCTAGCGGCTCAAGGCTACTTCAGCCGCTATTAGCATAACACACCTGAATCTCTGACTGAACTGTCGGCAGTCAAGTTGAATTGTGGGTAATTCAAGCACCAGGTTTTGACAAAGATGAAGAATCCATGGAGTCAAAAAGATGATATTTCTGGTTCTGCTGCTTTAATTGGGTCTGTTTTTAACTGTCCATCATGCAAATGGAACACATTTAATCAAATGCTTTTGTGAACAGCTTACCAATTACCTACATGAATTCATACTCTTAACAGGCACCTTTAAGGCTATCAGAAGTAGAGTCACATAGCCAACCATCAAAACATCCTTTCAAAAAATGTGCAGGAGACAATAGGTGGCAGATTTATGTTTTCCTGGGGGGTTGCGTGACTTAGCTGAAAGGTGTAGGTGTTAATGGTTGCAATGCTGTTGTTTTGCAAATTATTGCATGTTTGCTAAAGACGGCAGGTTCAGAAGTTGATGCAAAATGACACACTTATACCACTGTACTGTAAGAAATCACTAAACCTAAAATGGAATATCACGAACAAAGTTTAAGAATTCACAATTAAGACTCTGCTATTATCTCACAGTATTAAATCACTGTGGGTGCCTAAGCTCCCAAGCACCGGCTGAATCTTCGTTTATGCAGGAGACGTTAATAGCAAAGGTCACAGCATCTCTGTGATCACCTTGATGACATGCACAGTTTAAACAAGCATGTTGTAAGGGCCTTTATGTGGTCAAATACATAAAAGTGTGTTTTTGTGAAATGAATTTTCTTCTGGAATGATTAAGACATGTAAAGAACCTTTCAATGTGAGAAAGTCAGCAGTCAGAGCTCTACTTTAATTGCATTCAGATTGAATTATCGAAGTGCATGACAACCTCCTGACTTTCTCTGCGATGACATGACACCACAATAATTCCAGCCAAACTAGAGTGAATGGAAAACACATCAATCAATAAGAAGCCCAACTATTCCACATATGCCCTGGTTCTTGAGTGGTGATTACCTCTTCAGAAAGAGCAGAGGGCTGCCTCAAAGAGACAATTCAGCTGCTGAGACAAACACCCCAATTAGGAGCCGCCATCATTGGCCGTGGTCCGATTGTTTCTGACACTCATCTAGAGTGTGTTTTTTTTTTAAATGTGCATGTGTGTCTTCGTGCTTGCGAGCCACATCTTCTCTTCCATGGTGAATCATTAGATGTGTCAGGCCAGTTTATCAGTGACTCTGATGAGCAGTGCGACGGAGACGGCCTGTCGGTAATCTGGCTGACAGAGCAGTGATGGATCATTCCAGCCTCACACTCGCCACCTCGACATGCTGTAAATGACTTTATTGGTGGGTTGTAATGACTTGCGATGGCTGCTGCTGTGGTCGTCAGGCTCACTTTTGTCTGGTTTCAGCCTGTCTTCCTGTTTTTATGTCTGGATCTGTGGGCATGTGTTGTGTTTTGATGAAACGTACTGGCTGTGTGGACATGAACTCTGTGCAGACATTTTTTATTTCCTTCCTCCAGCTTGTCTTTTCTCCTCACATTTGCAATTTTTGTGTCATTTTCCTCTTGACCTTGTCTGTTTGTTCTTTCCATTTACCTTAGTTGTCCCTTTCTTCGTCCTACTTGTCTTTTCTCTTCACATTTGCCTTTAGTCGCTCCATGCTACTTCTATGTCATTTCCCTTTACTTAATCTACTCTCTTCGGTTTTCTTCTTTGTGTTTTTGTTTACAGTCACCTCCATCCCCCAACTCTCCATTTGTCTGCTCTCATTCCATCTGTCTCCTTCACCCTTATCTGTCCCATTTCCCTCGCTCTGATTCCTTCCCCTTTTCTCTCTCCACCTCTTTCAAACACCTCAAGTAATTTCTCTTCCTTATTATTGATCCACCCATCCCATCTGTTCATCTGTCCATCCATTAAACAGTCTGCCATTTTGTCCTTCCAGTGTGACCCAGGAGAAGCCACCAAGTTGCTGTATGACCTTTTGTACACCGAGCCCATCAAGATCGTCCTGATGCCCGGCTGCAGTGGCGTCTCCACGTTGGTGGCCGAAGCTGCTCGCATGTGGAACCTCATAGTGGTGGGTGTCTTTTACTGTTTCTACTAAAGTGCACACTTTCAGGACATTTTTGCAATCCCCAGTCATTTAAATCCCCAGTCTTCTCAGTCAAATCTGAACACACAATGCACATTTTGAGATTCAGCGCATATCATTTACGTTAACCGTCGCAAATAAACATTCATAAATCTGCTTAGAAATCATAGACAAAAGTTGCTCCTTATAACTTCAGAACTTGCCTGAGAATCATCACATTTTTAAGTTTTATTTACTATCAAAGTGATCCAGTGATAGGACAGTACATGCAAGGGAACATTGCAAACAGGAACTCCTAATAGCTATTTCAGCACAAACAGAAACACAAAAATAGGCTGAGGGGGGGCCTTAGGTGTCAGACACTGCTTCAAACCCATTGCCAAATAATGCATCAGATTGAAGGGTCAGCTCACTGTGATTGAAAAAGAAAAAACATGGCAGTATCCAATTATACAGATAGTATTGGTTTAGTGGGTTCCAGTTCCAGCCACTGCACCAAATACAATGGAGGTGAATGGAATTTTGTTAGTGGGGCTTACTGCATTGAGAAATGAAATTTTAAAATTTGGCAGCAACATCTTTTTCCTGTTTCACTGTTCCTGTGGAAAGTTCATTGAGCACATTGTCAACAGTTTTCTTCTGTAGAAAATGGACAATGACGTGTTTCACAGCAAGGCCTGGCATTTAGTTCAATCAGGAGAGACCTCATTTTGAGTGAACAATTATTTATTGACGTGTGCATGATAATGAGAAATGATTCTTTGGCGGTTAGACTCCATCGTGACGTCGTCATATTTCCAGGAGGTCGAGAAGCCGTGAGTCTGTAGGATAATTCTATGGTTGTTTATTGATTTAAAATACTTCACACAGCACTTTTAATTAGCAATGACACTTTACATGGCAGTTTAACAAAACTGCACTGACAGTGACACTACATGCAGGACAAAACATATTGTTCAAACTCACATACTGCATCATATACATTTAAAACTGAGTACTAACACATCCAAAATCTCTAAATCAACGAGACATCTGATGTCTCTTGTTACTGTTATTTTTCGAAAACACTTCTGCTTTTCATGCCTTAATCAGTCAGTTTCTTTTGTTTAACTCATTCTCTGTCTTCTCTTGATCTGCCTCTCTGTCACTCACAGTGCTCTGCTTATTAGCTTTGTTCTGTAATTGAAGTTTCATCCAGAGATTAGTCATCAAGAGCAATCAGTTCTAGTGGTTGGCATCTGCCCCTCTTTCTCTTTTCTCTTTGTCACCCATTCTTTCCTCATCGTTAAAATGTCTTTTCCACATTTTGACTCTTTGCTTTTTCTCTGTATGTATTCACTGCCTGGAGCTGGCCTGCACTATTTCAGCTCTCTTTTCCTTATTTCCTTCCTTCCTTCCTTCCATACCATCATTCTCTCCCACTCTTTATTTCCGCCTTGCTCCCTCAACTTGAGCAGTCGATTCTCCCCACACAAAGGGATCTTTCTCTCTTTACTACAAGCCACCACTGGCACAACCTCCTAACCACCACACTCAATTATTTCTTAATGCCGCCTGCCTGCAGAAGCCTCCTCGCATGTCAAACAGCCTCATCAGAGCGCCAGGGAGGCAAAGCAACCTCCAGCTCTGGACGCTGATCAAGAAGGGGCTCTCGGTCAGCTCCTCTTAGCACAGTGTTCATTTGGATCCCCCATCTCCTTTTCTAAAAGCACTGTAAGCCATAGACGGACATTGATCTACTACTACAAGGCTATGGGAGAACTGACAAACTGAGAATCAAGAGATATTAATTATGGTTTTTTGGATGCATCGATGTGGAACTTTACTTGTCTGTTGCAAAGTGCTGCTACATCGGTCTATTTCTGCAACAGAAGGTTTTTGCTCCATTTTAGTTTTGTCACTGTTTTTGTGTCTGGTGAAGGTTTGTCTGAGTGTTAACACAAGGAAAAGCTTGCAGCTACTTGTCTTCTGATTTCTAGGTTCTGACAATGATTGAACAAACTATGAAATGCGCTGAGGCCAAGCTGAAATCACCTCCAATTTTTTTAGTTGTTGAGTGGTTGACTTTAAAAGGTCTGTTGGAGTCTGTGACCCAAATTACAGAAAATTCATATAGCTATGTTAGTTTTTATCTGTTTTATTTGGATGGGGATATTGGCCTGTGACATTTCTGTCTCTGCTTACAATTGAGTTGATTGGAATTTTGTTAATGGTGCTTACAGCACTGAATAATTACATTAATAATGTCAAACAACAACTGAGCAGTGAGCAGTTAAATGACATTTTGGACACTTGAGGGGTATCAATACTTTGTGTTATTATGAAAGAGGTGGTCACATGATTGTAATTTGTCACTTTTTTGATTATCTTTAGGCATTTTAGGCCTTTATTTGTAAAGGACAACATAGTCTTGAAAGGGGAGGGAGAGAGGGAATGACATAGCAAATGGCTGCAGGTTGGAGTCAAACCCGCGGCTGATGCATCAAGGAGTAATCCTCCAGGTAAACTAACCAGGTGCTCGTAATTTTCACTTTTAAAAAATGCAACACATTGCTTTGTAGGATTAACATTGTCTGTAGCACTCATTGTCATAATGTCACGGACACTGCCTTTTTCACTTCATTGTGTGAATTTTGATGGTACTGATACTGTAGAGTATTGAGCATACATTTCTCCATTAGAATACTCGGACACTCAAAGTAGTAATAAACACTTTATGGTAACATTCCGCCTCTTGCTTTTCACACAGACTGTTAACCTGCATCAAACCTGACTAAACGTGATTGGTGAACACTGCTCGGACTACAAACAGAAAACAGACCGCTTCCGGTAAATCTGATCATGTTGTCAACCGATTCTGCATTCATATGCAGCTGCATTCATATGCAGATAGCTGTTTAGAAAGATTACTCTTTTAGTTTAATAGCTTGACATCTAATGGAAGAATTGACTCAAAATCGTGTACAGACATTCATGGTACCCAGATGTATCCTGATTACTATGGTGAGCCCCTGACTTTTCATCAAGTGCCAGCATCAGGTCAAAGTTCAGTAGTAGTCCAGTACTTTAGTTTATGACTAAATACCTGCGAAACTAATGACATTCCCATTAGCCTCAGCTTTACTTTTTGTTTAATGCTAATTAGCAAATGCTAGCAGGATAGCATGCTAAACCAAGATAGCAAACATAGTAAATATAACCTGTTAAATACCAGCATTGTTATTCTAAGCATATTAGAATGCTGACATTAGCATTTAGCTTAAAACACTGCTGCAACTACATTCAGCCTCTCAGAGCTGCTAGCATGGCTGTAGACTCTCACAATCAAACGTACATGCGTGGAATTAATACAACTTTGGTGCTCGAGTGAGTATTTACGGTAGAAGGATGGTGTTTGTGGCATTGACTCAAATTAAAGTACAATGACCGTGTTCATGGAAATAAAGAAACGCATCACAGAGTGCAATGGTTTGTCTCATTGATATGTTTTTAGACAACAATGGAGCTGTCACAACAGATAATTTTGTTTTTGCAGTTTTTTTCAGTCATGACCATCACCTGTCACGTTAGATTCCTGCCCCCCGCAGTGTGATCCTGCCAATCCCAGTTGCTTGTTCCACATTAAGTCATTATCTTCCCTGCATATATATGTATGTATACCAGACTCTCTCTCTCCCCAGTCATTTGCACATGTACAGTACTTCCCAGTCTTAGCAATTAGCGTGAGCCTTTGTTTGTTCCTGTTTCTTGCCTGCCTGTTCCTGATTGCACCTGCCTGACCCATGACTTCTTAGTTTGCTCGCTGGCATATTACATGTTGCCAAACTATGGCACGGAGGAATAAGCTATATGAAGCTTTGTCCACGCAGGCATTACTTGTTAATAGGATCAAATCACAACTAGTTTTGGTTATTCTCATGTATGTTATTATGAACCCCTATCACGTTTATTACTGAGCATGTCTCACTCACTGGAGCAGCTGCTGATTTCTCCAGATCTTACAATGCAGCACACAGATCAGCTGTCGCTTCATGTATAGTATACCCTTCCTTCATATTGATACCTCTGCCTACCTGCCTGTGCCCACAGGGATTTGTTGTTGTGGGTCCACATTGTGCATAACATTTGTCATCTAACGTCAACCCCCCTCTCTCTCCCAATTGTGATCATGCCAGGGTTGTATAGGTAACAATGTTGGGCAAATAGATTATAGATTACTAGTTACTGTCATTTGAGAGTAATTAGTTGTATTACAATATTACTGTCTGTGAATTGTAATGCGTTACACTACTTTTGCATTACTTTTGCGTTACTTTCACCAAAATAACAGCAGAAGCTAGCTTGTGAATTTCACCACTGGATCAATAAAGTCTCCTCTTTATCCACTTTAATACATCATAGATTGTTCATAATATTTTGAATGATTAATATGAATATGCAAAGTAACTACAGCAATAAAAATAGAAAAGTAAAACGTACAATAGGCAAGTAGGAGAATGAAAATACTCAATTAAAAGTACCTACAGTTGTATTGTTTTACGACATTGTAAACATTTTAGTTTAAAGCGCTTGAATAACAAATTCATGTTGTTTAGTTGCTAACAGTCTAAAGGAAATATTCAATTATAGTGTGATTAAAACTCATTATCTACATTATTTTACAGTACTTGATTTACAGCTGATTTGAAAATGTAAAAAAGGTACACAACTGTATTTTAGTTTCACTGCGACCCGTCCGTCACAGGAAGTGCTTTTATTTTGAAGTTGTCTGTTGTGTACTCTTGCTAGCTTACCATAGAGTGTTAATATTGATGATATACAGTCTATGTAGCTTACTGAGATGAACGCGAGACCAGCGTGAGACGCTAGATGCAAAATGTGTCCGTCTGCACACTTTCTTGTTTGTAAAACTGCAACATATTGAACAGTAAATGGTCACAGTAAAAGACAAGCGTTTTTGGTCGTCATTCTAAGCCATTCCGGTACCGGCTGATAAAATGCGGTTGATATTACGTGTAGCAAACCTAAACGTTAACTACGGGAACAGAGACGGGACAGCTCGCTTCGATGCAGCGTAATAACCATAGACAGTAATAACCAAGGGGGTAAGCAACTATGGTAAGCGAGCGTCCACAAAACGTAGCTTATATGGTGCCATGTTAATGCTACCAAGCACTCACCCGCCATTAGCATTCCATTGACTGCCACTCATTTTTGGCGCTACTTTGACAGCGAATTCTACATCTTTTTCCTGTGAAGTAATATTTCGAGGTGTTGCTTAATTCTTTAAAAAAAACATTACGTTGTAAATCGCGTTACTGAGATTGTAACGCGTATACTATTACCGAAATTTAATTTTGTAATGCGTTATATTACCATTTACATTATATTATATCGCGTTATAATGCGTTACTCCCAACACTGGTAGGTAATGATGCTGAGATGAAAGCTGTAATGGTTCTCTAAACTCCAGGCTCCTCATTTCAAAGGTTTTCATCAGTTGTCAGCTATGAAACTAACTGTTAAAAGACAGTCTTCTCTCTGTTTCTGTCTTCATTTTCCACCATCCCTTTCCCCCTGCTGTTTTGGACACACATCTTAGTCTGCATCTTGTGGGAATTGTGCCTAACAATTCAAATGACATGGGTCCAAATGGAAAAAAACAGATGATCACTTGTGCTACTGTTTGCAACAACAATAATTAGATCCTTTTTAATTTGTTCTGTTTGTAATAGCATTATGTGTCATCACAATTTCATGGCAACGTAGTAAGCATGGAAAATACTGCATGCAGTGTTTTTCTTTTATTGAAATTACAGTGTTTATCGGCATACCTGATAAGCCGGAGGGAAGCTAAAAAGCAGGGAGTGGGTTTAGATGAAAATGGGAGCGGGGATTGTCTCTCTTACTTTTTGCTGGCTTTCCTCTCTGTTGTTTTCTGTTTGAATCAGTTGCCATCGAAGAACACTGTGTACAGGGGAGGAACAAGAGAGTCCAGATTTGAATACATTTTGAATGAAGTCTACCTCCCTAAACTTCTATATCTTTCACTTCTTTTGCCTTAGTAACTGTTTTCCTCTTCTTTTAATTCTTTCTCATTTTAACCAGCTGTCCTATGGCTCCAGCTCGCCAGCCCTGTCCAACCGACAGCGCTTCCCCACCTTCTTCCGCACGCACCCGTCTGCCACTCTTCACAACCCCACCAGGGTGCAGCTCTTCCAGAAGTGGAAGTGGACCCGCATTGCCACCATCCAGCAGACCACTGAAGTCTTCACCTCAGTCAGTACCTTTAATCTTTTCCATCTCACCTTCAATTTAACATGTTTGTTTTTATCTCCAACTCTTTCATTTATGTCCCTCTCTTGTTTTTTTAATCACTTTCTTCATGTTAGTTTGGTTTCATCATTCTTGGTAAAGTGTTGGGTTGCCTTATTGCCTGCCAGCCTCTGTAAGTTTGTTTATGAGAGCTGTTGTGTTCTCAGGCGATGCAATATTCCTTCAATCTCTCCAAGCAATTGATTGAGGATTTTTGAAGTAATTTGTTGGAGTATTGGTTGTGAGAAATATTGATCAAGCAATACATCTCTCCCGGGCGCGGCGGTCGATACCATGACACTTGGGTTGGTTCCTGTAATGGAGGTTAATGATCCCGCTCTCACATTCTTTCCTCTCCCTTCTCACATTCTTTTTTTCTGCTTTCAACTTGTATTCTTTGTCTAAAAATCCATTCTCTCCCATGCTTTCTATATTGTTTATCACACACACACACACACACTGACACTGTCCGTCACTCTCTTGACATTTCTCATATACACTTAACAATTTTTTATTTGTTTTCTTTCCGTCTCCTTGGACTAGGTTGTTTTTCTTTTGTCTTTCTCTAAAATCTCAACCGGGCACCTCTGTCTGTCTCGGTTCAGCTGCATCTCAAACCTCCCCCTCTCTCCCCTCCTCTGCCTGTCTGTCTCCCTCTGTCCTTCCCTTTCATCTTGCAGACTCTGGACGATCTGGAACAAAGGACGAAAGAGGCAGGCATTGAGATCAGCGTTCGCCAGAGTTTCCTCACCGACCCGGCTGTCGCTGTCAAGAACCTCAAGGTGCTTTGATTAAAAATTCACCTCAGCTGCTGGTCGTCTCCCCGCCCCACCCTCTCCTTCTTCCTCCGGCTCACAGCTGCACACGATATATTAGCATAGAGGCGATTTGATAGAGGAAATAAATGCGCCATTCTAATTAGCAACTCTAAACAGCGGTACGTGCCGTCCTGCGAAGCAGCAGGAACTTTGGCACGCTGTGTTGCCACATCAAGCTGTGCTATAGTGAAGCTATAGTGTTGCTGCTGATGTAACTAAGAAATGTTTTGTTTTCATGTTTTGACGCAGCGCCAAGATGCAAGGATCATTGTGGGGCTCTTTTATGAAACTGAAGCCAGGAAGGTGTTTTGTGAGGTTAGTAAATTTTTTCTTGCTTGATTGATCCCAGTAGACTCAACCTGACTGGCTATTAGCGGAAATTGAGCTCTGTAATGAGCTGTTTGAATGTCTGAATGCATTTCCTTGTTTGGCAGTGATACAGCATGCTCAACACATCTCTGGGAATAATTCTCCTCATGCTTATTTATCATTCTCTCCCTCCCTTTATCCACCCTCCATATTTGCCTCCCTTCCTCCCTGCTGCAGGTGTTCAAGGAGAAGCTCTACGGGAAGAAGTATGTGTGGTTTCTTATAGGCTGGTACGCAGACAACTGGTTCAAGATCAAAGACCCAGCTATCAACTGTACAGTGGAGAACATGACAGAGGCCGTGGAAGGACACGTTACCACCGAGATCGTCATGCTGAATCCTGAGACGGTCCGCGGCGTCTCCAACATGGTGGGAACACACATAACACCATCATCTCTCCCACTATTGTAATAATTATATTAAAGAGATATTGAGTCATCTTTTGTGTTAAATCAGTGACAAGAAATTGCAGCATCAACAGCTTAATAGAATGTATGTGTTCCTGTTGCATGCACAAGTTGCTTTTGTGGTATAGAGTGAAGTGACTGAAGAACACATCCCAATGCAAAATATTTAAGGCACTTACTTCCAATGGAAGTGTTTAATGAGCTTATAAAGACATCAAATGGAGCACACCTGTGCTTTGTTATACAAGTACACATGGGCAATGGAGTTCCAATTGTATTTCCCAAGGTACAAGTACATGGGAAACTGCACAAATACAACATACAACCAAAAGTGGTGATTATATTGGTAAATCAATGCAGAAAGCAAATGGGAAATCAACGTAATAAAAAAAAAGCATAGACAACATTGCACAAACATCTGTAAATCCGTCATAAAGTAAAGTTCCTACAACCCTCAAAAACATTAGTAAACTCCTGTAACTGATTTGAATGCAAAAATACTCATAAAACGTTGGTTTACACTAATTATCAGCTGTATTTTGTGTCTCCATGCACCCAAAAGGTGAAAAGAAAAACAGAAAAGGTGCAAATGTGATGCTAATTATGCACCAGAGTCTAAAACTGTTTGCAAATGTTACTTGGCAATACTTGCGAAACCAATGAAACACTAGCATAGTATTGTTATTGGAATTATGTTAGAATGCTGATGTTGACATTAAGCTCAAAGCACTGCTGTTCCAAAATCAAGCCTCACAGAGCTGCTAACATGGTTGTAGACGTTTACTGACAAATTCCTTTTTTTTCTGAATTAAAATTAAAAAGCTTTAAAACAGTGTAACATATGCTATTTTTGTGATGTCCCTGCACTTAGCTATAATTACTTTTCCATCAGTTAAACACTGTGAGGTCTTCCTACTCTAACAGGTCAGCTCTTCTTATCCATGTCCCAAACAAATTGCTTCTGCCAACCATGTAACCCCCCCCCAAAAGGGTGTTTAGAACAATAATGTCATAGCTTCAATGACCTGTGTATGACCTGAATCAATATTATGTTCATAAACCACTGATAGGCAGTAGAGAAATAGATGCTTAATACAGTCACACTCGTAACGTCTTCCTTTATAATTTTGCCCAATCCTCGTTTTGCCTCTCAGGTAACAGTCGCTTCCCTCTGTTCACCTTCTCTAATCTTCTTAAACTGTCTCTTCCGCTCTCCATTGTTCGACCTTCTCCCACTCTTCTGGTCTATGGTGGATCATCCTTTCATTCTTCTTGTTTATCCACCTTTCCATTCTCCTTATCATCATTTCCTTATCCCACCTTTTCCAGCATTCACCCTCCCATCTCCCCGCGCTTCTCCTTTCCTCTCTTGCACCTCATCAGCAGCTGTTGTTTATATTCATACAGCACCTGCCGCTACCTGCTGATTTAGCTGTTGACTCAACGGGTGATAAGAATTACAGCCTGAACTCCTGCTCATAGTCAATCTATTCAAATTCAATTTCCAAGTTTGAAATTGGCATTTCTTCTAGATAGTGCATTCAGATTAAACTGGTGTGCCAGTACTGCAGGGTCTGCAATTGCACATTGTCAGCTGGATTTCAGTAGGTAGTGGTAGATTTAAATGCCAAATGTCAAGATGGAATTTCAATTAGATGAATTTGACATAGCTGAACTGGTTGTGTGTGGGCCCTAATGGGTCTCACAGAATCCACAGCGACAACTTGGTGATTGGTAGCAGTAATCTACTGTCACACAAGTATCAACATCTTAACTGTACACATGTGAGACAAAAGGAATATGTTGGAATAAAGTTAAAAATCACATTTAAGATTTTCAGAATTGGTCATACAATATTTGATCCGGAGCCACATGTCAAAATCCTAATTTTTTTTATGATTGAATGTCTTAATTTCCAGCTGCACCCACATGTGATTTAAATGTCAGTTAAGAGCAAGAAAATAATAATGTCCATCAGAGCCAATATAACAGTACTTGTGCTTGCTATTAACTCTAGTCATGGCAACTCACTGTGGCTAATTGTAAAAGGGCCATTTGTAATATTAGAAAAACTGCCGTCTCTATGTCTCAAATCTAAATAGATATTTAGCTCCCTCCTTTAGTCAGTGCAACACATTTAAAGGAATAATTCAACATTTTGAGAAAGAGGCTTCAGAATGGTTTGACACATATTTTGCCTTCATCAAACATTATGCAAACATTGTGATTTCGATAAAATTTAATTAATTGTGCAGCCCCAGCAAGAAAGAAAAATCTTATTTTTCAAGATTTCTAAAGCTAGTTAGTTTAGCGCTATGACTGCAGGTTTTTTTCATCAGGATCATGCAGGACTAATAAATAAAAACACATACTGTACCTCCTCCAGATGATATACCGCTGCTTCCTTTTTGCAGTCTCCCCCTCTTTGCCATTGAGTATTTACATTTACATATTAATGTCTTGTCCGCAGCATGGAATTATTTTTTTTTCAGACTCCTCTTTGATATCCTTTCCGTCCTGTTTCTATCAGACATCGCAGGAGTTTATTGCTGCCTTGATGTCTCGTCTGGGTGGGAAGAATCCTGAGGAGACCGGCGGGTTTCAGGAGGCCCCTCTTGCCTACGATGCAGTGTGGGCTCTGGCCCTTGCTCTCAATAAGACCGTAGCACCACTTAAGGCTAAGGGCCGACGATTGGAGGACTTCAACTACAACAACCATGACATCACCTCCGAGATCTACAGGGCCCTCAACACAAGCTCCTTTGAAGGTGTTTCGGTAGGTGCAGAATATGAGAAAGCAGGAAGAACAGATAATAAAACCAACTGTTTATGCTCCCATTGTTATTTATAATGTATGAATATGCAGTTACAAATAGTAAAGATAAAAGGACTTGAGTGTCCACTATTTCTGGAAGGAAATATGAATAATTGAATTTCGTGTAATAAAGTAACTACAGTAAAAACTGTTCACATACACTCCCTAGACACCTAGGCACAACCATAAAATCTGCTGCAATCCAGCACAGCAGGTCTGCCATGACAGCTACCTTAATGAAGCTTATAATTCTCTGATTTAGTCTAAATCTTAGTTGTTAATTTGACTATATATTTATTACTGAAGTTGTAATTGGCAGTGATGTTGTTCTGGATTGCGTTATATTGAAATGCGTTGCTTATATTCTTCCTCCCACATGTTTGTGAATGGGGTGTGCAAAACACAACATGCATTTACATCCAGTTCAACACCACTGCAAACTACAACCTCAATTATTAACATATAGTTACATTTACACCTCTCTGAGGTAGAATCTGTGGCCGAGCTGTTGTATTGGGTTGCATTAGATTTCACAGGTATATCTAATGAAGTGGTATTTGAAAAAAAGCAACATGATAGAGGCAAATTACCACCAATTTTTGTAGTTTTGTCCCTTATTTCTGTTAATTCTGATAACAATTGGGAACACTGCAACATTGCTGCAATAAAGTGTGAAGGGTCTAGATAAGTTGTCAGATGATCAGACAGGTTGTAAATAAGCTAACATTTTATCCAGGTCATCTAAACGTCATCATTTGGAGATAAAAACCTAAAGAGAAGGCATCCAAAAACCTCATTTTACAACATGGTTGTCCTATACCTTTGGTAGAGCCAGGCTAGCTGTTTCACCCTGTTTCCAGTCTTGATGCTAAGCTTACTGGCTTCTGGCTGTAATTTCATATTGAGAATAAACATCTAGTTAGTTAGTTTAATTTTACTTCTGTGTCATGCCAAACATTTTGGCCCATCTCAAATGGAATTACAAGACACCACAAACTTATTTAGCAAATGTCTTCCGGTGGCATATACTAATCATTCGGAGAAATACATGAATAAAAATACATACACACTCAGAAATGTATACATATATATCTATATACACACACACACACACACACACACACACCGCACACACAAACAAATCATCATCTACAGATCATCTCAATAAAGATGATTGATAAGAGTGGTATCAATCTTCTCATGTATCTCTTGACAAAAAAAGCAACTAAGTGTTAACTAATTTATCAAAATGTTGAAAAATTCCTTCAAAAAATAGATAATCATTTGCTGTAAAACAAAAAGAAAGAAATAGAAAGAAAGAAAAGAAGAAAAAATGAAAACACTTCCTCTTGTCCGTATCTCAGGGCCAAGTGGTGTTTGATGCCCAGGGCTCTAGGATGGCAATGACTCTTATCGAGCAACTGCAAGGTAAAACACTCCCACACTGTCCTCCCACAGATGTTGCATTGCAATAATTGTCACTTACTCATTAAAATAAATTCCCAGGTGTCTGTATTTCTCATGTATGGATTGCTGCTTTCAGCTCATTTCATTTTTGTTTTTTTGGGGGATTTGTTGCAGGCTCCACTGCAATTGGTCTCAAAATCCTATAATTGCACATGCGATTGGTCTTGATGCAGGAATGTGTTGACTCAAGGCTTCGCTCTAATTGGGCCCAAGTCTTCACTTTAAGCCGTTTCTGAAAATGGCATCCTATTTGTCACCAGTGACTTAATGAGTTTCCCCGCACAGGATAAGGTTGAGGATTATTTTCTACCTCTGTTCCCTTTGGCGTCCTAAAGGATCAGGATTTATAATCCTGCCCCCTTTCTCCTCACACTCTGTCTCATATTTCCTGTTGTGGTGTCGAGGTAATTTGACATCCACAATGAGACAACCTGACTTGCATCCCTGAATCACTGTGGGACCTCATCAGTATTCCTGGTCAAGACTGCCACATAAGCTCCTTTTTTTTCCCCCTTCCCTTTCTCCTTCTTCTCCCCTTGGTACTTCTTTGTTTGTCCCTCTTTATGCACTTTTTCATTCCTTATTTCTTTCATCCGTTCATTATGTGTCTTTTCTGTACCCACGCATGCCATTAATATGAAAGCACAGTAATGATAGATTTCTTGTGTTGGAATCATGATCCCCCACAAAACACCAGCGAAGGAAATGAATTACACAAGCTTTATGAATTAAACTTTAGCATTCGCTCTGGCTTTTGTGCTTTTATTTCACTCTCTCATTCTATTTCTTTGCTGTGTCTTTCTTTCCCATTTGTCTAGGAGGCAGTTACAAGAAAATTGGCTACTATGACAGCTCTCAGAAGAACCTCTCCTGGTTTGGCAATGATGTTTGGATAGGTAAGGTGGAGATCATGACACTGTCTTCACCCAACATCCTGTCTGTGGTTGTGTCCTGTCTGTCATGTGATGAGTCAACAGGGTCATATTTCTGTGCTTTGACATTAGACCTCCTCTGTGTGGCTTAATTTAGACTTTCTTACTGTGTAAATTACATATAATCATGCTGGATTTTCTGTAATTGCTAGGTTGGGTGAAGCTAGTTATTTGGATGCTGACGCCCAAAAAGAGATGCCAGCACACTCACTCTGCAACATGTATTAAAATGTTGGTGCAGCAGATCTACAGTTTGACTATCTAACCCAGGAGTTTTTGATGTCTAACACTGTGGGTTCACCCTCAAGACCTCAGACAAAATCAAGACTGCACCTCCCCAACACTGCTCCCCTCTCCCAGTGAGTTAGCTGTGGGTTACAACTTTTTTTTTAGCTTGGATTTGTTTACATTTTTGCAAACTGGCACCAATAAAAAGTGTGCCAAATTAGCTAAAAGACATTCCTGTTTGCAATGTACCCATTGATGTACAGACAACTATCACTGGACTACATTAATACTTAAGAACACTTAAAAAAAGTTCTGGAATACATATAGGAGCACCTTTTTTCTGCTTTCAAAGCAGATTTATGGACATTTATTTGTGATGGACAATGGAGATAATGATATCCTCAGAAAGTGCAAGTCACACTCAATGTAAAAATATGTGTGTCTAGATTTGACTCTCAGAAAGAGTTTTGCTGCAAATTGCAGCAATCGTCAAGTATTTTGAAGTGCCTTAATTGCCTCCATGAGCTGTATGTCACAGCCACTGCTGCAGCTCTAACTTTTGACCGAGTTGGTAAGTGGGATTCACCAACGGGCCACAAACAACTGGCCATTGATTTAGGAACACCTTTTCTCTTTTTAACCACCTCATGTCTGTCCGTCCGCACCTCAATTCTCACAACCAAATTTGTTTTTACATCCTTCTGCTAAATAAAGATGCTCGAGCTCACTTCACACAAACCAGAACCTTCTCTCTTACTCCTGATACCCTTTTCTAGTTTGCAGTGAAAACCTATTACTGCTGATTTTCCTCAGACACCAAGACCAATTCTGTGGTTGTTTACTGGCCCGTCCCTCCCTGAAGAGGTGACATACTTGTGCCTGGACAGAGTGTGCCACTAATCAATCCTGCACGCCTCAGTGGTCCGCAGAGAGCCACCTTTTTATAGGCTTTTAAGGAAATGATCAGCTGCCAAGGCCTAACTGAACCCAGAAGAGTTAGCGATTCCAGGTCAGCATCAGTGGCGAGGGACTGGTGACCTGTATGTATGTAGGCAGCATGTCCTTCACAGGCCAGCTGCCAGCTCTTTAGTTTGGCTTGTTGCAACGTGACTGGCTCGGTGTTAGCCCAGTTAAATCCTGCTGGGTTGAAACTGACTGGCTGACCTACTTGTCAGAGGTGAGTTTGTTGACTTTGTTTCTGCCTTGCTTCATCGATGGAGCTTCATTTTATTTTTCACTGTTTACCAAATAAAGACATATCCATCTGGCATTAAACTGTTGAGCGGAAATTAGTAATTTCCTGCTCTCTGGAGCTGAATCAGTTTTTTTACAGGGGGGGCACGCTTGATCTGCTCCACTCTGACAGGGTGAAGTACACACGGGGGTTCTCAACTTAACCCCGCCGCTTGTTTTCCTGTGTGTTTACCAGGCGCCTCCCTTCCTCACTTTCTCACTCTCTTTACGGTCGCCCTAACAACCACTTCAGCTCAGCTCTTTTTCTAATCGCTGTGGCAACTGTTATAGAGCTGGGTCTCCATGGCAACACCCTGTCCTGATTCCTTGATCAAGGATGGAGGAGGGTTTAAATGGTGCAAATGCATTGAGTGAATGGACAGCTAACACATACACACAGCATTAATTATTACATGCTCTACGCTCATTCATTCATTACAGTCTTTAGTATTCTCTTTTATGTATAACAAAAAAATGTAATAGACATTTAAATAAATGAATTAAAAGATCACAAACAAAACATACAATAAAACAGGATTAATGAAAAGAATAAAAATTTAAACAGATTAAATTAAATAAAAAATAAAAAAAAAGGAGTTTGAAGTGGAGTGAGACCTCCTGCAGCTCTCCCTTCTCTGTCCAGCCCCTCTCATCAGACCGGCACGGGCATATGCACCAGCTCTAGACAGTAACTTGTACAAGTCATTCATTTCATCCTGTTATGTTGCAATTTAATTAAACTACTGGCTTATCTGTCGCGTTTATGTTTTCCTCTCACACATCCTTTAGTCAGCACCATCAAACCTGTAGCAAACACTGTCCCTACTACTAGACTAGCTACAGTAGCTAGAAAGCTAATCATTTATAATAAGCAAATATTGATTTAAATTAAAAAAATTGGATGAATTTTTACAATGTATAATTTTCTTCTGCTTAGTCCAGGTTGCATTCATTTAATTAATTATATAATTAAGAATTATTGTTGTAATGCATTTTTGGCCATATTGTCCCTTCCATTTTTGTCGTCCATCATACTTTTATAATTTGACCAGCGCAATAGTGAAACAGTTATTACATTGTATTTTATGTGGTATTAAAAAGCCTTCAATTTAACTCGGTGAACCCTGCAGACAACATGTTATATTGTCAATCCTTAGTCAGATGACACCAGACGCAACTCGGTTATGACGGCAGTGACAAGCATCTAAACAGAGAGCATCATGGGCGTGTTGACACCCTGCCACCCTTGAGGCGGTACTTTTCTCTGACATCTGACACATCAGCTTCTTGCAGTGCTGACACTCCTGCTCTGCTTCCCCACTGACACACACACACACACTCTGTCACCCTCTATTACGCTCACTCTCACTCTATATCTGTGTCTTTCTCTTTCTCTTTCTCACACACACACACACACACACACACACACACACACACACACACTCACACTATATGCACACATACAGTAAATGCTCCCCTGCGCTCACATGCACCCCCTTGAGCATTTACGCTTACTGTATAGGTGCTTATTCTGCTTACAGTGTATATACAGTCCTTATTAGCATTCTCGGGAGTGCACACACATACACACATAGACACGCATATCTGCAAGGAGTCCCAGAACTGGACAGACAGATAGTCAGAGGCTGTTGAGGGTAAACGAGACTCCCTGTCCATCTGCGCCTCTTTTAACTCTCCTCGTTGAGGAATTCTTCAGGTTTAAAGCTACACAAGCATAAATAATTGGTAGTTTGTATAAACACACTTTTTTTACTCTTTATTAACACCAAAGTTTTCTGCTTGCTTACATTGCATTGCAGTATAGTAATGAAATTGACATTTAAGTATAAATCATTGGTCACAGTTGAAGTTGGTTGTGTTTGTTACTTCTCTGTACCTCAGCAATATCAGTATTTTATGGATTTGAATCGTTTAGTTGAGTAAAAGTAGCCATACCACAGTGTAACAATACTCCATTAAAAGTTAAAGTCCTGCATTCTAAATGACAAAAAAGTTAGTAGCTACCAAGTGTACTTGAAGTATCAAAAGTAAAAGTATTAATAATGAAGAGTGCTATACTATTGGTTCATTATTATTTATGTATTAATATGTAACTCGTCTCGCAGACCAATCTTCACAGCACCGGAGTATGGTCCGGCTACACCAATTATCTATTCTGTGAAAGAGGAAAAGCCACTGGCTTATTTGTATTTTTTAAATCAATCTTAACCATCCTGGGTGGTGCTAAGCCTCCAATGTAGTGATGGTGCCCTTGCAGAAAAGATAGCAGAGATAGCAGAAGGGGAGGGATATGCCAGATGTCAGGCTTTATTCCATCACATCTGGTAAGCTAGACTATTACGTAAATCATACTTTAATGATGTTGTTGGTCAAGATGGAACTAATTTAAATATTTAGTTTACTGTTGGCATCATATTTTATTAACTGATCATATGTGTAAAATCTTAATTTGAAAAGTACCATAACTATAGCTCTTAAATAAATGCAGAGAAGGAAAAAGTACAGAATTTCTCTCGGAAATGTAGTGAATTGGAAGTATAAAGTAGCATAAAATGGAAATACAAGTCATGCACGAACAACAATAGATGTGTTTTGTTGTGCGACCATGTCTGAAATCAAAAGTGTTTATAGCTGTTCTGAACGGCCACACTGGAAGAGGACGTTATATCATTCAAATATGGGGTTAACAGCACACATTTTCAGACAGTCACTCCTTGAAGACATAGTGTTGGATTTGGTTGTACTTTGTTTTCTATTGCCCGTTTTACTGGGAGCTGCACAATTCCTTTGTTTAGAAGAGTAAAATGGGAAGATACAACAAAGATTGAGTTGGCATAATAATAATTTAGATTAGATTAGCTAGTCTTTAGGAGCTCTAAGCAAAGTTATTAAAGGGAAATGTTACCTGTAATTGAGAGACAATGGGACCAGAAGCATTTTATCTTTTCACATTTCTTTCCCTTTCCATTAAGGTGCTGGACCTCCTGCTGATCGGACAGTGGTGATCGAAGAGTACAGGTTCTTGTCTCAGAAGCTGTTTGCCGCTGTGTCCGTCTTCGCTGGCCTCGGCATCCTGTTCGGCATTGTCTGTCTAACCTTCAACATCTACAATGGCAACGTCCGGTGAGTTCACAAACACTGAATCTTATCATTGAATTCCCAGGCCCACACTAATTAACCTTTAATTGTGTGTGTGTGTGTGTGTGTGTGTGTGTTGGACTATGGACAATTCATTTGCAAGTATTTTGTAAATGGATTAGTCATTTAAGTCCAATTTATTGGTTTTAGCTTATCAAATGTAAGAATTTGACCATTGGTCTTGGTGTAAAATTACATTACATTAAATATATTTGGCTTATGGACTGTTGGTTGGTCAAAAGAAGACTTCTAATGAAACAATCTTGGGCTTTAGGAATTTGTGATTAGTTTTTTTTTCAGTTTTCTTATGTTTTATAGACCAAACAATTAACAGATTAATTGAAAAAAACAAATCAGCACATGAATTGAAAATGAAAAATCATTAATTGCAGCCCTAGTATTCATTATTATATTCACATACATATTGCTGTCATGTTTTTTGCTTTTCCACTCATCATGTGTGTCCTTCCAGGAAGCATTAGTGATGAGTAGCATCTCAGATGATTGTGAAAATAAAGATGTCCTCCGAAGGAAGGAATCATTAAAACGATTGTTTAAAAAGCTGAAAATAATGAGAATTTATGGATCCACTAAATGGGGCCTCATAGAATAAAGACACAGTTATTGTTACATGGAGGCTGCCTGTTTGAGGAGTAGTGAATGGAAATGACATCCTATAACACCCAGCTGCTTCTCCAACAGAGCAGCTCATTCACTGTGGTTGCATACCATGTGTGAATGTGAGTATTTGTAGGATGTGAAACAGAGAAAAAAATAAAGACAAAGATCCTTCCCCCTGTTGAGGTTAAAGGAAAATCAACACATAGCTCTGTTGGTAAATTTGGAGTGCTGTCAGTAGAGAGAAAAATTAAAACAATTGGTGCTGCCTACACCGTGTTATCCTCCTGCTAGCATTAGCACCCAACAGGCTTAAACAGGGCAGGTTTTAAACGTGTTTTTTTTGCCTCTAAACATGTTCAAAATGTCATTAAGGTGCCCACCCATGTGCAGTGATTCCTTCCAAGTGAACATGGTGAATCTGACTGCTGTAGATGTGAAAGAGATGCATGAAAGTTGTGCTAATTCAGCTATTTTTAGTTCCTGTGTTGAGATATAAGCATATGCTTATTTTTTAAATATGTTTGAATCTCTTTTCTGCGTTTTAGTTTGTAGACTGTCTCAAAGCACTCCTTGCAGTATCAACACTGCAACTAAACACAGCTGAATTAACACAAATTTCATGCATTTCTTTCACATCTACAGCAGTGAGATTCACTGTGTTCTCTCAGAATGAACCACTGCACATGGGTAGGCACTTTTAATGACATTTACAAGATGTTTAGAGGCTAAAAACACATTTAAAACTTGCCCTGTTGGGTGCTAACTCTAGCAGGAGGATAACACAGTTTAGGCAGCACCGATTGTTTTCATTTTTCTCTCTACTGACCGCACTCCAAATACAAACAACAGACCTACATGTTGAAATTGACTGGAATTCTCCTTTAATGTAAATGCTAAATGGCACCACTGCCTCTCAAGTTTAGGGACTACAAAGTGATTTGGGTGTGGCTTTGCTCAATGTAGCAGCTGGTTTCATTGTCACATTTTAAGCATATCCCTACACCAAATGCAAATAGACTTCCTTTAAAAACTGCCTTTTGATCTTGGATTTTGAAGCTTAATACATGTCCATGAACCCTCTGCAGCATATCTCCAATGTCTTTTTAACATAGTATTTTTATGTTTGACCCAGGTCAAAGTGATTTAAAGTCCCATAAGTCCATGAGCTTATCAGGAGTTTTCCAGAAAGCTGGAGAGGTTTGTTCCTTTGGGGATCTCTGGCTGGCTGCAGTGTGCCAGTCGGGCCTTCTTCCAGCTTTTATTATTTCAAGCACAATTTCACCGAGGGCTGATCTCAGCTGTCAAAACACTATGAGTCAGATCAAATAAAGTTTTTTCAGTAAGCTGTTTTCACAAGATGATTTGGCCCACATATGCCTTGTTAGGGGACAAAAAAAACATCGCAACGCAATCACAATCCTTTAGAAACACGGTGTCACTGTTTAAAGCAGTTATAATCAATATTTTTATCTATGAAATGACAACCTACAGAGAATTATCATTGGAATCTGCAGCTACCCTCAAATTTAAGGAGCTTTAAATTGAGATCAGTTAATTGTTTAGCTGTCCGACCTGCACATTTTTGTTAACTCTTAGTGGTCTTAAAGAACAGTGCACTACCTACTCAGCACCAAACAGCAGAAAAACACAATTAGGAACAATTTGTTTAACATAGTGGAGCATTTAGCAGCCAGCAAGACAGATATTTGCCCTGGGTATTGGTGGAGACCAAAAACAGTACTAAAAGGCGAGTGAATATTGGACTACAAATACGACCCCAAATGAATGATAATGTTGCATAGGCCAGACGAGATACAGCAAAAAGGTTATATAACCACTGAAAAACTTAGAAAGAAATATTCCTGTGCAGTCTCATAGATAGATAGATAGATAGATAGATAGATAGATAGATAGAATCTTTATTTTTTATTATATACTAGTAGCCTTAAATTATATATATATATATATATATATATATATATATATATATATATATATATATATATATATATATATATATATATATATATATATATATATATATATATATATATATATATATATATATATATATATATATATATATGTGTGTGTTTGTGCGTGTGCGTACAGTAAATAAGTAGCATGGCCTTGGGGCAACACAAGGACAGGTCAGCGATGAAAGAATATAGAAACCACACCTACTCCTGCAGGGTG
This sequence comes from Percina caprodes, assembly GCA_013375575.1. Classification (NCBI taxonomy): domain Eukaryota; kingdom Metazoa; phylum Chordata; class Actinopteri; order Perciformes; family Percidae; genus Percina; species Percina caprodes. The sequence continues at coordinate 3,528,263 of JABXJD010000014.1, forward strand.
AGCTTGAGCTAAGGGGCAGAGGAAAGCTGTTGTGCTGGATGGGTGGGTGTTATGGTACAGTGCAGATTATGTTAAACATCTTTAATCTGGAGATTATTATCCTGAGAGTGTCTTTACAACATTTATAGAAACACATTGTCTCAACTGGATAGAAATCACCAGTAGAGTACTTTTTTTTTTAGATTTTTCACACCCTTTATGTCCAGTGAAAACCATGTATTTTCAAATTTGGTAATTTTGAATTTGAAGGTTTGTGATTAACTGACGGATGATGTGTTCCTTCATGGGTTTAATATATTATCCCACTTTTTAAGATAAATAAACTCTTAAATAAGCTTCTTCGATCAGCCGTAAAATGCATCGTCACAGAGCTGAAAACAGATCTGTTTTTCTGACAAAATGAGATACGTGGTTCTCACAGGACAGTAACCCTGCAAACATATTATTTTATAGAATATGATGCGCAGTAGATGAAACTAAAAGTATATAAAGGAGTTAAATTAGCACAACCTTAAACATCTACAGTAGTAAAATGCAGCATACACATTACTGCAGCAGTAATGTTAATCCAGAAACATCATATAATTAAAAAAACACTGACAGAGATTATTTTAGTAATTTTACTTTAAATACTTAATAATAAATAATAAATAACCTGATAAGTACATTTTGCTGATAATACGTATTTTTACTAGGTAAGGTTTTGAATGCAGGACTTTGGAGTGGGTCATTAGTTGTTTTTTTTTAAGTAAAAAATATGAATACTTCTTCCATCAATATAAATCACAAACAATTATGTTTTCTCTTTATGGTTACTGATTTGCGTCATTATCCTTCAAGCTCCTGTTTATATATATATTTAAGATTATTTGTTTGGGGCATTTTTAGGCCTTTATTTCCATAGGACACATAAAGACATTAAAGGGGAGAGAGGGGGAATGACAGCAAAGGGTTGCAGGTCCGAGTTGAATCCGCGGCCGCTGCGTCGAGGAGTAAACCTCTATATATGTGCGCCTGCTCTACCAACTGAGTTAACCCGGCCACACCAAATAACGATACATTTTAAATTAAAAACCAACGTACATGCAATTAACATCAATCAATGACATTTCTAAGGCCACCAACACAATTAACACCTGTAAATTCAGCAATTTTACTTTTTAGTAGAAATGATAATTACCAGTTTTGTAGTTGTTGATGTCTTCATGTCTTCACTGTTTCAGCTACATCCAGAACTCTCAGCCATACTTGAACAACATGACAGCGGTGGGCTGCATGATGGCTCTGGCCGGAGTGTTCCCTCTGGGGATTGATGGTCACCACGTCCACAGATCTCAGTTCCCCGTCGTCTGCCAGGTAACAGGAGAAAGAGACAGACAGAGGTGGAAAAGAGCCAGAGGGCAGTTTGAGGAGGGCTGGGTACTGTCTGCAAATATTTGGTTTCACTGATTTGATGCTTGTACCAAAAACAGACATTTTTTACAAAATGTGTTGAAAGAAGTATAGCAGAAATTAAACTCAGATTTGATGGACCTATTTTTTTGTGTCACAAATATTGCACTCTGCAGTTAACAACTGTCAGTTTTAGTAAAGCCCTGTTCTACTGTGACATAAAGCAAACACACATTTAGGTGTTGTTGTGAGGGACAGTTTGGATATTCTGCCTGTGGCAAGCAAAACTGCAAAACTTAATTTCAGGACTATGATGACGCAACCTTAGTGGATGACATATGATGAAAGTTGAAACGTTGACATAATTCATCAAGAATTTTAATGTATTTTGGTATTCAGTGGCACATACATGATTTGCTGGGTGCCGGAATAGGACAGACAATGGGATCCCAGCACTAATGAGGAGTGGGACTACTTTCTCTGTCGCCCATGTTGAGTCTGTTTGTTGTGGAAACCAATGGGACATTTCCATTTCTGTAGTTTCTCTGCTCTATTTCTCTGTCCAGTTATTCTCTCTCATGCTTTGTTCTGCCTCTCTCTTGCACTCTGCCTCTGCTGACCTTCAACTCTGGATATTTTCTTTCTATCAATCTCTACATTTCCCCACTACCAACTTCTATCTATCTATCTATCTATCTATCTATCTATCTATCTATCTATCTATCTATCTATCTATCTATCTATCTATCTATTTATCTATCTATCTATCTATCTATCTATCTATCTACCTATCTACCTATCTACCTATCTATCTATTAAATAAAGGCCAGGGCTTCCATTACTTCGGTTTCAGCCCCTCACTTTTACAAAAGGAATACCTGCAGACACTATTCAGGCTTGAAAAAGTACTCCAACCCATGTTTATGTAATCTATATTTTTATGGCCTTTTTATTAGTAAATTAGTTATTTAAAGAGAAAGTAGATTGATAGACAATATATAATTTTTTTTTTTCTTCTTTGTGCCCCCACTTCTGAAACCAAACCTACACCCTTGAATAAAGGCATTTTAAAATTCTCTCCTCCTCCAGTTTCGCCTGTGGCTCCTGGGCCTCGGCTTCAGCCTGGCGTATGGCAGCATGTTTACCAAGATCTGGTGGGTCCACACACTCTTCACAAAGAAGGACGAAAAGAAGGAGAAGAAGAAGGTAGGGAGGAAGAGTGGGAGGGAGGGATAAACCTCTCAGCATTCTCAGAAGAGCATAGAAAGGATGGGAGAGGGAGGCTGGGCAACGCAGCATGTGTGGCGTGCGCTGATAAAAAAGCAAAGTTTAAAACTTTGCAGGCTTCCTCCTAGTAACATAATCTTCTAAGAGGCCAGCTCGGCATCATTCACTATGCTGGGGTTGTAGCGAGAGTGCAGGGATAAGGGTTTTGGACACACACTGACATAGATACTGTACTTTACACATGCACATGCACACATGCAATATTTAGGCATAGAAGCTTGCAGATTTGGGGCATACATAACCAGGCCCTGATACCCACGTCATCAGCTTTATTTGCATGTGTGTGTGTGTGTGTGTGTGTGTGTGTGTGTGTGTGTGTGTGTGTGTGTGTGTGTGTGTGTGTCTTGAAGATAGTGTATCCTGGAGCCAGCAAGATACTGCCACTCTGCGATGTGTTGTGGGAATTTCTAAGACCTAATCAGAAGAATAAGAGATTAAGCCATTTATGGAATATTTATGAATATGGATGAGTATTAAAGTTCTATGCAGAAATCCAACCTTCGGGGGGTTTATTATTTGAGCCAAAGCACAACGAATCGGGTTGACTTTCAACTCTCTTCATGTCCACAGAAGGGCAATTTGCCAGAGAGCTCTGTATTAGTTTAAAGAAACTTTCACAAATCAAGGGGAGAATGAGCACTTTCAAATCATTTTTCATGCAACTCAAGGGAAGAGGCACCCAGGATTGTGTAATGTGTTTTCTTCTTTATTTCATTTTTCAGTTTTAGTCATTGCACGCTTGAATGGCTGTTACTATGTTGGAGGTGCTGGGAGTAAGCCAGCGTGGTTGAATGAAAAAAGATGTGTGGTAAGAAAGAGTAGGGAGTCGAAATAGGAGAGCTCATTTTGGCGGCCTTGTTTTTCGGTTACGGCTGTATTGCTTCCATTATTGCTTATGTTAAAAAAATATTGGCCTCTTCGGAAACTGTCCACACAAAAGCATCTCAGTGTGTATAAATGATGATTTCAGGTGGCAGCACAAATATAGCTACTGCAGCGCTCTGTGTGTTGCCTGCACACACACACACACACACACACACACACTCCTGCTGCTCTTAAAATATACTTATACATACACTTGTACACACATTCAGAGACACACTTTCAGAAAGACAATTCACACCCAGTCATCTGGAAATTACAAGGACGCCTGTCGTATTATTTGTCCTGGTTGTTTGTCTTTGTTTGTGGACTGGCTCGTGATGCCCTTGGATAGTGATGACTGTTGTGTATGTGTCTGTTTGTGTGTCGTTTGCTCACACAGCAACACTTGGAGCCATGGAAACTCTACGCAACGGTTGGAGTGCTGCTGGCTATCGACTTCCTGTCACTCATGATCTGGCAGATTGTTGATCCTCTGCACATTACGGTGGAGGTAGAGTACGAAAGACAGATGAGATAATTTGTGTCATCGCCCGTTAGCACAGACACGCAGCTGCCGTCATAAGTCAATAACGCAGTAATGAGACGCCACGCCTCGTTTGTAGAAATGTCCTTTCATTCATCTTACACTCAAAGAGCGCAATCTGAAACACAGACAACACACAGTACTGAATATTTAAATGTATTTGTGTTCAATAGTGTAAGCAATACAAGTACTGTTAAAGGTACCCTGTAGCATTTACTGTAAACAAAAATCAACATTCATTTAGCAGCCAAGCAAACATTGTGAATGAATTCCCTGCCTCATTATTAAACATTTATCGTCTCATTCTCGAAATCATTTGTCTGGCTTTGCCAGACCTTCCTCCACCGTGGCGCTGCGGAGGAGGGTCTGGCTAGTCCACACAGCATTCTGGGATGGGAGAAAAATGTGCTTTGGTTAATTGGCTTTTCTTTAAACCAATCACAATCGTCTTGGGCGGTGCTAGGCACCGGGAAAAGCCACTGTGGTATTGCAAAATAGCTTTGGGAAGGAACTTGTTTTGCTGGAAAATGTGTACACTCAAAAGTTGTTTTAGTCATGCAACAGAGAAGTCAGATTGGACAGAGTCTAGGTAGCTGTCTGGATTTAACAACACCGGCAGCTCCGCCGCTAGTTAAGTTAGCGTAGTAAATGGAATCCTATGTTGCCGGTTAGCATGTTTTGAGTAAAATTGAGCCAAAAACAAAACAACAACAACCTAATTACTGCTTGTGGCTTGTGTATTCACAACAAGTACAAATAGCAATGCAGATTAAGACTAGACGATTTCCTAGGCAGATATTGATTTGGGACTATATTGGGTGGAAGCACAGCTAAAGCACTGCTATATGGGCGCAAAGATCACGCAGCACCTTAAACCCACCAACTTCAATCAACATACCCGGCGTGAATAGCTGGCTATTTTTCCAACAGTAGACAGTGAATGGTAATGAACATGGTGGATTTTGTGTGAGACAAAGAGGATGACGTCTCAGACCGTCAAGATCCAGAAGTATACCTCTATGAACCAGGGTTTTCAGACGTGAAAGTTGCGTGCTTTGGAAATAGAACGAGAAGAGGTGGAGGTTGCAATCACTCAACAGCCCGAGGACGTGAGCTCATGGTTATTTTACAGGATAGATCGACCCATATTAAACCTGTATTCACACAGAGCTGCTGCGTGATATCTTGGCGCCATGTAGCCGTGCTTTGCAATATAGTCCCAAATCAATATCTAACTAGGAAATCGTGTAGTCTAAATCTGCATTGCTATTTGTACTTGTTGTGAATACGCAGGCTGCAAAAAGTAATTAGGTTGTTTTTGTTTTTTTGTTGGCTCACTTTTACTCAACATGCTAACCGGAAACATAGGATTCCATTCACTATGCTAAGATAACTTGTGGTGGCGCTAGGTTGTGTGTTCCTTCAACCATAGTCTTCAAAAATCGACCCGAGTAACAGAGCAATCCCGGAAGTGGAACGTCAAGGATATAGACTATGAAACTTCATTAAACATGCTTGAATCAATATTTTCAACACTGAATCCAGGGACTCACATATAAACAGCATATCCTGTTTGTTTTTTTAAAAACCTGGATGCTACCTAAATAAAAAACGGGATACTGTAGCATGTAAACATCTTATCCAGGTCTGATCACTCTCTGCTATGTAGCCAGGTGGGTCATTATAGTTAGTCAGTTAAACAAAAAATATGATGGTAAATTGTGTTACATTGAAATAAAAGGTAATGCATAAATTCTTTTTGCCATTACCAGTGATCAGATGGATTAGCTACATCAAACCAAATTGAGTTAATTTTCAACTGTTTAAGTAACTCAGTCCGAAACGAGTGGCTCAGTTGTTTGATACTCTTATACGGTTCAAACTTTAAACAGCATATCATGAATACGATCAAAACCTGGATAAGACACAAAACCGAGACAGTAATGTGCATGACTGCGCTCATTAAGTGCATTCAAGCTCTGTAGGAACAAGAGTAGACTGCGTTTGCCATTGTTAGCCCTAATCTGCACATGCTAACTTACTGTCAAACCTTGTATGTAAAGCTTTATTTCATGTGTATTGGCTATCTGATACTAATTAAATTCACTCATCTACATTGGACACAAGGGAGGGATCTATTTACTCAAGGGGATCAACCGTGTAGTCACTGGGGCTTGTGCCTACTGTGCATTTCTGCGTCATCCTCCAGAGTGCTGCTGTCTCATTGTTTCTTATTATCTCCTGTTCCCTCACTATCTCTCTTTCCCTCTATATTTTTATCCTTCCATTCCTCTTTCTCTGTCTGCCATGCAAGTAGAAGTTCACTAAGGAAGCCCCTAAAGAAGATTTGGATGTCCTGATTCAGCCCTTGCTGGAGCACTGCAACTCAGAGAAGATGAACACGTGGCTCGGTACCCGTCCTCTCTTTTTCTTTTTTTATCCTCTCATATCTCAATCTGTCTCTTTATCATTCTTTGCCCTTCTCTGGTTTTGAATATTTTTTTGTCACACACACATTGGCTTGTGTAGAAACATACGGATACACACACACACGTCACTACCATTCACTCTGAATTAAACAGGCCTCATATCACAGCTTTTTCCCTCAGCCCCCGCCACCCGCCTTACGTTTGATTCCTCTTTTCTGCCCCTTTTTGCTTCTCTTTTTGTCGGCCCACGCGGCCTCTCTCTCTCTCTCTCTCTCTCTCCCTGTCTCTCTGTCCCTGTCTCTCTGCTGTCTTTCTTAGCGTGGCAGCCCTTATGAAAGTATAATGGTGCTGAAATTCAAATAATGTGGGTCACAAACTGGGCCATTGCCCCATAGCATTTCCTTTTCTCAGAGAAGAAAAAAGGGTGCTTTAATATCAGGCGGTATAAAGAGACAATGGACAGTCTGAAGAAGTGTCGAACTTACTCAGTCACAGATCCTCTTTTCTTCCCTGCTTCTCTTTCACTGGTACATTCTCTTTTCTCTGTCACTCTAACTGGCTTTCAGCATATTCAGCCTATACTTTAGTTTCTATTGGATCTACATTTTTGGTTTTCTACTCACTTACTCACTCAATGGCCACATTGAGCTGTTCACAATACCTACACTAGAAACAAAGGTTGTTTAAGCCATCTTCCAGGTTTTCTGTTGTTTGCTGTCTCAATATGTCACTAAGACTGCATCTATCGCCACATCCTGGAACATATTCTTTGTTGCTTCAAAGACAAGACAACATTTTAAAGTGTAAAATACTAAATGGTGTGAATACTATGTGTGCTAACAGTTCTTCCTTTGAAGATTTGAGTTGCTCTGCGGTCCTAACTAACTTTGATTATGACTACCTCAATTAATATTTTACTGTAAATATTTTTCCAGTTTATACAATCATGGTATATGAAGACAAATGGGGCCAAATGTTTTGTTAATTTAAAAGATGAAAAGCTAAAACTATATAGAATGACAACACAACCACACACTATAGTTTTTTGTTTGTTTTTTTTGTCTTTCAAAATGGAAAAAAAAACCTTTGGCCCCCATTTGTGTTTCGTACAATACTGGCAGGCTCTGCATTCCTTCAAATATTGCCTTGGTTGCATATTGTCTGTCTGTGCATAATATGTCTCTTTCTTGCATGTTTTTACTCATACCCAAAATTAAAGTGCCTCGTAGATGAATAAAGTTGAATTGAATTGAATTTCACACATCATATTCTATAATTTACATGTTCTCTCACTGTTTCCCTCTTTCTGTAGGTGTGGTATATGGCTACAAGGGTCTCTTGCTGCTGCTGGGAATATTTCTGGCTTACGAGACCAAGTCTGTCTCCACAGAAAAGATCAATGACCATCGGGCCGTGGGGATGGCTATTTACAACGTGGCTGTGAGTCCAAAAAAAAACACTGTCTTACCTACACTCCTTTTTCTGTGTGCTGCTGTCTGCTCAGAGCAGTCTGTAGCACGCTGAATACATTTAAAGTTGCAATAAATACCTTCTTTTTTTTAGTACCCCATAGCACAAAGGAGCCGTAGTATATCTGTGGGGGGTTAATCAATGCCAGTGCCTCCATGATTACTTTGCCCAGTGCTCAAATATTTGGCTTCCAGAAGTAACTTTCCTGCTCATTTCAGAACAAAACAGGCAACTGACTGACCAATGGGTGCAAAAGCTAAAAGCTTCATTCTCAAGGGGCTTGCAGTTCCTGCTGGTTGTTTATAAAAGTGAATGGAGTTCAAAGATAACTTAATACCCCCTTATTGCCTCTGACATATTTTCCTCATTTAGTAGATAACTGGCTAAACAGTACGGAACATCACATTGAAATACTTCCTGTGGAGCTACAATACAGTGTAACAGTTGTATTGTTTTTTTTAGGTTTTGAGGTCAGAATCAAAGTTTCTAGATTTATCATTTTGCATCGATTTTTATAGTCATACAACAAAAAGACCATTGTAGACAGAATACAAATAATAATTTATCCTCTCAAACAACCCCTCGGATGTGCTGAACATTACAGATTGATGATCAAGTAAAAAATACAGCAAGGTACATGCTGGCATAATGATTGGTTGGAGCAATATGAGACAGAAACCAGCTTATAGTACGTCTAAGTACGTCTTGAGATTTGATTCTCTAAAATGCCAATCCCTGGACGCAGTTCTGTCCAAATTATAATACTGTCAGCACACGCTGCTGTCATGTATCATACATTTTGATACTTATGGGGATGATTTACATCTCAGATCTACTTTTTTAAATAACATATTCTCAATGGGACTTCATCATGAAATTAATGTTAAATAAAATACAAAAGGACGCATCACAAACTTGCAATGTTCTGAAACTTAAGCATACTTTGTGTGTGGATGGTATAGATTCTTTGTATGGATCTGTTAGATTTAAAAATGTAGCCACTAAATGACAGTGGTAAACGCAGCCGTCAGTCATAAACATTTTTCAGCTCTTGTTAAAAGCAAGTGAATCATCTTAAACTCCGGCACCTAGGATGCACTTTACACTGAAATAGCTGCCATTATGATCACTTTAGCACTTTAGCCAAATACTCACTGCCATTTCCTGACACTCTTGACACAGGGTACCTTTGTAATTGATGTAAAATGTCTGGAGAAAAAAGTGGTTTCTGTCACTTTAACTGCCAGAGGAGCTTTTCTGCTTTGATCAAAAGCCAGCAAACATTTTGTTTTGTTTTTATTGACCATTTTGGCAGACTTTCCTGCGCTTGCCTCGATTCCTATTAATAAGTAAAAGAAGAATACTCAGCTTATACTGAAGTAATTAATAAATGGATTGATCTCTCTGTCTAGGAGAGGATTTATCACTGATCTATCATTCATGGTTGTTTTATGAGAGCATTAAATGCTGTTTGCCTGCTCAATTCATCACATGGTTCCATAATGTGAGACTAGTCTAATGTGATTATTTTATGTTCCGATTTACACATTTCAGTTTTATGATGATGCCAATAGTTAATGGTGTCTGGAAAGGGACCTCCTTCCTCTTTGCTAAGCTGTGAGCCTCAGGCCCTGATGAGATGACAATGTGGTGATTGTCAGCGCGCTGTTGCCACTTCAGTTATGACTTTTTAATGCTGTTTTCACATGGGAGCCCTCCCCGGAATAATAAACAGATGCTTAATGCTTTTATGGATGTGTTTTCCTACCCTCTCATTCTCTCGCTCTCCAACTCTACTTTATTCTCCACCTCTCCTCCTCTAACCTCCCCTGCCTCCTTCCTCTTCAAACTTCTCTCTTACTTTTTCCTCCTCCTTTATTCTTTTACTGCTCTTTCTTTCCGTTTCTCTTTCTGTCTTTCTGTCTTCCTCTCTGTTCCTGCAGGTGTTGTGTCTGATCACGGCTCCAGTGACCATGATCCTGTCTTCGCAGCAAGATGCCTCTTTTGCCTTTGCCGCTCTAGCAGCCGTCTTCTCTGCCTACATCACACTGGTCGTGCTTTTCGTACCCAAGGTGCTCTGACACGTCACTAAAACCTTTGGAAAATGCTGTGCACACTAAAAAAACAAACACTCATATTGCAGTACAACTGCATGTCCAATGTCGAGGAAGTCCAGCCTGTACTAGATGGTGCATGAAAATGACTAACTTCTGAAACTTTGTTCTGTCTGATAGTTCTTTTTTTAGGTTTGAGTGCATTGCATTTGACTGGCTGTTACATCAAAAAAGAAGGCTACTTAAATGATCAAATCTTTAATGTGTTTATGATTTCACCATTATGGTAATAATCTGTGACATTAGTTAGTTAATATAACAAGCTTTTAGATGTGTAGCTCCTGTAAACATTTGGTTTTAAGAAAAGAAATCCTCTGGCACACACAAAGTAAGACGTTTTAAATGTCTGGCAACAGCTACAATGATTTGCAAAAGAAGAACTGTGTAGCGCACATGAGCACTGTTGCCGACTGTACAGACAGAGGAAAGAGTGCCACCTACAGAAATTTAAACCACATTAACAGAAAAGCCAAGGAAAAGAAAAACCATTGCAGTATCATCGCCACTGTTTTATTGTCTGGCTGTTTCTGGAAGCCCAGTACATAAACCACGCAGCAGTGAGCTCTAAGCACCAAAGATGTCGCCAAAATAAGAAACAATATGAACATGTTTAAGCAGGCAGAGAAGTGTGAGAGCTTTTGGCTGCATGCATTATTATATGCACTGTACTCTTCGGCCTTTGTTCTTTATTGACTTTGTGTTTCTGTGGTGGTCCAGATGCGGCGTCTCATCACCCGCGGCGAGTGGCAGTCGGAGCAGCAGGACACTCTGAAGACCGGCTCGTCCACGAACAACAACGACGAGGAGAAATCTCGGCAGCTGGAGAGAGAGAACAGGGAACTGCAAAAGATCATCCAGGAGGTGAAAACATTGCATTATACAGAAACATACACATTAATATCATTATTATTTAATGTCCAAATGCCACACAATTTACATAATCATTGTACACATAATTAATTGTATAATATACTGTATATATACAGTATATGTACAGTATGTATTCATGGATATAGGTAATGCACATTCATGTAGGTTTACGCTTTTATTATAGAGAAAATATAGTGCATTTTCTATGAGTATGTGTATGTGTGATTTACTTGTGAATGGTGCATAATATGAGAAAATAGAGTATAGTAATAACACCCAATGTTGTGACATATAAACAGAGGCATGGCTTTATGTCATCATGTTTCCTTTATTATTTTAGCTTTTTTTATTGCAGGTAATTCTTTATAGGTTTTCTATGACAATGTAACCTTGTTTCTACGATTTGCTTTTACACTGACAAATATAGAAAAGGGTTGTGAAGCATCCCTCTTTTATTCATTGTTATTGCGAAAGTGCAGGTCCATAAATTCCATGAAAAAAAATGAATCTATTTAGTGGGTGAGGTTCCAATACTGTTTAATTTATTATCATATTTGGTCCGAAAAAGGCCGAAATCCTCACATTTGAGAAGTTAAAACTAGCATTAGATTTGGTATTTTTGCTTGAGAAATGACCACCAAGTAATTGCAGTCAATTACCGCTAGAAATGCTAATAAGTGCTTCTAAATGCCAAATATTATGGGGTTGAAGTTGAAGTAAAGCTCTACAACAATCTCTGTCTCTTCTCGTCTTTAGAAAGAGGAGAGGGTATCGGCACTGCGCAACCAACTGGCTGAGCGACAGGCTCTACGCAACCGCCGACGACCCTCCTCAGGCCAGAATCAGAACCACAACACCCCGCCGCCCTCCTCCCAGCCGGATCCCAAGTCTTTGCTCCCCCCGCCCGGCTACCCCAACCCTACCACGGACAATCACGCCCTCCCGCCTTCCTTCTCCAACTCCACCAACCTCTACCCGGCTGACAGCAAGATGAGCCGCAACCACTGTCACAACAGCCAGATCCCATTGCTGTATAAATAGGCGAGGCACTGGGAGAGGGTGGGGGGTGGGGGGGACACTTGCAGAATGCACACAAACCGGGGACACAAAACACAATGAGACACTGTGACTTTCACTTGTTTCGGCGATAAGCACAGCGGTGGAGTGACACTGTTTTAAAATATGGCGTGGAAGCACAAATAAGTACACAGGAGTGCTTTGCACTTGGCCACTTCTGGGAGAATCACACAGGTAACACCCGTCCTCACAGTTTTGATCACACTGTGTTCAACCCAGCAACGAGGCACTTGTGACTGGTCAGACCAGCAGCACTCAAGGACTTTTAAAAAGTTCAAGTGAACAAATAGATCTCGTAATCATTCCTCTCCCTCATTTGTTATCTTGTTCTGTTGTGGAGGCACCGCATCAAGGATCTTAAAAGGAAACGTTGTGCTTGTGTCTTTGCTAAATCGTCTCCACCTTTTGTCTCTCGAGTTTGTTGACTATGTAGGCAAGATCATATGGTAGTGATTTAAATTGTTCTGTAATATCTGATATGTTTTGTCATGGAGTTGTTGAATTATTTGTTTCCTTTTTTCAGGAGAGTTGTGAAAACTGAACTTTACAAAGGACAGAGCAATGTACAGTTGTTTCCAATGTTTCCTCTAAAGAGATCGACTGTGTGGAACACTCGTTTCACTGAAAAGTGATAATGTGCGTTAATAAATAGCCATAATTTAGAAGGGCCTTGGCATGTATGGATGTCTGTTGTCAGTACTGTGTATTCAAGTACAACACAACATCTTGAAAATCCAGTCCTTTGCTGAATATAAGACCCATTTTAAAGGAGAAAATGATCAGTTTGCTCGTGTATAGGGACATTTTTTGATAATTTTGCCATTTAAAATAATGTTTCACAATGTATTTTTTGAGATTTGTGTTGTATCTATTTAGCTGTATAGTACGGAAGTAGCCATAAAATAAACCCCTCATCCTGCATCTTATATATTTTGCAGATATCGCTAGATACTGCTGCAGCCATAGTAACTGCGGCTGATTCTCACTTTTAGAGAAAACTCCAACTTCCATGTCAGAAAAATGCCTGCCTCCTGGAAATGAAAGCCAATGTGTATTTATACAGCAGCAGTGCAGTGAGATGTGGGGCTTCTACGATGGCGATTTCTTTAAATATTCAGAGAAAGCACAGTTTTTATACATGTGAATCTGTTACATGTCATTCTTTTAAGCCTTTTTTTATTTTGAAAGGATGTTTTCTCTCATGTTTTTTCCATTACAGATATCCTGGATGGATGCTAATTTTTTCTATTTTTCTTTCCCATTTTGCCATTTTGGGTAAATTGTAAATGTATCAAAGAAGGATATCCGTAAAGTAATGTGACATACTGTATTTATTCAGCAGTTAATCTGGATGTACTATTTCATTCATAAGCTATTTCCAGATTGTATAAAGCAATGATACCTGAATGGCTTTATCAGCAGGTAAAACAATATTTTGTCAAATATTTTTTTTAAATATATGTCAGTGTGCACTTTGAATTGAACAAACTATGGTTATTCCACGTTATGTTGCAGTTATCCTAATACAGTTTAGCTCAGGGTATGGAGGCGGACATCATTGAATGAAATAGGCCATATTTATTAACTGTGCAGTACCTGTATCACATAGTGTAACATATTGAATGCGGAAATAATTTAGGAAATGTTCTATTATCTTGCACATATATGACAGTATACATGGATTTGTGGATATTTGTATTCACTATATCTAAGATCTTAAATGTTAATATATTTCAGAGTATGTGTATGCAATTATATGGGTACCATAAATAAAATAATTGTTTTTTCATTAGGTATTTTTGTGCTTCAATGATACTTTTCACATTTCATTTCCAAAACTCTGTACTGTTGAACAAATCCAAAATGTTGCAGTGGACTTTTCAGCAACTCAGGAAACGCTAGATCCCTTTTGTTAAATAAAGCCCCAATTCCATGATTCATTTTTCACCATTTTGTCTTTTTAGAAACATGAACCTTTTTTCAACCAGCTTCTGAAAGAGTCTCAGCATCCTGTGGATTACACAGCCAAGCATGATGACACCATCCACTAGATGTCACCAGTTATTTATTGCTTCGCTGACTTAACAATGAACTCTAAAGCAATTAACTTTGTCAGAGTGTATTTATCAGTGAAACTTGATTATTTTTCTCCAAGTTGGCCTGCGGGTCTCAAAGAGCCAATAAATTCAGCAGAAGAATACATTAAACAATAGTGGGAAGCTGTTTTCAATACAATGACCAGCTGGGAAGGCCAATGGAAACCTTGTTACTAAGACAAAGGATGTTTGTGGATATAAAGAAACTAAAGTAGGCAAATAGCTCCTGTATGTTTGAAGATGATGACAATGTGACAAAACCAGCTGTGCTGCAGTCCCACACATGCACATGTGCGCACATGCACGCACGCACACACGCACGCACACACCCTACCATGTCATGTTTCTTTCCAGCTGGCTGAAGATGAAGTATGTGGTAATAGAGGGAAGAGTAGTGTGAAGGCGGAAGAAGGTTTTGTGTGGGAGAGAGGGTGGTGGGGTCAGGGTTTTGGGGGGGGTGATTGGGGAAATCCCGCTCTGGGCTGAGGCTTCTGTGTGCCTCTACCTGACACAGCACTCGGCAAGAACACAACAAAGCAGGAAATTCCCCTCATTTTGTCTGATCTAACAAAGAAAGTATTTGCTGCCAGTGGAGGAATTTCACAGCAACTTGTCGGCCATGTAACAGGCCGAGCTCGAGCTGTTTGCCAACTCAACTTTCTATTTCTTATCTCAACACTGAAATGAGCTCATCTTTTGTAGTGACACAAACTTGTAACTTTTTTCTTTGCTTTTTAATTACATTTGTGTGCACATACAGTACATAAATTTAATTTGTAACACCTAGCCCATGATTTAAATATAAATAAATACAAATAAATACATATATACATACATACATACAAGTTGTAATAGGGGATAATAGTTCTGGACATAATCCTCAAACCTAAACTCTCCAGTGAAGAGCTGTGTCTAGATCTGATACAGCAGAGAAAGTTTAGCCTACTACAATCTCAGGTCAGCATAAATAATGTACAGAAAGTGCCTAAAACATAAATATTGTTGCAAACTGTTACAGTTTATAAGATTTAAAAAAATCTGTACCACCTGTTTGGCTACAAGCTTTATCTCCATTGAGATTTAAACACTACTGCATCACCATTAAGATGAATAATACTACTACTACTACTACTACTACTACTACTAATAATAATAATAATAATAATAATAATAATAATAATAACAATAACAATAACAATAATAATAATAATAATAATAATAATAATAATAAAAACATACATTATGTTTTTTTTAAAGCCAAAAATGATGGTACTTTGCAGAGCTTTGTATTGTCTCTATTAGTATTACAGCAAAGAGTCATTTCAAAGTGCAAACACACCAAAGAAAGTCCTTCCCTCGTCGGTCTCCAGCTCTGATAGCTGGTTGGTCTCCGTCCACAGTCGGTCTCCTTTGTTCAGCTGAAACACTGCACCCAGATAAATGGCATTGTACCAGCCCTGTCCGTCACTGTTGACGTCCTCCTGAGCAGTGTTTTGGCACACCGACCTCACCGCGCTCATCAGAGATGTTTTGCTGCCTATGGAGTCGGAGTAGCGCCAGATCCTGTGGCTAAGAGGTGTGATGTGTTTTCCCGCTTCAACCTCGTCGCCATCGCTGCAGGACACTCTAAACGAAGCCTGGCTGTAGACAAAGTAGAGGCCGGTTTGTGGGATAACGATCTGGTTGTTCACCAGTTTGAATCTGCCCTGAGCAAATGCCTGGCCTTGATCGATTCTCCACTCCAGCTGTTCTGGAATACTCTTGCCGTCTTCGTAACCTGGAAATAGAGCAAGAAGAAGCACTATTACAACCTTGAAGCACTTTGGTTCTTCTCTCCACGAGGTGGTTAATAATCAACAGGTATGCTATTAGGAAAGTGGAATGAAATATTGACTGTACAGTAGCAAATGGAAAAACTAGCGCTTCATTATAGTCATAGAGTGTTCCTGACTGACGTACTTCTAAAAGAGGAAGCTGCAAATACCACACAAGTGGTCTAAACACTAAGATCATTGTTTGTTGAGGACTAAATCAAGGTATGCTAAGACTCACCTTCCAAATGGATGGCTGCCTTGGCTTTGCTGCTGATTCGGCTCAACGTGTAGTGGGGATCTGAGGAACGAAAGACAAATGTTAGCTTGTCTCAAATAATCCACAGAAACTACTAAAAACTATATCTCACAAACCCCCTCAGGTGTATTTACATAAGCACTCATGCATATAATCACCTTTCTCAACAGTGTCCTTCTTGACTAGTGTTTCTGTCTGGCCTGGTTGTGTCTGTGTTGAGAGAAAAACAGAATGATTAGAGATATACACACAGAAATGTCAAGACAAAATACAAGGTTTTAAAAGAAAAGAAAGACAGTATTCATTACCATACTTTCCGGCTTTCTGCTCCAGTACAAAGCAAACAGCTGGACGCCTCCTAAACAAAGTGCCACAGTGAGAAGGGCCACGGACAGCGTCCATATCCACCCAGTGGAGGACTTCTTTTCTACCAAAACCATTGTCTTCTCCTCATGACCCATCTCCACATCACTTGGTGTTGTTGTGTAGGCCACCATACTGTGCACAACTCTGAGGGTTTACTGCTTGCAATATAGAAAAAAAATCTACAAATTAAAACACTTGGCTGGATGCTGTGTCTGTGTCCTCAGGTGCTTCCAGTGCTCTGTGGTGATAGTTCTTACTTTGTGTTGCTATTGTGTTTAGAGTGAACTTCTGCCAAAGAGCTTGTAGTATTTATGCTGTGGCAGCTACTTCTGCAGCGGGGAAACTCCAGTGATGTCACTTTGTAAGTGGAGACATTGCAGAAGGCAGCAGCAGTAGAGAGACCTGGGCCATGGAGAGAAACGAGCCGCGGCTGGGAGTGGAAAGAAAAGTCATAGAATTTTTAGTGGAGTTTCACCAGAGTGCAATGGGAGTTGGGAAAGTGGTTGGTCTCTACTTTTAGGTTGTGAAAAATTACACAGTGTTGTGTGTGTGTGTGTGTGTGTGTGTGTGTGTCTTGTTTAACTATATCCGTGGGGTCCAAAACCCGGGAGTTGAGTGTTCTTGTGGGGTCAAAACACACCCCATAACTTTAAAGGGCTGTTTGAGGGTTACAACTTGGTTTTAAGATTAGTGTTAGAATTAAGTTATGGTTAGAGTGAGAGTAAGGGTTAAGGGTAGGCATTTAGTTGTGATGGTTAAGGTAAAGGTAAACGGCTAGGGAATGCATTATATCAATGACGGGTCCCCACAAAGATAGTGCCACACACTATGTGTGTGTTGTTGTTTTAAAGTTGAGCGTACATTAGTTGTGTTGTAAGGTTTCAGTGGCAAAATATGCAGTAATTTAGGACCAAAATACCGTAATTAAAATGCAACAAATTGCCTATTGGCTAGGCTATAAGAATTTGTCTTGGAGGACACACACATACACACACACACACACACACACACACACACACACACTATACAAACACTGAGACAGACACAAAGTCAAAAGCACATATTGAGTTCATTACTGACTTGAGCCACCCACAGAATGTACGTTCTGTGTGTAACTGCTGAGGTTTACACATACATCAGCTCACACCAACATTCAGAGGTTGGACCAGATGTTTTAAAATACCACAAAAATATGTGGATTGTGTAAACAAGTCACCTGTTGATCACCTATATTTGTAACACTTTAGTTTAACATTTACAAGATGGTAACACATTATAATGTAGTTGTTAGTAGATAAAACTAACAACAGGTATAACTTCTCCTGTTTGTACTTTCTATACTGTTATTGATTTCCTGTTCCTACTGTACATCAGCCTTAAAAGGAGACGTTATAGTTGTTAATAAATACATTAATTAAGACATTCATCTAACTACATTTTAGTGTGTTAATGCTAAATAGGGGTGTTAAAGTTAAGTTTTACTAATGTTAATCTTTATCTTTAAAGTATTAGAATAGGTTCAGCAGTCAGAAAGTCATTGATAAATACCAAAACTGTAAAATAAATGATAGCCATCTGCTTGACACACTTTAACACTTTATTATAAAGCACTTATTTTAAGTCACGTAAAGTCCCGGTGAGATTAAGATCTAGTTTTCACAAGAGATGGTAAAATATTTATAACGACATAAAGTAAACAATACAACAAGATACCTAAGAACAAAAGATACCCATTTAAAGATATGCTGAAACAAAGGCATAAGTAATAGATGATAAATAAATAACTACATATTTCATATTTAGAATGCCCCAGGATTTTTTTAAATCTAATCTCAAAAGAGAAAACTGTGTTGAAGCAAAACTTGGCAACACTTTTCTTTCTGTTTCAGAATGGAGAGATGATGCAAATGAACAAACAGGTTTTTAAACTTCCCCTCAGTGGCCACAGTCTCTGCCTTGGTTTCCTTATTTCACTTTTCCAACTTACTTTTTGTGTTCAAGACTTAATGTTAAAGTTAGGATTACACACTTAAAACATTTTAGTTTTAAGTGTGTGTGTGTGTGTGTGTGTGTGTGTGTGTGTGTGTGTGCGTGTGCGTGTGCGTGTGCGCGTGTGTGTGTGTGTGTGTGTGTGAGTGGGTGTACATATGAGTGTATGTGTGTGTGGGGAAGAAACACACACGGACTGTCTCATTCCAACATGCAAATGAAAGCCGACCACAAGATGTTGCAGGATGAAATTATTGTCGTCATCATCATCATGTGCACCCACATGACACACACACACACACACAAAAACAAACAAACAAATAGGTACATTGCTTTTGTACAGTTCCCCCTGCTCACTCACCCACCACTTCTCGATTATTCATAAGAAGAATCACTGAATGAAGTTTACGGTTAGCATATCCGGTGACCTCAGACTACAAGCTACATTCCCAAATTAATTCTTTCATAATGACTGTGAAAGGGTTTACAGTAGACATAAGTGTAGTCCATAAGACATAAGACATAAGAAGTAAAATGGTAATCAGAACTGAATGTAACACAAGACACATCTACAAACTACAATTTAGTTAGAAGAATTAAACTGGCTTTATTGTCATCCCTCACATTTAGAATAAATAAAAAACGTCACAGTAGTGTTGGAGTTTGTGTTTGCACATAAATGCATATTATTTAAGCATTTTATGGTAATGTAAACATAATTCCATATTTTAGGAGAGTGTGTCTTCAATCCTTAGACACATTTTAGGGTACGAAATTCTTTAGAACAGTAATATATTGTATCTTGGCTTGATAACAGAAGCAATTGGGTTAAAAAATTATCCGTATCTCTGTAAAATTATACTGGCTGGCTACAATAAACCTTGCAGTCTTAAACAATGGATAGACATTTTAAAGGATATATATGCAATTGAAAGACTGACATTTTCCCTGACATTTTACCCTACCCAGGAAATGGGAGAAATGGATCCCTTTTACTGCAAACAATGAGGACGCTGTCATATCTGGATTGGGATAAATAAAGACACAATACAGACACAAAGTCAGCAGACCAAGAAATGTAAACCACACTCGGTTCCCACTCTTTACTGATGTTTCTCTCTCTTTCTTTCGTAAAACATACAAAACTTGTTCTAAATAAAAAGTGACAAAATAACCATAATATATGTCTTAATGTGTTCTGGCAACACCACCTCTTTCCCTAATTTTTTATAACGCTGTACAAAAATGTCTCCCAGATGACAAAAACACAATTTCCCAGTTAGAGGTCATCTGTAATATGTAACTCCCAAACTCCCACACGATTCCACCAAGAGACAAATACCTCTTTTCATGGAGCCGGGGGGAATATAAACCTGGTAACTAACCCTCCCCAGTTCGAGCCCTCATATCTCGGTGCCCTTTCCTTTCTCTGCTGTGTGCCTGAATCATTATCAGTCCCCTCCTAATCATTTAGTGACATATTGCTCACATGTAACTCTCCCTGCAATATCTAGAACATTTTACCTATTTCGTTCTTTGCTAAATTTGCTTGTGCATTGCCTCATGAAATCCCAGGATTGTGAGGTCATCACGCAGTGGGGCTTAACCACAATGCAGATTACATCAGGGCAGGAAGGAAAGGATGGAGGAAAGAAAGGCGGAAAGAGGATTAGGGAGCCAAGGAGGGAGGAAGCAGTAAAGGAAGGAAACTGTTCTTTTTAAATAAAGTGTTGCAGTGTGTGGGCTTAAGGGAGCTGTCTATGTGCAAGGGAATAAACTAGGTCAAAATGAGGTTTTACTACCAATGAAAGGTGGCTTTTGCTGATAGCAAAGGTTTGTAGGCCACCAGACTATAGAGTCTCGCGGCCCACAAACCTGCTATGCCTCCAAGAAGTTACGCTTTACCTACTATTAGGTGTTTTACCTCAATGTTTTCCATCTGTATCCATCCCCTACTTACTGTAAAAACCAATAGATTAGAATCTGAATCTGGGATGTGTGTGTGTGTGTGTGTGTGTGTGTGTGTGTGTGTGTGTGTGTGTGTGTGTGTGTGTGTGTGTGTGTGAGAGAAAGAGAGAGAGAGAGAGAGAGAGAGAGAGAGAGAGAGAGTTGGTGTACAGGTGTGTTCCATGTGAGTTCATGTTGTCATTTGTGGTGCATGTGAGCCACCAATGTTCGCACACACTTGCATATGTGCACACACAGAAACACACACACACACACACACACACACACACACACACACACACACATACACACAAATAAAGACACACATACCCTCACACCCCCACCACACACACATACACTCACATATATACACACACACACACACACACACACACACACACACACACACACACACACACACACACACACACACACATTCTAAATTACTTATTGCTGTTATGCTATTGTTGTGCAACACTAGTAATTCAAAATGTGTTCTTTACTCCACTCATTTTCCTAATCACTCTCCATACCTCTGATAACTGTTTCTCTGACAATTTTGTTCCAATTATGTTTGTGTCCAGTTCGTACATTTTGCTGACCTTATTGTTTTATGCACCATAGCTTGTGCTCTTTTATATTAGACCAATGCATTCAGTGTGTGGTGAGCCATAAGCTGCCTAAACATTCTATTTCTCTTTTTAATTGCTTCACTGCTATTTTTATCCCACCATGACACACTCTTTCTACTTTCCCTCCCTGCACTCTTTGGAATAGTTTTCTTTCCCCGCTGGCTATAAAAAAGCTGCAACCAAATTTTTATTCACTTCCTCTACATCTGTCATATTATCTCCTATTAGCTTTACACAACTAGCTTCACTTAGTACTTGGAACGCATCCAAAATCAGCTTTTGGCAGTTTCTATCCATCTCTCATTTTCATGACGTATCATATACTCTCACTAAACTGCTCTTTTCTGTCCATACTCCGATTTCAACAGATTCCTGTTCTTTTTTTATTGTTAACCCAAATTATAATTCAACCTATTTTCTTTTTAAAAATTATTAAATGTGTTTATATGTATGTACCAAACCAAAGCAAATTCCTAGTAAGTGCTACTTACCTGGAATTAAATCTTTTCTCATTCTTCAATAGACACAACTACAGGAATTCCCGAAATGACTCCTGAAGTAAACTTTTTCTCATCAGGTAATGTACATTACACTTTTTCCATCTATCTTATCCAGCCATATGGCTTTCCATTGTTATAAACAATCTCTACAGAAAATCAATAATGTTCCATTTCGTAATATCTTAACATTCTTAACAGCACCCAGCACCTCATGTATTGCTTATGTCAGTTTAATTGCGTTTTCACTCACCCAACAACGCACTGTATTGGCAAAGCTAAATGCTCACTTTATGCTCTTAACTCTGCCTTGCTCAGTTTCCTTTATGCTGCCGGTGTCATTCGGTCATGTTGTATTGTCTTTTTGCATTTTCTTCTATTGTTTGACCACTGGCCCACAGTATTCCAACCATCATCTTACTTTCCTCCCATTTCCATTTCTACAATCTCACTTCCTGATCCGTCACTTGCATCTGCCCTCTCCTGTCCGTCTCCAGGCCGGGCCACCGAGCCTCCAAAACTGAGCTATCTCGTTTAGTTTTCTGGTATCACAAAGCTAGCTTACTTTTAACTGCCTCATGTTGACGGCCATAGACATACCGGTATATTGTACATACTTAAATAATGGTATGGTGTGTTTAGAGGATTAGCATATATCAAAACATCACAAATAAAGAGCAAAAGACAAAACACATAAACAAAGAACATGACAAAGCACAGATAGCCATCATTGTAGACAATCTTAGACTTAAAATGGTCATGGTTTTGGTTTTCTGTTGCAGTTTTTACACTGTCTCCTGTATTCTCTGTTGTTTTACCCTTGTCATCCATATGTTTGCTTCTTGTTACTTCCTGCCCTGTGTTTTCCTGCCTCTGTGATTGTCTGCCCTGCCCTGATGTGTTCCACCTGTTCTCCATCCCTCACGTCATCTGTCCCTCGTTTTACCCTTGTTACTGTGTGTATTTAGTTTTTGAGCTTTCTTTGGCTCTTGTTGGTTCATTGTCTTCCTTCCCTGCCATTCCCTGCGTCTCTTCTTCTTGGTGGTTTCTTTCCGTTAATGTCTTTTTGGTTGTGTGGGTGGTTTTTGGATTTTGGTTTATCTTCATTGTACCTGTCTGCCTTCCTCGGGACACCTCAAGTTGTAAGTCTTTTGTTAGTAAAATCCTCTACTCTCTAAATTTTTGGGTTCAATCCTCACATTCCTGACACAAATAACATGCAATTCAATTTTATTTGTAGTATCAAATAATAACAGCAGTTATCTCAAGACACTTTACAGAGAGTAAGTTTAGACCACATTCTATAATTTATAAAGTCCCGACAATTCTAGTAATTCTCCCAAGAGCAAACATGGTGCGACAGTGCAATCATGCGCAGTGGTGAGGAAAAACTCCCCTCTTAGGAAGAAACCTCAGTCAGACCCAGACTCTTGGTAGGCGGTGTCTGACGGTGCCGGTTGCGGATGTGATGCCCAGTGGCAATAACAATCCCAACAAAGAAAATGGAACAGTGAGTAAAAAAAAATGGCAGTAGTAGTCCATGTTATAGCAGGCTGCTGCAGGACGTTACAGTATGTAGTGTGGCACAGCAGGGCATAGCTGGACGTAGCAGGGTGTAGTGCAGCAGGACCATGTGTCTTCTGTGTGGAACAGTTTCAGTTAAATCTGGACAAATGTAAGACTGCATTTACAGTGTGATATACAAGTTAATATTAAAGGCAAAGTTTATTGTCTTTGACATTTTGAGGGCTGCAGAGCTTGCAACCTCTTTCTCGGTTTTACATCTATTGCTGGCCTTTTGCAGAAGTTGCTGATGGAAGTGCCTTGCTAAGGGTATCCCAACAGTACATTTGAGGGAAGCGGCCTGAAAGCATGGGTTACAGATGTACCTGTTTCTGGTGATTCAAATGTCACATTCCAGTCCTAGGTCCACTTCTCTAATCTTTTGAGCATAGATTCCTCCATTTCATAGATTTCTAGTAAGTTTATTTCTCATTTTGCCTTGTTGATCTTTGTTGCCAGAAAGTTTGAACTTTGTTGCAGCAAAGTAAAAAATATGTGTTGCCTTTGCAAATTATGCAGTAGCTGAAAGTAACTTAATCCACATTTCCTCCTGCTTCATCAGGCTGGTAACTCAAAAATTACAGCTTGATTTTAAAAATATCTTTTTTTTTTTTTTTAAATGCCTTTTTCACACTCGCCAAGCTATTGGTATTTATTCTTAGACACCATCACATGATAAGCAGTTGGTTCAACATGAGCACTCACATGTGACTAAATATTCAATTAATATAGCAAAAAAATATATACAGAAAACAAGATACTGGAATTAAGGAAGTAGTCTACATCTTGTTGTCGTGACTTAATATCAGATGACATCGTCACTGACATGACAGAGGAAGTGATGACAAACGCCCCCCTTTCTTTTGTAGTATTGCAGTCAGTTGTATCAGCTGCAATAATAAAATGCTGTTTACAGGTTAATGTGTGTAATTATCAAAACACAAACACTACACTACACACACACACACACACACACACACTTGTAGGCTACATTCTTGAAATACTATTTATGTTCTGAAGAACTAAATTAGCCCCTAGCTATAATCTTGCAAATGTAACTAATATCTACTGTTCCAGTTTTAAATAAATAAATCTCAAATCTCAAGTAAAATTCTGGATATAAAACTTCATTTTAATGGAGTATTTCTTTAAATATTGCTACTTTGACTTAATCCTTGTGTCTTTAATCCCGATGACCATAGAACTTTTTCAAAATTTAAAAAAAAACACTTTAGTGCTTTGACTTGTTTCTTTAGCTTGTCCCCTTATCTCTTGTTTGATGATTTTTTTAAATGTAGTGTTTCTTTGACTAAACCAGACACATGTCTGTTCCTCTGTAAAACCCAAAATGTCAACAGAGCCTTGGCTTGAAGCTCACACAAATGTCAAGCCTGACAAACAATGACGACAGAGGTACAAAGGCACAAGTTAACAAAAGAAGTATTGTAAATAATGTGTGAGGAAGTTAGCAGCCCAGTAGATACCTGTTGAAGGTGATGTTATGCTCCCTGCTTTCTCTAAATCCCGATGTGATCAAAGTGGCCCACATGTCCCCAGGGACAGTGAGGGCCTCACACAAAAGGAATGTTTGCCAGGTCGTATAAAGTAAAATCAGTCCCATTTATTAAGTATTGTCAACAGTGTAGTTAAATCACACAGTAATCAAAGCACATAAACTTCTGAGATATTAAGTCAACTCCCGTGCTGCATGTAAGTGTGTGTTCTTGGGTACATC
This sequence comes from Percina caprodes, assembly GCA_013375575.1. Lineage (NCBI taxonomy): Eukaryota > Metazoa > Chordata > Actinopteri > Perciformes > Percidae > Percina > Percina caprodes. The sequence continues at coordinate 3,553,205 of JABXJD010000014.1, forward strand.
TGGCATTCATGAACGTCCATCTTTGTGAGAATTTATTCAAATTTTTGGGCCCATCTCATCTGTCAAACCCTCTTGGTCCCAAGCATGGAGAAGGATGTGACATCTGAAATTGTGTATGCCAGAGACGATATAATCAGAATACGGTGATGATGATCCCACGCTACTTCACAATGTCATCACTAATGTTTTGATTCAGAGACCCCTAGTGGCTTTCAGTAAGATTTTCAACCTTGGGTCCCAGCGCCAGAGGGGGCCCGAGGCTGGAGCTCTGCAACCGCATACTATTAATTAGTATAAAAAGTACAACTATAGATTGCCATGAAACTGTAAATGAATCCTACTGACTTCGTTGAATCCTCTTGTCGCGCTTACTTTTGGTCTAGCCATTTATGTCGCCCTCAGGATGAATTGTAATAACTTTAGTGAAATATCAAACTATGGGTTATGACCACATAGCTTACCTGACATTTCCATCAGCCCCAGATTTAGTGCTAATTAACTAATGTTAGCATGTTAACATGCTAAACTAAGCTAGTGAACATAATACCTGCTATACATCAGCATAGCTGTGTCCGAAATCACTCCCTGGCTCACATGTTTATATATAATACACACTCAATAGTTTACTAAACTAGAAAAGCCCTATATAAACACAGTCCATTTACATTAAAATAATTAACAATATCACTTAAATGGGCTCTGTTTATAAGTTGTTTTCAAATTCTTCCTTTTTGCTGGATTGATTATTGTGAGCAAATGAAATGCATCAGGAAATCTCAATCAACCAATAAACAGACAATGGTTGTGGTTCATTTGCTGCGGGGATACATCAACATCTTAATTAGCGTATAATTCAAGGACAGTAGTGCCATGGTCACACAGAAAAACACTAACATTTATGTATGACTATACACTGAGACTTAGATAAGTAGCACTCATTACCTGAGAGGGACCACGGTGCCTCAAAGGTGTCTGATCAGAGGGTGTTTCGAGTTCAACAATATCAGTGGATGTGTTGTGAAGGGGAAGTGGTATGACTAATGTTGCACCAAATATTTGGCTTCCTGTTCTGCACCTGTTGCTCCTGCTCGCTCAATGCAAGGCCTTTATAAAGTTATACAGTGCAATGTACTGTATGTGTGCAAACTGTTAGCCTCAGGGTAATAAGATGAGTAACCCTATAATTTGTGTTGGCAGGGTTTTTTAACCATGCTTTTGAGGTTTCTCAGGCATACGGGGTATGTCTTTGTGACTTGTGTTAAGTTTTAAATTAATTGATGATTAGAAAGTGTTGTCAGGTTGTGTAATGTGTTTTGTGGAAATATAGGTAAGTGTATGAATGATTTGATACACAGTACATGCAGTATTTCATGTCACCTCTTATTCAGCGGAAGTTGGCACCACCGTGTGGTCAGCTGGCATCTGACAGTACACATAAAAGGCAAGAAATTAACCCAATGGGTTTCAGATACTGTATTAGTTTTTATTACTCTTTCATTTATTTTCCCTCCTTGAAATCAAACCAGAGCAATATAATATTCAATATCATAAATTACACAAGAACATAGCAGTGAAAAAAACAATCATGCCACAGTTACAGTTCAACAGTATATTTAATTTAAAATGCAGTTCATTTAAAATTTTACAAGACCACCAAACGCCACACAATTTCAAGAGTCAGAACCAGCTGGCATACCTAAATGTAGAGACTTTGCTGAGATTGGATTGATGAAGTATGCTGTTCTGCAAAGTTATGTTTGTATAACAATCAACAGGATGTGAAGATGTAACCTTTTATTAAAAGATTTTGGTCAGTAAAATGTGTGACTGTCCTCATTCACCCTGATGGAGCTTTTAGCATTTTAGTGTTCCATGATTCATTATACCCAAAAAAAATAAGATTCAGTATTGTTAAATGTCACTGAATTTCTGTGATTTTGAGTATCGTTTGGCATTAAATTTGCTGAATTAAATATCCGGCACAAAGTATTGGAAGTAATTTTAGGTGATGAACCAACCGCACATGTTTGAACATATTAGTATAGGCCTACTAACAACATAACAGTCCAACCCCAAATTATTCTTGCTTTTATGGTAACAAATTCCTGGAAACCTGCAGTGCTAATGAAGCTGATAGGCACCCCAGAATGTCAATGTGCTGTCTGCTTGAAAATCACCTTTGATATTCAAGCTGACACTGTCTCCCTCTGTAAGGCTGACAATCTTGGCCACCCACACCGTGCCCTCTGTTGGGTTTGGGAAGGTCCCCTCAACCAGTGTCTTCTGTTTCCTGCCAAGGGTGGCATTTCTTTTCAAAGTCACTAATTTGGTATGACTTTCCTTAGGCTTGTTGAAGGTGACCTGGGCGTAGATAAAGTAGATGCCGGTGTCATTGCAGTGGATGGAGTTGTTAAGCAGGACGAGGGAGCAGGAGTGACTCTGTAGTGTGACTTGCCAGTGATTGTCCATAGCTGTAAGATACAGTAATTCGCAAACTTTACTTCAGTTACTCTGCTATAATAACATTTTCACATCACCATTTAAACTTTAGGTGGTAACATGACAATGAGAGTTATACATACAGTAGTTTATACAATTCAACAATGTACTCTTTGAAACATTCACATTTAAATTTTCACCTCAATTTGAAATAAGACATCAGGTAAAAAAAACAAAAAGATCTTCAAATTAATGGCTAATTTCCTTCAATTTGGCAGACTAGGGATTCCCTGACAAACTGTGTGATAATGTCTTTTGATGTGGGCTGTGATTATACTTGAAGTCGGTGCAGCCCACATTACAGCTCTGTGTCGGGTTTGTGGAGGTTTTAGGAACCCACTTCACAGAGGAAAAAAGCAGTGTGGGGGGAGGAACGCAATGCATGAGACTGGAAACATGACAAAGCTGGATTATCTCAGACTGTATGTGTGTGTGCATGCAGACACGTGTGAATGTGGTATATGTTTATCTTTTGGACATAGTAGTTGGCAAATAAATACTGTTCAAGTGTAAAAGTAGATAAGCTAGTAGTATAACTTTTTATGTTTACAACCAATTGCTGAAATATGTGACATAATGGTTTTCCAACTGAGCCCCACCAAGTTCAAACCAGTGAGAAAACAAGGACAAAAACAGAAATAAATAAACTTTGGTAGAGAAATGTGTGTTCATGTAGGACCTCTTCGCTCAAAGCAAGAAACTGATTCAGGGTTTTAACCATAATGAAGAAACTTAACAGGACCCTGACAGACCCATTTAAATCTATTTCTTTGGTCAATCTCATTCAAAAATATCAGTAAAAACTGAAAATTAAGAGTTTGGTTTTTGAAGCAGTTGCTTCCCCTCAATCTGCTGTGACATCATCTGCTTCACTTAAAGACTTCCTACGTTTCTCATAATGACTTTGTCTGAACTTGTTGCAGCTGGAATTGGTAGTAGGCGTCAAGTAGTTTTTCTATGCAGCACAATGCACAATGAGTGCAAGAGTGATCAGTAAAAAAGTGAGAGTCAGGCCTTGTACTCAAAACACATCTTGCATTTTGGTCAGTTTAGACTTCTTTGGACAAGAAAGTGGCGTAGCTGTTTTTACATTGTAGTTTTCTTTGTGTGACCATTGAAAGTCAGTGAGAAAAGACATGCACTTTGGAGTTTTAGGCACTGACAAGAAACCCAGCACTGATTATTGATGCTTTACAAAGTAAAAAAAAAAAGCTCTGCTACTAGTAACTCAATTTAACTTGACATCTCATTGCTTATGCTTGACCAGTTTTTTGTACACAAACAACGTAACTTAGAAATGCAAGATGAAGGACTGAGGATTTAAAAATAGAACTTATGTCACCAAGAACATTTAAGATTTGCCCTCAAGCTCAAAACACTGTAACCACAGACTGGAGTAAAGTATTAGTGCTATCTACAGCTATCTAAAACACATCAATGAACCACACAAGAAGAAGCGATGAGAAGTAATCTGAATATTAACCAGAAGAGGAAGTGTACTTACACTTTTTCAGCTGGATGTGTGATTCTGAAAACAAAATGATTGAATGAATAAAGTAATTTGATGATTCAATAACTGTGGAAATGTGCACCGTGCATTTTAAATTTTGAGTTCTCCCATTAACATTTTTCAGTTTTTTGTCATTTCTTATAAATGTTTAAGATGTAGGTAGTAAAAAAATAAAAATAAAATCTGACTTACCTTTTACCCTTAGTGGAGCTGCAATAATGTTAAATGCAAAAGAAAAGTTTTGAGTCAAATCAATCTTAATTCATGTAATTGTGGCATGTTGTTATGTTTTTATTAAAATACTCATACTTTCTTAATTTGATATGTATATACAATATGATGTTACTTTAAAAGGCATCATTTGAAGTGAACAGTGAAACTTGACATCAAATCAATGATTACCTATTAGACCTGTTGGTTTGACAGTTTCTGGCTTCAGTGTAGAGACGTCTCCCTAGAAAAAATACAAAACAACCATTATCTTCTTCATCATCGTCATAATCATTGTCATCATCCATGCAACTTTGTCGTCGCACTGGAAACAGAGAACTACGGATTACATTTTTCGTCCAGTGAAAACCGTGTCTCCAAAATAACTTTTCCACAAACTTGGTGGGAAATTAGCATTTATTAGATGATTCATCCGGTTTTGGGAGGGTTTTATAAGGTAGGAGAACCTTGTCAACCAATAAAGGAACTCCTTTAATTGATTGGTAAATATAAAATGACAGAAGCCAGAGTTCACTTTCCTTTCTTTGTGGTTGTAGTTTATAGTGATGTTTGTATTGAATCACATTATTGTATAATTTATTGTATCAACTCCTTGTGGACAAATGCTACACTGAGACACCTACAGATTGTCCCTATATCATTCATAGCTCTGATCCAGGTGCTAGATCCTGTCCGGTGTGATGTCGCTGCCACCTAGGGGCACATACTGGGAGACTTGACTTCACTCACAACATCAAACCGAACTTTTAAAGACAAATGTTGTTGAAATTAAGACAGAGATTAGATAGGAAGTGCTTTGTGATAGCATAAAACACATTCAAAAGCTACTTTCTTTGCATGTTTTAATATAATTCACACATTACTTTTAAACCTTGAACTCAAAGGTTTTTTATGTGACTTCATAAGAATTACACAAGTAGAATTTCACAAGCACAGGTGAGACATGACTTCACAATTACATGTACATTGTATCTTTTCTCCTGTGACAGATGCACTGACCTCAGTTGACTTTGGTTTGATTGAAATCAAAAATGCAGCCATGACCACCATGGCCACAGTGAGGATGCCACACCACACTTGCAGCAGCAGATACTTATTAGAGGACCTCGACTGACCCTCCATTCTGTCACACACACACACACACACACACACACACACACACACTTAATTAGTTTTGTCAAATATTTAAGGTACTTGTACTGATTTTGAATACTCCCTGGAGGCTGAACATAATGTTTTGAAACCAACATTTGACTTTTGACATCTTGGCCCATCTGTATCCAATTATTTTGTTTTGTGAATAACATGTCAGTTCCACCAAAGTGACATTTCCCCTCTAAACTTCTCTCAAGGTTTAATTTAAATAATAGTTTGAGGCCTAAAAGACAACCAATATTTTATAAAAAAGACAAAGATTGGAGACTATATCTAATAATAATAATAATATATGTAATATATGATACTAAATCATTAACAAAGGCCATTTTACGCTGGAAGAGTACTTTTTTATTTTGATACTTACATATTTTGCTGATGAAACTGATAAAAAGACGTCTCATTGCTAGCGGCTCCCTTCACTTTTAGCATTTTATCTTAATTTTATCTAAATTTGGTGAAGTATATGTTTACATGACTGAGGGGAATAATGGTCAACACTCAGGTTGTAAAACACGTACTGCCCTTAAACCTCTAAAATCAGCTTTTTATGTTAAGCGTTTGACTTGAGAAGTATGTAAACTAGATTACACACAGCAACAAGGCCACGTGTATCAGATGTATTATACACATTGCATTATGGGTAAATAGGATTTAGTAGGAGTAGGAGTGGGTTTTTTTTTTTTTTGGTCCTACACAGAGCAACATGTTTGTCTATTTATTGGTTATTGGTTTGGTTGTTTATTTGTAATGACAGAGACTGAAACTCATCAGGGACTGCTGAAATTCCACTGACAGAATTATTTGTAAAGTGTCTGCCTATCAAACTCAAAACTTTTAAACAAGAATGTTACAATGGTCTATTTCCTGTAGCATACTTTGCTTACTGCCCGAGCCCGTTGCTCTGCTTTACATTCCACTGTATATAATGTATGATAACAAGTGGGAGAAACATATTTTATGTGAAACATCATGACAGAGTTAGACAGTGAAAGGACTAGTTAAAAGTTAGTCACTCAGTGCATCATTTTGTTAGATGACAAATATGGTAAAATGACTTTTTTGCCCTTTTCTGTTAAATTATAAGCAACATTTCTGTCCAAGACTTTGTCATTTTTCATGTAACTGTGTTTAGTGGATTCATCAAGAATGTGATTCTACATCACATCCCCATTTGTACTGCGTGTCCCATAAAGTTTAAGCACTATTAGGTTAATTACTCAGTATATAAATCCAAACCGCATCCAAAGTCTTATTAAATGTGTTTCTCTGTCTTCTGACTAGGGAAATGGGAAAGTTTGATGTCCAAAGATGTACGCATTTGAGAACTTAAAATTTCAAATTGTACCAAAACCATGTAATTATTTCAACTTTTTATTATGAGCCTAAGAAAAATATAGTGGAAATACTGTACTAAAATGAAATAAAAAAAACAATCACATCCTTGAACACAGTCTCCCCTGTCCACACACAATTTGCATAGTTTCGGAATTTCAGCATCTTGTATAGCAGTTATGACTTTATCTACAGATGAACACATGATAAAGCCTAGTATTGTCAGCGATTTCACAGATGTGTAAAACAATATTTGAATACACATTTAAGAGAAAACTAAATATACTCACTAAATCGTGACTCACCCAGTGTGTGCTGCACTCTCAGTGTCAAAGTACTTCTGCTGCTCCTCTCTGAGAGACATGTCTGGTTGACAGGGTTTTCCCTTTTACATTGGCCATGGAAAAGAGATGGGTTTTTTTCTCCTCTATAGAGAGAGAGAGAGACAGATAGAGAGCGAAAGAGAGAGAGAGAAAGTTGTGGTTGGAGGAAGGAGGCTGTGGTGTAGGTAGCTCCACTTGTGGATGACAAAGTGTATTGCATGAAGTACCACATATTGGATTAATGAAACCAAAGGGCAGTTTCATATTGTATAACTTTGATGTGGAAACAAATGGGTGCCTTGAATGTCCCTAAAATGAGAATAACAGTAAAATGTTTTGAAATAAATTATTATTATTAAGTTTATTTATGTTGTTCCCAGGTCCATCCAGTTCTTCAATACCACACAAGGGGTGAGGGGAGAAATTGACTTTTCAGCATGAGACTGTCTCTCTCAGCCCCGACCATTATATAAATTTGTCTACTGTACAACTGTCTTATAGGCTATACTGTATTAGCCCTCCTACACAATCTGGACTGTGGTCATTTCATCTACATCCTACATCTTATAACTTATTCTCTGTTATATATTGTCCACCCATCCATCTTCATCCGCTTATCCGGTATTGGGTTGCGGGAGAAGCAGCTCCAGTAGTACTACAACTTATAACTTATTCCCTGTTATATATTGTTCTTATTCTTATTCAAGTCAGTTTATAGCTTATTATGTTAATATTTAATAGTCATAGTTAATATTTATGATCTGCTGCACTGTTCAATACTTTTGCACACAGTCTACCATAATGCCTTACCTTATTATGGTCATTGCATTTCAGAGGGTGATTTTTATTTTTATTTGGAAAAGAATGTGGTGCAGCCCCCCTCGCTGACACCCTCACTGATACACAATGTTTGTGGTGGGTGGTTTGTGATTTCCCACGTTTATAAGTCACTGTCAGTGGTTAACACCTAAACAAGTATGACTGGGATCTTTTCTTCACACCATGCATTTGTTCTGAATTAAGCAGATGTGTGATGAGGAAATGCACTCTAATGTTTTGTCTAAATGAAAGACTTAATAACAAAATCAGCTAAACACATGTTTACATATGTAGTACACTTAAAGTTAGAAGGGTTTATAAAACAGTCAATTTCAGCTTCAAGGGCTGGAACATCACCCAAATTTCGATTTGACAAATTAATTGAATCTAACTTAGAGGTTTCATTCATTTGATTTAATCTTTCTTTGGTATAAAAGGTGCAAATCACTGGCATTTTAAAGTAACAAGAGGACAGTGTAAGTAAGTTGTTCCGTAACAGTGTCAAGTGTAAAATGTTACCCCTAATTTTGGGCAATTTGGTGATTTAGCTTATATGAGGTTCCAGCATCATCCAAAGATGCATATTTTTTGTATAACGTTTCAGTGTTTGCTTGTTGAGCTTCAGTGGAGTGATGTTAACCCAAAAAGAGTTTGGAAGGCAGGCAATTCCTCAAATACCTCCAAATCAAATTGGAGACTAATCTGGCAGAAAATGCATATATCTTCCAGAAATCCCAACCAGCAATTCCAACAGAAATTTTAACAGAACAGAAACAGAACATTGCTCACTCCCCATACATTGCATAAAAAGAAAGCAAAAGAATGTGTTGGGCACATTTTTTACTATGGTTGACTGTCCAAAAAAGTTCCTTACTTGCCAAGTTTATCACTTAAGGAAAGCTCCCACTTGGAACTCTGTGTTAGGCAGATGCATCTGTCTAACTGGCCTAACAGCTGTCACATGACTAATAGCTTGTAGATGGAAAGCACCTCATTATATATTAAAAATATATTTTTGACTCTTTAGACATAGCCAGCATGAAACACCGGGCTGCGAACATGAACTAAGCAAACCTGCTTCTACTTTTACCCACATGCTGAAAGCAGTCTTATTCCCGCTAGAAAGTTAACAGTTCAGAGTTACCAGTGTTAGATTAAGATAAGATTTTATTTCTTAAATGCTGTTTTGACCCCAGTGTGGAATAGACTGATGGTATAAGGAACAAAGTGACAGTATTTTAAATGTAGATGTAGACATCAGGATGAGAAATCTTTGTGTAAAAACAGTAGTGAAAGTTGCAGCTGAAAACACTAAGAGGGTCAATTTCCATTTCATTTTACCCTTTTTGGTTTCATGCTCCATGGGGCATCCCCAACTAACCAATGTATGTTTGCTGGGATTATGTAAATGTCACCAACATTCTTCTACCTTATCTATGTCAAGCATGTCCACACAAACAAACACACACGCACACCTACACAAATGAAATAATAGACATGTAGGCTGGATGTGGGCTGTTGGGTACTGTCCCTACTCAAAACAACAAAAGGGAAAAAACTGTTTGCTTACCTGTATTATATAGGTGTTTGATGAAAACACCGGTACGATTCCTTTTTCTCACGCGTGTCAACATAATTTAACACCATGGTCAGGTGCAATATGCAAAAGTAATATGAATGGAGGACAAACTAAGCTTTGACTTTATTTATAAGATTTGACACAAAATAAATACATACAGTAAGGTCAATGTGGTTAAAAATTTAAAACTGTACCCCAAGACCAAGGGTTAATTAAAAGTACTAATACCACTCTGTGAAAATACTCTGTTACAAGTAAAAGTCCTGCATTGAAAATGTTACTTGAGTAATGAGGAATTGTCTGTAGACCTCCGGGACAGGATTGTCTCGAGTCACAAATCTGCGGAAGGGTACAGAAAAATGTCTGCTGCTTTAAAATGTCCCAATGAGCACAGTGACCTCCATCATCCAGAAATGGAAGAAGTGTGGAACTACCAGGACTCTTCCTAGAGCTGGCCGTCCCTCTACACTGAGTGATTGGGAAAGAAGAAATTTGGTGAAGGAGGTGACCAATAACCACTCTGACAGAGCTTGAGGGTTCCTCTGTGAAGAGAGGAGAACCTTCCAGAAGGACGACCATCGCTGCAACACTCCACCAATCAGGCCTGTATGGTAAAGTGGCCGGAAGCCCCTCCTTAGTAAAAGGGACATATCAGCCCACCTGGAGTTTACCAAAAGTCACCTGAAAGACTCTCAGTCCATAAAAAACTAAATTCTCTGGTCTGATGAGACAAAGGTCAAACTCTTTGGTGTGAATGCCAAGTGTTATGTTTGGAAGCCACCAGGCACTGCTTATCATTTTCCATCACATCCAATGTACTCAAAGTATTACTCAATGTCGAAAAATCCTCACATTTTAGAAACTGGAAACGATCAGTCCTGTCAATCAACTAAGTGTTTAATGGTCTAATCATTTCAGCTGGAGTAGTAGGCCATTATATTATTGAGTAGTTTAATTCATAATAAAACATTGTACTTTGTAAACTACTTGTATTTTGTGTGTAAAAATCTTTGTTAAGTAACTAAAGCTGTCAGATGAATGTAGTGAAGCAAAAACTACAATATTTCTCTTTGAAATTTAGTGGAGTAGAAGTAGAAAGTGGCATGAAAAGAAAAGACTCCAGAAAAGTACCTAAAATCTGTACTTCAGTACAGTACTACTAGCCCAGTAGTAAATGTACTTAGTTAGATTCCAACACTGCCCGAGACTAGTTTAAGGTCATTAGCCATCATGTCAAAGTTCAGCTCTGCCCAACACACACGTTATGTCACACTGTTTAGTCCCACAGACCTCACCGTTCTGACTGTGTGGGCCCATACATCAAGGCATTGCTGGTACAAGTATGTGCTTTATTATAAGAACAATAACATGAACAGTAAATGGCAAACTAGTATTTCTCTTACAAACATTAAAGGTTTTTTTTTTATATGTTAGGTCCATATGTTTGTGTTATTGAATTTCCTTCCTCTGTCAGCTCTAGCCACTGAAAAGAAATAAGCGGAGAAATCAGGCCAATTACAAAAGCTGGTCAGTCTGATGTCATGTTACCTGAGCTCATCCTGCAGTTTTCCTGCAGGCTTTCTAAATCACATTTGATCAACAGCATAAGTAACTGTCATCAGATTTGATTGAAATGTTGTTAAATCCTAAAGAAGTCAATGACGAGAAGATGTGTGTGGAGCACACAAAAGAAAGGTTAGATTTTTAAGTTTTGTTTTAATTTGATTATTATCTATATATTTTTATGATATATCTTCATATGCCATAAAACAGTGGTGGAAAACCAAAGGCTCTCAGTTTGGACAATATTCATTTATATAATTCATAATTTACTCTGGCAGTCCTTTTACTCAAGTTGCCACCAATTAACACACATATGTGGACAAGGTATTTTCTGCAACAGATTTATGTTTGGGATTTGGAGTTCCGCTACTGAAAATTTTGTATATTTTATGTTTAACCTTCAGTTTGCAGAATGATGTACAGGTATGTGCAGATTTTGTAGACATTCCTCTTTGGAAGTTTGGAAGGTTTCTCTGTGCTCACCTTTAATCAGACTTAAGGCATGTACATACAGGATGATTTTGTGACATTGCAATTTCTCTGGCAACCAATCAAGGTCCAGTATGCAACTTATACAATCATATGAGATGTGAAAACGTTAAACCTCCAGTGCACATACACTGAGAATGGAGTTTTCAGTGAAGTAGGAGACATCTTGGTTTGTGCAGTAAAACGAAAAATATTAGCATATTCTGGATTCTGTTTGGTTAATGTTTATGAAAAAGTACTGGTGATTAGTTAACTGAACTTTAAAAAGCTAGAGTTACTAGTTACTTTTAAGATTTTACATTGAAAACATATGTCAGCATACAGTATAAAATACACAACCCGGTCTGATGCCAGTTCGTGAAATGGCCACGATATTTTGATTCATTGATTCGTGTACATGTCACGATTTTCTTGGGCTGCAGCCCGGTCTCACGCCAGTTTGGCATGTGGCCCCTTACAATAAAGCAGTGTCCAGTTGGGGGCCCTGTCATGTTCCAGATGTCTATGAGTTGTAAGCAGGGTCACCGAAGAAATTTCCACTCTGAACTTTCAGTTTCAGTTAGATGGACTTTGAACTGTCTGGCAGACAGCTTCGCAGCTTTTCACCTTTTACTGTCCAGATGGTGAACAGCCAAACTCAGCGGACTAGTTGGACTAGTTGGACTAGTTGGACTAGTCAAAGTAGTCATGCTACTTCATACATGAATGCACACATACACTTTAAGCTAATATTTTACATTCTAAGTATTTTCTTTTATTACTGATTTTTAAGATAAGGATTTTTTATTTATGTTTTTATTTTTATTTTTTCTATTTCTGATACTTTCTGTGTATTTTTCCTCCTATTAATTTGTATTTGTGTTATTCTGATGTGTGTACTTATTTTTCTTTTGAGCTGCTGTAGCACGGGAATTTCCCCAGTGTGGAATTAATAAAGTGTATCTTATCGTATCTTGCTGCTATTTATTTTAACTTGACTACAGAGACGTCACTTGCTTTGGCTGGAAAATAAAGTTTATTCTATTCTATGTGCATTGCCCTATGGCCCTAGAGGCACTATATTGTGTTATTTTCTTTACATGCCTTTAAGGAGAAGTACTGACAAATAAAAGCCCTTTAAATTCAATATTTCAAAAAAGAAAAGAAAAGAAAAAGGAAAAGAATTCAAATTTGTGTAGCAGAACCAGTCTTGGAGCCACAGGACTAAACTAGCTAATTGTTTATAAAGTACTTAAAATTAGCTGTACCTCGACGAGCTACAACAGGAAGATATTGCTTACACATTGATGCATCTATATTATTAATCTAATGATGTCATAGATAATAATAATGTATTGCCCACATTGTCCATTTTTTCTTTTAAGTACATTTTGCTAAAAATACCTCTCTGCTTTTTCTTAATACATCTTTATAGTTGTAATGGAGTATTTTTACATTGTGACAGTACTACTTTTACTTAAGTAAAGCATCTGAACACTGTTGATGCTGCACAGTCCAGTGGCACTGTAAATCAAAACAATGAGTTCTGACTAAGTATGAGATGACACACTGGCGTTGGTTAACCAAGCAGATAACAATAAAAGGGAAACCAGCCTGAGTAAGATAAGGGGAATGTTTTCATATCCCTAAGCATTATCACCACCCTGGCCATCTCATGCCAACGTGTGTTACTAAGTGACTGTGCTTTGTTTACTAAATACTGGCATAATTATATGTCTTGGGATGTGTCACTGTGACTGTTACAGATGCATAACATTAATTTCACAATCATTCACAATGCGTTTTATTTGGCCTAGAGGAAGGGTGGAATGGTAAGTAACAAAGAGGGAAGGTAGAAGTGATTATCGGTTGCCTTGTAAACAACAAGAGCATAAACACAAGCATATTGCTGCTGGCATCCTGCTGTTTATTGTTAGTAATATGCTGTTGCCTATTTTGAAATGTAGGGAGCCCCCTAGGTGACATGGAGGGAAAAAGGAAATTAAGGAAAAAGAAATTACAAAAAAACATGTACTGGGGACAAACACTTTTGCGAGACCTTGACTTTCATTTGAGAGATCTTGACTTTGAGATCTTGACTTTGTTTTGCAAGATATCGAGTTTTATTTGCAAGTTGGCTAGCTAGTATCTAGCTAGCTAGTATCACGACATGATTACATCTTCTTGGTTGTCTAAATACATCCAACATTTATTTTGATAAGCATTACTAAATATCAAATCAATGACTGCAGGTTAACCTTAGTAGCTAGCTAGTGTCTAGCTAGTAGCATGGCATGATTACATCACCTTGGTTGTCCAAATACATACATATTAATTAATACATGTCAAACAGAAGTGTTATAATGAACAATGTCGTTCATGAGCTTCTTTCTCGTGTCTCTAGTATAGCTAGTTTGTTCTCTTACTATAGCCATTGTATAGCTAGCTAGCTATGTGGCGAACTCATGAACTTGCCATTTCATTGTAAAAGATATTCTTATATATTAACGGTAAACATTGTGTTTTCATTGTTCCTGATTGATTCATTGTTCCTAGTATCTAGTATAAATACATTCATTGTTTATTTTAATAAGCATTAGCCTACTAATTAATAGATGCCACCATGAAGTGTTATGATGGACATTGTTGTTGACTGTTTAACAGTCCTTTCTTTTTTTCCCTCTCTCACCTTGGCAACTAGGCTACGTAAAAATGTAATCACTTCCTGTGCAGGAGAGGAATTTTTCCTGAGACAACTGACCAAAAACTGGGTATTAATAAAACCTGTATAAAGGCCAGGCAGGCTGCTGTAAAATATTAAATGGTAACACAGAGTAACATGAACCAATATTTTTCTTGCCATTTGTGATCAAACTCAAGCTAACTGAATACATATGAGAGTGTACTCAGCGTAAAACAGTACAGAGTTGTGCTGCCTTCATTCAAGTTGTGTGACCAGGTAGTTCAGTTCAGTGGCATCATGGGAATTCCCCCGGGTTTTTGCTGGGTGGTTGTGGGTAGATCCTCCCCCGAAAAAGATGTTTTTCTTATCTCATCTCATGCTATATCATCTCTCTTTCTTTAGATTGAAAGTGACAAGAAGAATAGGTAATAGGGCAAACAATCTAAACAATATCATACAGAAGCTGCCTACACTTTTTAGCAAGGCGTTATATTTTTTGCACCACAATTTAATGTCTGATAAAATGGCATTCTCAGTCTATTGTAAAAGGTGAAAAAATAAAAATCTTGAAGGAATTTTTGTATTTTTTAATATTTCTTTCATTGTTAGGCTACATGTGAGAACATGAAATAATTGTATTGTCATCAGGGCCGGAAGTTAACTTGTTTTGACCACCTGCCACGGTCACTTTTTACCAGCGAGTTTTTATGTTGCCTTATAAAGGGGAAAAACAGCAAGTGCTGTTTCTCTATGATCCTCTCCTGTCATGATCCAACACTCTCATCATGGTAGCCATTGCGCCGTCATCACTAGCCTACTATAGGCTAGTAGGAGGGCCTGCTTTGATAATCCAGCATAAAGGCATAATTTCCTATTCTTGGCTGGGACACACATTACGGTTTGATGAAGTAGGCTACTTATTGGACTTTAATTTATTATTGCACCTACAATAATGCAACTTTGTCCTCAATTCCGGTCATCCTGTTCATCTACGGTTTTTCCTGCATCCACCGTGTGTGATTATGTGTGTTCATGAGTGTTTATGTGTGTGTCCGTGCGTCAGTCACGGGTGGAACGGAGCAGCAGCCCCGTCCGATGAAGTGAGCCGACAGGATTGAAACAGCAGCAACTTTCAGCCACTTTATTGTGGAAAAAAACGTTACAGCGTTGATGTTCAAATGTGTACATGTTGGCAGGACGGTCTGAAATGTTTTGCACAGTCTTTCGCTCGTCTCGTCTTTATATCAGAAATAAAATAAATTTGACCCGTTCTCACTCCCGCTTGGTCAGTGGCTGCGCGTCTGACTGCTGGGATTGTCGTGAGTAAAGAAAATGCGATCAATCAATCAATCCTACCCTACTTACCGACAGTTACGCGTCTGAATCACTCCTCATTGGCTACCTGCCAATGTGTTCCAAAGTGGCAGGTAGATTGCCAGTGTTACCCGCCAATTGCAAAATTCACCCGCATTTGGCAGGTGGTTCGGGTGTTAATTTCAGGCCCTGTTTGTCATCCAGTCAATCCATGGCTCCTGAATTATCATGTTAGAAATTGTGCAGAACAGTAGAAAAATATAAGGAGCGTTTGTAGTAGGCTAGGCCTAAGGCAGTCAGAGGCCGGTTCCCAGTTAAGCTTGTTGTAATTTGTGTTGCTGAATGAAGTATCTGTTGGTAAACACCTGAGGCATCATGTATTAACGGACGAAAAGCTTGCCTATGCTGGTTTTCGGACACTTTGTGATGTATACAAAATTAACTTGACGTAAAAGTGTGCGGGCCGTCACGCAAACTGTTGAGCAGTCGTGAGAACGTGCAGGCCGTCCGCAAAGTCTTTTCTGGCTCTGTAACGTGCCGAAATCTGACTGAAAAGTGCCAAAATAACTTTTCCACTTCACTTACTGACATATGTCTGTAACGTTGTCTATGAAAAAACATAATTATATCCACTGATATTCCATAAAAGTTTCATCATTTATGTGGATAATGTTGCACAGCTTTCACACACTAATAATTCAATTCGCAGGCTGCTTAACCTCTGTTAAACATGAGGACGGGAAATTAATGAAAAATCCAATCAGGAAATAGCCTACTTTCAGTCATCCAAATATTTCCATGGATGAAATATCTTACTCTGCAACAAAAGTTGCGGAGGTTCAGACATCCATGGTGTCCATCTCCCCAGGAACAAACCCTTATTGATCCCGTGGATGATTTGTAGGCTATGTAAGAACAGGGTGTACACGGTCTGCCAAACACTGGGCCGTCTTGACTGTCTTGATTCTGCACATATCTCTGTTACTGTAGTCCTATTTACTATTTCATTATTGCATCCATGCATGGCGCAGCGGATCTGTGTGCACTGTCACCTGCCGTGGAGACGCTGGCCTCACTAACCTCTCCTCCTCTGAGTCGGGTCTTCCACACGCTGGACTCAGTTTCACTAAGCCCACTAACACTTAGAAAATAAATGGCATTACATCAGTGAGATCAAACTGCTTATTGTGCGTAATTTGGACTGAGATGCATGTTGCCATTATTAGACGTTTTTTTAAATTTCTACCATGGTTCAGTGCATTCACTGCCTGGTCACCTTGCTACTCTGGGAATTTTCTTTTATTGCTTATCCGAGATAACAAATCTCCAAACCTAACATTGTTTTCTGGCCTCCACTTCCGCGATCACAATAAGTTTTTTACGTCTGCAGCGGGATAACCCGTGGTGATTGGACAAAGAATGACAATTTCCATATTAATTTATGGGAGGAGGCAAGGCGGGGTCTGTGGCTTGTTCCCTTGCACTCAACTTCACGTTGATTGTGATGTATAAAGGAAAGGTGTGCAGGCCCTGGCGTACGCCCGGCTTCATACATGTGAATATTTCTGTGCGTAGGTAGCCTACTTTTCATGTTTTGGCCGTACGCCATCTTCTGGTTTAAAAGCTGCGCAATCTTTTATCCATGTGGCCCCTGGTGAAGTTCCTTTACAATAACAACTGTACATTTTGGAAATAATCTAAAATCTAAATCTAAATAATAATAGAAGGATTTACAGTACTTGTTCTATCTTAGACAACGTGACGGTAGAAGAAATAGACTTGACGAGTTTGGAACTATTCATGTGATGTTTTTGTGAATTTAATATATTTTATTTTATTCTTCATTTTAATTTTTTTTTTAAGCCTTTTGGCTTCCCCTAAAAGTAATTTCACAGGTGAACTTTAGCATTACAGATGTTCTAACAGAAATGCTCAGGGGTTTTCCCACCCTGCTAAGAATAAAAGTATGGGAACATTACTGAATCCCTCTACATTTTTTGTGGTAAATTTGTTGTATTTTATTTTATTATTTTTTTGTTTTATTTTTTTACAAAATTTCCATCTGCAACATTTCCAGAAATTCATACCTATTCATTCATTCATGTAAAGGTGGTCTTGGACCGTCTAGTTCCATAGCATCCCTCTCAGGATGTAGACCATAGGTCCAGGTCTGTTTTGTGCAGTCATCTCCTTTAAAAGAATATTTGAAAAGTACATACACTTTTAGTATGAAGCAGTTTTCTATTTCATTATATAACGACAAAACAAGATAAACATTACATCGAGACTTTCATTTTTGCAACAGCCATACCTGTTACACTTTCTAAATGTCACTTCCTTAATTCTGGTGTCTATTTATGATCTTGGTTTTGGTTTCTGTCTCGTTAAAAACGTCCTGTAAAGCAGTGTCATACAAGTAAATGTATACATGTGTTACATAATTAAAACTGAAAATCTTTATGTACTATTATTTAAGTATGATTTTAAATGCAGGATCTTTATTTGTAATGGAGTATATTTACAATTCGTTTTTGGTACTTTTACTCAATTAGGGATCTGAGTAGTTCTTCCACCACTGGACATTGTAAATGTATACACGACTTAAACCTGTTGTCAGTGTGAGTTCAAATAGTCAAATGAAATTATATTTTAAATAGTTTAAAATAAAGAAAACTATTGCTGTAATATTTCTAAGTTGAGGCTTCATGAACATTTACACTTTACCGCATTGACCTGTTAACCGCATTGTAGTAATTCACCTAAAGACGCATATCAGATCAGTTATTTCCATAAATGTCATGAATGTAAACATAACATTTGTTAAGAAAGATCATGTTGTCCATTGCTTTAATGTGCTGGATGTCAGCCTGTCTGTGACTGACAGCTGCTTTAAAGTACCACTTCCCCAGATACTAAAAGAGACGGAAACACAGAGATGTGACATGACAGTGTGGGGTTGCAACAAACAATAGAGGAACAAAAGATATGAAGATAGGAACCCACAACTTAAGAGAAAGACCACTTATGGAAATAACAGAGGGTGGAAACAGCCGACGCTGTGTCAATTTATCTTGGTGAATCTGTTATGTGCCTACAATAACTGGAAACATATTCACAAGACACACTTAACCAGAGGCTATATATCAAGAATACCGTTGAAATGAGCTTAAATACATCACAAATTGGGTCATAAAAATAAAACTTTTCACTGGTAAGCTATCGTAAACAAAGTTACAGTGACAAGTTCCAGTGACAATAATCAAATGTTTTTACTCTGTCATAAGATTGGTGTGTACCATTTGCATTTGGATAAACTGCTGATGGTCGATAGTGTTTGCAGGCACCAGCTCAGGAACAAGCAACAAAGACCTGATAAAACAAACCATATACAGTACAAAGAGAATATGACCACGCTTTATCCAACATAACTACAACCTCGAAGCTAATACTTGACAATGAATCTGATCAAAATGTCCATTGGTCCTCAGGGCACAGGACTTAGTTTGTTCCTATATGCCAATTTAAAAGAGCGGCCAATCAGGAGTGCAAAAAGAATCACTGGTGCCACATCTCCAGAGTCAATAGCAGGTAAAAACCCTTTTCCCCTTCACACCCTGGACACGTGTTCCATAAACCTAGGCATATACACATGCATATACTGTACATATCCACCTACCATGTCACAACAATCAGCATAATTTATTCCAGTATGTTTGTAGTTTGCAGCATTGCACTACTGTATTATTGTTTACACTTTTCAGAAACAGTCTGACTTTTGTTGCGGTGAGCAGAAAACAACTTTTTCCCTCCTGTCATGCACACTACAATATGATGTGCAGATAATTACTGCTTTTGTAAAGCTTATATGTTTGAGGCTGTATGCAGAGCAGTTCTATTAGAAAACGTGTTTTTATATATATATATATATATATATATATATATATATATATATATAGATGCACAGCATCAGAGGCAACTCAGGGTTCAGTGTCTTGCCCAAGGACACTTCGACATGGGACTGCAGGACCACCAACCTTCCAATTGGCAGGCAACCGCTCTACCACTGAGCCACAGCCGCAAACATGTTTTTATATATGCAATCTCTGGTGTTATTAGTTTGCATACTCTGAATTTAGTGGCAGTTTAACTACAGCTCAAGGATGTGGATGTGCTGCATTTATGGTTACAGACTGCAAAGTTAATGCAACATAAAATCAACAATTTGTTCTGTTTTTGAAACAGATTTCTTTAGTTGCCCATTGATTCTACAAAGTGATAGTTCACACGTTAGCTAGTTAATGGAAGTAGCACCAAAAAACACCAAATCTTAAGTTTTTTTTAAATTGTTTAATAATGCTTTTGATGAACAAAGTATTAGTAAGTGCCACCTAGACTTAGTTCTAAATATATTTAAACCAGGGTGATTATTGGATGAAGTTTAATAGTTATTTTGTCTTTCAGGCTAAGAAACTGTGGACAGGATGACATGAAAAGTTAGAGGGGAATAAGTAATTATTCACTAACTACAAACACATTGTGTGGGAGGATGTGAATACTGGAAGAGGACGAATGTAACACACAGAAATGCAGACACCAGATAATAAGAACAAAAGGCTGCTGTTTTCGGTGTATTTTCCCAGAGTCAGACAGGGATTTATAAAAGTATACCAACAACAGGGATCAATTTACCTTCACTTGAAACATTTGTTTCTTAATGCATTTTCAATAATAACTATGAGCAAAACTTCAGAATTAAAATCAAAAGCAAATTATCATTAACAGCGGTTTAATTGTTTTGTTATATACTTTAATTAGAATGTGAATGCATCCAAATGCTACAACAGTTTGGTTATATGCAAAACAATTTGATTATTCTATCTAATATTTCTCTTCATAAATTGTTTAATTCACTTGCTGGCCCACATGTACTGTTGCATCAGTAACACAGAGACAATCTGGACATGTGCAGTGGATTTTTGTTTCCCCTCTCTGATGGCATGGCAAAACCACTTTAATACTCCCCCTTCAGCACTTACACTTTTCAGAAACAGTCTGATTTACAGATATTTTGTTGTCCTTGTAATTGTATATAAAGCAACAAAAAACTAGAGTCAAATCCCTTGTATGTGTACACATGCCTTGCCAATAAAGCTGATTCTGATCTTTAAAAGAGGCAAATTATGGGTTAAATAGGGTTGTCTCTGTCTTTCAGCTAAATACAATTATAGTAAAATGATTAATGATCATTCTTGCACACAGCTAGCTATATGCATGTTCCAAAATCTGCTCAAAGGAGAAACTGACTTGAAGTGCCCCTCTGAGTCATCATTATGTAGGAGGTGGTGGTTTCTTTTCTATCACTACAAAGCAACAGTTAGTTATAGAACAAAATACTTATTAAAACAGAGCATTGCTAACTTGCTTAAAAAGGGTTCATCTTGACTGAAGAAGTCCCATACACTGTCAACATACATACTGGCAACCATACATACATACATACATATATACATATATACATACTAATGTTTGGTTTTATCAGGTTAAAACATATAATTGCTGACATAATATGTTAATTATTTTCTCTGTCGATCCTTTAATCTTTTGGCACATAAAATGTTAGACCAGTAAATAACGCCAATCACAATTTTACGAAACCCAAGTTCAAGTTGACATACTTAAATTGCTGGTTATGTCTAAGCAAAGTCCAAAGACATTTACACATATTCACAGTGGAGAACATGAAACCAGTTTATTTTTGCATTTGTTTTTTTGCCATAAGATTGTGCTTAGATTAAAAATCATAATCAAAACAGTTGCAGATAAATTTTGTTTTCATGGTCTGATTAATTGATTTACAGTTTTAGATCTAACATATGTTAACATGAGGTGAATTTAAAGTCTGAGATCCAGTCATACAGGTACTTCCAGAAGGTGGAGTCAAACCGCAAGCTTGTCTATACACGTTACACATGTAGAAACTTCTCCAGAACACAGAAATGTCCAGCGCTTCCTATAGACCCACTGAGAGGATTTTATCTACATAAATCACACCTCCAAATGTTTTTGTTAAGTTGATGGAAATCTACATCATATACACAGACTGTGCATTTGATGCAGTGTCAAATCATGTTTAGATTTCTGTTTTACTGTAATCTCTTCCTGTATGCTAATGATTACTTCTTGGTCCTGAACACGTGATCGTAAATATTTTACTAAAATGAGGTGAGCAGAAAACAACTTTTTCCCTCCTGTCATGCACACTACAATATGATGTGCAGATAATTACTGCTTTTGTAAAGCTTATATGTTTGAGGCTGTATGCAGAGCAGTTCTATTAGAAAACATGTTTTTATATATGCAATCTCTGGTGTTATTAGTTTGCATACTCTGAATTTAGTGGCAGTTTAACTACAGCTCAAGGATGTGGATGTGCTGCATTTATGGTTACAGACTGCAAAGTTAATGCAACATAAAATCAACAATTTGTTCTGTTTTTGAAAATGTGATTTCTTTAGTTGCCCATTGATTCTACAAAGTGATAGTTCACACGTTAGCTAGTTAATGGAAGTAGCACCAAAAAACAACACCAAATCTTAAGTTTTTTTAAATTGTTTAATAATGCTTTTGATGAACAAAGTATTAGTAAGTGCCACCTAGACTTAGTTCTAAAATATTTAAACCAGGGTGATTATTGGATGAAGTTTAATAGTTATTTTGTCTTTCAGGCTAAGAAACTGTGGACAGGATGACATGAAAAGTTAGAGGGGGAATAAGTAATTATTCACTAACTATAAACACATTGTGTGGGAGGATGTGAATACTGGAAGAGGACGAATGTAACACACAGAAATGCAGACACCAGATAATATGAACAAAAGGCTGCTATTTTTGGTGTATTTTCCCAGAGTCAGACAGAGATTTATATAAGTATGCCAAAAACAGGGATCAATTTACCTTCACTTGAAACATTTGTTTCTTAATGCATTTTCAATAATAACTATGAGCAAAACTTCAGAATTTAAACCAAAAGCAAATTATCATTAACAGCGGTTTAATTGTTTTGTTATATACTTTAATTAGAATGTGAATGCATCCAAATGCTACAACAGTTTGGTTATATGCAAAACAATTTGATTATTCTATCTAATATTTCTCTTCATAAATTGTTTAATTCACTTGCTGGCCCACATGTACTGTTGCATCAGTAACACAGAGACAATCTGGACATGTGCAGTGGATTTTTGTTTCCCCTCTCTGATGGCATGGCAAAACCACTTTAAGACTCCCCCTTCAGCACTGATACTAGGTCTCCACTCTCCTTTAGCTCCTTGAGTATGTCCAAACCACCAATCAGGTCACCTTTCACGTAGAGCTGAGGGTAGGTTGGCCAATTGGAATAGGTCTTGAGCCCCTGACGCACCTCTTCATCCTGCAGAATATCAAAGGTGTCAAAATCCACACCGGTGCTGTTTAAAATCTCCAGTGTCTGCCTGCTGAAGCCACATCTTGCAGCATCCTTGTTGCCCTTCATGAACAGCATGACTGGACTCTGGTTGATGATGGTCTTCAGACGGTGCTCCAAGGTGACAGCCTTGGGACAGGTGTTCTCCAGCTCTCCGGATTCAGCCAGCTCCTTCACTATGTCCAGTCCTCCCACCAGCTCTCCATTCACATATAGCTGAGGGTAGGTGGGCCAGTTGGAGTAGGTCTTTAGCCCCTGTCGGACCTCCTCGTCGGAGAGGATGTCGAAGCTGCTGAACTGGATGCTGTGCTCCTTCAGCAGGCCGACTATCTGCCGGCTGAAACCGCAGCGGGGCTCCTGCGAGGATCCCTTCATGAAAAGCATGCAGGGCGCTGCGTTGATTAGCTTCTTCAGCCTCTGGTTCAGGTCTGTGGTGGTACTTTCCGTAGCCCCACCCGGACTCCCGGTGACTGCCAAGCGCTGCACCTTCTTGGTCAGCTCGGGAGCATTGGCCCCGTCCAGACGGTCCACCTTCTCCCCTCCCTTGAAGAAAAGAAACGTGGGGACAGAGGCGATATCATACTTCTCCGAGACCTCCGGCACCGCTTCCGCCTCTAGCTTGACAAACGTGGTGTCGGCGTGCTCTTTGGCCAGCTCGGCCATCACTTCGTTCATTTGGCCGCACTGAGGAGCCCATGCCGCCTGGAAATGCACTACGGTGAGGCATTTTCCAGCTTTGGTTAGGAAATCTTCAAACTGCTGATTTGTTGTTGCCTCAATGAGATTCGCCATTTTTCTCTCCTCTGTGCAGCGTTTCCGGTGTTGCCATAACGTCACATCCGTGCTGCTTGGTAGCTTCTGGCAAGTACCAGACAGCTTGTACCACCAAGTACTAGGAAGTCATTTGCATGGTATTTGGTGATAAGAAACAGCTGCATACACTGGATAAGTTGAAAGGATAGTGTGACTTTTAAGGTAACCGTTGAACACATCACAATTTCTTTATGAAAACGAAATATCGTATTGTTTGTGATATAGCAATGCTTATTGTAACGTTTAGTTTTTTTGGCATTAGCTTAGCCTCCTTACTGACGCTAGTTAGCTGGTCAATGTTAGCTTAAAGCTTCCAAGTGCAGCAAAGCTATATCTTGCTAGCAAGCCGATGTAAACTAGCTAGCTAACGGTATCGTTATTACCGTTGCTGTTCGTGTTAACTACATGATGTCACTGCTCAAATTGTTAAATTAGCTACAGTTAAAATTTCAAATACCCGTGCTGTTGAATGGCCTAACAGGATACAGCTTACCTAGCTACGCTAACCTAACTCAGCTAACGTTAAGCTGATAACGTTAGCTAGTTAACTACGGTAACATTATGATGCTACCTAGCTAGCAAGTAAACCTAGCTAGCTGCTAACCATTTATATAAACAAGCTGCTAATCTTGTGCTCTGGTTTGGCTTAATTAAAATAATACTGCATTCACGTGCTCCTCTGTTGGTCCGAGCTTGGATGTCGCCTACTAGTGTGTTCATAGATACGTATTTTGTTCATGAGCTATAACGTTAAGTAATGTAGGGTGAAAAAACATGGATGCTCAAAGCTTTAAAACAATAGATGTTTCCAGTACCGGTATTTCATTTAATTTTGAAGCTTTAGCTTTATTAGTGATTTTGTCCCAGACTTGTTGCTGCACCAGTACATTCCTTAAACCTCTGAAATGTTGAATATATTAAAGTGTACTCAATTCTGCCTTTTTGCTGCTACCAGAATTCTGCTAAATTAAAATAAATTGCTGGTTGGAATATACCCCAAAACTGAAAGGAAAGCATTTCCATCATTCTTTTATTGAACGAATTAAACTGAACACAAATGTAACTATTGAAAAGTAGTACTGATATGCTCTTTCACCATTTTTGAGAAGTTATTTATAATTACTTTTAGTTTCCAATAATTAAAAAATACCAAAGATTCACCAGTCTCAGATTCTAATATTTCCCTTTTTTTTTAAGTGAAAACTTTGAGGTTTTGAATTGGTGGCTGAAAATAACAAGCAACAATTTTCTTTTCACACTCAATGATTAGTCAGTTAATAAAAACGACGGATTAACTGTGAATCAAATTGACTATACCTGATTGAAATACCAACTAATCAAATATTAGCTTACTACTTATATATTATGTTGGTGTGTACAACACGCCAGCTGAAATGTCAGTATATAAATACCAAAGATATGTTCAAGGTTACTTAGAAACATTGCCTTCATTATGTAGTTTGTCCTTGAGAAAGCAGTGACAAGTTTTTTGTTTTTTACTGTAAAATTGCCCGCATAGTCTTTCACAATTCTTTAAAAACAAATTTAAAGGATACTTATAAAAAATGTTGTTTATTTTGGGTGTTTATGTTAACAAATCAATATAAGTTGAAATTTAAGTGTACATATTTATATTACCATTTGCCTCAATAATTAGGTGTCATTTGGGCTATACTCACTGGAACACATTATTTTGTTATAAAGGAACACCATGGAGGAACAAACTGCAGACATAGAGGTGACAGTCAAAACACTAGACTCCCAAAGCAGAACCTACACTGTTGGTGCTCAGGTAAGTTCTTCAGTTCCTACAGCAAACTCTGGAGTGAATTCTCATTTTCTGTCAGCCTTTGTGGAATACTGACTCATGTCTGTTCTATCTTCTTTGTAGTTAACAGTGAAAGAGTTTAAGGAGCACATTGCCCCTTCAGTGGCTATCCCTGTGGACAAACAGAGGCTGATCTATCAGGGCAGAGTTCTACAGGATGAACGGACTCTGGCAGACTACAGTAAGTAATCAAGTGCTCAATTAGAACAAAGCGTAACTTGATTTTCTCTTGTTTCAAGATTGTTTTTGAGCTCTTGCCTATTTTATTAGTTGGGTGTTATACTATAGTGCAGGTTCATAATATTAATTTTATTTATTCATTATTATTCTAACATTTAGGCCACACATTGAATAAGTAAGTAAGAATTGACTTTGATGGTTGTAGTTATTTTATTATAAGATTTTTTGTTATTTTGCTGTTGTAGCAAAAGGTAATGACTATATATTGTATTCAGTAAGTTAGCTCTCAAGTGCCCATTTGAGCTCAAAGAATCCTTTTTAAACAAATGGGGGCTTTAAGCTCACTTGTGTTTGTCAGTATTTGTATAGTATTGCTGGCAAATGTAATTGGACATCATTTTGAAAGCTTTCAGCGGTGTGAAACAAAACAAAAAATGAAGTGTTAAGTTAACGCATCATCAAATGTGCACATATGTAACTGTAGTTTTCTGTTCTTGTCCCAGATGTGGATGGCAAGGTAATACATCTTGTGGAACGGGCCCCCCCTCCGCCCTCCCAGCCTGGCTCAGGGTCAGGAGGCACTTCAGCTGACAGTGGACCCTCCTCGTCCTCCCAGGGAACATCGCAAGTGCCTCCACATGATCGCAATGCAAACAGCTATGTAATGCTTGGCACCTTCAACCTCCCTGTCAACATCATGGACCCCCAGCAGATACAGGTAGGTCTGCTTTGTAACTTGTTCAGGGCTGAGTCCGACAAAAATATAAAAGTGCAATGCTAAATCGATTGAGTACTCTTTTAATATTGATCTTTTATCCATATTATAATGTTCTTTTTTCAATTTTTTGTATAAATTCAAGGACAGTACATAAACAACTCAGTCAGATTTCTGCTAGTGATCTAACAATGATTTCTGACAAATCTGCGCATCCAGTCCAGTGTGATGAACAGCAACTCAAAAAGCTGATTATTCCTTTCCTGAACAGAAATCCTAACATATATGTAGGATAATAATTCCCTCTGGTTAGTTTTTAAATCTATATTTAGATGCAGAAGGTTAGTATAGCATGTTAAGTGTTTCCAAAGGTGCCATATTTCAATGCTGTTATTCTTTTTGTTTAGATGTCGGTTCAGCAGATGATGTCTGGTATGGGAGAGAATGCCAGGAATGCCAGAGTCACAACCAGCACTGGAGTAAGATGCCTGTTGATAGCACACAATCCCACATAACATTACCTTGCGTTTTGTTGATTTTTACCATTTCTATTTCAGAGCAATGGTTCTGTGAATGTGCACATTGATATGGACCAACCAGTGCAGAGTGGGCCAAGGCTAAGGCTGGTGCTGGCTGAGAACCTGCTGAGGGACATCAATGATGTCATCCAGAGGATGGAGGTAGAGTTCACATTACTTCAGACTAGGTCTACACGATTAATTGTTATAAAATCACGATCTCAATTCACCCTGTTCACGATTTAATTTTTAAATATATTATTTTTTTTAATGACTTTGATTCTCATTTAATTTTATGAGCCAAATACATCACAGACACTACTACTATCTTCTGTGAGTTTTAAATATAGACTGTATAAAAGCGCTGCAATGCGCTCCCTTTTCTTCATTGAAGCATCTATGTTTACAGGCTTATGGTGCCAAAAAAATCTGTTTGGTTAAAATTATCTGTGTCAATGTCTCTCATAGAGCAAATAACGGTATATCTTTCCAACCATGACATTTCCTGTAGACGTGTATAGTTTACGACTGGGAACCCAGAAATTCCGTCATTGCATGTAAAACCAAACAGTCCGTGGTTCCTCGCCTGGCCTCATGGCAGTACCGAAAATCGGAAGAGAGTGGCAGAGTCCTATTTAATTATGACTGTGTCAGATAAGTGCCTTGCAATATAAGGTGGTAAAATACGTGGACCGGATTTGAAAGTAGCCTACATTTGAGAAACTAACACAAGGAGGCTAACCTAGCGTACCTTAACAAGGAGAACGCCAAGCCCCCTTTCCCCAAAACAAAAGCTAAGCCTGGTAACGTTACGGGCATGGATGATACGTAGTGCCAGCAGCATGACGGAGACAACTGCAGGAGAGAGAACACTACAGGCGTGCTTTCACTGGCGACCCGATAGCTGGTTAGTAAATACGCAGGAACACCAAAAGCGGGAGGGAACGTGGGGTAATATGTGATTTAATACTGGGATGTCTACACAACTGTGTCAGTCAATTGACTTCAAAAAGTTTGCCACCTTAAGTTCAAAACACCTGTTGATGTGTCTTCTTTAGTCTGTTAGCTGTTTAGGTTTTTCTCCTGGAACACATCAAACACATTCTGCACTTACTGCGGCGTCTTGTGTTGACTGTTTACAAATCTGTGCTTATCATTATATGTTCATTGTTTGTACTGGTGTTTTTGTTCAATAGATTGTAAATACATATTTCTTACACAATACTTTTTGTGACGTTTTTGTATCCCTCAACAAATAACCCATATTATAAAAAAAACTAAAACTAATAAAAAAACTAAACTAAGCATTTTCAAAAAAATAAACTAGCAAACCTGCTTTAAAAACTAAAACTAAACTGAATTCAAAAAAGTAAAAACGAAATCAAGATAAAAACTAATGAAAAAATGCAAAACTATAATAACCCTGGTTTGGTACTGCCAACTTGTTTTTGTTTTGTTTTGTCATGGTCAAAAAATCCGAGTCAGGCCTACTTCAGACGCAAAGCTCCAGAGAAATCACCACCTTATTAACTAATTTGCCTGCTGTCTTGTGTATTTTTCAGGGTCGGCCGAGTGACTCAGCCACCCAAACAGAGGCAACTTCTGCTGCTGCTCCCCCTCCTCCCTCATCTTCATCTACTACCTCCACTCCCTCTCCCTCTGCCCAGCCCATGGACACCTCCCCCCCTCCAACAACTCCCCCACCTGCACCCACCTCTTCAGCACAATCTGAGGGACCAGCACCCCAACCTGGACCCAAGTGAGACATCCTCTCTCTCTGTTACTCATATTGTTTCTTATGCCACATACTTCTGAGGCAGGCAAATTTTAAATGAACATGACATTATTTAGCATAGAAGAAATGCAGATCATTCCTGAACTTAGCATTTCACTTTATGTTGTAAATTGAGCCAATGTATTCTCCTGCCAGTATATTTTCTCTGTATATGTTATTAACCTCATTATACAAAGTTGTGCTGTAGCTCTTGTTGTCGCTGAAATAACTACTGCCTAGCTTTTTTTTTTAGTTGTAATCAACTCTGCCTTTCTTGCCCTAGTCACCCCAGCCCAGCTGAGTTGGCAGAGATGTTGTCTGAGCTGCGGAGGGTGGAGGAGAGACTGCAGCCCTTCATTCAGAGAGCTCACACCATCCTGGAGACAGCCACCACAGCAGAATACAACAATAATACAGTATGATTCAAACTGCCAAATAATAATTAATTGATTATCTTGCTTTTTATTAGGATGCCAGGATATCCATAAAAATTTCCAATATCACATCCTAAATTGGTAATTTGTAAGGGTTCAGGGGCAGCAATAACTTTTAATATTGTCATTTTTGTATAAATAGGATTATTCAAAATGCAGTAATTGACCACTTGCTAACTAATTTATTTCATACATTTCCGTCTAAACATTCAATTGTTGTTCTTTTCAAGAGGAGGTGTGGAATAGATCAGCAGTTAGCGAGATTTTGGAAGGAAAAGTTCAACGTTCTTTTACAGGACAGTAACTTCATTGATTCTTTTGTTGTTGCCGGGCAACTGGTCAAGACCAAGACATATAAAAAACCCTTGTTAAACAACCAATAATTGTTTTCACACATTGTTTTGATTAACGTGTAAAATATATGTGTCTATCGTGAGCTTTAGAAGTGCTTGTAGGTGAATGTTGTCATCATTGGTGAGAGCCAGGCTAGCTCTTTCCCTCTGTTTCCATTCTTTGTGTTAAGCTAAGTTAGCCAGCTGCTGGTGATAGCTTCATATTTACCGTACAGACACTTGAGTGGTAACAATCTTACTCTCAGCAAAAAAAACAATGTTGAACCTTTTCGCCCTGTGTATTTAACATGCATTATATAGTTTTTTAATTTAAGAAGTTGCCCAAGATGGTTACTTTTCTGCCTTAGGAGAGAGAGGAAGACCAGCGTACTCTTGTCCTGACGTTTGAGTGTCTCCGTCTCCTGGGTAACGCCCTTGTGGCCCTCAGTGACCTGCGATTAAACCTCATGAGCCCTGTTCCCCGCCACCTGCATGTGGTCAGGCCGTTTTCCCACTATACCAGCCCTGTCACTCTGCCTGGAGCTGTGCACCACCACATCCCAGTGCAAGTAAGTTCATTTGTGAGCATAGTTTAGTTATTAATGTGAACCTTTAATGTCTGACTGATTGTGCTTGTATCTTTTCACTGACAGATGAACCTGGGTACTGCGGCTAACGGCACTGAGGGACAAACCCCGCCTACCCAGTCGGCTAGCCAATTCGAGCAGGCAGGTCAGGGACAGACCTCACCCCCACAGAATTCCCCTTCCAATCAGCAGGCTGGCCCGGGACAGGCTGGCCCCCGTGTCATCAGGATCAGCCACCAGGCAGTCCCGGTGGTCATGATGCAGATGAACACGGATGGTGTGTTGTCCCCTACCTGCCACTGATTGAATGCTTCACTACGTTACAGCTGTTTGTGTGTCATATCGCTTGGCAGCAGTGTGTTGCCGTTAAATGATCGCACATACCACACTACTACATCCTTCATGCACTGCTACAGAGTGATCTGAAGAGTGGAACTTTGAAGTTATCAGATTTCCAGGCTCAAATTTCAGAAGATATTTTTGTTAAATGATGGCTCTGTTATTGCAAAAATACTTCTGTAATAGAGAGATACTGGCAGACAGTTACTTTAGTATTGTATAGGGAGTTCAAACTATTTTTGTGTTTTCATTGTATGTGCAGGACCAGGTGCAAACCCAGCTGGAGCTGGACAGCAAATGCCTGGACAACCAGGTAAAGGCCAATTCATAGTACATTTGGCATGCTACATTTTATATAACACAGTCTAGTCATGTAAAATACCTTTCAGTTCAATAAAATACTGTATAGTGGTTGGGATCCGAAATTAAGCCTTTTTGTAACAGTTTCTGCTGATAACAAAAGTATGTCATGCTATTCTAATTGGTCTCTGTTTCCCCCTTCAGGTGCCCTACCCCCTGACTTTATGCGGAATCTCATGCAACAGATCAGCCAGTATGCTGCTGCCGTAGCTACTAGCGCCGCCACCGCCACCGTCACTGGCCAACCAGTCCCACCCCAGCCCACCCCTCCTGGCTACAGCTCCACAGCCAATTCCTCAACTACCACCACAGGTCCCAACACACCCACCACCACCCCTACTGCTCCCCCACCTCCACCCCATACTGGCCCCCAGCCCCAGGCCAGGGTCGTGTTCACCCGACCCCCCTTTGCACCCAACTTGCCCCCTCCAGCCTTCGGTACTCGGGGAACCACCATCAATGTGAGGGCCGCCATGCCGGGCCAGCAGCCAGGACAGGTGGTGATAATGTTTTCTGATTTGGTTCCTGTTTTTGAAGCTGATTATCAACATTTGAGACTCATTGCAAAGTCTTGCTCCACAGGCTTTCAACCCTGCTGCTCTCAACCAGATGATTAGTGGACTGGTTGGACAGCTTTTGCTTCCTGGACAAATGGGTAAGCATTTCCAGTTGTTCACTTCAATAGCAGCATATTTCGTATAGAAAAATTGGTCAGAGATTGCTGTATATCAGTGATACTTCAATCTGTTTTTTACAGCTGGTCAAACAGTCACATCCTCCTCATCCACATCCACATCCTCCTCTTCATCCTTTTCCTCCTCCTCTCAAACCTCCTCAGCCTCCTCCTCCTTTTCTTTCTCCAATTCGGGTCCAACTCCTCCGCCTACCGCAAACACTACTAGTCCACCGAGCCAATCTGACACCAACACTGCGGAGCCCCCGTCCCAGGAGATGCCCCCAGACCTCAGCCAGCTC